>JAWNLX010000124.1:6435000-7651394 GCA_035042055.1 Drosophila macrothrix | reverse complement strand
TGCTGGCTCCAGCTCTAGTTTGGACATCTAAAGACTGAAATAAAAGTTTATTTCATTTAGATTTTTAATATTTATTTGCCAGTCGTTTGAATATGAGGGTATTTTTTAGTCGAGCTTTTTCGAATTATTTTACAGTCTAAGTTGTTTTTCATTTTTGTAGTATTCTGTTTCAGGTGCTGTGCGCAAAAGCGTTCTTAAGTATTTAAGCAAATTTAAAAAGTTGTTAAGCTCCATAATGAAGCAATTTCGAGAGCATTTCACCAAGCAGTGCTTGGGCATAAAAATTGCTCGACTTTTATTGGCTTTTGTTGAGCACAACTCATTTGATTTTCGGCACTTGCTTAGCGTTTTTATTAATTAGCTGAACTGAGCAGAGACATGCAGCACATAGATGGATGGCCATTAAATGTCTGCCTCAATTTCAGTTGAGCTGAGCAGATGAGCAGATGATCAGCGCCCTCTTCTAACCTAGTTCCTAATGATGCCGCAAGGATTGGGTCAGAGAATGGCCCCCAGCTGCCGCCCCAATGATAATGAGGCAAGGCAGCAACCATGTGCAGATGGCTCGTTATGTGAACTCCCTCTCTCTCCCTCTCTCTCTCCCTCTCTGTCT
Source organism: Drosophila macrothrix (assembly GCA_035042055.1). NCBI lineage: Eukaryota > Metazoa > Arthropoda > Insecta > Diptera > Drosophilidae > Drosophila > Drosophila macrothrix. The sequence continues at coordinate 7,650,781 of JAWNLX010000124.1, read as the reverse complement.
CTCTCTCTCTTTCTCTCTCGCTCTCTATCTGTCTCTCTAAATGCCCCTCATTTCATTTATTTCATTTCAACAACTCCATTAAAGCAATGACAAAGGCCACACAAAGGGATATGCCCACCTGGCCAACTGTGGCAGCTCCCCTTCCGCTCATCCCTTTTACAGTTTAAGCCAACTCTCAGCAGGCCATCAGCTGGTGCGGTTTTTTTTTTCGTTCGCATAGAAATTAAAAAGCCTCAACAGAAGAATTCAATTACATAATTTTGACCTTTTCCTTTTGTTCGTGTTGCTTTTTTTGTGTGCTTTGTCTGTGTTTGATTTAAATGTTTTCCCTTTATTTGTTTTTTTTTTTATAGCAGACAAATGTTTTTGGCTCTTTAAATTTCCAAAGCCCTATTCGCAGTTCCTGGAATTAAGACAATGTGCAGTGCAGAAAACGTGAGCTTCCGCTTTTTATACACTGATACGGTAAATGGAAGAGTATATTGGTCATGTTGTATGGAACTCAAATTCAGTTCTTGTTACTTTTAGGGAGAATATGAAAATTAAAAAGTATGCTTACCACATATTTTTAACTGGTATTCAGAGGATTTTTTTAAATTCATCAGGATAACACAAATTATTATTTAGATAATATATTTCTAAAAAAAAACACTCTTTTTTAACGTTTTACAAAAATATGTCTATTTTTCAGGACATTTATTATAACTAAAAAAAAAAAACAGAAAACAAAAAATATACCATAATGTAGAAAGAAAAACAAACTATTTTCAGGGCGACTTGCGAATTTGCTGAACCATTTTTTTTTTTCTGAGTGTAGACAGTCGTCCATGACCTGCAATGTCTGGTGTGCAATGCTGTTCACATGTATTTTATTCATAGCAGGCTAAAGTTTCGCGCTCAACATGGCGTATGAGTAATGCCATTTGCGAGTTGAAGCTGAAGAGTTGCAGTTGCATTCCCGACTAACTACAGCAATTATGTGCTGGCAATTCACGCCTTCGCTTCATGCCCGAAGTACCGGCTAAATGAACTGACTTCTAATGAATTGTAAACTATCTAAAGGCACATACGGATTTATATAAATATATATGTGTGTGTGTGTGTGTATTTGAATGCTCATAAATCTTCATTCGCGACTACGTGCGTCATCCTTATCATCATGTTGGTTGGATCTTGGTGTTCATCTTGATACTTTTGGCTTTTGGAGTTTTGCGTCTTTCATCTTTGGCTGGCTGCTTGGCTGGTTGGCAGTGGCATACATTTGTTTCTGCTGCGTCGCTTTTGTTGTCGGCTTTGTGTCGCCCCATGAGTCATTTATCATGCGAGCATCTCTTTACTTGTCATATTTCCCTGCTGCACCCTGCATGATTTTTCACTTCACTTTTCAATGCGAGCAACGTGACAAACTGACTGGCACCAAATGCATCAATGCCTGACGAGTTGACAAAGCCAGTCAGACTAAGGCCAAAGTTAGTCAGATAGTGCGACCGCATCACTCACACTAAAGCCGGATTCAGTTTTCCCTTTCTTTCTCTCTCTCTCTCTCTCTCTAAATCTCTCTGCTACGCTGTCTCCCTGTCTAGCGTATAAATAGGTGCTATAAATTGCAGCTGCTATAATCACAATCGTTCATTATGGCCAACAATCTGCAAGCTGACAAGTGCGAAAGCTTTCAATTTCCGCCGGAAATGTTGCACGCTTAAAAATTCAATTTCACGTTGCTTTAAATTTGTTTGCATCAAATAAAAAACAACAATTAATTGAGGCACACCGAAGCGTATATACTCTAATTTGCACAACTTTAAAACGTCAACTAATGAAACTTGTTTTAAAACTGAAAGACTAGACAGACGGACTCGGCTTTGATGCTTTTCGAAAACACATACACTCAAACAAATGCATACGTCTTTTTCCATAACAAAATTAAAACATTCTTTGCTAGAGTATATAAAGCTGCCTACGGGAAAGCAAAAATAGGAAGTGCTATTGTTGAAGGTTCGATAAACATAACAACAATAGAACAACAATGCATTCAACTCGTTCGTTAAATATACGAATATTTATTAATATACTACACTAGAAAGTAAATTTTAAAAATTGAAGCTTGAGTCTCTTAAAAACAACGTTTAAAATTTCTTCATTTCAGAGTGGATTCCTTAAGAATTAGAAAAAAAATGTTTTCACGGTGCTATTTTATACGTGAATGCATAGAAAAATGATTATATTAGTTATTTTGTTACTTTTGATATTATTATTATATATTATGTATTATGTATTATATATATTATATTATTATTATATAATCGAAAACAAAAAGGAAAAAAACCTTTGGGGTTTGCTGCTTTAGTAAGGTAGGCCACTTTAATTCTGAGTTTGTTTTATATTTGGAAATTTTTTCTATGACCAAGAAAAACCTTATAATTTCTGGGTGATTTTCTGAATATTGCGATTTTTTTTTGAGTGTATAAACATACTTCTAAATATGCCGGGTCTTCATAATTAAATTTTCGTTGATTTAATAATGAGCCGCAAATGCATGAATATTTCATATATTTGGGGCAGGCTCTCTTTCTATCTCTCTCTTTCTCTTTCTCCATCTCTCTGCAAATCAAATTGTGGGCATTATTTTTGGCGTTTTTCAAGCAAATTTTCAAGACCGCCTCCGCCACATTCCCAGCAGCGTTTTGATTGAACATAATGAAGCGTGCAACTTTTACAATGCGCATTTAATGACTTTTGTTTTGATGACATAGCTGCTGAGAGCGCATTACGCAAAAGTTGCACTTCAACAACTGTGGGCGTAATTAGCCAGCAATCAGCTGGGAAAACTATAAACTCACCAGCAACAAAATGCCATTTACCATTTGTCAAAAGGCGGAAAGGGAACACCAAATAAGCGAAAAAAAAATTATATAAATATATATATAAAGTAAATAGAATGTATTTGAGAACTAATTAAACACAATTCAAGTGCAATAAGCGGATTTAAAAACTGTCAACTACAACTAATATGCCATAGAAAATGCAATTTAAAAAACTTCAACTAGCGAAAACTACTCGAATGTAATTGTGTGTAAATATTCTGTCGAATGACTCCCATTTTAAACGAATGTTGAATGTTAAATGTTGACTATTTCGAGTGTTTCGAGTGTTTTAAACTGTTTGGTAATTGCTGATTGTTGTTGGCCATCATTTGATTACCGCAAATAAATCAAACACACTTTTAATTTAAATGCCAGCGATTTTAATGAGCTGCACCAGCATTTTTCACTCCCCTAACCATCCTATCTGGTCAACGCACTCTGAATTGTTGCTGACGCAGCCAAAATATAAAGAGTTGATCGACTAAATGATTATGGGGAAAGGCACTTGTCAAATGTTTTATTTAAGTGAATATTAAATGCCAACCAACTGCTCTTCACTTATTTTTTGCGGGGTATTTTGCATAAACATATTTCATTTTGGGCTTTAACAAATTTATTTACCAACGTGCGTCCAAATGGGTCTGGTTCTTGACCACGCCCCCACCTACGTCTACGCCCACTAAAGTACAAATAGACCCATAGCTTTATTTATGCATGTCAGCCAAGCAGGCAAACAAACAGTGCACATCAAACGTGCCCGGGTCCTCTAACGACACCTCAACCCCAGTCCCGAATCCCGAATACTCCACACAATATTACCAAAAAACAAAAAAAAAAAATGAAAAGGAAAACTATCAAGGCTTCTCTGGCATGGAGTGCTTGATTGGCAAATACCCTGTCCTACAAAACTCGTGAATAGTGCAAAGCTTGCCAAAAAGAAATCTCAAATGGAAATATATATTATTATCTTATTTGTTAAATAAATTATGGCATAGATTTTAAGTCAACTTTTTTTTTCTCCTGCGAATTCATATTTTATAACCTTTCAGTAAATAGCTTAACATTTTTATTTAAATGATATATTAAAAAATTCAACATATTATTAGGTTTAATTAGATTCTTAGCTAACTCTGTTGATAAATTATGCTAATTTATTTGTATTTCTCCGTCGAATTAATATTCTATAGCGTTCCAGTATTTTGATCAGTATTTCTAATAACACATACTAATAGATTTAGTGTGTTTGTAATAATATATAAAAATTACAAATATATAATTATAATTATCTTAGACTTACAACACTTCTCTGTAATACTTTGCTATTAGCTAGTTAGATTTATGTTTCTCTGTGGAACGTATAAATTTTATATTTTCAGTTTGTTGTTTAATATTTATATTAAGCTATATAAATAAAAAGCAATTTATTATTAGACTTAGTCGGTCTGAAAACTCCATAAGCGAGCTTCATATCTTCTTATTCTATCATTTTATTTTTATTTTGAATAACACTTATTTGAATTCAAATAGCAGATGAGTTTTAAATTCTACATTTAATAACGATTTGTATTGTTTATCTTTAAGTTGATAAACTTTTATTAGTATTATTAATGATAATTAAAAGTAAATTCACTTAACGCCTGCTATTTTAGTATCTTGCAGCACAGTTTAATGATATACCCCTTAGCTAAAGCAATTTTGGTTGCTGGGTGTAAGAGTTTGAGCAAATGTGTATACTTAAGTGTAGTTGATGTGTGTGTGCCTAGTGTGGGTGTGTGTGTATGTGTGTGTGTCTGTATGTGTGTAGTGTGTGCGCCAGAGTGTTTGCTGCTGACGTGTCTATCCCTTTTAGCAAACTTGCTCTTTTGCTGATCAAACGTGTAAATGTATAATTAAATGCCAACACTTTTTTCAATGCTTCCTGCCGGACACACACTCGAACACACACACATACACACACATAGCTTAGGCTCCTTCTCTCGTTGAACGGTTCAAGTTACGAGTTCGTACCGTTTTTGGCCATTTATGCGAAAATCTTCGTGTAAGCACTTAATTAGTGGTAAAAGTTAAACAGTCCCCCCAACAAAAAAGGCTCAAAAATAGATAGAGGGAGAGAGAGCCACAAAAAGAGAACCACTCGCAAAGAACAACAATAGCAGCAGTTTTTGGTATCCATATAAATTTCCAATTGCGAAAAATTAATATAAATGTTGTCTTTTTGAAATTTGTTCAGGAAACCAAGGAAAACACTTTTAGCAGAGTCTCAAAGGGAAAAAGGTGCTAACAAAAACATAATTCTATTAAGCGTTCTCAACTTACTTAAGTTAAATTAAAATTAAATAATACAATTTTATGAGAATGGAAGAAAATAAAGAAAACAACTATTTAAAAAAATGTTATAGTGGTGTTATAAATCTTTTCGCAGCTGTACGAGTATATATTTAAATGTCTGGCAACGAATGAGTCGGACACTAATTTATTTCATTTGACGCAGATTAGATTAAATGGCATAAGGCTCTTTCTATCTCTCGCTCTATCTCACTCACTCCGTCTCTCTCACTCCTGGCTCATTGTGCAATGCCCAGAAAAGTTTTTATTGCCATAGTCAAAACATTTTCAAGTTGTCTAGTTTTCGGCCATGTTGTGGTTTTCTGAATTACGACACTCGACTCCTGTGTGTTTGTGTGTGTGTGTGTGTGTGTGTGTTAGTGTGTATGTGTGACATTATAGTGTCCATACACTTGATGACTGATGAGGCCAACATCACATGTGGCTTATGGGGGCCAGCAGCAATTTGCATTGGTAATTTGCCTGGCTATCATATTAATAAGTTTAAATCTAAATGCCACATGATATGCAAATTTGCATAGCACACTTTCTGGCTAATGGCTCGTTATGGCAGCAAAGCACAGACACACACACACACACACACACAGGCATACACACCCAAAGCAGCTGTTGTTAACTTAATACTGAAAGCTAAACAATACCTGATTTGAATCTGCGCCATTTGCACGCATGCAACAACAATAGCAACAAAAGCTCTGATTAACAACACGCTTCGCTGAGCGCTAAAGAAAAACGCGGACAACAACAACAAGTTAAGCAACAACAACAACTTGAACAACAACTGCACTGACTACGAACAAAAGCAGCAGCCACAGTGCCAGTAAAAACATTTCAAGATTTATTTATAAAAGTGACTCAGGCAGTACCAGCTTACTTAACACGCCTCCGCCCCCGCCCCTTCTGACCCACCGCCCCGCTATTTTATGGACGACCCGCTTGCGGCGTTTAATTAACTTTTGCACAAAATTGCGCACAACTTTAAAATGATAAAACAAACAAAAAAAAACTTTTTATGAGAGCCGCCTTTTTTACATTGCATTGCATTTTGTTTTGTGTGCCCAAATTACAGTATGAAATTTAATTGGGGAAAAAAGTATATTAATAAATATACATATTCATAATTATATTATATATTATATATCTTACAAAGGAAGCGATGTGATCAACTATCAAATATCCCCTGGTAGTTGAAAAAAAAACGCTAAAATTGCTTCCTGTATGCTTTTTAAGAGCAATTGAAATAAACAGAATTGCATTCAAATGTATTTAATTACTAATTATAACAAGAAATAATTAATTACTCAAAGTAGTCATTATTTTGAATTGCCTTGCTCTATGTTAACTAAGCGCAATAAAGATAAACAACATTTAATTTAATTATTTACATACCTCTGTATACAAGAATTTTAATTATAATATGTAATCATTAATCCAGGGCTTCATTATTTTGCATTAACCCATTGCTGTCCACTGTATCCGATTGGGTAAATAGAGTGACCATATTTAGAAACCTGTATTTGCGGAAGCAGAAACCATATTTTCAAGGATTCATTTATTCATTTTATTAAACAATTTTATTTTTAATTAAAGTTATATAATTAAAAATTCAATGTAAGCTATAAACATGAATTTTAGAAATTTACCTGCTGGAAGAAGAAGGTGAGAGAAACCCTTGGCCGCAAAAGTATAGCAAATTTAAAAAAAAATATAATCTTTAATTACTATGATGAAAATATTTTTAAGCAATCGTTTAAAACGCGGCGCAGAGTTTTTGAGTTGTTGGTTGCCGTATTATTGTTGATAATGTTTAGGGCTTGTCGAGTGTAGATAAGTTTAATTGAAATTGGATAGAAGCAGCAGGCAAGAACATAATTGAATTAGATATAATTAAAAAAAGTTGTTTTCTTATATTATCGATATTATCGAATCTTTCAAACTATAAAAGACAGCGTTGGCGTTGTGAAACCATTCAGTGTTTACTTAACGATTCTCACCTGAATCCGCATCGGTATGGCAAACAATTTGTCAGTTACGCAGAACGAGGAAGACGATGGCAAGAATCTGACGGTTGCCCTTACAGGTATCTATCTCTTGGCGAGTATTCTGTGCCTGGTCATTGGCGGATCTGTGGCACAATTTATCAATTTATTATAATGTGACCTCCGCATGTACAACAGTGAAAGCTGGCACTCAACTTGGCAGCATTGTGTCCTGTGACTATTACTATGTTTGCACACAAAATGGACAGTTAAAAATATATAATATAATTTAAAAAATTATAGAATGAAGTATAATGAATAAAGAAACTCTTGGGCTATTTCGAGCAAATGGTACTAAAACCAATTGAGAGCTCTTCAAAATGTTTGATGTTTCTGCAGAGTATAACAATTAAAGTTGTGATGCTTTCACCCGCATTGTGGGTCATAAAAGTATGCTGGCACGCCCATTAAGCGAACCGTTTACATTTATTTCTATTTTTTATTTAAATTGCATAGCAGTTTGGCTTAGCTAGTGTCAACTATGACAACGAGAATGACGATGACGTCTCGAAACTTAACCAGGTGCCATGGAAACGACTCCAGTTGCATTTGTCCGTCCGTAAACTAGTCAGTTAGCTGTACTCTCTCTCTCATTCACTCCCACTATCTCCATCTCTCACTACTTGTCTGTATATTTTGTAGACTGTTGTTGGCCCGCGGAGATTTTTCAATGGCTGCGTCAAGTTGACGGCATAAATAAACAAGAGCAATGAAAGCAGCTAAAGCTGCAACAAACAACAATCGCAACAGCAACAGTAATAATAACAACAACTTTAGTTAAAAGCATCATAAAAATAATAATAATAATAATAATAGTAGCTGGGAGCAGAGGAGCAGACAAAGTTGACAAGAAAATGGCTGCCATTTTGCGTTTGGCAAATGGAAATAAACTGCGGAAAAACTGGCCAACTTTTGCCTTGCCTCGCCGTGATAATGGGTCAATTTATATGGCGAGCTCTCGCTCGACAGTTCACAAAATATGACAACAACGAAAGTAACAAAAGCAACAACAACAAAAACAATTGTCCCACTAGTCGTATACAAAATTGAGCGGGAATTGAAGCGCTCGACATGCGCTTCAAAAATGCGAAAACTTCTCGCGCACGAAACTATTTTCCAATTTTAATTGCTGCCTCTCACGGCATGTGACCTGCCTGATAATCTGGTCACACTGACAACGACCAACAACAACGACAACAACGACAAAACTCTAATTAACTCTCAACCTTATTTGACTGTCCCTTTTTTGGAATCTTTAAATAGTTTTCTCACTCTTCTTCTGCTGTTCTCTTGGTATGCGGTAGAAAAAATATCACCATTATAAACAGCACTCTCGGATAGGGGTTTCCATGATTTCTTGAAAAAAATTGAATTCACTAGAGAAACTAGGCCGATTTACAAAATATAATAATATTGAATATATATAATTTAATCTAAGACGTAATAGAATAAAAAGCAAATGAAATTAAGCCCAACTTTGAGCTCTTTCGGTACTGTTTTTGGGTCGTTGTCCTGTTGAAATAATGACATTTCATCCAATGCATATGAAAACATTATATTTATTTATAACCAAAACTAAAGGTGTTAATCCATCACCGTTTTAACCCAATGTATCGAGACAACTTCATTATAGGAAAAGCAAAGCTTAACATTATACTTGAAACTCCCCATGTATATAAGAAATATTCTTAGGTCTTCCTACAGTTTTAAGTTCCCTAAAGTGAACCCAAACTGTTGCTGTTTCATTCGGTTTTTATCTATTAATAATAGTGCTATTTGTGTGGCCGACACTGTATGTGCTTAGATAATCGCGAGTTTGCAGTATTCATTGCTTTGCATACTTTTCAGCGCTTCCAGCTACTAAATACCCATACTTATAAATAAGTTGAGAACTTTTAGTTCACAGCAAATACAACAACCACAACAACGTGTTGTGGTCTTGCCTAGACGATATTGCAGGATTTTTAAATGGGCATTTTGTTGCTAAGTTTGACTTTGATGGAGCTCGCTTAAAAACAAATTTATTTAAAGGGTGAATAGTAATTTAACTTCTTAAGAAGTCAGTTCAACTTTCAGCTTGTTAAATATAATTGTAATTATAGGTTTGTTAATGATAGTTTGTTCCATATAAAAAATCATTTTGCTTAACAAAATCTGAGTTTAAAGTTGTGTCTTTTATTGTTATAGGAAATGGAGCTTGATCGATGAAATTAAATAAGCCTGATCTGCCTATTTATACCCCAAATTATAGTTTCTGAGATTCATTTATTTATATAGACAAAGAGCCAGAGTTGGCCAAATCGACTCGACTCATGATGCTGATCAGGAATATATCTGCTATATATTTTTGCAATATAGCCCTTTGAAATTAATTTTAGTTTTATGTATAGTTCGATTTTCATGTGCATAAAAAGAAAGCCCAATTATAGTCAATTTAACTATTATCAAAAAGTGCAGCAGCTAACAAAAAGGCAAACAACAAAAAGAAGCTGGGAACATTTATAAATCGGTTAAATAGCTCGCGTATAAAATAATTTTGGCCACAATTAAGTGAAACCGTGACGCGTGTGCATAATAATTTATGATTTCATTTAAACAACTCAGCTGCGAGTAATTATGTGACCGCACACGAGAACTTACACACAAAGAAGCACACACACTCTCACACCCGGACACACACACACACAAAATACACACATCACTCATACGAGCCGTAAGCCCAGAGCAAAGCCAGAAATTAGACAGAGTTGCGCTTTGTTGCCCACTAACGTCCAGAGTGGCAGGGTTGAAACGAAGGGGCTGGGATGGGGTAGCAAATGGTGGGTGTGGGGAGGGGAGGAGGTGGAATGGGTGTAAGGTCGCCATCAACAGTCCGTATAAGTTGACCGCACAGCTGCGAGTGGGGCTCCGGTCGAGCGCGAACTTTGCGCCTTGCGACCCCTCAGGGCCAAACAATTCGCAAGCACACACATACTCACACACACACACACACACACACACACACGCACATATACACTCTGTGCTTATGCGAATTAATGACTAGTCGTTGGCTTTATCTGAAGCGCTTAATTTGAAACGATTTCGCTTAAGGCTTTAATTCAGCTGCTTCTCAATATGCAATGGAAAAAGTGCCTGGTCAATAACAGTACATTAACAATTTATTGATTTAATGCTTAAGCAACAAACAGATAAACAACACAAACAAAACATTCTTAGTTCAAGCCGTGTTACGTAAAACAGTTCAAATTACAGCGCTTTTAATAATCAACACAAACAGCGAAATTTAATTAAAATTACCGGAAGCATAAATATATTCAAAAAACTATTTGCGTAATAAAATTCAATTAGTCAGCCAAAGTGTTTTGCTTCCATTCATAGAGTGCCTAAAAATAGAACCGTCTAAGGCAATCTTATTTTCAGTTAGTCTTTCGCAAAGCTCAGCTAAATGGCATCAATAGCGGAGCTCTGAAATGAAATGCTTTCAATTCAGCACAATAGAAACTGGCAGCAGTTAAGCACACACTATTATCCAACAGTTCGGGATCGATTCAGAGAAGGGAAAGATGTCCTAAGATTAACCACATATTTCTTTAGAATCGAAAGAGCCAACTCTGACGAAGTGCAATTCACGATTTTGGGCTTATCTAAGAATCCAAGAATTTAAAGAATGTCACTTAAGGATATCACAAAATCCTTGTTTTCTACAAAAATAAAAAAAAATTGCAGATTCTTAAAAATCCATGCAAATCGATGGTGCTCAGAAAAAATGAATCCTTTTGAGTTGCTTAAGAATATGGCAAAAATATGCCTAAATAGGAAATAAGCTATTAAAATACCTTTTTAATAGGTGCAGATATAATCCATATTTCTATTGAGTAAAACACAGCGCTTACAGATCTCATTTTTACTATAACAGTTAACAGTTTAAGTCGATCATAACTATCAACTAAACATTTGCATTCTGTTTTGCCAGGCCATCACGGGATGTTGCTTCGAGCCGTTGCCAATTCCCCAGGAAACAACAACTGTCAGAGACATCCCGGCGGAAGCTGACCTTTCCACTGGAATGTCCCGCCTAGACCTTGGCCAAGTGGCCAGACGCATTCCGGAAACTGTAGAAGACGTGACTTTATAGCTGCAGCTATGCGAAATTTAAGAAATGCGGCAGGGAGATAGGTTGGGAGGAACAAGGGTAGACAAATACCTCCCGCCCTCCATTACGATCTAATAATACCACCCATATATAATATATTATTAATATATATTATTTATTTTTGCTCGAAAAAATTACCTGCGCCTTTGATGACGTGGATACGAACACCTCACACCACGATCTTCACACTTCCTAGAACATCAGCCATTTTAAGCACAAACTTAAACATGACAGCCAATATATATTAATTAAATACAATTTAATTTATGTCTTTTGATGCCGACACGAGATTCGAGAACCTCCCACCTTGCATGAACCTTTGAACCAGGAAAGGTGCTGCTTCTTGGAATCATTAGCCACCTCAGGCACAACTTGAGCACGACAACCAATATATATTAATTAAATAAAATGTAATGTATTTGTTAACGCCTTGATTCGCACCTAGCACCCACAATAAAAGCTCTCAACAAAAACCTTCGCGGAAGTGACTCGAGGCTTTTGCCTGGCTAAACTTAAATAGTGAGAAAATAAATTTCCCGAAAAAATCATTTTTATTCAAATAAAATGAAGTAAAGATTTGTATAATTAAATTTGTTTAATCAAATGAATTTTATTTGTATTCACTTTGCCATTGAGAACGGTTTGTTGCTTAATGTTATCTACATGACATTTAGTTACATATTGTTCCAATTTTTCATTTGAAAACCGAAAAAACTATCAAAAGTTTTCATGTGAGTGCAGTTTCATTTCTTCTTGTTGTTCTTGTTGTTGTTATTTAGTTTTGTTTTTGTTTTTGTTTAAAATATTTACTTTAGCTTAAATAACAATTATATAGTTTTGCTTTTATTGATAGTTTTGCTGACATTTACGAGAGACTTTATTTGAATGAGTTTCAATTGAGTTTTACTTTTTAGTTCATGTTTTAGTTTGAGCCCTGTGCAAATGAAAACTGTCACTTTTGCTGTTACTGTCAATGTTACTTAACTATTTAATTGATTTAACAAAAATTGTGTATGTTTGCATTAAAATATATGTACACGTTAGTAGCTGTTTGTTATTCGCAAATTGCTGCTCAAATTAACAATGCAATCAGTTGATTTATTTCCATTATGGTTATTTATTAATTATAGTTTTGTTGTTTTTTTTTGCGTTAGTGCATTATTAATATTTTTTTATAATTTTTTTTTAGTATTTTATGTTTATTATGGAAGCGTGGTGAAGGGGAAAGTTTTAAATGAAATTGAATACATTAATCAATGCGAGCCAGTAATTGTACACATTTTGATAATTACATTTTAGCAGCGATTCTTTATGTATTTGTTATTTGTTTTTTGTTTTTGTTTTCATTTATTGTTATACTTTATTATTTTATATTTACGCTATGCATAAAATTAAACCTAATCTTTTCATATCATCATCATGAATATTTGACAATTTTGTTTGCAACCGAAATTATCGTTTAACTATCAATATATAACTATATAATTATTTACAAGGATTGTTTATGACTGTGTGTTCAGTTTGAGTTTCAGTTAATTATCATGATGTCAACGATTGTTGTTGCTGCTGCTCAAGCTGCTGTCGCTGGAGCCTGGAGCTGTTTGTCGACTGCGACTGGCTGAAATCATAATTGATATGCACTAAGGATAAGCTGGCGGAGCCCAGAAGCCAGCGCAACCACCGCACCACAGCACTGGCAACCAGGGCTAGGACGAGGTTAAAGTTGAGGCTTGTCCTCAGGCAGCTGCCGTTTGCGCCGCTCTTCTGCATGGCCGCAGGACTCTCGTCTGCAATCGAAGGATATGCGATTTATCAGCGAGTTGAGTGACGCATGAAAGAGATGAAAATAAAAGTAAAGCTGTTGCTGCCACTTCTGCTGCTGTTGCCGCTGGTGCTGCCACTTACCGTTAATGACATTGACCACAACGCTGGCAGCCTCCGCTGTCGTCGGCATGCACGTATAGTTGCCGGTATCCAGCAGCTGTGCATTCGCAATCCGCAATCTGCAACATGAATTAAAGCAAAGGCAGAAGCTTAAAGCATATATTGTGTGGAGGGCCAGTTGCAACTACACCCATTGAGCCAATCAGTTGCCAGATGTATTCAACTCCATTGATCAAAGTTGAAAATGCCACAGAGCTAGCAATTGAGCTGGAAACTAACAAGCACCCCAAATCACCAATACCCAACACAAAACAACACGCAACTTGTTAGTGGCCCTCAGCTTATTCCAGCGTGCGAATTCCTTTAGTTTGATTCTTCATGATTATGATGAACACACATTCCTTCCCATTCGGCATAGCATTGAGGATTGCGGATGATGATGATGATGATGCACTCAGAAAAAAGTCGCACTTAATTTTACGCGTCTAGTGTAACTCATCCTATTATTCAGAGAGTATAATTCTCAATATCTGGACTTGCATTGTAAACTTTAGAAATCAATTTCTGAATAATAGAAAATATTTCTAAAAAATGGCAAGAACACCATATTTATAGTTGTCAATTTAGATCAAGCCTATCTAATTTTAAGAAAATATTTTCTTATATTTAGAAATAATTTCTAAAAACAAAAAAAAGTGTATAGTTTTCAGGGTGATTTTTATTTTAGGGAGACTTTTACTTTAACGCAAATTTCTAAGTTTTCAGGGCGATTTTTTGACTGAGTGTTGGGACGCTCAGCTTAATCCGGCGTGCGAATTGCTTTAGTTTGATACTTCATGATTATGATGGAACCACATTCCTTCCTGATGATGATGATGCTTACCTGCTTTGCAATTTCTCGGCCAGTGTTGATTCCATTGAGATGCGTTGCAGGTCGATGGCTGCATCATTCGGATGCGCCACAAAGGGCGTCAGTATGTAGGGGCCACGGTACCAGTAAATTGGTCCAATATCCTGAGCCGCTGTTGCCGGTTGCTTCACATGGCATGTGAGCGTTATGACACTGCCCACTTTGACATACAAATCCGTTGGACCGGCTATAATCGCTTTGGCATCTGGCGGCGTTACTGCAATCGCAAAATAGTGTACGAAATTGATTAATAGCACTTCTAGGCGCTCCCTTTCACACACAGATACCCACACACACCAAGTGAACACGTGCCCCCTTATGTTGCCACCGGGTGTTAAGCATGCGACTAAGTACACACCACCGCAATTTAGCAGATCATCCACAATTAGATTCGATGAATCAAAGATGCACCTGCATGCCACACACACACACACACACATATACACAGCGAATAAGCAGCACAGGTAATAAGCAGCTTGTTGCAAGTTTATGTGACGGCATTTGAGATGTGTCGACCTGTGAAATTTCCTTGAATATTAAACAGATTTCGAGTGGATTTCGATGACAATGTCCGCTTGGGATTTCAGCGCAACTGTAAAGCTTTTGGCAAAATATGAAAAGTGGAACTGGTAGCTAGGGATGATATCCAATTCAATGTTCAACCCTTCCCAACTATAAGCCTTTGCTTCCTTTCAGACTCTACCAGCCACATGCTTAACCTTATATCAGATTTCTTAAGCAGAGAAAACTAACGTTAAAGTCAACTTTTAAATTAGGACCTTAGCTGATATTGATCTTTAATCTAATATTAAATATTATTTAATCTTATCAAAGGATGATTTCCATTCTAGAGTTCATTCTGGAATGAAATAGATATGTAGCAAGCATTACGCCTCTAAGAAAAATAAATTAAGTTTTTATGAGCCTACTCAATAATAATTTATTCAATTTCCTAATCAATATTTCTTGCGTCAACATAAATCTTATCCAGGAGTAATTTGCTATAATTTACCATTACTCAAATTAAATTCGGACTCCAGTGAGCTTGATTCGATTTGCTGAGGCTTGTTGGATGACAAATGGCTTATTCTGGTTATTTGATTAAATTATCATAATTAAATTAAGTGAGATTATCTATAAAGTAGCCGCAACATGAATGTGAATTACATAAAATATTTATAGCAATTTTGTCCTATTCAGTCAAGTGAAGGGGAACTCAGATATTTGCTATCAGATATGTGCAATATCTATTGCTATTGACAGTAGCTGTCGTGACTGTCAATTGGCCTTAATGAGCTGGCCATTCTCTACTGGCCAGTTAGCTGACTAACTCTCCAGAGTTAAGCGTCGAGGAAGCCTGCTTTATTGTTTATATTTACTGTGGACTAAATCGGCTTTAGTCGATGCTAGTCGCTGTTAGTCGCAGTTAGTCTCTCTGTGCCTATTTTCTAGTCTCTGCTCTCGAACCCTCAGCACATCATTAACAACGTCAACATTTGACTTTGTTGACTGGCTGCTGCTGTTGGCCAAATTTTCGGTGGACACACGAAAAAACATTAGGCCAATTTTGCAGAGCCAACGACTTGCAACTGTGGATTGTGTGTGTACACTGAGAAAAACTCGCGCTGAATTTTAAAAATCTGCAACAAAAAGGAAATTTCTAAAATTGGAGTTTGTGGCTTTCTAAAAACCTTGTGTGTATTTTTCTATAATTAAGAAAAATATATCTCATTTCCAGGGAAGACATTTTTATTTTAGTTTTGCTCAGACTTTTATTTTGTTTTATTATTAAGCATTTGTAATTTAAGATTTCACATCAGATTCTAATCTCCTATATTAGCAAAGAGCAAAGAAATCTAATTAAATTATTATTTTCTGAATTGCAGAGACGATTTTTTCTAAGAATCAAAGTTTGAATTTAAACATTTTGAATAATAATGAAAATTATGTGTAAAAAAGAGAAAAGAACATCTTTATAACTTTAAGAAAAATGCTTTCCTATATTTGCAAATTATTTCAAAAGCAAGAAAAACTTTCTCTCTTTCTTTTCAAGGTAATATATGTTTGAAAATGTAGGGCGACTTTTTTCTGAGTGTAGGCAGCAGACGAATAGAAGGAGTATTCGAGTATGCGAGTATATGCCGCGCATTTGTCTCTGTCTGCAGCAGCTGTTAACTGCCAAATGCCAACAACTAAGAGCCAACTGCCAACTGGAGGCACTAAGCAACAGCAACAACAGAAATAACAACAGCAATGACAACAACAAAAATGACAACAGCTTATCTCGCCCCCAAAATCATGGTCAATATTAGAAAGCCACGACGCACCCAGGCAAGAGCCATCAACGCAACGCTGTGAACATAATGGTTCCGTTCATGATCCCCAGCACCCACACACACACACACACACACACACACACACATGCACACACATGTACTGTCCTTTGACCCTAGCACAGACACACACATATTTGTGCGTGTGAGTGAATTCACAATAACAACTGGCGAACAACACTTAAAATGTGTGTAAAATACGCGACAGCAACAAGAATTGTGGCAGTCAACGGCTTCATTTGCCCCACTGCCCCCAGCCACGCCTACCCCACCAGCCCCCAAAACAATGGGTCAATGATACGCCGCCGTCCACAATGTTGAAAGTGGAAAGCAGAACCCCAAACCAGCCCCGCTCTACTAGCAAATATTTTAGGCTTTGTGGTTACAAATTTTTATGTGTTAGTTTTGCCATTTCATTTAGTTTTTGTTTTTCTGCATACCCTGCACACATTAAATGGCTAAAAGTGGGTATAACAAATGTTATTATATAAACAAATGTATGAAAAAGAAATCTATAAAATCTATAAATCTAATCATCTATAGCAGCCTTCTCACTAGACTAGCTTAAATATATAGTCTTTATATGTGGTTTAATAATATTTAACTATATTACTGCAAATAAACAGAAAACTTTTCGAGGTATCATGAATTAGTAGAGTATCACCTCGTCGAGCACACACTCTTTGGCCGAGTTCTCACTTGTTTTTTATGATGATTATGTGCCAGTTATGGGCAGCTTTCGATAACACAAAGACCAGACACGAACAATTCCCTGAAATTGACTCTTCACATAATGGCCACCTGAATGTGGAGTGCTTCGAGTGTTTGATTCTGTTTATGGCCAAAGATTTCAGCACTAGATACTTGAGACACAAATATATTGATATTCTGAGTGTGAAACCCGAACCCGAATAGCTGTCCATAAAAGTTTAACAAGTATTTAAATTAAATACAAAAATATGATGCATGTTTATAGAAAAATATTTGATTAACTGTTGAACAGTAATTAACTTAATTTATTTGTGGTTTTCATGCTGGCACTTATTTAATATCTGTTTTTTGTCTTCTGTTATTTCTGCTGTTGCCTTATTTATTTATTAATTAATAGGTCTGATTTCAATTTTGCGAGGTGTCAAAATGGAATCGGAACCACATGCTGGTAACCAATTGGTAAATTGAAATTCAGTATCGAAATCAGTATCAGTATTTATGAATGTCATGGCTTCTGATAAAAAATAATCAAGAGTAAGTTATAAATTATAAATAATTATTCAAGAAACAATTTAGATTCTCCACCAATTTAAAGTACTCACTGGTTACACAATCTCGATTGACAAAGTGAGTTAAAATGTAAGAATCTTTTTAACTATTGAATTTAAAACTGCTTACTTCTTCACTTTTCCTCTCCATAGATAATCCAATTCTTTGGCACTATCTCTTCTTTGAGTAGAGTTTTTCCGTGGAAACAGGGTCACTTTGTTTGCGCCATTGCATTTTTCTTGTGTTTTTTTTTCTATACACACACAGAGCATACCTCGCTTAAGGCATAAACATAATTTGTTTGCCTTCAGTCAAGTAGAATATTTTTGTTGTTGTTTTTTTTTAAAGAATTGTGCCGTAGTTTTTGTGTTTTGGGTGCGTAAAACCTGGTGACGGAATATTTTATCACGACGCCAACTCCAGAAAAAGAAGCCGACGAAAAATCTGCGCTGGGCACTTTTTTCTTCCAAATCATTTGCATAAATTTTTCTTCAACTTGGCATTTCGGCGACTTTCCGTCGCCGACAAAAGACCACCTAGGCGAGGGGTGGTTTGTGTGGGGGGGATTACTTTTTGTGCACACCAGCAAAATGTGAGTTTGGTTGCAGGTTGCAAGCGGGTGCAACGGATGCAATGGGGCAATGGAGCAACAGGAAGCGACAGCGTTGATTTGAGTTTACTGCTCTTGATGAGACTTATGCCATTTTGCCAGATTTTGTTATAAATAAAGTAAGGGACTTCCACCCTTACCTCGAAAGCCAATTTTCTGCCACACTCGAAAACATTTGGCATTGAATTTTAGAAATTCACCATAGTTTTGGAGCCAAGGTAGCTCACCTTATTGTTCAGAAAGTATATTTATATAAATCAATTTGTTTTTTTCTTAATTTCAGAGTATTATTTACTAAAATGTTGAAAAAATATGTAAATGCTTCTGGGTCTTTTATCATAAATGTAACAAAGAACTTTATATATCAGTATTTTTATATTATTAATAAGCATTGTTATTTTAAAATTTTCCATTTACAAATAGATCTTAAATAGCATTTCTGACCTTTGGAACTAATTTTTTCCCAGAAGCAAGGTTTGCATTTCTACATTTACATTATACATTTTAAATATTTGTAAAAAAAAAAATGTAGGGCAAGCCGTTTTAATTTTAAGGAAAATGTTCCAATTCACAAGGCGATTTTCTAAAATTCCCATCGTGTTTTTTCTGAGTGTAGAAAAATCCCCAGGCACAACAAGCTGTTGCTGCGCTGGTTGTTATATTGAGCTTGTCAGCAGATCGAGACATGTGCGCCAAATTTCACACAACACACAACTCAACTGCAACTGAAATGAACATCTCCAAGTTTTTACTAAATTTAATCATATGAATGGCTCTCAAGTGGTCCAAAAGTGGCCAAATAAATCGATTTAATACACAACGGGGAATATATGCAATACAAACCGGCTCAAATCAAAACCAAATCAAAACCAAATCAAAAGCAAAAACTAAAGCAATCATGGCAAACAAAAAGTATTTGAAAACGTGCTGAGCTGCCAGACGCCAAACTATTCAATAATTTCAATTAACTTGCCCCAGCAGTGGAAGTGGAAGTGTAAGTAGAAGTAGAAGTAGAAGAGTAGAAATGCCATAATCAAAATCAAAATAAATAAACAAGCAAAACTTTGTGTTCCTCGCACATGATGACAAACATTCGGGAAAATAAAGTTTCAAATCAATTTAATGTGCATGAATGAAACATGAACGTGCATGCCATTGTATAACAATTTATCACAAGCAAGCACACACACACACACACACACACGTACACCGACACACACATATACACTCGAGGGCAACTTGAAGTTGAGACGCATCGGAAATTCATTGTAGAAAACTTGTAAAATGCCAAAACAATGGCTTGAGAGCGCTGTGTAAACGTGCAAAAAACACCTAAAAGGATTCTATATAAGCACTCACACACACACAGATACACACAGTGGCAATTGGCGCAACGCCCTAGGGGGCCACGCCCACGTCTCCGTTGGCTGGTGTGTGTTACATCCAGCATATGAATTTAGTATTGAATTTAAATGCAAATTGCGTTTGCATGCTAAACGCGTTGAAAATTTTAGAGCAGAAACAAAAGATACTAGCTCACCTACACATACATATATATATCACATATATATACACAATATATATATATGTATATATATAGACAGAGACTTGATGTAGCACATACATATATTCATTGCGTTGACCCACATTTACATGGCAGGTTGAATGATTACCGGATAAGCGATAATTGATGGACTACTTTAGAAATTGACCAAGTGCTTGCCAAATTAAAGACTTGGCTACTACATAAATTAGCTGCAGCTCGAAGTAAGACATAATAATATACAATTCTTATTTGTATTAAAACAAGTTAGATTGCTCCTGTTGGGACAGACGGCAGCCAGCTGTGAAATACCTATTAAACTTGCTGATATTAAGTTGTTCAGCTTAAACAACTTTTTGATTAACAAAATCTTAATGAAATTTGTAAAGTTGCTTTAACATATGTCAGAATAAATAACATATTATTTGTAAAGTTTAATCTTTATAATGCGATTTTAATTGATATTCGAGAAACTTTGGAGTTTTCGACAGAATTAAATCTAAGTTGACTTGGTTGATCAAGAATATATATACTTTACGGGCTCGAAAATGCTTCCTTCTGACGGTTAATTAATAATATTAGTAATAAAAAGTATAATGCCCACAATTTTTAAATCTCTCAAATGACCGACATTTCACTAAATGGAGCTTACAACTATATATATATATGTATATATATATAAATTTCAGGCAAACACTTTTAAAAATATTGCCAAATGAAATGCATTAATTGAACAAAAGGATTTTACTACTTACAAAAGAAAACCAACAAAAATTTAGCAATTTCTTAAAGAAAAATATAAAAATTGTAATTTATTTCCTAACGAGCGGAAACATTAAAATCTGCTCAAATATTTATGAGCACTTTTTCCCATCACTTCTATATACACAAATATTTTAATACGTTGATAAAATTGCTGAAAGTCCCCTTAAATGAACGCAATAACTTTATGGTTTAAGCATAAAAAACAAAACCAAACCCTTGCAGTAAACATATGTGTGTGTATATCGGCTTGTGTGGGTGTGTGCTGGTGTGTATGGGTGTGTGTTAAGCCAGATGTAGATATTGGCTTATACGTGGATTGCTGTATATGTATTTATGCGCTGCAATGCGAAATGATGTCGCAGCACGACGCATGACCAACAAAAACTTTATGCAAAGTACATATGCGCTGTTGTAAAGTGTACACCCACACACACACACACCCACACACACACACACCCCAATGCAGCTGACAAAGTTTGTGCCCAATTTGAAAGAGCCTCAACTAGAATACAAAAACTTGTTGGCTGCAGGTCGTGCGACAACTCGCTGACAATTCGTAAGAAGCTCGACGACTCTTTATTACAAAATCTAATAGAAAGAGACAGCTAGTTAGAGAAAGAGATAGAGATAGGGAGAGAGAGAGAGAGAGAGAGAGAGAGTTGGTATTTTCTTACTCACCTATGACATTCAAGCGGAATGCCATCGAAATCTTTGGCTCCGTATTCACCTGGCACTCGTAGATGCCACTGTCGCGTGGCTGCGCATATTTCACATGCAACGTCCAATCCTTGGAGTCGGCGGTGCGTACAACCTGCAACCGAAATGACAATGAACGCACAGATAAATCGTTAAGGCAACTACATGATGAGTTTTTGGTTGGCAAGGGGCTCGGTTGTGGCAGCCTTTGGATTTTGGGGTGTTCATGCACAAATTTAATCATTGCCTACAAGCATCCATGTTCAGAAAAGGGCGTAGGCAGCTTTACTCAAAGTGAGGGGTGGGGTGGAGGGTGTTATGCATTTTTGAATTTTAATTAGCCAATCCAATCGATATTGTGCTTGCTCGCATATATTTTGCTGACTAGCCAAAATAGTCGCATTTATTAATTTCTGTCTTGCTACTTAACTATGGTTATTTTAGAAAGTCGCCGAAAAACAAAGAAAACTTTTAATTATAAAAAATAAATAATGTGTCCACCTATTTTAATGTCCCTGAGTGTGCATTTTGGCTAAGGGCGTTTTGAATTTTAATTAGCCAATCCAATCGATATTGTTCTTGGGCGCACCTATTTTGCTGACCATGGAAAAAGTTATCATTTTCAGAATTTTACGTTCTTGATACTAATTTCACTTATGCTGCTAAACTATGTTTATTTTTAAAAGTAATAAAAAAAAACTAGAAATTATAAAAAGAAACCAAATTCTCGCAAAGATTTTAATATTTTCAAGACTTTCCTTATACTTTCTTTCATAACAATGTGGTTCTTAAATATATTTATCTTAAAGGATCACGAAAAAGTTTCGAACAAATTTAAAACTATAAATTATGCTTAGAAAATTATAGAAAACAGAATATGTCCACACCAATTGTGATATCCTGAATGTACGTGTTGGCAAGGGAGTAGGCAACTTTACCAAAAGGGGGTGAAGGCAGAATTATAATTCTTGTATTTTTTAAATTTTAATAGCTCAATCCAATCAATAGCGCACATATGTTTTGCTGACTAATTCCAAATTTAAATTGCTCTATTTTTAAGTTGTTCCTTAACACGTTTTCAACCAATTTCAGATATTCTCTTGGAAGCACTTTAAGCACTTTACCCAAAAGGGCTAAATTAAATTTGTACTTTGCACAATTTTTCATTTCAGCTAGTTTTCATTCATTCAAATAAAATAATTAAAAGTTGACTCCATGCTTATCTTAACATCAGTCTTATGTAACCAATTTCCTTTTCGAATGTGTCCATGTAAAGTTACAAGGGACAAGTAAACATCGCATCCCCCGTCTGCCTCTACCACCCTTGAGTACGGGCCTGCAAGTAAACTTGCCAGGAGCAACGAATTGCATACGCAATTAAGCTGACTTGGCTTACAAATGGCAGCAGTGTGCCCTCTTGGCCATTTAATAAGCCAGGCGAGCATGCACATGAAGATAGTCAAGGATAGAGACGGAGAGACAGAGACAGTGAGAAGAAAGATAGAGAGAGAGGGAGGTAAGACAATAAGTAAATTACGTATACGTACCTTGAAGCGCTCATCAGATGTGTAGGTCAGAATGCCCGCAGTCAGAATGTGCAAATCGCGTTTCCTTATCCATGATACCTGCAAATAGACAAAAACACCCACACATACAGACACACACACACCGAGAAACGCAGTTAGTGAGCAGGCGACAAAAGGACAATCAGCACTTAAGTCAATTTAAAAATAAAAAAAATTTCAAAAGGGACCCGGTCCGAAATAAAGATAGAAAATTTAATAAACCAAACGGCAAAATGAACTAAACCCAAAAAAAAAAAAAATAAGAAAAACTAAAAAAAAAACTCCCTTGTAAAACACAGTCGCCATAAGACAGAGCGATTTGCGACACCTGCAACCAAATCCAGGACGAATGGCAACAGCCATGGAAAAGTGCGTTTCCAAAATGTCAGCGGCTTAAAGTTGGCCAAGGTCTCTCTCCCAGTTGGGGTATATAGCCCCCAAAAGCAGCCAGAATGTAATCTGCTAGCCTGCCTTAGCCGCAGGCAACGAAAACTTTTCGTTGCTCCCAAAAAAAGAGAAAATCCCGAAACGCAAAAGAAAAAGTAAAACAAGGGAAAGCTTGCAAGGCCCGAAAACTAAAAGTGTCAAAGTGGCAAAAGGGAAACGACGCCTTCCCACATCAAACAAAATATAACCAAAAAGAAAATAAAGAAGAAAAATCGAAAGGAAAATGAAAAAATGTGCCACTAAATCCCGCTCTTTTTAAAGGATGGGCATGGCTATGGTTGATGATGAGCAAAGTACACTCAGACAAAAAAAGGGATCTACAAATTACAAGATTTTTCTCGTTTTTATAAATAATTTTTAAATATAAGAAAACATTTTCCTTAAGACTCGAACGGCTTGCAAAAAATCATTTCTATAATATGGAAAATAATAAGTTTCATTAATTAATAATCCAAGCAAAATGTTTGTATTTGTGAAAATAATAACACCTTATAATAAAATAAGTAACAAAAATATAGCATTTAATTTATTCTATTTACACACATAGAAAACTACACCCTGCAAAATAGACATATTTTTTCTAGATTCTTTTAGAAAGCCACCATCTTATATTCTAGAAATTAACTTTCTGAATAATAAAGTGAGGTATTCAGTTCGATTATTTTGCTGAGTGTACGCTGGGACTTGGCAACAGTTTTCGGTCAAGTGGATAGATGCGCTGCCAGGTGAAAGAAGTCGCACCGAAAAGGTAAGGAGCTGCAAGTATGTAAAGCAGCAAACATATCCCAATGATAGATTATAAGAGACTCTCTGCTCCTTTGAAAAACGGCTCAGCTAAAGTGGAAAGTGGAAACTGGAAAGCGGAAATTGACAGCCGACAAGTGGAAAGTGTAAAGCGGAACTGAAACAGATGCTAAAAATTCATTGAGGTTAAGCGAAGAGCTATCAGCAAACTGACCTTGGTAGTTTGATAAGTGTTGGATTTTGCGTAGGAAACTATTTTTCAAATTAGTTCTTAGTCGATTTTATTTTTATTTTATTTATTTTTTTTTGTCTTTTAGATATTTTTGCGTCTAACTTTCCGTGCATTTCGTTAAAAATTGAGAAAATCCATAAATCACAGGCTTGAGGGCATTGCTACTTTTTGGCAAACTATTCTTATAGTTTATTTGTGTCACTGAAACTTTTTATACGCCTGTTTTTTAATTTGCATATATGCAAACTTAAATTTCCACCAGCTTTGCCGTAACTTTAAAAAGAATATATTTTTTTTGATACATTTGTGTGCTTTAACCTATACTCCAAATCTAAGCAGTAGGCCCAAAACTTTTGTGGACCTTTTTAAAACCAGAAATGGGACACAACCTTGGTTGGAACTGTCTTGTGCATAAATTCCATTATGTAATTCAAATAAATTATACATATTTATACAAAAGTATCTGTTATTTTCCTTGTATATAACGCCTCAATCAGTATGCAGTGAAACCTTTTTAAAAGACGACAAAATAAAACAAATTGCTATAAGCAATTAAACATTTCAAATTTGAATATTTTGAAGAATAATACGAAGAATGTTTCATTGTATAAAGTTCTGAATGAATTGATTGGCATTCATTTCTGTTCACAGCCTTCACAGCAGACAAGCTCAAGTTACAAGCGACCTTTCGAGGTCGCAAAGAACGCAAGGAAAGAATGCTGGAGTCAAGAAAATTCGACTAATAGATACCCTGTAAACAGCTTTTAAATAGTAATTTGTTCTAAATGATGGCATTCTTTTGTGATCTTGATGAAATTTATATAGTTGATCTATAATATTTCTGGGAATGTTATATACAAATTGGGAAGCCAAATCTTTATGATTATGCATTTTCAAAATGACAAAATGAAATAGATTTAATATGAATGTTATGCTATCCAAGGATGTATATACACTCTATCTTCCTGCTATTACATACTCTCCCAAAACTTCATTATACTCATTCAGTTGTTTTCGTTTTCCAATTTTTCAGGGTATCAAAATACAAGATAAAAATGGACAGCGATGATAAAGAGAAACTTGGGAAAATAATCTTTAAAGATGATGGAGCCGCGCACCAATCAATAGATATACAAAATGAAATTAAAAATAAGTCAAGGGATCGCTGTAAAAAAGAAAAAATGTAAAATAATATATATATATATATACATAAGAAACACAATGCATAAACATAAACTAAACTTTACAGGGTGGCGAATGCCAATGGACT
This sequence comes from Drosophila macrothrix, assembly GCA_035042055.1. NCBI lineage: Eukaryota > Metazoa > Arthropoda > Insecta > Diptera > Drosophilidae > Drosophila > Drosophila macrothrix. The sequence continues at coordinate 7,625,120 of JAWNLX010000124.1, read as the reverse complement.
GACAAAGGAGCAATAAACAGGAAGAGCAGGATAACGACAGCGGTCTGCAGTTTGCAAGGGTGGGAGGGGAGGTGGAGGTGCTATGTCATTCAAGCAGGGAAAATGACAAAAAGATGCGATGAGAGATGATGACTAGCACAATGGAAGCGGAACCGGAAAACGATACGAGTAGCCGAACATGCCAACAAAAGAAAACGAACAAAAAACGGCAGCCAAAATATAAAAAAAAAAAAATTTTGGCTTAAGTTGATTTTCAGGCTCACTAGTTGTCGGAAGGCAAGTCCAATATTTGCCCGAGCGATAGTTAAAAGTGCATAAAAAAACAAAAAAGCAAAAGCAAATCGAAAGGAAAAGCATTTTGTGATAAGCGGCGTGGCACATTTTGCCACTTAACTCACCGATTTATCACGCAAATTCTCAACGCGACAATTGATGGCTGCCGTGTGTCCCGTCCGGGCCGTTATATTCCGGGGCATGCCAAAGTCAAAGACCGGCGGCGGATAAGTTGTCTCATCCACATGATCATCACCATCATCGTCGCCGCCATCGCCATTGCCATCGAGCCGGTGCTCATCCAGTGCATTGTCGAACTGTGCCACATTGTTGTGGTGCAAGTGGTGATGGTGGTTGCCATTGTGGTTGAGGCTGTGGCCATGGACCAATGAGGCGATATATACGTCGTCGACAGCCGCAATCGAGGGCAACAAGTCGTTGTCTACGACGCTGCCAGCTGCAAGAAGCAAAAAAAGACGAAGAAAAGCACAAAAGTTGAAAATGTAAATGCAAAAATTGAAATTCGAGCAGAGAGCAACGAGCAACGAACAACTTGAATTGAATAAGCAAATACGGCAATTGTTGATTGAATTGGCATCAGGATTTGTATGTCTGCTGGCCATCGATAGAGGGCCAAGTCAAGACTTCATTTACAGCTTAGGCATTGAGTAAGAAAAAACCACTTAAAGATATCGAGAAAATGCCCCAACTAAGAGAACAAAGGGCATACATTGCATTCAGAGCAAATTAATTAAATGCCACTCAATGCCCAGAAACAAGAGTAATAAATACCACGGCTTGAGCATGTGTGCAATAGTCATACACTCAGAAAAAATAAATGCAATGAACATTACACAGTTTTAGAAAAGCTTAACTCACCTTGATATTCAGAAACTATAATTCTAAAACCCAGGGTTTTTATTTTCTGAATTTTTTTTAAATTTAGAAAATATATTTATAATTTCCAGAATAGATAGCAGAATACTTCTATTAACTTTTGTGATACTTATCTTAATTATTTAGCTTTAGTATTTTAAGATGTCACATGTACAAACATTTTACATACTTTATAAATTCATATAACTTTACAATTTTTCGTAAGAATCAGAGCTTACATTTCTTCATTGTAGAAATGCATTTCTTAATAATACCAAAAAGGTTCCTAAAAAAAAAATGGAATAAGTGGCATATTTTTTTGAGGTTCTCAATTTAAGGCAAGAATGAAAAATGTTTCTTATTCTTAGAAGTGATTTCTAAAAACAAGAAAAACTTTATAGTTTAATTCAGCGCTTTTTTTCTAAGTGGACAATAGTCATAGAGCTGAGTCTGTGTGTGGGTGTGTGTGTGTCACGATGACATGGCCATAAGACAAAGACAAAAGGCCAAATTGAATGCAGCCTCTGGTCCAAATGATGTGCGGAAAATGCTCGTTATATTTATAATAATAACATTGAAGAGCAAGAATCAAATGTTTCCTGTGTTGCCCTTGCTACTCTTTTGACCATTTGGCCTAAACAGCGGAAATTGTTTTTAATTAAAATAAATAAGCAATTTAACGGTCCTGTTGTGGCCGGAAGTGCACATAAACCAGACCAGGGCCACTCCAAGCTTTCAACTCCCAGCATCCAACTTCCGACTGGAGACTCTCTGCTCGCAGTTGAGCAAAACACTTGGCCAAAGTGATAAAAATTTTGACAACTCTGAAATTACACTTAATGAGTGCTATGGAAAAACGTGCCAAGCGAACAATAACAGTTTTTATCATGTTGTTTTTAACGCCACGATTTTTATGTCATCATTTAATGTAGCATTGCTTGATTCGCGCAAATGTTCAGCGCACATTAAGCGATAATTAAAAATAAAAGAAAATAATTCTATATCGTATATAACATGGTTATGATAATAAACATATATTTGGTTGTTGCATTACAAATATAAAAAAATAAATTACGAATAATAATAAACAAATAAATGCAATGGGTAATTTGGGTTTCTGTCTTGATTTTAATTTGCTTGCATAATTTTAATAATTTAATGGCAATTTAAGATTACTATTTCAGATTAAAAATAGTTTACTTAAGTTTCAAATGTAATTCTAGAGATCCATTCAAGATCAGAAAGGTATTTATTTTAAAAATTGGTTCAGTTTATGTTCAGTTCAGTTCAAGTTATGTTAGTGGAAAATTTGGACTCGTTGCGGATTAAAATGCACCACAAGTTGTGCATTTCAAGTAAAATATGCAGTCAGACAAGACACAAATTTGATCAACACAGACATTTATTCATTCTGATCAGTAAGCATTGCATATTATTGACCGTTTCGTAAAGTTCAAAGTTCACACTTGACACTCAGAGCAGTGCAGTCATGAATTAAGAATACAGCCACACATTAAGCACATTGCCGTGACTTGCATAATCCCATTCGTATTATCCTTTTTCAAGTGCAACACTTGTCGCTTGTGTTCCTCGACATCCTTTTAGCATTGCAAAACAGCAAGCTGCAAGCAGCAAGCAGAATGCATATTTTTGCATTGCCATTTGAGTTTATTTGACATTTTAATGAGCGCATAATAACAACTCTGACAACGGCCAGACAAACTCTGTGACAGTTAGTCTCAGTCGAAGTCACAGTCACAGTCACAGTCACAGTTACAGTGACAGTTACAGTAACAGTCAGAGATTCACGACACTCATAATTCAACGTTTGGCGGCTCCTTCACAATTTTTGGGTCGTTTGCAGTAACTTCTCCCGGCTCTGCACCTGCCCCATCTCCTACCGCTTTCCCAGCCCGTCTCCCGTTCTGGCCTGGCTGTATAACTGGGTCACTCACTTTGGCAGCTGCTGCTCCAACTGCACTTGAATCTTTTAGGCCGTTGTGGCACTTGTGCATGTTAGACACAAAAATCTAAATTATTTAAGTGCCCACATATACACGGGAAAGGGAGAGAGTGTACACACCCACACACACAGACATATATGCATCCGCTGGCAAGAGAGCAAAGTGCGAAGTGAGTTTGACTGGCAGATACCCATTAAATGTACCTGAAATATTGTTATTGCTTATGTGAAACTAATCAATTCCGAATCAATCATTTTGTATTTACTTGTATTCAATTGGTATGCAATTAAATATATACGATTGGAAGAAGTAAAATAAAATCATTTTAAATATTTATAAAAAAAATAAATAGATTGTAACATTTTCCTTAGCATTTATCTCCTGCTGAGTCTGCACAGCAAGTAAAAATTATATTAATAATAATAATATATAAACAGAATAATAACAAACATTATAAAAATAATAAATCAACACTTTTAGCTATATAACGCCAAAATCTTTAATAATTAAGTCAGTTTGAATTTACATCTCAAAAAAACTCAAAAAATGTTAACAACCAGATGAAAAACATTACGGTTAAGCTAGGTAAACGTGAAATGGAAAAAATACCATTTATACTTGGAGCTAATTGTTGTTTTAATTTTTGTTAACATACATAAAGGATATGAATCCACCCAAACCTTTTAACACTCGTGCAAAAGTGAAAAAAAAGAAAATGCACATATGAATAATAAAATTATTATTTATGTCTGCTTGCATTTCTATAATATGGAATATAACATAATAATGATTGAGCATAAATCTACTAATACATGTATATATTGTATTAAACATGTTCTAAATGTCTGCTTATCGACTGTCATACCCTGTTAAACAATACTTCTGTGCAGGGTGTATAAAAAGCAACACACACATAAAAAAGAAGCAACATGAAAATGCGCTAAAGTGAGTATTGCACTTGTTGTTGTTATTGTTGTTGTTGCTGTTCTTTGGCTTTATGCTGCAGACACACACACACACACACACACATACACACACACACACACACACATTTTTTTGGCATCATTTAGATGCTCGTCGAGCAACTGATGCAAATTTAATTTGGACACCTCACACAAAAAAGTGCGCCTGACAGGCTGAGGGTGTGTGTGTGTGAGGGGAGGGGAGTGGGCTAAAATGTTGGGGTTGAGAATGGTTAAGGGTAGCTATCTGCGTCATAACTTGCGCTTGAGTGTGTATGAACTGCAACTAATGATGTTGCAGGCACTCGAATGCGCCTTTTTGATTTAACGATCGACTTTTTTTCTCCTTTTTTCTCGCTCGTTGATAATAGTGGGGTTAAAGGTGCCAGAGGGGTGAGGGGTGGAGGGTGACGGGTAGCGCTTAATGACTGGTTTGGTTTTGGTTTTGGTTTTGGTTAGCTGGTTGACTGGTTAACTTGTTGGTTGGTAAGCTGCCCGTTTCCTGCGGCTTATGGTTGCCTTTTGACTTTTGCTTTTGGTTTTGTCTCGAGTTTTTTTTTTTTGTATATCATTTTTTTGTTTCTCTCTTTTTATTGGTGCTTGATGCGCCTATAAACTTTCTGCACCCTTGCACAATTTGCCATGCTGGCTGGCAAAGTTATTTATCATAAGTTTAACTGCAGTGGTGCGCATGAATAACAAAGTATTCGCAAATATATATATTCTTCTGTACAAAGGGGGTTCATCAAATGCAAATAAAATCCGATAAATACGCATAAATGCCAAGGTGCTTTACTTGAGCGCCTTTGCATAAGCCAAATCAATTGACCTTGGCATTATATTCGGCTCGATTGCTAGCTTTTCTGATAAATATATATATATTTATATATATATATATATATAAGCCCATTTCTCTAAGCAGCTCATAATATGGTTAGCAGCACAGGTGTGAATATTAAGCTGCTTTTCGGATTGTCAGCTGATTTGTGTGATTTGCGTATCAGCTCAATATTGTTTATTGGTTTGTTATTGCATTGAAATGAACAAAAATAAAGACGAAACACATTTTATCGAAATAAGCGGATAGAAACTCATAAAAATAACATATTTGTTTTAAACCACTTCTGCAACCACATTAATAGTAGTGGAAAGTACTTCAAAGTTGACTAATGGATATAAATTGAAGTGCAAATAGCCAAAGGAAACCATGTCAAATAAAGCTTAACGGCTTATAAGCTGTTGGTAAGCTTTTTATCCGCCACAGTTTATAATAAAATAAACATCAGACAAGATCAAAATGTTGTTTGTGAATAACCCGAAAATGTAACTGTTCAATAGTTCACATAGAAAAGCGATAAATGAGTAATTGAAAATGCATAAGCCAATAAATAACAAACTAATTGAAGCTAAATTTAAACGCCATACCAGTTAATACAGATTGAAAGCTGAATAACGCTTAAAATAAAGAAAACCATAATCTCTTTATAGGGTAAATACACATACCAGAATTATATATCTCTTTATAAATAGCAACTTCCGCTTGTCCAGCGCAAAGAAACTATCTTCTTTATGTCTATATTTCAAGCTATTATTTGGGCTGTAAAGTCTGCCTTGGAATCATTTTACTATTTCATCACAAATATTGATGAACTAACCCAGAATTTTTATAACAGTGACAATCGGTTCAATAATAATAATTCATATATTCATAATTAACTTGACAAAAATTTAAATTTAATTTGTTATTTAAATCCAGCGACTATTTCCAAGTTTGAGAAACTTAAAAAAGTTTGTGGAATATGTAAAATAAAATTATTTTTGGCATGCAGAGTTCGTATAAGAAATTCATGAAAAGCTAAGCACCTTAAAAGTATTTGGCTTCAAGCGTTTAAGCCAGACTGAGGGCAGGGGAACGATGAGGAGGGATGGGGTCGGGTGCTGCAGAAAAAGGCTTCTGAAAAATTCAATAAGCTCCTCAGTCGACGGCTTGTCGTCTGTCGTCTGTCGTCGGTCGTCACTTGCTATGGGTAGTGAGTGTTGTGTGGGGAATATTTATTAAAATCGTTGTGCACAATTTTATACTACATATGAAAAGGCGTCTGTTGTGGCCTGCTCTGCAGATTCCTTCAATGGGGCAAACAGGAGTTGTGTGTTTGCATATGTGGTGCCAGTTGAGACATGCTGACATCCTAGCCATGGGTCAAGCATTCAAAACAGAACAGAACAGAGCAGTGCAGTGTTTTTAGCCATTGGCCAATATATGGCCGATATGTGCACATTTTCATAGAAATGCGTTCATGAACCGTGCAAATAGCTCAAGGCACCAAAAACCAACTCAAATAGACTAGGCGAGATAGTCGCACAATTTCTCGAATATCACGTGTGGCAGCCACTTGAAATTGAAGCTTCCACTTGGGTTGCAGCTCCTGCTGCATACAACAGCTAGTCAGCATCAACATACATAACTGCAAAATAGCCCCAGGGCTGTGTTTGCAAGTGTCGCTACATGACAGTTTATATACGTTATATATACTCTATAGACTGTAGCATAAGAACAGTTACACGAAGATTAATGGCATTCTCGGCGTTCATTGACATGGTGTTTGCATCCGCCCAGTGTTGATTTTCGAATCTAACACAAACTTGCATATTTCACATTTATTTTCCATGCAGCTCGCTCCACGACTCGACTGCTAGATTCATTTAACAATGTTATTGAAGCGTTTTACATTTATTAGTCACATATATTGAACATTCAAAAAGCTAATTTTTTTAAAATAAAGCGTCAAAACGGCAAATTGATTTATGTGTTTTCAATTTAAATATTTTATAAAAAAAAAAACTTTTAGTCACTTTGTAAGGAACTTAAATTGCATGTTAGAAAATTTGCAAGTTTATTACATAATCCAAGCAAAAGCCTATAGATATTTTTTTAATGGAAAATTAACTTTGTTTTAAAGTTTTGCTCATAGTTGTTGGTCTAATAACTCAACTTCTAACAAACTGACAAAAGTTCTTGTCAAATATAGCTGATTGACTTCACACAAGAATTTCACTCTGAAAATCGCTTCTGAATATAGAAACAGACTTAAGCACAATCTCAAGAGACAACTTATTGAACTTTTTAAGCTATTCGCTCATCAACAAAATTTAAGTGAGTTTCACTATAAAAACTTTAAAAATTAAAAGCTTTATTATGATTATATATAAAACATATTATATAAAACCTCAAGGATATATAGTTAAATAGTTATATGTTTTTTAAGTAAATTTAAATTTTATTTCAAACATCCTCATTCTCACATTCTTCAAGTTGTCGGCAACAACTCTGCCAAGAAGCAAAGTTTTATTATCAACCAAAAATGTACTGAAATGCCGCAAAAACTTTAATACGACGAAAAAAATATTTAAAAAAATAAACAAACCAAGGGAAAAGGCAATTTGAATGGCACTCAAAAGTCATACAAAATTCATAGTGTTGCGATAAATCTCATATGACATTGATGTCAATGATGTTGAAAGTTTTTGTGTTCAACAAAACAACAAGATGAACAAGAAACTTTATTAAGTTTCCGGCACAGTGGCAAACAGATTTATATATATATATATATATATATATATATATATATATATACATAAAAAATACACACTTCACAACAGCAGCAACATTAGTGCCAAATGTGGACCACACACACAGACACACACATATTATAATCACTGTCTGTGTTAAGAAAAAAAAAACTGCCGCAAATCGAATAGAGAGAAATTGAAAAAATAATAATGTTGCCTACTTATGAGCGTCGCCAACTGAACTACTTCAAAAACGCATAAAAAATCAATGCCACCGAATGTGCGCAATAAATGTCAGCGACAACAACAACAATAACAACAAAAATGAAAATGAAAATGAAAACGCAAAGAAAACTTCACATGAGGTTTTTCTTCAACGCCTTCCGGCCTGCTCCTAGTTGTGGATGCCAAGTGTGAGCTTTGGATGGTTTCCACGCTGCTTTTCTCACTCACGCTTTTCTCCTTACAGCATCTGCGTTGCCAAGGGGATGGGGTACGGTGTGTGTGGCAGGGTGTAGGCTATGTATGTGTATGTGTGTATGTGTGTGTATGAAATGGTCGCGGGGCATACAAATTGAAAATCCGCCATAAATTGAAGACGAAGCTGCAAAAGCAAAGTCTGCGTAACAAAGCTGATGACAATTTATTGTTCACACTTGTAACTGATGATGGTGCTTAAGGCCACACACACACACACGCACCCACACATGCAGCAATTTGGGGCATGTGTGTTTTCCGCAAGTATATTTCATTGTCTGCAGCGCAGGCACAAAAAAGTAGACCTTACAAATTGCTTGCCATTATTTTGCACCAAAGTCAATAAACAATACATATACCATATATAAAATATATATATATATATATATAGGATATAAAAATACACAACATAAATTCCTATCAATTTTATGTTGTAGCTGCCCAGGTGTGTCTGAGTGTCTGTTCGTGTGAGTGCGTGTGTGTGTGTGTGCCTGTGTGTGTGTGTGTGTGTGTGTGTGTGTGTGTGTGTGTGTGTGTGTGTGTGTGTGTGTGTGTGTGTGTGTCATTGACAGTCGATAATTTAAAAGGCAGTTCTCGTCTTTTGCATAACTTTCTGCTGCTCTCAGTTTGCTTTCTTTTACTTGCACTAGTTTATTTTTCCAGCTTCTAAGTACCTGGCTTCTAAGTGCTTTTCATAACTTTTTCCACAAAGGATGCGTACCTCAAAAAGTTGGCTTTCTCACTCCACTTAAATGATGCGGCAAATGGGTTAAGGTGAAGTGAATCGTGTATTGCATAACAATGTTGTTGCCCCCACTATGTTGCACATAGCTGGACAGCGACTCATCACTCGCCTCCCCCCACTCAAAGTCAGGCGTGGCTCGTCGTTCGTTCATCACATTTAAATTCATAACAGCGTCAAAAAATATACACAAAAGAAATTCTGATGGGGGTGGAAGATGAATCCAATTTGTTGTTGTTGCCACTGAGCGCTGAATTTATGAGACTTGATATAGCTACTAAGTCCCGGCTAATAGCGGCCTTACAATTTATAGAGTTTTTCGCTGCGGCTTAGGAGTGCTTGCCAATAGACGCGCACATTGCGTATACGTAATATCAATAGAGCAACAGAGCCGCACAACTTGCTCATAAAGCTTGCAACGCACGAATTGCTTTGCAGAGACTTTTAGTCAATGTACTTAGAGGCAGACACCAGTCTACTGCCAAAGATTACCCAATAAAGCTCATAAGCTGACTGATGAGCAGTTTTTTTCTACGAAAGCATTCCCAAATTCCAATGAAAAATTAAAATATGTAGGAGGCTGCTTTGAGGTGCCCAACTCCCTAGAGCTACGAATAATTGCTTGTGAAATTTATAAACATCTTGATTTAGATCAGAAAAGTTATGTTAAATATTCCTTGAATTTTTCTTATTCACAATATCTACTGAATTATAGTCAGTTAAGAAATACATAAAATATTATTCTCGAGACGGATGGAATTGAGCTATACACATACATACCTAAAATATAAACACTCTGTCGGATTGAGCTACACATATGTATATAAATTCTATAAAGCTGTCAGAGAGCAAAATTTTAATTACTTCCTTCTGAATTTGCGAAAACAAAAATAGAAAAACGTACTTTTGGCTTTACGAATTTGTTTATTTTTTATTTAATTGCAATTGTTAAGAAAAACATATTTAATTATAATGTTATCAGCTAGAGCTTATAGTCACTAGACATAATAACTCTCAATAGCAAAAGAGCAGGATAATCATATTAGTAAAGGGTATTTAGGCGTCACTGCAGGGCCAAAGGCGATTATCCTTTGGTAATATTTAAAGCAAAGGCCTTTTCTGCTTTTTGACATATTATGCTATAATTTTTGTGGCAAAACGTTTAGTTGAGCCACATAAATAATAAATAAATAACATAAGCACAGACACACACACAGATATAGATAGGGGAGCTAGATAGGAGAAAGGACAGGTCAGGACAGCACAGGACAGAACAGGACAAGTCAGGACATAAAAGGAAAGGCAGTCAGGCGCGAGGTTTGAGAGCGGTTCACATAATGATGGCCTACGTGCAAAGACGAACAGTTTCCGTTTTTCTGTTAGCCAAGCTGATGTTGTTGTTGTTGTTGTTGTTGTTGTTGTTGTTGTTGTTGCTGTTGATGTTGTTGTTGTTGTTGTTGGCTAAGAGTAAGAGCCTTGATTTACCAGCCAGTTTGGCGAGTCGTGTGGGTTATAGTCGAACCCCAGTTGGGTGTTGGTTGGTTGGTTGTAGGTGCCAAGCCGAATTAATTTGCATTTTGTTGACTCAATTCATGCAGCAAAATGTTTTTACATAGATTTAGCATAAAATATTTAAAACAATTTCTCTGCGCATGAAAATGAAAAAAAAAAGTTGTTCAAACGATGACTGTAAAGTTTATTTTAATTGTCGGATTTTATTGTTGTTTTGTGCGCTTCTATTAAGTATGTCTGCCTGGCTCTCATCGATATGCAAATGCCTTTGCCAGCAAATTGAAAAACTTTCAACTACGCTTAACTAATAGTCGTAAATATTTATGTATCCATGTATAAGTCGACGCTGAGCAAATGCAAATTCAAATGTGTCCAACTCTGTCTGAGCCAAGATCCTCAGCTAGCCTTAGCTGCAATCGTTGGCTCTGCAATCCTTGGCTCCCAGCTGATTCAATGACAGTCTAATCAATGTTTGCCAGCTACCATTTATTTCTTTGTAATGTACTCAGATAATATTAAAAGTCATTTTGGCCTGTGTCTCGAGGAGCCCTCCAGCTACCAGAAACATGAAAAGAAGTAACGAAATATATCTGCCATATATTTGTAATGCAATTTAATTGAAACTTTTGGCCAAAGCTGTTCAAAATTGTTCTGCACTGGCTGTGGGCGAAACATACGAATATCAAACAAGTTACAATACACTAGTAGGGAGAGCTCGACTGGCAGATAATCTGTAAGCAGCTGTTATTCAATATGAATATATATTTTTCTCAACTAAAATTTGTGTTTCTAAATTTCTTAACAAAAAATTTGATTGGGTTTTGCGTACAATTGTGCATTTTATTGCTAATCGATCATACCCGTTTCCCCTTTTTTAATGAGTGCAATACTTCAATGAAATAGTTGAGCTGCATTTCAGCGAAATTCAAAATGTTCATAATGTGCTACAATTTATCAGTGTATCAAATGCAGTTGCATTTAATTGAATATGCTTCACATGCTTTGCTCAATGCCAATTTAATCAATTCACATATTTTATATTCAGCAAAAAATATTACTATCTTTAGGCAAAACTAAATAAAGTTTATTACGTTTATCGATTGAATAGCTCTAAATTCATTTATCACATAAGAGCAGATAAGATAAAAGCAATTAATATTTGTTCAATTTGAATATGTTGTTTACTTTTACGAAAGTTGAAATTCTATAAATATATTTATATAATTTTATATTTATATATATACATGCGTGTATCTGTGAGTAAATAGGGAAAAACAGAAAAACATGCTCTTAGTAAATTTAGCATTTTAGCATCATCGTCATCGTCTTCGTCATCATCATCTGCATCTCCAACTAATGTAAATTTATGGGCTTAAGAGTGCTCGGTGTGACACAGACACGCACAGCAAATTAAAATCAACTGGGAGCAGTCGTTATGGAGGCTTTCACTTTCGCTAATGTGTTATGAGAGGCAGTCAGCCAACCAAACTCAACCAGGCTCAAGCAAACCAAAGCAAAGCAAACCAAGTCGAGCCAGTGAGAGTTAATAAGCATGGGGATCTAAGTGTAAGTGTGTGTGTGTATTTGTGTGTGTGTGTGTGTGTGTGTGTGTCTGCGTGTATGTGTGTGTGTGTGTGTCTGCGTGTGCGATTGTGTTTAGGCAAATAGGTCGCCAGTTACAAACAGAGTCGCACTTTAACGCCCTAAAGCTCGCATTGCGCTGCTCGTATTTGGCCAACTGAAAGAAGCCACCAAAAAGAATTGAATTTTGAATGCTCAACCAAAAGATACCACGTGGTGTTGTTAAAGGCATCGTGCTCAAAGCAGGAAAATAGAGTGGCATTGGGGAGCAACCAGCAACAACTTTTCACTTTCATAAAGCAAACTTTCCCCTAAGGCTATGTTTCAGTTTCAAAACTATTTCCCATTTCCCAGGCAAAACATTGTTTTACCCTCTAAAGTCTGTTTAAAGCAAGTTATTTTCTCCGAGTTAATGCGAGATTCAAATCATATTCACTGAAGGGCTTATTCAGGAATTATAACACATTTACAAGGTACAGTACACCTGGAGATGACAGGCTCTACAGTAATACTGATTAAAAGAAAGAAATGAAACTCCAACTAGAAGAATCGACAAAGAAGCTCCCACATAATAATTATTTATTTATTTTTTTATTTTTATTTTAATTCATATATATTTTTGTTTACATAACAACTTGTTTCTGGTAAATTCAATTTTTCGAGTTGGGGACATGTTTCCCTAGGATATTGTATCTTGTTCTGGCAAAGGCAAAAAAAATCTGATATGATGTGCTTTGAGGATTACTTCTCATTGTCATAAAATTGACAGATTTCGGTATTGATTATATTTAGTTTAGGTAGGGGACCTCGTAGCATGCTGGAGATTCTGGAGATTAATTGCTGAAGTCGTTTGTGGTGCCACTACCCAGCTTAATTTCCAACATAAGCCTCAGTATATATATTTATATTTACTATCTCTACTAGTCCTATATGGGCTCTCTAGTATTTCATTGCATCTTATTTGTAAATGGATCCTTCTCCGATTTTTCGCAAATTTTTACAGCCCTTGTTGCCTTACTTAAACCAAACTAATAATGTTAACAACTCAGTAACTGATGATTATTAATCAGAATAAATTAGTTGGGTTGCGTAATTAATATTTTGCTACGTAATTTCATGATTTGCCAAAGTACAAACATAAACACAAATTTTAATTATTTGCCCAAGCACAAACATAAAAAAGACGACACATATAAATAAATCAATTAAATTAACCACTTAAAATTGTGCAAAATACAGTGTAAATTAATATAAAAACTTTAGCCTTGCGAATCGCGCAATGATTTATAAGTTTGAAACTATAGCGTTAGGATAAAAAAAAAAAAAAGTTCATAAAATAACATAAATAAACTACATAAAGTAAATGAAATATGATGCAATTAAAAGATTTTAAAAAAATATTTATATAACTATGAAATTTAACTTTCTGTATACCCTTTTGAGACCATATGTTAATTACGGGGTGCTAAAACGAAGTCTAAGAAAGTATGCATTAAAAGTTAAATTTTGCGTTAGCGAGTGGGCTTAAGTAAGTGTGTGTGTGTGTGCGTCTGCGTGTGTGCGTGTGTGTGTTTTGTGTGTTAGTGAGCTGCAAAAGTCAAAGCAGAAATTAAACTCAAGATTAGGGCGAGGCACAAATTTCTGGCCACTGATGCTCAAAAGGAGTCGCGCTTTGGGGATTATCAAGCATCACATACGCTGACACACATACACAGTCTAACACAACACACACACAACACACACACACAACACACACGCAGAGCAATCAACACACACTCATGTTTAATCAGATGCGCATACATACATATTTAAGTAAGAATTCGTAGCTGTGCGGAGTGTGTGTGAGTGTGTGTGTTTGTGTAGGTGTAAGTGTGTGTGTGTGTGTGTGCATGTATGAGTTGTATTAGTACTGTAGAGTTTTTCTTGTGCTCTGTTGTGTCGTATTTACACTCATTTCACTTCGCAAGTCACTTTGTTTCCTACACTCGGAAAAAAATCGCAATGATTTTTTAGGCGCCGAGGGTTCCTTTTTATACAGAAAGTAAATTTCGAAAATTTAAAGCTCGAAAGCGTTAATATTTCGTAATATTTTAGGATTTCCCAAAAGCAAACATTTCAAACATAGTTTATAAATGCTGAATTATTCTGAATCTGAATTTAGTTTTAAGAAAAATGTTTTCTTATATTTCAAAATTATTTTTAAAAACAAGAAAAACTTTCTAATTCTTAAGGCGATTTTTTCTTCTCAGTGTAAATATATAACTTGGGCAGCCAGCAACCAATGTTTGGTTTTGGCTGGAAGTTGTTGCTCGTTGCTGGCGTCACGGAGCGTATGAGTGATTAAAAGTTTTTGCATTAAGCAAATTGCGTCTAATCTTGCCGGCGCGACGCATTGCTTTGTTTAGTTCTCTCTTTTACCACAATTTCTTTTAGGTTATGCTAATTACAACACGCTCCAATAAGCAACTTGGCAGCGAAGGCTGCAGAGGCACCAACCGTTGCCAGGCAATCAGCTGTTGACTGAGCTTCGACCTTCTGATGTCTGCTGCCAATTTCCGATATCCAAATCGATTGCCTATTCCAAGAAGCAAATGGCAATCGACAAATGTTGTTTGCATTTGCTTTGCTTTGCTTTGCTTTGCTTTGATTTGGTTTGGTTTTTGGCCAAGACGTTTTGTGGCTGATTTGATTTTGTTTGGCACATGCGATCTGGCATTTCAATTTGGGCACTGCTTGCCCAATTATTATGCAACAAACAAATAATCTAATATCATTTTGAAAACTTGCCGCAGCTGTCGCCGCAAAAGCCAAACAAAAAGAAATATATATATAACCAGCAAAAACGAATAACAGCAACAACAACAACAAAAGCCCGCTGAATATTTATAAAGAGCTGATAATACTGCTGGGCGCAAAAGTTTTTAATCGATGAAAGTTTTTGCTTAAGTACGTGACGAAGTTTTCTGTTTTCTGTGCTGTTCTCTGGCCCGAAACATACCCAAAATACCCGTGCCGGATGTGAACTTTAACCTAATTGGCAACAGCTGTGCGCACGCATACATCAATTTGTCAATTTGTCAGAAAAATAGTCGGACCCCATATATAATTAATTGGTTGACCATTTGAAACATGACCCGAATTCCACTTCGAATTTATGCCTTACGCAGCACATTTCAAACGATTTAAGACAGCCCACAAATATTTACAACACTTAACTTCAATCCTTTAAAAATTTGCAAAATGGGTATGATGAAGTTGTGCATGAGTATGTAACAGGCAGAAGAAAGCATGGACGGACACACATAGTATATATAATCTTGATCAGCAAGTCCGGATGACAGAGAGCCACTCTAAAAGAGCCACTCTATAACATATTAAAGTGATTCTAACTTTATTTTGCAGAATGTTTTTTTAAGATATTCAAATGACTTATGTATAAAAGTATAAATTATTACTGTTCATCAGCTCAACACGAATATTAACTCGACCATTCTAAATTTTCTGCCAGTCTTCTTCTTTCGATTAAAGTATATCGATGACCAATTACCGTTAACAGAACTTCACTGCTGCCCAAATAGCAATTACCTATTTTGGGCGCTGCTTAATTTTAATGTTCATTTGGTGTATTATAATATATCCTATATATCCTTATATATACGTATATCCTATTCGAGCTCACTTTAAATTCAAAAGAGTTCCCCAAAACTTAATGCTAGCTTCAATCTAGGGAATGCTAGCTTTAATCTAGGGAAAGCTTGAAAAATGTGCCCAAAAACAAAACAGCAACTTATTGTTGTAGCAAAGCAATTCTTGCTAAGCATGTCCACAAATGACTAATTCAATGGGACACTCGCCCACTGAGCACTTAGCACTCAACACTTGCCAACTGGTCCCAAACACACACACACACACACACACACCTAGACACGCTCGTAGAATGTGGAGTAGGCATATTTTTATAGTAGCCATAAAGAAATTAGTGTTTATCTATTGACGCATGCATATATTATCAAAGCCAAAAACAAGCATTCAAGTAAATAATTACAAAGTGGGAAAATACAACAGCTTAATAGGAAAGCATTCACACACACACGGCACACACACTCTATGCAGCACACACAGCCCATAAATAATAATTAAATGCGTGACTAATTACTTGTGTAATTTGCTATTATTAAGCAACAGCAGCAGCAGCAGCAGCAACAGCAACTGCCAACAACAAAAGACACCCAAACGGAAGTTGACGCCAAAATGTCGTTGTCATAATAGATATATAACTATATATTATATCGTATTTATACATATACATATGTATATATATAGATAGGCAGACAGTGCGCACATATGTCTTTGTCTAAAGACTGAGCCAGAGCCGAGTCACATAATGAGCTGGCAATATGTCGAGTTATGCTTATCGCTGCAAATTAAGTTCGAGCTGCCGCTGCCTGTAGATAAGTATTTGCCAATGCATAAGTAATCTAAGCGACAGTCGCTGTAAGTACACTCAGAAGAAAATCAACCTTCAAATTACAAAATCCACAAAATAATTAGAAAACTTTTCTTCTTTAGAAAAATATTCTATGATTGTCAAATGCATTTCTAGAAAGTAGAAAAACGTTTCTGAAACTCAGAAAATGGTAATTAAATTAAGTTAGCTGAATTTTATAGTTAATAAATTAATGTTATATGAGAACTCTTAATTAAAATAACTAACAGACATAATCCAAATAACAAAAATGTAACACCCTGGAATTTAGATCTATTTTTTTTAAATTTAAAAAAATCAACCTGAAATTAAAAAATGCAAGACCTGATTTTAAGAAAGCCACAATCTACAATTTTGTAAATTTACTTGCTGAATATTAAGACGACGAGTGCTTGTCGTCAAGACAATGGGGAATTTTCTCTGAGTGTATAACTATGGGTGTTGACGATGATTAAGTTGACAACAACTGTCAACTTTGCTTTGGCGCCCGCTAACATAACCTAAACGCAATCACAGGCACACCCACACACACAAACACACACTCGCACACACAGGCACACCCACACACACACACACACACATATGTCGTCGCACAATTGCCGTGGCAGCTTCCGTGTTGAGGTTTTTCCCAGCTCCTTCTGCGGTTTAATGAGTCTTGATTTATTTCATTTCCTTCATTTTCGATACGACAGCGTCGACGATGCCGTCTGTGCGTTGTCACCCTGGTCTCTAATACCACCCCACACACACACACGCACACACAGGCTGTGGCATATACTTATATGTGTTGGTATTCGGTAGGCAACATTCTTGATCTGGCATCTGCTTATTTACATGACGACACAAGCATTCATTACTCATGCTCAGTGTCTCCATCTCCATTTCAGACTCTGCCCCTGATTGTGGCATCTGATATGCGCCCCTGATATCTGCCCCTGTCACACTGTCTGAGCTGCCTTTGAGTTTGCTAGTACTTGCCGTTTTAATTAAGACATTGATTGCTTAATTAAATTGATTTGGAACCGCCGTTTAATGGCGACATCGCTTAGCGATTTCAAGTGTCATTTTCATATTTCAAAGGCGCACAGCAATGCCAAATTGAATTTTACCTTGATCCACATTCATTTATATTATTGTGCACAAAACTGTTCAGTAAATCAACTTTATTAAAGCCATTTTATTATAATTATCAGATGAAAATATAAAAAAATATATATAAACTTAAAAGCTATCAACTGAATCATACATTTATGAGCGTATTATTTATTTTATTATTATTATTGCTCTGTTGTAAATTAGTAAAAAAAATGTTCACAGGCCTTTTAGAACCCTGATTTCATTATTATTTAGTGTTCAAGCTCATAGCTGGAAGAGTCTTACTCTACTTATTGCAGAATATGTTCCAGAATGTATTCTGCAGTGTCGACATATTCAAGACAGAGTCTGCTCACAGCATCCTCCACAATGTTTAGATAATGTCAGTAAACATGTTATTCGAAGCGAGTTTTCACTCATATTTTGACAGTCAGTTGTACGTTTCAAGTCATAACTGCGAAAATAATTTTTTTGCTATTTCTGGCTCGTTTTTTTTTCAAATGTATGATTTTATGATTGCACTTAGTCTACATGAAATAAATAAGTAAATAATCGACTTTCAAACTCAAGGTCTATTATTCAAGACAAGCTGCAGATAAATGTATCAGTATTCGATTTAAATTCCGTAGTCAAATAATAAAATGAATAATATATATAAAAGGGGGGAGACTTAAACCACAGTCAACAATCTTTCAGGTTAACATTCGAGTTGAGACGCTTGAAAGCAGCTTAAAATGGTTTATCTCAACTTTTCACCAATACGCAAAGCGTTGTCAACAATTTATGTGTGTTTATATTGCAATCAATACGTTCTCATCTTATCAGTAATGCAGCAGATTTTATTCTCATGCTCAAGAGTCTAAAGCTGTCTTCTGGTGCCTTGTTGTGAATATGCTCACAATTTGTAAATAAGAGAAAAGAATTTATTTTTAGAATTCTGAGTGCTGCAAGCGCAATAACAATAATAATTAAACGTGAAGAAGATTAAAAACGTGCATTTTATGTTAGATATGCAAATCACAAGAGTGATGGGCACTTTAAGTTAAGGCTCACTTAAAGCTCACCCACAACATTGTATCTAATATTTATCTCACACTTTACATTTTTTCCCAATATATATATTTATATATATATATATATATATATGTATGTGTATGTGTATATATATATGTATGTTTTTTTCAATATTTACTAACATTAGCCAGGGGAATCAGAACGAGCTTTTCAATATGCGGCACTTAAATTTTATTACTGTGCACATTTGATGCCGCACTTTTATGCAACCTGTGCTGCACGTGCTTAGCTTTGCCCGTCGATTTTTTCTCTCTTTTTTAGCTGCACACTGCGTATCGTTTTCTCTGCATATAATCTCCATAAAAATACATGCACATATAAACAAAATGTAAAATTCATAAAAAACAAATTTGCGAGCACGAGCACATTTTCATTTTTTTTTTAGCCTTGCAACTGGCAGTTCCACTTTAGTTCAGCGTCGCCTCGGATAGTAGTATTATATTTTGTTGCTATTGCTGTCATCTCATTCACTCTTTCACTTCATGTTACCTCTCTCTCTCTCGTTGAATGTCTTTCTATGCACTTGCTTTGGCCCTGTCTGCGGTTATTCTCATACTCTCTCATACAATGTTTATTTGGCTAAGCGCCGCTTGTTGTTTGTTTAGACGGTTTATTTTTTCGTTTTAGTTTTCTCCCTTTTGTGCGGGTGTCAATTTTATTTACTTTTTACTGCACCAACTTGACTTTTATGCACGTTTCAGTTTCCCTCTTCATAATCCACACTCCTCCCTCCCTGTTGCCTAGTCTCAGTTATGTGTCTGCTTCTATTCTGTCTACTTGTCATGCAATCTCCTATTTTCAAAATATTTTTCCAAATTGTTTTTTTTTAACTTTTTTTTATTATAATTCCTTACAAGTTGCATATTATTGTACAGCTAAGTCAAGCTTCGTAAAGTTTAAATTATTTTCCAAATTTTGTTAGAACATTTTTGTTTAACAAACTTTGGCCGTAATTCAAAATGCTTCATATCAATTTGTGCTTTTGGCTTTCACTGCGAGTACTGCAATATTTATTGGAACTCCAAAATATAAATCCCTTAAATATTGTTGACAAGCATCTTCAAAAGTGGCAATTTGAAATATGAACAAGCAAAAATGTATATCTTAGGCACTATAAATTTAGTAAACTGGCTTAATATTCGTGTGAAAGCTAACTTTGTCCACAAAAAAGATTTTCATTTAATAGTTCATCTGTAAACAGAATCGCACTGATATTCTTTATAAATATCGGAAGCATAACAACAGATATAAAAAAAGCGTTTGGTTCAGAAGTCTTCATAAGAAGAAGTATTTTAAACAAGAACTCATATTTCGAACGATTTTTTCTATGGGAGCTATTTAATTTACAAGTCTGACTTCATTAATTGTTTATCTAATGAAAGCAAAATAATACGAGTAAACTTACTCGTTCAGTGGTTCGAATTGTCCGGTTCAAAAAATAAGCTGCCTGCAAAAAAAATGCGAGCACATGACAAATTGAATCAAAATAACACATCAGACAATTTGAGTCAGCTATTCATGTTTATATTATTATTTGATGTCCACAAAATAAACAGAGCTCAGCCAAAGCCCAACCACACTAAAAAAAAAAAAAAAACTCCCTGAATTTTAAAAATGCACCATACTTTTACCGCGAAAGTAAACTCTTATTTTTCAGCAAGTATATTTTTAAGAACCAGTGTTTTTAATTATTAACCAAACCTATCTAATTTTTAGCAAAATGGTTTCTTATATTTAGAAAAACTTTATTGTTTTCAAGGCGATATTTTTCCGAGTGTAAACCCAACCAAACCCAACGACTCAAATTATGTAAACAAAAGGAGGGCAATAAATGCGAATCGCCCGAGTCAAGCTGCAACAGTTTCCAACTGGCAGTCAAACTCGTTAGATACGCACGCGTTGCAAGCATACAAAGAGATAGAGATAGAGATAGAGATAGAGATAGAGACAGAGATAGAGAGAGAGAAAGCGATGGAGATCGGAGAGATGGACATCGAATATGCCGTAGAGAATGCACACGATGAGAACATATTGACGCATGAGTTGCCGGAAAAGGAGGTGAGTTTGATTTCCGTACATAGGAATCGGAAAAGGAATAGGAATCGGTATATACATATATAGGTTTAATAGATTTGGCATTTTCAGGTGTGTTTATCGTTCATGTTGTCGCTGCTGATGATGGAGCCGCAACCGGATGGAGGCTTCGATGACGATGCGCTCCATTTCCGTGAACACTTGCTGAGATACAAGGCCGAAGTGGATGCCCTGGATCGCACTGCCAACGATTATTACGAGAAGAAGGAGCAGCTGATCTTTAAAATATTTTGTGAGCTTAGTATCTCCCCTATATAGATGAATAAAGTGAGGCTGAATTTTGTTGTTGTTCACAGCACACAACACACAGTTCACAGTTCAGTTCAGCAGTCTTTACTTTAGCTGTGAAATTAATGCTTTTTCCATTTAAATTTACAATTGCCAGCGATGCTTTACAGAGCCAGACATAGGGGCAGGATCCACGTACCTTTGTCTGCAAAATTAATTTCAACTAGAGCCACCAGAAGCTGGGTGGGCAAAACCATTTTGAATGCCAAGCGTAATATTTAACAACCAAATAAACAAGCAGCAGGGCGTGGAACAAACTGCTACAAGTCTTCCCTTAAAATGACTTAACATGTCTGGCAAACTGGTTGGATTATTGCTCTGACAGGCAACGACAATATATTGTTTGTAGATGTACAACATACAGCCTATGAGCCTGCGAGTATGCCGCATCATTGACTACATACAGGTGCCACCAAGTGGCGTGTCCATGCGGCTTATGCACGACTTGAGCAGCAGCATAGACATCATTAGGCAAAAGCGACTATCTTCTGATGATGATGCCCTAACAACAGGTACCACTACTATGTCATAGCAAAAGTCTAGTTTATAGAAGGCCTGTTTTTAGATCGAGGAAAGATCGTCTAGAAAAAATTAATTTCTTGGCTCTCAACAGACCTGCTTGTTTTTAGGTTCCACAATTTATTTTTAGGTTTGCAGTTTCCAGATTTTTTTGAATT
Source organism: Drosophila macrothrix (assembly GCA_035042055.1). Lineage (NCBI taxonomy): Eukaryota > Metazoa > Arthropoda > Insecta > Diptera > Drosophilidae > Drosophila > Drosophila macrothrix. The sequence goes on along the minus strand of JAWNLX010000124.1, from coordinate 7,603,449 downwards.
TCGTTTATTTTCAACTGAAAACTAGTCCAGTAACTGAGTTCTTGTTTGGAATCCTTTGTGCCATTGCTAATTGTGTGCCAGAGTATTTAAACTTCGGCACTGCGCAGGTAAACGCGATTTTTGTTTTTGACTCGGATTTCTGGAATGTCTTGCCAAATTGGCCAAGGCGCTTGACTGGAATGCGACTCTGGGACTCAGAATTATCCAGCTGAACCGAACCGCATTGAACCGCACCAAAGCGAACTGAACTGAAGCTGAGCTGCTTCATTAAAATTTCTCTGCACGGAGCATGCAAAAATGAGAAAACAAAAATACAAAAAATGGCAGCGACTCATTGGAATTTGTTTAATTAAGCATAGTTGCCCAACAAGTTGACATGTGCTGGGGTCCCCTCCCCCACCCCCTCTATTTACTTCACGAATTAATTGCGTAATCGAATTGAATGGAGGTTAAAACTTTAAACTAGCTGCTGCTATCAGCTGAGAATAGCTGCCAATGTTGGCTTAATTAATTATCGGAGAAAGCGCGTTGTTCTCGTTGTTGGGCCCACGTTCTGTCACGCACACATGCACGCACACGCCCTCTGCCGGGCAAACCGGGTAAACCGTGCAATTAAGCACCGTCAACCCCAAACACCAACTCCCTTTCACTTTCACCCCTTTGCCCAGTGCTTGGTTAGCGGATTCTAGGTGCGTGCTGTGCTCTCAACTCGAGGACGACTCTGCCGCTTTCGACCCATTCACTCAAGTATTAATAACGCCAAAGTGTTGCGTAGCAAATTTATTAAGATGCCGTCGGCGGCAGGCGTTGCCACTGCTACTCGTTGTTGCCTCAGCTGTTGCCACTTCAAGCATTCTTTTTTTGGTTTTTTACCGACCCTGCTGCGTTTTTCTTTTTCTTTTTTTCGCCTTCTCTCTTTTTGTAGTTTTAGGCCGGTTTTGTTGGGTTCCTTGACGCTTGTGTATCTATATTTACGATAAATTATTAACAATGTGACGTATGAGTAATATTTAAAGCTCTGCCTAAAAAAGTAAAATTACTTTCAACGCAACGGAAATTGCTCAAATATTAAATTGAATGAATTTCAATACGCCCACAAATATTTGATTAGGCAAAAGTTTGACTGCCTTTTCACAGACTTTAGCAAGGAAAAAGTAAAAAGAAAAATACCAATTTTTATACCCTAATAAATAATTGCAATAAAGTTTTGCCCAGGCTCATAGAAAAATTACCGTATAAGCGAATATGGCAAAGTTTAAATAGAACTTTTAGAAAATTGTTGAAATATTAAACTGAAATTCATTGATATAGCCGCAAATATTTGATTAGGCATTTTTAAGAAAAAAGTTTTGCTTCCTTTCACGGTCTTCAAAAAGAAGAAGGATAACAGAAAATTACAAAATTGTACAGCCTAATAAATAACATAATTAAAGTTGTTGTGGGGCCTATTGAAAAATGATCGTATCAACATTTTTTATGGCAATTTTAACGCATAGATAATGTATCTTAAAGTTATTGAAAGATTTCCATAAGTTTTGCATCTCTTCGCATATTTTGACAAAAATGAAAAAATAAATAACAACAAATAAAATATTTTAAATTTCTGTCGGGCTTATTGAAAACTTATCTCATCTAAAATATAAACAAATTTCAATACTTGAGACCCTTCAAACAACCCCATACAATCGAATCTTCCATTTTAAAGCATTACGAATATTGTATGAGAGCAATTTGTCGCTCATTCTATTTCAAAATTGCATGTGCTAAATTAATATATTGGATCTGAGCAACACAAATTATGAGTAGAACTTATTGCAGCTGGCAGACTCGCAGTCAAGCAGTGAAATCATATTTTATTTCATTCCATTCTCTTGGGTGCAATATATTCAAGCGCAATGCCGCAAATCTCAACTCAGTCGACATGCATTTTCCAAAAGATGAAACTACAGTGCAGTAAAAAAGTTCTGGCCACAAAATAACAGTCTGCAATGGGACGAATGTGAGCTCCATGTTCTTAATAATTTCGGTGAATCAACCTGATGATTATATTGCCAAGTTGTTTCCTGATATTTCTACCGACTGCTAAAAGTACTCGTTTTCAGACATTTATGTTTGTAGTTTCCATTTACTATAAATAAAGTTTTAAACAGATATTTCGAAACTTTCCCATTAAAAAATGGCAAAAATAATTGAAAAAGTTGGAACGGCAGAAAAAAACCACTCTGACCCGATAAAATATATATATTCTTGATCAGCATTAGCAGTTGAGTCGATTTAGTCATATACGACTCTTTAATGTTTATTTAACTTTATCGATATAAATCGATTTTTTACAGCTTTAAAAGAACACAATTGTAAATAAATAACATTCCCATAGATATATAATATAAACTGACATATAATTGATCAACTGTAAAAATATTGTGAATATCAAATAAGAATGACAGAATTTGTTAATTAGAACATATTTACATATTAATCAAACTGGTTGAGCTCTCTCGTCTTAGTCTAAATATTACATTTTATGCTTACTTTTGACATAGGTATTTCATTTCCAACTATATTCCTTTGCCATACTATATTTTACGTATTTTTTTCTCTCCTTACAATTCTGGCATCCTTTTGAAGTCTCATGCTGAGGGAGAGCGACATGCATCGATAGCGCGTAAATTGTGAGATAAAATAACAAAAAAAAAAGGAAACTAAAAAAATAAAAATACCTAAATACCCGCTGTGGATGTGAATTTATGGATGTGGGCGGCGTAAGGTCATAGTTCAGGGTACATATGTCTGCATGGCTTGGCCCAACAAATCATCATTAAATGGAACACATAGAGCAGAGAGAACGGAGCACAGCCCAGCAGAGCACAGCACAGCAATGTGGTGGACACAAGTGACTGCATGTTGGCCAGCCATAAATAATAATTTAATTATTTTATTACTTAAAAATGCAGAACAAATGCATTTTATACACGCGCTAGCAATTAATGTACTGAAATTAAGGCTTAAAGTCCATAGAATAATTGCGTTCATAAAAATCCCCCTTAATGAAAAGTGGCCAAAAGTGAACATCAGCCGCCCGGTCCAGAAAATCCACTAAGGCAAACAAAGCACACGACAAACAGGCGACTCCAAGAACCTGAAGCTAGGGGTAAAAAAAAAACAGAAACAACAACAAATACCATTGACAGAGGAGGGAATAGAGGATGAGGTGGAGGTGGAGGAGGAGCACTGGGGTAAAAGTGGAGAAACAGTAGGGCAAATGGTTTTCATTTCAGCTCTTGGCTCTTGGCGTTTGAAATGTCAGCACAGTGCGACAAAAAGGCGTTGCCGCAATTAGCACAGACCGGCAAATACACGCGATATATGCTATATAATCTATATACGGTGCACATACACTTTGAAAAAAATAGCGGCCTTAAAATGAAAATCGCTTTGAGAACTGCAAAGTTTTTCTTGCTTATAACAAAACAAATATCTTAAAATAAAAAAGTATTTTTTCTATTTATATAAGTATATTTCTATTATAAATAAATATTTTCTTTTTTCTAAATATTGATATTAGTAATTTTTTCATTAAGAATAGAAATGCCCTGGTTTCTGGCAATATAATTTCTTAACAATAAAATAAGCTTCACTTGCAAATTTTCTTAATTTCTTGTCAATTTTTTTCCTTAGTGTACAAACGACTAAGTGCGGCATGTGTGCGCATACATTTTGTTGGCACAGTCACAGTCACAGTTACAGTCAGAACCATGATGCTTATTATGCTTGTGGCAAGCCTTTGAAAATGGGCTCCATTTCAACACGCACACACGCCATCTGAAATGTGTAATTCTATCTGTGTGTGTGAGAGTGTGTCTGTGTGTGATCATAATTGTAGTGGCTGCAAATAACAGCAGCAACACCAACACCAACAACAATAACAACCATTACAGCACAAAACAAAAGGCCTTGTATACCACACAGTCTGTGACAGTTGTATTCGACCCGGTTTGCATGTGCTGCGCCTGCCTGCTTAAAACTGTCAACTGTAAATTTCTTTTACCTCTTTCTAGCCTGTTTTTCTTGTTGTTGCTGTGGTTTTGTAAAGCAAAGTTCATGTAACCCTTAAGGCTAATACAAACACAAATGCATACTTATTGTTACAACAACAATAACAACAAGAACAACAACAATGACAATGCAAAGCATTTTATTAAGATGTTCACTACAATTTGTAAAAAAGGGAAAAACAAACAAACCAACAAACAAACAGCCAGCAGAAAATGATTGCCACACAAAGGCCTTGTTTGACTAAGGTAATTCTGGGCATAGTTGACTCAAGCAGAAAATAACCTGCGGCTTACATAATTATTTCTGAATGGAACTAATAGCTATATTAGTTAACATTTATTTATTTTCTTTAAAACAGAACTAAAAGCTCTATAAGATAATATTTATTTATCTATTTATTTAATGTGATCCAAAAAGCAGTCTACAGAACAATTTTAAAGTTAAATATGGAATAAGATCACAGTCAAGCACGGTCAGAGATTTGCTAAAAATATGTATTGTCTACATCACGTAACTATATTTCTCCTCAATAGAGTCATCTTCCAAGTAGAAGCAGTTCTTGTATGCCGCTTAAAGTTCGAGTTTTATAAGAACTTCAACACGTTTTTAATGTAAGCTAAGTAAAACTTGATATTTAATATAAACAAATTAAAATCCGAGAGTAGATTTCAAAGGGAACAAAAGAAATAATTGCCAAGAGCAAAACTGGAATGCTATTTGAAACGCCTAATTCGTTTGAACAATTCATCTCAGCAAACAACAAATAAACACTCAATATTTATTTTTGGCAAATATGTAAACAAGTTGACATTTCGAATTTTAGCTTTGCATGACGTACTCGTGTGGCCAAAATTTCATAGCTATCGAACGGTCAACACAAAAATACTCGAAAATAAAAATATTTATTTTGCATAGCTGCAGTTATTTGTATTTTTAGATCAACTATGGCACACAGCAAAAATGCCATAACAACAATAAGCGAATTATCAACAATGAAATTTTCTTATCAAGAAATACTCATGTGGTTTTGTTTATATATATATATCAAAATATAATAAAGGTTTAACTGACTCAGCCATGCTTGGAACTAGAGACGAGGCAAGCGACTTGAATATATCGAAGCGCATTTGCGTTATATGCTCAATTTACATTCACAAATAAAATGCACATCAAATTGCAGATGAAACTTGAGATAATTTTGCTAGCTGCTCATTAGTAGAGAGCTGAATTCTAACGAGCTGCAAAGGGAGCCAAAAATAAATATTTACTTTACTTCTTCCACTACTTTTGCAGCTGCAACTGAAACAAATGAGATTTTTTTTGCGTTGTGTCTGTGTGAAATTATATCTGGCAGCCAAAGGTTAAGGCAGAGCTAACAAAGCTGAAGCAATAACTAGAAAAAGAAAAACAACTAAAAAAAACAGAAAAACATAAAGAAATGTCTGCTTACATTTGAAATAATTTTAGTAAAGGGGCGGCGTGCATAAAAATCTGGCAGGAAGAATAAAAGTAAAATAAAAGAAATGCTAAAAGTTTTCTCATGTCGCGCAACGAGCAGCGGAAACGGAAATGGCAACGGAAGTCACATCGGACGACATGTGCGGACATGTGGCCCTAATTTCAACACTCATAAATATGTAGATTTACTTTTTCTGCACTCTGCGGAATTGCCGTCAACCAAAACAACAAGAACAACAGCAACAACAAGAGCAACAGAAACAACACCTATACCAATCACATTTGAACAATAACTTCCATACATAATTAGATATATACATACATATACATATATATATATATATATATATATATATACATGATTAAATTCATTTGTGCGCCCAACAATAATAAGCAGGTAAAATATGGTTTTAATTAAAAAATTCGCCTGCAGTACCATGTTAAAATAAATATAAATACAAATTTTTTAAGAACAACAAACAATAATATCAACAAAACTGGCAAATTATACAAAAACCTTGGTGTTCACACAGACATAACAATAATAATGAGAGCAGCAGCAGTTACACACAGTTAAGACTTATGAGGCACACAAATACATTCAGAAAAATACCATTCAATTTTCAATTATTGCCAAAAAATAATATGATTGCCCTGAAATTTATAAAAAAAACACTTGAACTTGAACCAGCAAAAAATATATTTCAATATTTAATAAGCTTAAAAATAATAATACATGAAATGAAAAAGCTCATGTACGAATTCTGTGCATACAAAATAAAACTCTTGAATTTATGGAAATTAAGCCTTGAATTTAGAAAAGACAAGCCCTTGCTTCCATAATTAAAGAACATTTTCTGACTAAGAAGATGTGTCAAAATCAGGGCACATTTTCTCTGAGTATACCTTTGCAGAGCAGATCAGAGTATTTAAATGGTATAACTACCTTATGGGGTGCACACTTTACGACAAAATAAGGATACCCACGGCTAGGGCATAACAAGCGGCAGAGCCATTAAGCAAGTCTCGAGCAGCACAAAAGCGTCGATGCCATAAAAATGAATTCGCCAAGACAATGAGAACAACAACAACAAGAGATGAAAAACGCGCTGCTCAAAACGTAAACAATGCCACAAAAGCAACACGTGCCACGCCTGCTTGCCACAAACCCCTCCCCGCTCTCTCCACCCCACTACCAACTGTCAACGCCCTCGAACATGGCTGCTAAATGCTCACGTAGTCGTCTTAATGAGCCACAGGTCTTACTTACGGACAGGTAGAGCAACAATAAAACCCAACATAAAAGCCACAAACAGAGAGAAAAGCGTCCAAAACAAAATGAAATGAAATGGCTTAATTTATTAAACACGAAAATAAGGAACACACCAAACAACAAGAGCCTTCCTTTTTTTTGCCGTGTGTTTAATTAAAAATATCAAAACACAACACGGAACAAAAAGCAAAATAAGTATGCAAAAATAAAGCACTAAAAGCAAAAAATGTTGTCGGACGCGCCTCCAGGGTGCACGATGTGACATTGGACACCTGGCGTGGCGAGCGTGGCGAGCGTGGCAACCAATGACATTTTCAAACAATTTCCGCATGTCAAGCCAAACAGCATAGTGCATACGCCCCACAGACAGAGCAAAAAAAAAACCAAGAGCAGAAAACACAACTCCGGGTCAACCTTCCTGTCGCTCTCTCTGACAGCCGTAAATAGTTTTGTGGAGCAGAAGACTCACAGACTCTGACAACATGTCGGCCTCCCCCATCTGACAATGCAGTAATTTGGCCAAATTGTTAGCATCTAATTGGTAACACACACAAGCACACCCAAATAACTACAGTCTAATATGTATTAAGAAATTCACAAACAAAGCAAGCAGCTGAAAGCTGAAAGCTGGCAAAGTAGCTTTACTGTCCGAAACGGATTTAATCAGTTTGCTTGACTCCGTTTCTATGGATTCTTATAATTAGGTGCTGGGCGAGTAAGTCAAAATTTAATAATAGCATCACCCATAAATTAATTTTACTTGTATTTACTAATTTATTCATCAGCGGAATAAGTAACACAATAAGCTGAAGGTAGACTTATATTCTTAATTGTAATATTGTAGTTAATCAATTTATAGTTCATTTTGTATGTTATATAATTAATATTAATATTATTTATATGCGATTTTCTTAAATATATTAAAGACTAGCGAGCTCGACTGGCAGATAAGCTAATGCATATTAAGCATGCTTATTGTATTTTGTTCAAGATGAAAATATTTTTAGGCAATATCTGTGTTTCTTATTCAGACTTAATGCACTTTGTGCAGTTGATTATTTATCTGTATCTGAATCTGTATATGTACTGTATATAGCCTCTGAAGTCGGCTCGGTATTTAAGCCTTTGCCTGCGAAAAACGAAACAATGTTTTTCAGAGAATTCTAAATAAAGTTTAAAATCCAAAATTGTTATATTTAGAAAGTTCGTTATAGATTGAATATCTGTCTTCAGTAACCATTTAATGTAATCCTTTAGTCAGAAAAAATTTGATTCGGGGAGGCATTTATTAAAGCATTGTGACAACTTTTGGGGAAACTCTTCTACAAGAAAGTAAATTCGATTAAAATAAGAAAACCATAAAGCTGAAAAAGAAGCCCCAAAGCGATTTGGGGCCCCGACAGCAGCAATCAATGCAAAACATTTGTCAAGACATCGAACCCCAAACTGAAACCGAAACTGAAACTGAAACCGGGGCCAACATATCAAAGAAATATATGGAGAAACGAACGTGAAATGAAGCAAAAACGGCAATTATGACCGGCATTCAATCAAATGTTCCCTGGGCAATAAATGTACACATCTACATATGAGAAAAAATAAGAAACATTATTGTCAATATATGGCATCAAAAGAAAGTTGCTGACAGTCAAATTGGTCCTAGGAACACACACACACACACAGATGGAAAGAGATCCTAAGGCCAAAACAAGATATATTTGGGGCCAGCAGGAAGCGTTATAAAAGCCATTAATACACACATATATATATATACATATATATGTACATATATATATATGTATATATATATATGCGAAATCAAAGTGTGAATACTGCTCAATGGTTTTCTCACATGATAGTCGACTAAATTGTTTGGGGAATGGAGAAATTAAGTTGTGGTTAGGGCATAGGGAACCGTTTTAGCCAATATGGTCCAGGCAGTATTTTATTGTTTGGTCTTCGACAATAAAACGCCTGAAAATAAAAGGCAGCAAATCTTTCATTATTCATTATAAGCGCCACACAGACCGCAATAACTTTTAGCCGGTGCCACCCCGAAAGGAAAAACCAACCCGAGAAGTCATTTATCTTGCGTTCGTTCGATAGTCGAAAGTCAGTCGGTAAGTCAGCTGAGTGTTGTACACTGCCCAAAGTTTCATCAATCTTTCAATAATGCTGCTCAAATTACCAAAAAAAAGAAAAAAATGAGAAAAGAATAAGGCATGGTTACTCTGCTCAGGTAAGTGCTATAGAGTTGAGAGCCAACAGGCCGAGGCAGAGTTCAGTGTCATGTAAATTTGTTTGCGCTGTTGCACGTAGCCCATAAAATGTCTTGCAATGTGCCCTCACTTAAGCGGCAATTGAACCACTATAAACACACCAACACTCACACACACACACATATGAGTGTGTGGCAGGTCATCAGGATGGCAGTGAACGAAGACAGTTGGAAAGTAAATAAATCATGCGGCGAAGCAGGTCCTTGAACTGCTTACGCGTCCCACGCTTCAACGCACCCACAAAACAGACTTTTATTTATTTTTATCATTTTTCTGCCATTGACGTGGCCAACACACACACATACACTCTATATATGTATATATATACTCCATTTTTTTTCTTCCGTTTTGGGTTTTCTTGATGGCTAATAAATTCGTGCCGCATTCGCATATCCCTTTTATTTATGTTTGTGTTTAGCGCTTTTTATTGATTATACCGTATAAAATATCTACAGCTTTCCGCTCTACCTCTCTCTCTCTCTCTCTTTCTCTCTCTCTCTCTCTCTTTGTCTTTCTCTTTCCTTCTCTTTCTCTTTTCTCTTTGGATATTTCACAGTTTATAAGTACTCATCTTGTCAGATATATCGCATAACTTGTCGCTCCACTGCGCCTAATGAAGTTATGGCTTGTCTCGGTTCTCGGTTCTTCGTTCTCGGTTTTCCCCTATCTCTGCCTCTGGGGTAATATATTTTCATTAGCCCAATAATGAAGTTGTTTCGGGTTCCAGTTTTGGCCTGAGTCAGCGCAAATTATTTTCATTCATTTAATTGACAGAGCACTGAATTTATGAAATTTACCAACAAATATATTAAACAAATGTTTATAGCTTCAGTGTGCTTCAATTGGCCAAACAGATGTCCAAATATTAATAAAAAAAAACCATCTGGATTATGTTGCATAATTTGAACACCATAATTTTCAACATTTATAGCAGCAAAAAAAAACAAAATGATCATATAAATTCAAATTATATTCAATTATGACAAATATATTTCGAAATAAATAAATCAAAACTATCAGATATATGTTCAATAATAAAATGTATACATGTCAGTGTCACAGATTCCGTAAATTTAAATTTAATTCTCCGCAATTGATAGCAATTTGTATTTTAGTTGTTCTTCCCTCCGTCGAAAAAACACACTTTTTGAGCACATTTTTCAATTGTGTCCAGCACTTTTTTAGCCAGCAACGCCAAATGGTAAATTGCAAATTCTTCTCATATTTATGCTCCGATTGGACTAAATTATATGGCTGTCTCTTCTTGAGATCGGGAAACCAGATGCGCAGGCCACTAATGCCAGTCAATCTGGCATTATCCGAATGCTCCAGTTCAATGAGTTGCTGGATATATTCCAGAAAATCGACTGCAGAACGATTCATGTTGAGCAATGACAGTTGAATGCAACTGATTTTTTAGTTGTTGACCAACTTAAATAGGCATCGATTAAGCCCTGAGCTTAGTCACAACAATGTGAGAAACACTTGTACAACTAAAAATAGTTGGAGCTGATAAGAAAAATGTGTTTTTTTACGTGTCTCGTTTGTCAAGTGTGGACATGATATAAATGCGACACTTTCGCGCGGCTCCTGCTCGGCATGTTGCCAGTTAGACAGCCAAAGACTGGTCTGTGACCCGATGACAGTCAAGTCACACACGTTGTGACAGCAACTGCAACTGCAACATTTCACTGGCAGCTGGCCAGTTTATCCGTAAGCCTTCTCTAAGCCAATTGCAGACACGATTGCAATTTAAGAACAAAAGCAAAACGCGCTCTCACATCTCAAATCTCGCATCTTAACAAATTGCTATCCGCACAGTATCATGCGGTAAATATATACTCGTATATATATATATATATATATATATATATATATATGCACTATTCAGCTTAAGCTTGACAAATTGTTGACCATGTTTCCCACATTCCACCATTTTAATAATAATAAATGCCCAATTCAGAAACAAGTATCGTCTGCCTTAAAGGCCAAGTGGCTTATGCGAATTCACTCTTTCCGCAAAATAGTAAGTTGCTTGAGAAAATATGATAAAATATCCTGAAAATTCGATATATTTTTTTAATTTTAGAAAAATGAACCCTGAATAAAGTAATAATGAATAACTGTGTTTTGTTTAGAAATATATTTTCTAAGCAATTAGGTAATCCAATAAAACTCCAGTTGAGTAATTTTTGTGAGTGTATGTGCTTACTTACTTACATACTTTTGGACAACTTAATCACTCATTTCCCCCGGCATAATTATACTGAACCGAAAGTAAGCAATTAGAGCAATGGCTGCCAGCTACGAAACGCATGCATAGAACACAAGGTGATAGCTTTGGAATCTGCATAACAATTAAAGAAGAAGCACGACAAGCGAGTAGGCATAAGATAAAAGCTTATTGCTATAGATGTAAGCATAACTGTAAACTGGCGAAAGTACTTTTCCCCAATGGGTGAATGGATATGGATATGGATATGGATATGGATATTGATGAAATGAAGGCGTATTGGTATGATGATGCTATGCAAGCGCGCAGTGTCAATCGATACGCATTGCAGAGAGCCGTCTTAAGTGTTGAATAAACACATTCGATACTCAATAGCCGCGTTGAACTGAGTTGAGTTGAGTTGAGCATAGATTGGGCAGGTCCATTAAGCGACATCGAACGTGCAGCGCTAAAATTGAAGTGTTATGCGACGGCGGGCAGTATCCATTATCCATTATCCATTATCCAGACGACAGCTCCTCCTCATCACTCAATTAATCCATGGGTGCTCCAGGCACTCGTCAGCTGTCATTATTCCTTGCATCTCAACTGATCACACACGAAACGGGTAACGGGAATAGCGTTCTTGCCACGGGAATACCATTGCTATCAACTGTTTTATTTCCAACAATTCTCGTTATGCAGCACAAATGTCAGTAGAAGCATTAGCTAAAGCATGCTCGACTAGCACATGCTCTGTATGTGACTATTAACTGAGGGCAGCGTAACGATTGATACTTTATTGAAAAGTCTTATCATTTAACAATTATTTATATGCACTTTAACAATTTCTATATAAATTGATGGAATGGAATTATTATTATCAATCACCGGATACAATTCATGAATTATTTTTGTACTTTAACAATTTCTAAACTAATTTTATTTTATTTGTAGTGAAAGTAATAAATTTTTACAGAAATTTGGGCATTCTATTCATTCTATAAAGCCGAAATAAATAAATTGAATTACTAAGATCTTCAATTTATTATAATTAAAATCATTTCGGGAAACAGCTCAAAAATGTATTATACAATTTTTTGTTATGTCGTGAGCACTGCACCTGAACAATTTTTAAAATGATTACAATGTAGGATTTTTTGTTCAATCGTTTCTAGGCCATACAAATTAGGGATTCAATAATTTATTTATTTTATTATTGTTGTGACAAATACTGCAATATATGGTAAAACAAGTATTGATCATCTTGAAAATAGTAAGCTGAGCAGTTCAGCTAAGCTGAAATAGAAAAGCTGAGCAGCTAAGTGAATAAATTAATCTAACGAATTCAGTGAAAAAACTATAAGCAGCCAAGAAATTGATATTTTCAGTTAGCAAACGGGCAACAAGCAATCAATTGAGGTAAACAATTGCACTGTCTCTACTAGTACAACTATGATGTCTTGGTTAATACACAAATTCTCAATCTTGTCGCACAATACGAAAAACTGAAATCCTTTACAGCTACAGGGTGAAACAAACTCTTTATGTTTTACGTGCTATCTAACAGATTTTTGGCATTTCTGGCATTTCACATTGTGTTTGTGAGTTCTTTTCTAGGACAACATTCAACGTATCTGTGGCTGCGATTCTCGGTTTGTGTTTCGCTCTCTCTGTGTGTGTGTGTGTGTGGTTGAGTGTGTGTGTGTATGTATGGGCCTGGCGCACTTTTCCAATCCGTTGGTTTTATTCTTTGGCAGTTTTGTCGGTTGGTCGGTCGCATTGGCCATCGAATACTGCAATTTACACAAACGCCTCGACATACTGCAACACACACTTTGCGGCTGGTCACAGCGGGTCAACAGCTTGTTAAGTTTTGTTTTGTACTTTACTTTAGATTGCATTTCAACCCACACATATGCTGCTGGCTAAACGTGTTTATATACCACACACATCAACACACACCGGGACACACACACACACACACACACACCTGCATGCAGCCAACTCTCTGCAATGTCGGTCATTTTTCTGGGTGTGTTTTATGAGTAAATTGATTGAAGCATGTCATAAATCAACAGTTTATTGTAACAGTTTGTTGTACCAAACATATGTTTCTGCGAGACTGAAGTAAAGTATGGCAACATTTGTTATCAAATAGAACAGTTGGGGTATAAATATATAGTAAAAATAGGACAGGTGGAGTATAAAGCATAAAATATTAAGTAAATATACAGCATAACAATCCAACTTGTGCATCAGTTAAATTCAATTTGTAATCAAAAGAAATAACTTCCCTATAAATAAACAGACTGACAGTTGGGTGAGTGTTGAAAAACGCCAAGCTTTAACTAAGGCTGGGAAACGGAATTTCAGACTCGGATCAAAAATTTGCAGAAAGCTATAACTTTATTAAGACTGAGCGGATATTTAAAAACTAGGTCTTTTTAATCACGATTTGACCTCTAGATCATATTTAAAGTTTCAAACTCGATTCTCCTCGAAATTCATATGTAAACTATACTCCCAAAACCAAGGACATGACTTGAGCTCCTTTTTAGTATTACATCCAAAGTAAAAAAGTTATTCTGTACTGATTTTTATTTTAAAATCATTATTATTATTCAAATTTTCAAAAACCAGAGCTTTTTGACCTTTAGATCAACGTACGAGAGACGATTTTGACTCGATTTTCATGCTTAAATTACACTCTAAAAAAAAATTGCTCCTCTAACTCTCAAAACTGATCAGATTTTCAAAAACCAGCACTTTTTGAGCATAATTTGACCTCAAGTTAAGTTTAACATTTATTGTTAAAAACATGAAACTAGCTCCTTTTTAAAATAACTTAATTTTAATACTCTTTCACTCAACTTTAAATAAAATATTTAGCTAACAACCCGATTAAATCGAATTGGGTCTTTCTGCGTTTTATGCCTTTTGCTTCTTCCACAAGTGAAATATATGCTGCCAGTTAATGATTCCACTCGCATGCTTGCTTTAGCATTTTTTCTTCAGATTTTTCCGAATTGTATATTTCAGTCACATAGCACATATTGTGCTATGGTCATGTGCCCAGAAACTTAAACTTCTGCTATTTTCTGCACAACTGGCAAAACTTCAACGTTTGAGTTTTGCTTTTGTGGAAAACTGCAGCAATGGTTGCCTTTTTCATTCGCTTCGCTGATGCTTTTGTCTCTCTTCTCAGTCTGGAAACTCATCATGGCCTCCAGCAGCTAAATATGAACGGCCAATTCTATGGCTCTAAAATGTGTGTGCACATCACGCATTAGACGGGTGTGTGTGTGTGTGTGTGTGTGTGGCACAGGTTTTTGGGGGCAATTGCAGCCGGCTGTTACAGCTTGCCACAAATTGGTTGCCATGCCTGGACTTAATATCCATTTCAAATGGACTAATCGTAATACATGCCCCATAATACATACCCCCATTGCAAAACTGGTATATTCCATCACAGCCTAAAATGAACTCACCCATAAAGAAGAAAGTATTCGATTTACTGCAGTGTCTGTCTATTGAATAGTGTATTGAGCGTTGTTCATTTGCATTTGGATTTAATTAATGCTTGGGCATTTTCGGGCATTAGAGTTACGTTATTTAGGGCCCATTGTCATTTTCTACAGTTTTATGCGATATTTGGAATTTTTGGCAAATTTGTCAAGCGGGCATTAAAATTACATTTGCAGCAACTGGAACAAATTTTGCGCATGCAGCTGCAAAATAATTGAGTGCTGTAGATAGAGTCTATGGACTAATTGCACTTTTGGTAGTACTTGAAAGTAATCAAAAACTTTCATAAACTGAGAATTTAATTATGCATTAATAGGTTTTATTTCGAGACTGTAAAGTGCCCTTTATATTATTCAAGATGTGAAACAGAAAATGGACATATTTACTGTACTAAACACAAATCTCTGAATAAATATAAACCCCAAGTTATAATAACTTTAAACATTAAAATCCAAAAAATCATGTATATTTATATTGAGATGAAAACTTTAATATTTAGCGTAATTGTAGGATCAGTTTTGACGAGTTTTTTCAAATATAAAATTCCCAAATTCCCAAAATAGCAAAGTTATTAAAATTAATAAGCAGCACAATTTTTAAAATTTTATTTCGAGCATTAATCACAGCTCTCTCAGATTGGAGGCAACCCACATATCTATAAAAAAAATTCTAAGTAATAATAAAAAGCAAGCATACAGATATAAAATGAATTTTAGCCGCATTTTACAAATGAAAATGGAAATGGCCAACATTTTATAGCCAAAATAAGCATAATGAAAATAAATGTTGCCTACTTTCCAGGGCACTCAAATTAATTATGACAATTTCGGCATGTTTATTGGTGCTGCACAGCTCACGCAAATGTTTATCAAATTAGCACAAAATCCCACACAGAACAATGTGTATATATATATATATATATGGGAATTCATTTGTGTCACTCGAAACTTGCCGGATAATTGGGCAGCAATTTGAAACAATGCGCAAACAGCGGCCACTTGAACTATGGCAACATTTTGTGAGCCGCCTCTTCAAATGCGCTTAATTTCAATCAGCGCACAGAGAGAAACAATGCCACAATAAAGCAGCAACAACAACAAAAGATAAAATAAACACACCACACACACACAGCACACGCCAAGTCGCTAAACAAACAAATGGCACAAGAGAGAAACTGAACAAACACAAAACCAAACTGAACTCAACTCAACTGTTCGAGCTGAACAAAAACAGTGAAAGTTATGACACAAAACACAACAATAGCAACTAAAATAACAGGCAACGTTTTTAATATGCCTAATGCTGACAATTAAATACCCTATACAAAAATATTTCAGTAATCAGCACTTGGCAAGTGCAAACTTAATTCCCATCATACAAACAAGATTATTTTAGACAGGCAAAAACTATTTCTAAACTTTTGCAGCAAATATTATTAAGTTGTTAAGTTGCCTAACAAAATGAGAATGCTCTCTTGAAATGCCTAACAAAGCAGCTGAGAGTGTTCAGCATTGATAAAAGAAAGGCAGCGAAAGAATCCAGCTTTGAAATTTATGAGCCTACTCTTTCAGCATGAAATGTGTTTTGGTTAACAAAATCTGCATTTGCTATCGGTTCTCAATGAAATTCGTTGTATTTTAGATTATAATTGGTAGGCTTTATCTTAACAATCGTGTATTTTATTGCCATCGGAAAAAGATTTGTAAGTCGATTCCAAATATAAATATCTCTTGTTCATATAGAAAACCAGATGAACATGGCTAGACTGACTCGCCTCTTTATGCAAATCAAGAATATATATACTTCGCAGATGTTTCCTTCCATCTGTTGCATAATTTGGCACAATTTCATTATACCTCTTTACCCATTTTGAAAGGACACTTACTATGTTTTATTAAATATAAAATGTACATTTGAATTGTGTAAAAAGTTACTATTTGAATAACTAAAGCACTTAGCTTTGTTTTTGATACACAAAAGGAAGTTTGTAAAAGTTTTACAAAACACATAATGGTCAAACAAAAATGTTAAAATTTAAGTATACCCAACTATAACGTAGAGCATTAAAACATTCACTCTGCGCAATAACTTGGTCTGACTTCAACGCATTTTTCATAATTTGCAGGCAGATGAAAAAAATACAAGAGAAAAAGTAGAAAAGTAGAAAAATGGGAGCATAATTAAATGCGCATCAGCTATCCAGAGACTTGCACAGAGCATAAGAAACCATATTAAGGCAACTGCGCCTAAAACTTTCTTAGTGAAAATTAAAAGCAAATTAAATTACTCGCCTGTCGTCAGTCATTTCGTCTACTGGCAGAGCTGCGATACACTCAGAATAATAATCTTCCTGAAATTTAGAAAGGCGCTCTACAAATTTGAAAGTTTTCTCGTTTTTAGAAACAATATCTAAATATAAGAAAATATGTTTAACATTAGAAAAGCTTTCCCTAAAATGAAAAGTTTTGGAAAAATCAAACTGAATCAAAATAAAAACCTTTGTTTTTAGAAAGTGAGAAGCTTTAATTCGAGAAATTTACATTCCGATGAGGAAGGTGAGGAACCCTTGTGGAACATATAGAATTCAGGGCGATTTTCTGAGTGTATTCAAAGTAAAATGTTCGCGAGTTGTTTTCCTTTTTTGTTTTGCTGTTGGCTTTTGCGGTTGCTTTTGGTACTTTGTGGTGCTCCGCAGTTTTGTTGAGGAGGGGGCGCTGAGAGTGGGGCGTGTGCGTAATTTTTCACACTTTTGGTCTGCGACTGCTGCTGTCTTATAATTTATGCACATTTTCTTTCGTTTTTCGTTTTTTTTTTTTATTTATTTTACTTTTACTGAGTATTTTGGCATTTTATTAGGCGTCACAAATTACATTGCAAATGGCACACAATGCAGCAGCAGAGATAAAGAGAGAGAGCGAGATAGAGATAGAGAGAGTGTGAGAGCGAGAGGGAGAGGGGTGGCGAGAGCATGAGAAACGACAGCTCTGGACATAGTAAATGGCACCTTGGGGATTTCAGTAATAGTTTGCTAATGCGCGTTTTATGCGCTAGAGATTCTGCTTGCTGTGTTCACCAAATTGATGCTGCCAGTACAATAATGAAAATAAAAAGCGACCACCAGACAGAAAGAGAGAGAGAAACGGCGTTGCACAGAGAGAGAGAGAGAGAGAGAGAAAGAGAGAGAAACTGACCACACACTGTGCTCAAGCAACAACACGCAGAAAATGCCTTTTTAAAAGAAAGTGTTAAATGTTTACTAAAGCGTATCATAAAATGCTCATTACGTGCATATGACAAAAAATATTGCAGTAAATTTTTTTATACTTTGCTACAAAAGATACTAAAGAATATCTTGGCTTTGGGCAATGTTCGTCATGTTGTTCGACACCCTTTAAGCTAGGGACTTCCAACTTTAAACATATACTTTCTGTGTACTCCGCAGTCAGGTGGCAGGTATTAGGTTCTTACGTCCACTGGAACGGTAAGAAATCGATAAAAATTGATACTTGCTAATTGATACGTTCACCAAATTTGTTTAGTACATTGTTTGCGATGTGCTTCAAAGATCGGCTTTGACCACAGCCACCTCTCGGATAGAGCTACTAAGTTTTGAAGGTATGTTACAGATAACTCAATTTAAAATCGATAAAACCATATATAATATGAAAGGCATATAGATAGTAAAACATTTCAAAATAGATTCAAAGGTAGATCGCTAGTAACTTCGATCTCAAAAATATGAAAACCCTGGTATTACATTTCTAACAAAGTATTTGGCAGTCGTTTACTTCCAACTACAACGTTGACACTTGTCTAAGGCTTATATTTAATATTTTCCAAAAACAATGCTACCAAAATGTGACAATACAATGCAAGAGAAAATGTAGCAAAATGCACATAAAGAGCTTAAAATTCTGTTCAATAAGCCTGGAAAATATTCGATACAGGCCAAAATTGGCAGAGCATTGTGGGCAAAAACTAGAGAGAATATTGGCTCAAATTTAGTGTGTGCAAAACTAGAAATGATGAAAACAAAAGAATGTTTGCACAAAATGACACAACCAGCAGATTTTAAATGCATTTGCAACATGCAGTGGAGAGTGAGATGGAGAGATGGTGAGAGGGAGAGGGAGAATAACAGTTGGCCATCGATGATAAGTGCAAGTCGCAGCAGGCGTTAAAGGTGAAATGATCGTTAGACTGTGGCTGACGTTGCGTATGAGCAACCAAGCGAAGCGTAACTTGAGCTTAAAGTTATTGTTGCTGCTGCTGTTGTTGCTGCTACTCTTTATATATGGCCTTACCACACAACTTGTTGCAGCTAGCCAAACTTGCCATGATGCTGATGAGCGTAGGCAAACTAAAACTTTTGCATATGCTACGTATTACGTATACGCCATGTAATCGGAACCCAATGAGACTAAGAATCAGAATGCCAGCGTGTTGCCCACAAAAGAAAAAAAATTAAGCAGAGCACGTAACAAAACTTAAGCCCAAAAACAAACACAAGCTGGCAAAGTTGAGAAGTGCGGCACGTAGACCATATATAAACAGTAGATGGATATCTGCACTCAGAATAAAATCAAACTGAAAACTTTACGTTTTTTTTTATTTCTAGAAATGATTTCTAAAAATATATGAAAACAACTTCTTCAAATTTGAACTAAATAAGATATTCTTTCCATTTTTTATACTGAAATTAGGATAAGAATATTCATGATTTATTATAAAAAATACTTTCTGAATAATAAGGTGAGTTACTCTTGGCATCAAAACTAGGTCAAATTTTTCAGATTAAGGGCACATTTTTGCATAGTGTAAGGAGAGCAATAGCAGCGAAAGCAACAGCAACCACAGTTGCTGGAAATCATTTTTATATACATATGTATTTGCCACCATTCCTGCCGCAGAGCGTGCCAATTTTGTTTGAGGCTAAAGAAATCAGTCAAGCGTTAAGTTCAGTTTACCAGTGTGTGTATGTGTGTGTGTGTGTGTGTGTGTGAATGTATGAGTGTGTGTTCATGGTATATTTGTGTGTGCAGTCGTGTGTTTACTCAAACCACTTCACTCCACTCCACTCCAGTCAGCAGTATGAGGAGTTGTCTTTCTGACTGTCGAACACATCGGGGATCAGCCGGCCCCCAACACCTTTGGGCCTGCAGCTAATGAGCCGCATATTTTTCAAGTGCCGCTCAATTACACTGAGTGCCGTATCTGGCTGGAGAGAGAGAGAGCGAGAGAGATAGAGATAAAGAGAGCGAGAGAGGGAGAGGGAGGAAGATTGCTGTGAGACATCGCTCCCAATTGCTACCTGTTATGACAAATGCCTTTTGCGGCATTTGCTGCCAACAAAATACCGATAACAAAGCGAACTTAAACTATTTGGCAAACAATTGCTGTCTTGCGCATAATTCACAGTTGCATTGAAGGCCAAAAACTCAAGGCATGCACCAGCAATAGCAAAATATGCTAAAACTTTGCCGTGTGCATCTTCAGTCCAACATTTTTGGCGCACTGGGAAATGCCTTCAACGGCATCTGGGCTACATTTCAGCAGCTTTAAGCAAGCGCAAGCAAGTTAAATGGTGATACATTAATTTAGTTTTCTAGAAATTCGCAATACTTTTTACACCAAGGGCATATCAACTTGTTATTCAGAAAGTATATTTCAAACATTTAAAGTTATAGCTTCGCAGAAAAATATATATCTATTTTCTCCATTGTGTTTTATATTCTTATGCTTAAATACGGAATGCTTTTCTTAATATAAAATATTACTAAATAAATATTAAAGAAAACACCATATATTTGGAAGTTTCGATAATATATTGATGTTGACGGTACCAATAGCTAATCATAATTATATAATAATAATAAGTCAAAAATCTAGTTAGAAGTCTGATACTATTTAATACGTCTCAGTCGACTTTTCTTTTAAAATTAGCTGTTAGCAGTTGGTCTTAGGCCTGTCATACCCCAAATCTATTAAGAATAAGAGTAAATCTACGACCCCATAACCTTTTAAGTGTCACAAAAGAATGCTATAAGAGAGTTTCAGTGTAATTTCTCAAAGTAAAGACTCGAAAAATTGAAAGCTGTTACACCACGGGAAATGAACTTCAAAGAATTAAGAATTAAACTGCGCCACGAAATGTAGCAACACCTCGGGGCCAGCCTCAAGGTATGCAACATTTGTAAAAACCAAAAAAAAAAACAGAAGAAAATGAGAAAATTGACGAACAAAGGAAAACCGCTGTTAATTGATTGGCCCCGAAAAGCAACAGAACCGAAACGAATTGTGAGGCGAGAGACCTTTGTAAAAATTGGCAGAAAACGTCAATGTCAATCAAAAAGGTCAAGTCAAGCTTGTAACCCAAAGGCAGGTAGTAAAAACAATTGCTACAGTGGCAGCGGGATAGAAAAAACGTGGCACACACACAAGTTGCAAGTTTCAAGTTGGCGAATTTTCTAATTATAAATCGCATCACAGGCAATGCGGCAGAGTTCGCTCTTGCACCTTGTGACGTTGAGGCATTAATTAAATACAAACAAAAATCTGCAACTAACTGCATACATATATATATATATATATATATATATATACATATATTATCATAAATAAGCTGCAAACAAAAGCATTCAGAGCATACAAGCAAAAGAAGCTGCACTTAATTTATGGTTAGTACCCGGACAACTTTTTGGCTTGCACAAAAGTCAAAGCACCAAAAACGAAAGAGAGCGTAACTCACTCTCTCTCTCCATCTCGCTCTCTCTCTCTCTCTCGCTCTCTGTCTATCTCTATAGGTAGAAATAGTGGCAGTGGCAACTCGTTGGCAGTCGCCGGCACTTAAGTTTCGACTATCGAAAAACTTTTGGCGTCACTTCTGTCATTGACCCAGTGCGACGCCTGATAGCCACAGCATTCCTACCCCCTACCCCCAACCCCTTTTTCTCTTTCTCTACCTCTCCCCAAGCATTACCCTGCACAATCATTGATAACTCAGCCGCAAAACTACACTCATAAATATATATATATATATACACATCT
This sequence comes from Drosophila macrothrix, assembly GCA_035042055.1. NCBI lineage: Eukaryota > Metazoa > Arthropoda > Insecta > Diptera > Drosophilidae > Drosophila > Drosophila macrothrix. The sequence goes on along the minus strand of JAWNLX010000124.1, from coordinate 7,581,596 downwards.
AAATGGCCATAACACAGAGCAAACATTTAGAACATTTGTTGAACTTTTCAAACTGTTACGTTTAGTTGCAGTTATAATTTTCGTTTCTATCCAAATGGAAATAATTTTGAATATTAGAACTTTGCCATACTTTTGGCACCAAGGGTAACTCACCTTATTATTAAGAAAGTTTCTTTCTAAAAAGCAGGGTAAATTTCACTAGTTTTTCTTTTAGATTATGTAACGAATTTTTTGTGAAAATGATTGTTGTATTTGCAAATGCATATTTTAATAATATAAAATATTGCTAAGAACTATATAAAAATAACACCATGCTTTCTGGATTATCGATTTATGGCAAACATTTAAGTTTGTAGAATTTTCGCTGTTTATATTTATAAATAACTTTAGAAACAAGAAAAACTTTGCAGTTTCAGATCGATTCAGAATAAGCTGTTAGGTAAAATAGAAATTATGTATATAAAATTATTATAAATCCCTTAAAGTATTTTTGCAGCATTAACTTTCCATTAGCTGGTGCATTTTGATCCCTTAGCTCAAATAGTTGTACATAAGTTTAGATTGTTTTGCTCTCCACACTTGCAGATGCTTTTGCAATTGGAAAAGTTGTTGCCACTTACGTCTTTACAATATAGCCCCAAACTTTTCCAAATGCATGCACCATATGAAGGCAAGGTGGGGAGAGAGGTGAGTGCAAGAGGGGGAATTGGTGAATGAGTGCTTTTCGTAAAGTTTTTTGCGGTCACGAGATGCATATGCGTACATAAATCCAAGCTGGGATTTGACTAAGTGCTGAAATGCCTAGCAGCATCGAAGGATTTAACAACAATCCAACAATTTTTGCTACTGATGAGTATTTAAGTGCAATGCGTGTTGTGTGTGTGTTTTGTGCATGTGTCTGATGTAACTAGCAAATGATGATTCCATTGTGGTTCGCTCAGCAAACTACAAAATATTTGATGTTTGTCTAATTTAAAAAAAAATAATAATAATAAAAATATCAAAATTGAACAACAAAATAAACACAGCACAAAAATATCATTTAAATCAATATGCCACATCTCATGCATAATGTGTGTGTGATTGTGTGTGTGCGTGCCTGTCTGCCTGTGGGTGTATGCAAATGTTGCAGCAACTTGTTCACGTTTTCGCCTAAATTGATGTCGAACAAATAATGCTTCAATAAATTTTGATCATAAATTCTTATATTTCTGAATAATGAATAATTTGCATGAAAAACAATTTGAGGAGCATAAAATGTGATTATATTTGTCAGTATGAATAATTCTCTCTTTTTTTATCACATTAACACAAATTTCTGTTGAATAATAATGTTGTCGAAAATCAAATAAATAAACACATGCGATTATATTTGAAAATCGTAGATTAATATTTTATGTAAAAAAATAAACCATTTTCTAAGTAAGATCTTTTTACAGAGGGTATTTCAATTATTTTGTGAAGCTTATAACACTCCTCTCGGATTCCATATAATATAAATACAGTATTGATCAGCATAACAATCAAATTAGATAAAGCTCTTTTCCATCTGTTTTTATGTGGACTATTCAAACTTAATCTTGATGTATTGGATCTTAATAACCCATTGCTTCCATTTTGAAAGCCGACTTAAAATGAAAATCGACCCGATACCTATAAGTAAATGTCTAATTATTGATTATAATTTCGAAATATATGATATGATAAAATAACTTAAAATTAAAGAATTTCTTTCCCTTTTTCTTAGAAATATTTTCTATTATTAAATCTACCTAAAAATGTTGGAAATGTCAAGAGTAAAATACTAACATTTAACATTTAAATATATAGCAAAAATCCTGTGGAAGAATTCTGTGGGCACATTTGAATAAAAAACCTTTTGGAAATTAGACAAGTTTCCTCTAACATTAAGAAAAATCTACACTGTAATCAAGAAAAGAAAACTCTATTATATACTTTGTGAATAATAAAATGAGTTACTCTTCAGGATTTGGCATGTAATCTCAGTCTAGGCCAAAATAACTGTCCTCACTTGTTTCACTTAATTTTTATTCACTATTGCTTCTTTGTCTATAAAAAAAGGAGGACGATTGCAGCTGCAGCAGCATGTTTTTTATTGCCTTTCCTGTTGCCAATTGCTATTTGGCGAGACTCGTCGCCCAATAAACAAAATACATTATTGTAGTCTGCAAAGTTTCGTTGATTGAAATTCAATTTACGATTACGGATTGCAAAAGGACCAAACAGGAAAGAGAAGAGGGCGAGGTAATCGCCTGACAATCTACAAATGGCAACAGCGCCTTAGGCAAGGGAGAAACTGTCGGCTAATTGAAAATGTCTGCAAAGTCAGTGGCAGCAATAACAATAATTTTTTATAATGCATGCTTTCGGACAATTGCACGATTTGTCAAACGGCAAAACAAAAATGGAATAAGACAACCAGAAAGTTGATAAATGGCCAAGGCTTATTTTTTAGCCTGGCTGTGGCAAGGGATTAGGGTGGCAGGGGCAGGGGCAGAGGCAGGGGAGTTGTGTGTCAACGGCATTGGTTGCTCCACGCCGTTCAATCACATTTCTAATTACTGAGGTCTCCCCGAGGTAATTAACTTTGCATGCATTACGTAAATTACAATAAAGCGACCGGGAGTTTTATCAACTCAATTACACAGCAGCAGGAGCAGGAGGAGTCGGAGCTACTACAACCACCTGCCATATGCCACACGCCCCGAGAGAGAGAGAGATAGTTTACACAGATAAACAACAAATAAGCATTGTTTGTAATTTAGCGAAATTGTTGTTTCTCAACGCACCAAAAAACCCTCCTCTTTTATCAGCTGGCAACAATCGTGGGAAGAACAGAAGTTTCCCTTGTTAGTTTATACAAAATTTAGCTGTGCTTCGGAGTGTGTGTGTGTGTGTGTGTGTGTGTGTGTGTGTGTGTGTGTGTAGTATCGTTGACAATCAGCTTGTGTGCTCTTCTTATTGCTCTGTCTTGCTTGCACTTGCTCACTTTATCACTCGACTCATCCAGCTGACAGCTTCATTTGTAAACGTTGCGTATACGTAATGTGCAAAGGCAATGTGTGCTAGTTAAGTCCTCTGCGTGTGTGTTGTGAGTGTGTATGTGTGTGCAACTTATTAAAGCTTGTCTTGCCACACCAGCACTACGGCATAATAACAATTTTTTTGTTGGTTTTTTTTTTGCTGTGCGACTTTTGGCTGTGTGGCGAATTTTTAATTACCTCTTGGCGCCATTTGTATACCCTCCAACCATAAAATGTCTAAAGTGCTGCATTAATAAATGCAACAGGCTAAAATACGTAATAAAAGCAAACTAAAATCGAGCAGAGAGTGCTTAAAGTGTGCTGCAAAAATATTAAACACAAACACAGAATTTGAGCTTTTGCTTGAAATTTATTGTCTTCCAGCAACTACTTTTTATACTCATCATATTTTCTAAATTTCATATTGTAAATTTAAACAGGGTAAGTCCTAGTCAGGTAACATTTTCACGATTTTTTTGCCACTTTCATTTTTTTAAGGTCATGTGTTCTGCACAACACAGCAGCAGAAGCAACAGCACAGAAATGGAGCTGAGTAAAAGCAGCGAGTGCAGCTTAATTATGCTGTAATATTGTGGAATAAAGACGAGGATTTACGACCAGTGCAAAGTTTTGGGTATAAACTTTTGGCTGTAACTTGAATGAGTGTGTGTGTGTGTGTATATGGAAGGGGGGGAGGGTATGTGTGTGAGAGAGTAGTTGCGAAATTAATAATTAAAATCGTTTATTAGGCTGCGAGTAGTTTTTTGCCAGAGACAAATACGACTTTGTCACTTCGGCTGTGAAATGTTTAAAATGCCACCATAGTAAAATCAAATTAATTTTAAGTAACAATAACCTTGTATAAAAGTTTCTCTTGATGCTTACAGTGACAGTTTGGAATGCTTACTTTTTTGTGTTTCAAGGCGAAGAATTTGTAGCATTTTCTTCCGCTAGTGAACACAAATAGACATATATAAATATGTATATAGTTTGTTTTAATTAGATTATTCCAGTGTTTTCAAAATCCTTAATTAAATAAATGCAAAATATATAAATAAAGAATCATACTAATAGTTTGTCGATGTTTTGCTTTAATAATGCATTTTACGAAAACTTTACATATTTTCAACCGATTTTCAGCCCTTCGATAATCTTTTGAAGTCATCTCTTAACACAATCTGTGCGCTTTCCTTGATTTATTCATTTCTTTTATTGATATGGTAATTTCTGCCTTAAGATAAGTATCTTTACTCCTGCTTTACTCATACTTTTTGCTCCGCTTTCGCACTTTTTTTTAAGAAACTTTCTCTACTATGTGCGTTATCAATTGTTCTCTCATATTTCATCAGTGTAAGCCTTAAAACACTCTTTTCATCTTGCCGCTGATATATATATGAGTATATGATATATATATATGAGTATATATTCATATATAGCTCTTTGCTCGATTCACGTCGGCAGTGAACCAGTTGCATGCAAACTCAATTTTAATTTATTTATTCATTCACTTCAATTTACACTCACATTCACACCCGTTGACAAACATACAAACGCTGCTGCTGCTCCAATGATATATTGAATACTTCATGAATCGACAACAGTTCGAATATTGCCCGCATGTGAATGTCGATGGGGCCTGGGAGACTTCATTGCGACGCCCTGGAGGGAGCCATGCAAGTATTACGTATCAAACGGCAAACGAACAAGCAAACAAGCAACGAACATACAAACATGTAAACAATCAAACAAATAAAACAAACAAGCAAGCTAGCAAAATGGCAAAATAAAAAAACAAAGGAAGCAAAAAAGTTACAAACAAAAGTGGCGAAAACGGAAATAAATCTAACAAAAAGCTTTGTGGCTTATACGCTCTCCTCTCCCTCTTTCTCTCTCTCTCTCTCTCTCTCTCTCTCTCTCTCTCTCTCGCTATCTCTCTTTCTCTCGACGTCTCTAAGTTGCCCAGCAATATCAGCCCAAAAATTTTATAAGCAGCTAGGCCCTGTGTTTGTGTTGTGGCTTATTTCCACATCACAATCGAGGGCAGCTTGAGCAGTTTGCAACTTAATGAGTAAATCTTGCTCGAACGAAATACTTAAAAAAGCACACCTTAAATGTTTCTGAAAAATATAATATATATGCAGAACTTTTTTTACTTAAATTAACCAGCTGACCAACAACCGCACATATGCCTGCCACACGAAATCAAAACAAAGGAGTAGTGAAATACAGATATAAATTGAATTAAATTTAAGATAATATCGCTCTTATATGCTACAAATAATTTGTTGAATCCCAAAAATTAATGTTATGGCATTTGCAATACGTGCTGAAGATTAGATCAACCTATAAGTTGCCATTAGTCGGCTACAAAACATAAAATTATTCACTTGGAAAGAAATACTTTTGTGTAATATCTTTGTGGTATGTTCTTAGTCAACCCTCGCTGATATTTATATACATTTGTTTATGCATGTGTTTGTTTTCTGTTTTTTTTTTTTTTTTGTTTGCTGTACTTTTGCCGGCCTGCAGTTTTCTATAAATATACACATATGTCCATAATATATACATATATATATATATATACATACATATGTGTACACAGATGTATGTCAACTTTTATGCGTCGTAAGGCAAATGTTTTTGCAGAGAAAAAGATTTGTTACAGATTATGCTTGCCGCACATAAAAGACAACAACAACAATAACACAACAAAATATTGCCTGGGTACACTGCCCTGTAATAATTTTTCGCTCTTACCTACAGAAAAAAATCATACAATAAAATAAAAGGAAACAGAAAACAATCAAAAACACGAGAGAAAAAGTTCGTGAACGCTGATTGGGAAGTTGGTCTGTGAGTTTGGCACTGCGGCTGGCCAACTAAAATTAAATTTAGTCTCAGCGCAACAAAATTTATGACTTACTATTATTATAACAGCTGAGTGCACAGCTAAAACCACCCAAAAAAAACACAAAATCACAAAAAAGTAACTCACTCCCCAGTTGCAAATCGTTTATGTCAGACACAACTGTTTGGCCCCTGCCATGCATAAAATAATATTCTTGTTTGTTGATATTTGGCCAACATCATTGAAAACGCATTTCGGCATAAATCAAATGTGTGTGTGTGGTTGATGTACACACAACCCCTAAGTCTCTCTTTGGCCACACAATAAACACAAAATTAAATTGTAATTCAAACTCAATTAACAAATTATCAGTGTGCAATGTGGCGTATGTGTGATATTCCTGCATTCTTTTTTACATATAGAAAGGCATACAATTATTGCAACTACCTGATTAAAACTATTTGCATACCTTGAGGCGCATCTGTAAAATAAGCACGTTCCAAAGGAATACGCAAAACACACACACACACAATACATATACAACTACAGCTCTTTTTGCGGCCATTGATTGCATTTAATTTCAAATTTTTGCTTCGCTTGCACAATGTGACCCACAAAAATATTATCCAATTATACAAATGGCTTAAATGCATAAAAAAAAACAAAAAACGAAATTGCATAGATTAAATTGAATATCGTAATTATGCACAATTAATTAATTTATTGCATTGAAATATGCTCGTGTTAAAAACAGCAATCGCTGAAAGCATTAGTGTAATTTTAACTACAACAATTTACCTTAATTATGGCCTGATTTAAAATGTATGTAAAATATGTAATTATATTTTTATAATTAGGGTAGAGTTTAAGGCAGATTCAGGCATTATTTTAGACTTAAATTGTGATAAAGATTGTGCACAAAAGCTTGCGAATAAGGCCAGGGACACAAAGTAAATGAAACTAAGCTAATTAGGCTGCGACGCCTCTGGAAGTTAGTTATAGTTGGTCCCTGAGCCACATTCAGTCTACTGCTTATTTAATAAAGCCTTTTTTAGTTATGGCAATATTTAGTTTAAATAAAACTTAAAGCAAGGTAGAAAAACTGATAAGCTGATATGATTTAGTAGTCTTCAGTAGATCGATCAAAACTTAAAACAGTCATTATAAAATATTTCGTTTCATGGTTTGAGCTCTTATTTAATACTACATTCAAAGTTGAAACACGATTCTGGCAAATGATCGAAAGCCCAAAATTTATCAAAAGTTTTTAAAAAACCAGTCCTTTTTTGATTATGATTTGAGCATTTCTTCAATAATACAGTCAAAGTTGAAAGCCTCATGTAAAAATGCTGGCACAAAAATATCCCTTTATAATTTCTTCTTCCCTCTTATTATTCAGTTGGTTAGCCTCTCTGTATTTTTCTGTGTTAAACAATTGAAGAAAGCGAAATGCCAGAAAACAAGCAACAGCATTGGGGTAATATCCGTGAAATGCTCATTGGCGCATTCGGGTGAGTTTAAGGCAAGCTTTGTTCAGAGCAGATGCCGCAGTGCAAAAGTAATTTGTGCCGCAGAAATATTCAAAAGTGGCGACCGCCAAAACATATGCCGCATATTTAATGTATATGTAAAACAATTCATAACACCCAAGCAGAGTAAAGTGGGAAAAAAAAGAAGAGAAAAAAACAGGCGACATATAAAATGAAATATGAATGAAAACAGGAAAAGAGTAGGCCGGCTTACACACACACACACAGGCACACACACTTGGATGCAGGACAATAACCGCTGTCTGTGTAGCAGTGGAGGACTAAAAGGACATGCTGCCATGATTTTTATGAGCATGTATTTATATGATTTCCTTATATCCTTTTGGGGGCCCCTTATGCCACACGACAGAGACGCGTCTCGCCAGCGTCTCCCAAACGGCGACAAGAAGTTGGACCAGGCCAACAACAGCAACAACAAAAAAAACATGCCCCAAAATGCGAGCAACAATATATGAAATAAAATTACGTGCCCATATGCATACTATACACACACTCGCACACACACACTCACACACACACACTCGTGTAATTGTTGTCGTTGCTTTGTATTGTTTAAATGAAATTTATGTTTATTAAATTGCGACGGCCCAGAAAAGTGTCCCAAGCTGAGGCCATTGGCTTTTATCAGCCAAGTTTGACCCGGCAAAAATGTCGAGCAGACAGTCTGTGCCAACAGTATGCGTACAACTTGCCATTAAATGGAATGAAAGGCGTGCAAAAACAACATTGTGCAAATTGGACTATATACATATATATAGATATATATATATATATATGTGTATATATATAGCGAGCATGCGACCAAACAAATAAATAAGAGTATCACACATATTTTTGCGCTTTAACAAACCCACCGATACAGCCATTAAGAGCCAAGAGTTAAATCATTACACAAATATACAAATAGTCTTTCAACAGTCTCTCAAGGCACAATACACATGAAACTATTGGAAAAGCTTTCAGTTACAAATAAAATATATTTAAAATGTAGAGTGCCCATTTGGGACTAGTAGAGTAAGCAAATATGGAAATATATACTGAGGCTTATTGAAGTAAAAATAAATAGGCAAAAGCAATTTAAAAAATAAGAAAAAACAGCAAAAGGAAAATAACAAAAGCCTCTTTGCACTCAATTTATTAAAAACCAATTTGTATGTGATACATTGTAAAATTTGATAAATGTTTGATAACAACATATAATATCAATATGTCTTTTTATGTATTTTTTTTTTATTCACTTATTTAATATTTATTTTTTGGCATTTATGAACTTTAGATAAATAAGTAGCGAAAAGAGTTTCTAAATTTTTTTGGCTTTTCAAATATAAACATTTGTCTTCACTGTGTGCTTATAGAAATTGATCAAAACTTTTCTAAACATTGAGTGATTAAGATTTTCAAAAAACAATGCTTTTTACCATGGTTTGACCTGTTCTTTAATATCAAATTCCAGGTTCAAAATCCGATTCACTTTGGTGTTTGCTTTTGGCGCACAACACATTAAAGCAAAACTAAGACAACTAAAGCTGTAATTATTGCAGGCACTGTATGAATTTACAACTGGCTAATTTCAAAAATAAAATCGCTCTGGTTTTATTTGCCTACTTTTAGGCACGAATAAAGTGTATTTCTTTATACATATAAATTTAATGACCAGGCCAAATATTTTAATAGCCGATTTAAAATTGCCCAATGACTGAGCGATTGAGTGAAATAACAGCAACAACAACCAGAACAACAACAACGATGGGAATAATAATAACAATTTCAACACAAGCTACAGCAAAAACAATAATGACAATTTAAGCCACGTTAGTTGGCTCATTAATTTGCTGTGCATTTTTAATTGGCCGCATCATGGTTGAAAATTTGTTACTGAGCCAATTCTGAGACAGCTGCAGGGCACTTCGTCTTCATTAATAAAATGAAAATATCATTAAAATTTTGATACTCGTATAACCCTTTGATATACACTTTCCGAACGTTTCCGCTTTTAATGGACCCTCTTCCAATTTTATGCAATTTATGAATATGGGTGGGGGAGATAATTTAGAGCCAACTTGTACCTTGTCATCAAGTCAATATAATGACCACGCCCCCATCCATTATATTGTTACAAAATAATCTAAACTTTTTAATTGCCACGACAAATGGCCGCGCACGTTTCGCAATCATGCTTTTTTTTCTTTTTCCGGGCTCATTATGACCGAACGGAGCTGGGCAATATAATTTTGGCGGTGAGTGTGTAACGCATTAAAAGTAATGTTTCCAAATCCATAAAATATATTAAGTATATAGAACATATATCAGCTGTCAAATCCTCAAACAAAATACTCAAGCTACCTGAAGAACAGAAATTATTCAAAACTCTTCTTTGTAATTCGTTCAAAAAATACGCCACTCAAACAATTTATGCTTAAATGCCTGAATAGGCACTTCTGTCTGTTCTATAAGTCCTAAAGCTAACTAGATCTAATCTTGAATCGAAGCATCCAAACTTAACACCCTATATCTCATAATTCCTATAGCAACTTTCGGTGGGTTTCTTAATGCCAATTTAAATTGGGCTGTTGCATTTCGACAGATGCAAGGGCATGTAATAATTCGATATGCCTCAATTAATTGTTTGTTTTTTCGGTTTCTCTTTTTCTCTCAATTTTGGTTCCCGATGAAAATAAAAAGTTGCCAGCAAAAGTCGCTGAACTTGTGGCAAGGGGAGGGGATGGACAGTAAGGGGGCGGGGGCCCTGCAGCAAGTTTAATTGTGCGGCCAGGCTGGCGGGTAATAAAATTATTTTACGATCTTGTTTTCCTGTTCATCCGCCCATCCACAACCCCCTCCACACCCCTGTTCTCATCGCTATCCACTTCCCACCTTTGCCTCGCGCCGCTTTGAAGTTAAAGTTTGAGTTCATTTACGCAACGCTGCGCAACGCAGACAGGCGGTAAGCGAATGGAGGTGTGGCTGCTTGGGTGGTTTCCCTATTGTCTGTACTTAAAAGTGGGCGGTTGGAGTGGGTGTGGCGGAAGTGCACAGCTAGCCCTGGGAGGAATGCAGCGTTGTTGTTGACATTTCATCTGGCATTTTGCACGACTTCTGTTTCTGTTTCGGTTTCTTGCTACACTTCTTCTGCTCCTGTTACACTCCGAAAAAAAACCAACCTAAAATTAAAATTCGATCTGAGCACTAATATAAGAAAACATTTTTCTAAAAATTATAAATGTGTCCTTTTTTCATTTTTTTTAAAATATTTCTATTATTAAGAAATGCATTAGTAAAAAATATTTTCTAAATTACAGGCTCAATTATATTGAAGTAACAGAGTGTCGTAAGTTTTTTTATATTATAAATTATAAGATATATAAATTTAAAAAATAGTCTTTTTTTCCACATTTTAGAAAAATGTACACAGAAATTGAGAAAGGAAAACACAGATTTTTATAAATATATTTGCAGTTTTTTTTTCTTAATGTAGAGACAGGTCAGGTCCCAGATCCTGGCTGAGTGCTAGACGCTGGCTGCTTGGCTGACTGGTTGCCAGCTTTTTGGCAAAGACCTTGCCCTCATCAAGTTTACCGGATTTACACCAGCGTCAATATACAAGTATATTGACTGAGTGGGCGAAAAGTCAAAGGGTAAAGGTGCACACAAATAGTGAAACTGAAGTTGTCATTTTCGCCTGCAACTTGCAACTTGCAACTGCAGACTAGTGTCCTTTTGAAATACATTTTGATCAGCTTAAATAAATACTTTACACAGTTGTTGCAGCTGTCAACATTTGCAACATAAATAAACCTCCACAGTTGCCTTCATATTGAGCAATTTATCATTTCTCATAAGCTTCAATTGAATTCAAAAAGTTGTGCATTTAATTCAAGCGAACATTTGACGATTTTCCCTTTAAATGTCTTCAAGCATCGAAATTGAGAATTGAGAATTTTAGAATTATCTCAAAATTATGCAAGTAAAATAAAGAATAAAAACTTAATCCAAATCAGATAAGAAGAACAATTAACTACCAGCAAGTCAACTATGTATTTTACAGGGCATCTGCTAGTTGACTTATTTCTAATTGGATTTGGCGTATTCAATTTTTATTTTGTAGCATTGATTGCAGCAACTTTAAATGCAATTGCAAATCAAGCACTATTTTTGCAATGTGCAACACATTTCATTTAATGTTGCACCTAAACTAGAAGTTCACTCGACTATGAAGTTATTTAATTTAAGCAACTTTAAATTTCAATTCAATGCGTATTGCTAAGTTGAGGGTTAGTCAAGCATTACTTTCAATTCAAGGCCAGAAATGTAAGCGATCCGTAAACCACATTCCAACTCAAATTAGATGCCTTTAAATTACTTAAGGCCAAACGCGACACGCGCTGTTTTGCCCCACGCCCCTGCCCCTCGCTGGTTTTATCTTAGCTGGGGCCATAAAATATGTCAGCTACTTAAAGCAACATAAAAATTAACAACACACTGCGTAATACTAAATCCCAGGCGCTGAAGAGTTTTTCATGATGCGAAAATTTCCCCAGCACCCGCGGAAAATGTGATTTATGCACATTTGTGTATAAAATTTAGTTGCTGCTGCTGCTGCTACTGCTGTTGCTACTGCTGTTGCTGCCAACAAGTTATTTCAACTTCAGGACCATAAAAGCGTTAACAATATTATGCGCGTTGCAAGTGGCAAAGTGGGTTGAAAGTGGGCAAAAAGAGCCACTAAATAAATCAGCGTATCAAATAAAATTTGTTAATTCGCGTGAGCGGCGCTCCAAGTGCCACCAAAAAACTTTGTGCCACAAAACTTGAGGCACAGCATAAAGCGGTTTTTACACACACTCTCAAGTGGCACTCATATGTGTGTGCGTGTGTGTGTGCGTGTGAGTGTGTGCTCTAAACCTTGCCCAGACAATCTGATAACACTCGTGGCATGTTGTCGTCTATGACAACCCTGTTCCACAAGCAGCATCCTTGACATTATTGCTGCTTGCGACTACTGTAAATTAATATGACAGACTGCACGTTCCTCATCTCTCTCAACAACAGACGGTGTCTTGCCCCGTCCAGGTACCACTTGCCCCTAATTCCAACGACGGCTGTAAGCCAGCCTCAAGGTTCAAGGCTCTGGGACTTCAGACGCAGACAACAACAATAACAACAACTACAACAAAAGGTGCCCCAACATTTCTCGTATGGTAAAAAAATTTAATTAACTTATTCGTCTGACTTCCTAAGCTTGGCCAAAAAAGCAATTTGTAATCCTGTAAATATCCATATTTGCTGGATTTTATTACAAAAAAGAAAGAAAATATATATTTTGGCTTTTACAAAGTATTTGTTTTTTGTGCACAAATTTGCAGACTTTTATGTATATTAAATATTATTGAAAAAAAATGTTGTTTGTCTGATGGAAAAAATCTTTTATATTTTGTAGTGCATTTTAATATGTAAAGCTGACGAAAGCAAATTATTTATTGTATAAATTTGAAAAACTTTTCTAACCGAAAAACAAGTTGGAATTATTTTCTTTCCCAAGCAAGTTCGCTTCCATTTCAAATTGAAATACTGATTTAACAAGTATTGTTTTCACCAAGTTTTTTCCCAGTCTCTCTCTCTCTCTCTCTTTCTCTCTGATAAAACAATTTCATTTTTAAAATTCTTAATGTGTCGCATAATAATAAACCGCCTCCAAAAAAAAACTTGTTACAAATAAGTAAAAACATTAACTACAAATTTTTTAGTTTTTTTTATGAACTGAAATGCGAAACAATTGTCGCAAAATTGCGCAAAAATAATAAAAATTCAATTAAAGACTTGGGACACATTTCTCTTTGCTTTTTTTATGCATATATTTTTGTTGTGGCTGTTTGTTTAAATAAGTATTTTACAGCTGGCTGTGCTTTTGGGGCACGTGTTCATCCACTCATCCACTCATTCGTTCATTCACTCATTCATTCATTCACTTATTCGCTCAGTTGTTCAGTTTCAGTTGTTTCTTCATTTCGTTCGTTCGACACTTGCCATCAGATTTTTGTAACAACGCCTTTTATATTTTTTTTAGGTTTGGTTTCGTTTATTTTTTTTGTTTGAGCTTGGCAAATTGTGGAGCATAACAATAAGCGCACAACGAGCTGCAACAACAACAACAACAAACATTATGACAATGGCAAATGCGGAATGCGAATGGGAATAGGGCTGAGAATCACAGTGTATACAACAACAACAACAACAACAACAGCAACAGCAACAAAGAAACAACAAGAACAAGACGAGCAAATATGTACTGTAATAATGATAATAATCATAAAAGCAAGTCCTTGTCGCTTCTTTCGAAGCGTTAAAGCCGCCACATCCGGAACTCTAGACAAGAGCATTGGCAGCAGCAGCAACAGCAGCAGAAGAATGCCAATGAGTTATGTTGATGTGAAGCAACAAGGGCCAAGGACCACGAACGAAAGGACGAAGGGCGAAGGACGCAGAAAAAGGCACTCGATTCAGCTTCTAGCCTCTACGCGCCTGCTGTGGCGGCTGTCTCTGCTCTAACATGATTTAATTAAGCTCCTACATGTGCTAAGTAGATTTCATTCTTTCTCTGCCAAGTCGCTCCATATCTTTCTCGCACTCACATTCTCTCTCTCTCTCTCTCTCTTTGATTCTCTATTCTGCTCTGCCTTCGTAATTGATTTAGCAGTTTAGTGCATTAAACGAGAGAAAAGAAACCTGGCACATAAATTAACAAAGCGTCCAACGCTGCGTATGAATTATATTTGATTTGATTTAGCAAAAAAGCTGCCGCAAAACTTTATTACAATACTAAGTATAAATATATATATATATGCATATATACACTGGGAAACAATTTCATATGTGTACATGGAACAATTTTTATTTTAGCTTTTTGTTACTTAATTAACCAACGAATTGGTTAATGTTAATTAAACATTTGCATCGTAAGATTTCACACATCCAAAAAACATTTGACATAGTTTGCAAAATTCATATCACTTAATTTCTAATGTTATTTTCTTAATTTAAGCAAGGATTTTTTTTTAAGAATCAGTATTTAGAAATGCATTTCTTAATAATAGAAAATATTTCTACAAAATAGAAAAAATACACCTTATATTTTGGAATATCTTTATAATTTTGAGAAAAAGGTTGCCAAATATCTACAAATTATTTCCAAAAATAAGAAAACTATCTAATCAAAATTCCCGGTCATTCTTTTCCCTGAGTGTATGATTATTTGCATTGCATTACATTTACTCAAGGCTCTTACTTTATGATACGGCAATATTTCATATTGTAGTTGCTCACTCAACTTGGGGATGAGGCTGCACTCTGGCCTCGATGACAAGTCGACAAGTCTGTCCGTCCGTCTGACAAACAAATTCAATGCCTTATTTCATATATAAACAAGATTTTCGTCTCTCTCAATGTGTTTGTGTGTGTATGTCATGTGAAATGTGTTTGTCATTCATATTTGATTTGAGACCAGCACCAAATCCATTAATATTACCAAAAATGTAAGCCAAAAAGCTGAACAACTTTCTCAGTATATTATTAAAATAAAGTGCGACAGCTCAGAAAAAAAAATAGCATATTAAATTGATCTTATTGGAATTTAATAAAATCTATATAATAATATAATAATATGTTTAATCAGATTCACTCACTACATATATATTAAGTGTAGGTCATTGTCTGGCCATTTATCAAAACTGAAGCGATTTATTTGCGAAATAACAAGCTGAGCAGGAATTAGAGACGGATTTACCTAAATTGGCTGGTAGATTACTGGCAGTGTTTTCTAAACGTCGAGCCACGAAACAATACTAAGATTAATTTTATTTCCGGTTCGGGTTCGGAGTTTAGCTCAAGTAATTTCGCTTAACCGTTTGTATTTAATTTCATATCAAGGAATTAAGAAATAAGGCAGACAGACAGCTTAATGAAACTGAATCCGGAACCGAATCAGTTCTGGGTCTGGCTCTGGTTTTGGTTTACAGTTTCAATTGGCTAATTTCGCATAACGATTTGGATTTGATTTCCTATCACGGAATTCGAAATTGATCGTAAGATACTTGAGATCAGCGAATTGGCCCGAATCGAATTTTAGTTCCGAATTGATTCAGGGCACAAAACAGAGATACTTGTTTGGATTGGATTAAATTGAGCAACTAAAGAATAAATTTTCAGATCGAATAGATCAAACCGAATTCTGAATTGCAATTTGTTTATTTTCAGCCAACAGTTTCGTGTTCAGTTTGCATTATCAGTTGAGAATCAGACAACAGTATTCAGATACCTGAGAAAAGCGAATCCATCCGAATTGAATTTCAGTTCTGGTTCCGTTTCTGAGTTTCAATCGGTAAACGGTTTGGGTGCCCTGTCAAGGAATCAGTCAACAATATTCAGATTTGAGAAACCAAATCTAATCGAATTTCCGTTCTCTGACTTTCAATATATTAATTTCGATTGCGATTGAATTCACCGTCAAGCAATCGATGACTGTCGAGTTTCCGGTTCCTATTTCAAATATGAAATTGAATTTAGCTTAATTTGAGTTAACTCTCAGCTCGGGCTACATTTTTCTTGTTAAATATTTGCATATACTCGTAAATGTTGAAAACAAACATTTCTCCATTCAACTCAATATTCGTCTACGCAATTCAAATGCAACTCGAAGTGTTTAGTTAATGAATTAGCACATACAGTTGATTAAGGCGATTTGATTGTGGCATTATTCATTAGATTTTAAATAAATCACCTTCGCAGTCAGAAATTTAAAATTAATATCTGTAGTCTTAGGCATAAAATGTATTTCGTTAAATAAATAGTATAAATAAATAAGGCTAAATTAATGTTGATAATCTCAATTGTGGCAGCTGCAGGCAATGATGTTGATTTTGCAACTAGTTATTAGATAAATAGGCAGCTGCCACAACAAGCTGCCTAACTTCTTAGCAAAATAAGCGCAAAGTGCACACAAAACTAAGGATATATATATTTATGTATTTATGTATATATATATATATATATATATATATACAGATTTATATGTCTAAGTTGTTTGTACTTACATATTGACTTAATTCGTTGTTCAGTTGCCTCGGGCTGTCGCTCAGTTGGTGTAACAGTTCCAGTTGCCGTTGCAGTTGCAATTAAAGTATCCTTGATGGCCGTAGCATTTATCATTGTTGGCAGCATTGCCAGCAGTGGCAGCAGCAACAACAGCCTCACGCACTTGGCCATGATGCCTGCCACACAGTTGCTTGCCACACACAGTTGCTTGC
Source organism: Drosophila macrothrix (assembly GCA_035042055.1). Taxonomy (NCBI): domain Eukaryota; kingdom Metazoa; phylum Arthropoda; class Insecta; order Diptera; family Drosophilidae; genus Drosophila; species Drosophila macrothrix. The sequence continues at coordinate 7,564,855 of JAWNLX010000124.1, read as the reverse complement.
TTGTTTGCTTTAATTATTTGTCCTTATGGTTTCACTCGAGCTTGATTAGAGGCATCTGATGAATTAGATTAATGTGCTTGATGTTGCTTCTAGTTGCTGCAGTTGTTCCTGCTGTTGCTCGGATTCTTTGCTCTGATTTAGTTTCACATGATTTAACAGTAGCCAGCAGCTGAGCTGAGCTCCTTGTTGTTGCACTTGCCCCTCCTGGTTGCAGCTGCGGCTGCAATTAAACAATCCATTTATCTAATTAGTTTTGCGCACGCTCCAATTGCTGGCTAATCAAAAATGTGTCACTCAAACAAAAATAATCTTGGAATTGTTCATTAAACAAATTGCAAATCAATTACATTAAAATGCCTTCTATTTCAATTGCCTTAGAATTATTCAATCATCTAATCAAATTATATTAAATACACAGTTGTTTACGTAATTAATTACTACAAAAATAGATGAAAATATAATAATTATATCATATGAATATTTAATCAATTAATATACAAATTAGAACTTGTCAGTCATATAAATAAAAATATAAAAATAAAAAAACTTATTTACATAAATATTACAGCCAGGATAAGTAAAAAAATATATATCTACTTATATAAATAATCAATATACAAATTAATAAAAATGGAAAGAATTTAATCTACAATTATTCAATCATCTAATTAAATTCCGCTGACAGATTGTAAAAGAAAATTTAGAGACAAAAAACGGAACAAATAATGAGGTTTTAAATAACTAATTACAAATGTAAGTGAAAATATTATATTATTAACACAAATATTTCTTTTATAAAAAGGAAAGCACTTTTTTCAAATAATTCCACAGTTTTTTTATGCAAGGTAATATTGCCTGGCTGCACAGACAACAACAAATTATTTAACGAAGCATTTTATTTACTTTAGACTTGGTTTTTTAATTGATCGGAATTTTGAGCGAGTTATTTCAGTAATTAGTTCCAATTTAACTCGACTCCGTAGAAAATGGGAATGTAATTTCATTAAAATTTGCTTTGGCTCATTCAAACTTTTGAGGGAAATTATAATTTCGATGTCAAGTTTGCAACGCATTAGAGAAGTTATATTTGAGCATACTTTAAGTATTATCTACATTTCATTTTATTTTAAATGCAATCTGTATATTTATATTTATTATTATTAAATGCTTGAGTCTTGGCTTTAACAGATGAGTCTATTTACCAATTTTGAAGCTATCTTTCAGGCTCTATCAGCTACAGTTTGCTAAATTTAATTTTACTGATTGTTTTTCACATTGTTAAAAACCCACTCAATATTAAGAAATGCAAATGACTTTTCTATAAATGTATAAATGCTATCGTTCAACAGCTCAAAAAGTTAATTCCACATTTAAAACTACCTTGCTTCGATTAACATTTACCGTTTGCCGATAACCGATAAAAGAATTCCGTTGCTGCTCAAATGGCAATTACCACTTTGTGCGCTGGTTAATTTTAAATGTTTGATTGGTCGCCCAAGGCCCCAAACAGCTCATTACACAATACCAATTACAATAGCAGCAACAACAACTAAAGCAACAATTAAAATATCCCTGAGAGCTGCATTCACAATGTGTAAGTATTTAAATGCTGTGATTATCCCCCGCACACACACACACACATACACAGCAGCTGTCAAGCTTATTAGTATGAGTGTGTGTGCGGGTGTGTCTGTGTGCAGGGTGTGTGTGTTGGTTGTGTGCGTGCGGGTGTGTGTGTAGTGTGTGGTTTGCACTTTTGGGGCTTGTGTGTTGTGATGTGTTTTGTTGTGTTGATGCTGTAAATTAATGCAGCAAGCTGAAAATTTCATTGTTTGCTTTTGTTTACGCAGAAAATTAACATTTTAATTGGATTTTGGACGGGGCACTTTATGCTTTTTGAGTGTGAGCAATCAATGCTTTAACCCTTGAACTTTACCCCCCCCCCCTCCCCCCTTCCCACAAGCGACCTCTCAAAACAAAAAGCTATGCAAACATATATCTCTATTTATTTTGCGAATGAATAAAAAAAGCGTATTGTTTATAACATTTATGCATTGTGATAAGGGTGAAAGATAAAGACCTACATCATTGTTGCACAAAAAAAAAATATTTCAAGGTAAGTAATGCAAAAACATAAATCTGGAGAGTGCAAACAGTGTTGTGGCAACAAATGTTAAAATAAGAAAAATATATTTGAGCAAAACAAACGATATGTTATCAATAAGCGAGCGATGCTCGACTAGCAGTTGCTGTGTGAAAAGTTATGGAATAATTGAATTTGGCTACTCTATAAATAAATAATAATTTAAATATGTTGCATTTCGGTAAAACTTCGGTTACAGTTCCGTTTCCGGTTCTGGTTTGACAACCTGGCTACAAACAGTTCCACAACACTATCGGATGCCCTTTTGGTATTTTACAACATCCAAAAACATGTATCAGAATAAAGTGTAAGGGTTCCGTTAGAAGTTTTGAATTGCTACAAATTTGTTTCGGATTTTTGGTTTCATTGTGATATTTTATGAACTAATAATAACCAGTTTCCGTAACTGGCTCTTAAAAAGGGGTTGAAATTCGGTGGCAGTCTCGTGTCTGAATTTCCGTTTCCGGTTTGACAAACTGACTGCAAGCATTTGCACAACAAAATCATAGCCCTGCTTTATACTTGTATACTATATGCGTCCTTAATCTATAACAAAGTTCAGGACAAAAATTTTAATATACAAAATGTATTCTGTACAAAGAATAAATAATTACACATGAAAATGATTTTAAATATTTGATTAGGGCAAATGGGATATTTACTTAGCAAACATTGTAAAAATTAATGGTAAAAATTGTTAAATATCATTAATGTAATAATCTGTTAATGTTTCTCGTACTTAATACTATATAAATGAAATAGCCATTATCATAATGACAGTGGACATTTTTTCTGTGGACAACTTTTCCACTTTAATTATGCCGCGGGCTGAGTTTGATGCTAATTTAATGAAATTCCTCGAAGTTGCGACCAAATTAGGTTTAAACAAACTTTGCTTTAATTAACACAAGCCAAAAAGTGCCCAAAGCGTCGTCATCAATATGCAAATTTAACTCAAACAATTTTCAGTCTATATATATACATATATATTTTTCATTTTGGTTGCTCTACTAAAAAGTAGTCAAAATAGCTGACAAATTTATGCTTCCGTTATTTGCATAAAGCAATTTTTGATATTCGATACTCAATTTATGTGGCAAATGTTTTTTTTTACTCAGTTTCAGTGAAAATGTTGCCTTGACTGTGTATGTGTATTGATTGATATAACAATTGTTAGATAATTGTTTGATTTATATAATCAAGTATGTAAATGCATTTGCTTGTAGATTGAATTATGCATATTAATATGTTTTTTCTTAAACTCAGCTCAACAACAGCAGTCAACAATTCAACACACATTCAGCAAAATTTAATTAAAGGTAAAGAATTTTCCACTTTCTCAATTATCTAAAGAATATAAAAATAATATGATGTAATCAAAAGTGTGGCAATATCAATGTCACAATTAAAATTAATTATTGTGCATAATTCTTTAAGTTCCTATGATTTAATTGCGAAAGCCAAATAGAATTGGGTTGCTTGCAGAAAAGTGGCTTTAGACTTGAATTGTTATTATTATTCTGGAGTATTTAAAAACTATTAGCGCTGCATTTCCAAGACGTTGCCTTGAATTATGCTCCCCATAAAAACAGTTCATTAAGTTCACTTTTTATCTAATGCGAAAGGACAACTTTGTAAAATTGTATTTTCAGATTTATGAGAATAAAAATTTGTTGTAAAATTTAATTTTCGAAAAGTTCTAGTTTAATTTAAAAGTTAAAATAAGATTTTCTAAAATCAATTCAGACAATTTAATTAATTTTCACATCTTAAACTCTTTTATCTAAATCGATTTTCTAATTTTTCTGTTAAAGTTAAAGTTTTCTGCTAGTTTATTACAGCTAACTAAGATAATCAAATATTTTCATAGTTTTTCATTTTATTTTCAATATTTGAAAGAAAGAAGAAGAAAATAAGTATATTTGAAATGTAATAAATGTGAGAGCATTCTTAGCAAAAGTCTACAATCTAAATGAGTTAATTTGCGCCAAAGACTCAACTAAATTTGTTATCCTTTTTATGTGTTCAGCCTGATAAATACAGCAACTCATGGCAGTTGTGTAATCACTTTATTTAATTAGTTGCTTAGCGAAGGTGAGACAGCATGTTCAGGACTCAAAGAGCACTCCCAGCTGTCAAGTGAGTGTATTCATTTACACTCCCTTTCAATCGCAAAACCCTTATTTGTAGTAGCGTTGTATGTTGTATGGAAAAAGCCGCATGAGATCAAAACACAAGCCCAAATAAAATCAAGTTAACAAGTGTTGCCCATTAGGAATATCACATTCAACCAGGTGAGTGGATGAGTGTGTGTCTGTCTCTGTGTGTGTTTGAGTGTGTAATTGTGTGTGTATGCGTGTGTAAATACAAGATAATTAAACAAGCCACGTCTGCACATTAATCACCGGGACAACGGTCAGGCGCCAGGTGATAACCACAAAAGCCAACCAGAAAGTGAGCGGAAAAAACACAAGTTAGAATGTTTTGGGGGAGAGCGTTCGACGGGGAGATACCCTGTACTCAGCTGATGAATAGGTAGTCGATTTGTTGTTAGCCGTTTTGGTTTAAAAAATATAAAACAATAATAAACAATAATAATAAAACAATTAGTCAAATCAATCAAATCAAAGTCCAATGAAAAAGAATCAAACTTATATATTAGAAATTTAAATATTTAACATCAACTATTTCTGACTTAGCATCAACATTCTATAAACCATTAAAAACAGATATAATAATTACTAAAATTCGCAACATACTTAACGAATGTTGAATGTGCAAAATGTTGTGCCGTTAAAGGGCAAATTTACAGGCTACAATTTTACAGACTGTAGATAATTGAGAATGTAGGAAATGTTGTAAAGGGATTTAGACTATTTATAAATATTTAATTAATAAATAAATATATATATATTTCATCATATCCTTTCAGCCATTTGGAAAGAGTGCAGGGTATATGTGTAGTGGGATATAAAACCAAAAATTCAATTCCAGGCACGTGAGAGTCGACTTCGACGTTGACTGTCGATGTCCTTGTCGTCCTTGTCGAACTGTTCGGTTCTCTCCGTGTGTGTGACATGTGTCCTGTTGGTGTTTATGAGGTCATAAGATTAATGAGCGACAAGCTCATCTTTTGTTATTGTTTTCAGTGGCGTCTAATTAATTGCTGTACCCAGTTCCTTCCCCCCCCCCCCCCTATTCTCTATAGTGTGGCGGCCAAGGCGCCGCATATCCTTTATACACAGCTTGCCACAGATATTCCTTATTCTCACCCCAAGTTAAGATTGTTGCAAGTTTTCTTGAAATTCCTTCAATGATTTCTGTTTTGGCAATTTCCGCCATTTTGGAGTCTTTTCCGCTAACGATAAACTGCCAAAAGTTCACATTAAACATTTTCAACAAAATAATTACAATTTCATAAATAGATAGAGAGAGAGAGAGAGAGAGAGAGAGACAGAAGGATGAGGTGTGAGAGGGAGATAGAGAGATTCCCCTTGAAGCATTAACATCAATTGAAATTGAATACATTGATGGAATGCAGACAATTTTAACGCCTGTGGAAAATTCTACAATTTCTTTTCATCTCAAATAACCAACAACAATGCCAAACAAATCCCCGATGAGCATTGTTCAGGCAGGGATTAGCTTGGAGTGGTTGAAATGGATTGGAATCCTCCTCTCTGAATTTTGTCGGCCTACAAAAGTGAGGCACTGCAAAATAGCTCAGAAGATATTGTAATGAAGCTCGCAGGTCTCTTTTATCATTGGCCAACAGAGCATTTAGTTTAATTGGTTAAGCAGCCTCAATAGTTGGCTATAAGCGAAACGAATTTAGGTCCACAGGTGTGGCTATAATTAAGTTCCGTTACAATCTTTTCGGCGCAAATTTTGAGTTAACTTTGCGGTTGTGACTCTCGTTTCGGTTTGACACCCAGATGCAAATATATTTGTATACTGTATACTCCTTATCTAAACTATATTAATCCTTGTAATCCTAGTTGTAGCTCGATTTTACATTGACTCCAGAAGAGGATTACACATTGGAAAAAGCTTGCTTTAAAATGATGTCCATAATTAAATTAATATGCATTGTGAATAAATGATGTTAATTAATAAAATACACCCAGCTAATTTACAGAGATCTCTCCCTCTCTTTCTGTTTCTTTCTCTCTCTCTCTCTCTCTCTCCCTCTCTTTCTCACTCTCTCTGTCTTCAGCTCATTCTTCCTTCTGATTAGCGTTCACACAAAAAATTAACTTAGCTGTCCACAAAGAGTAACTCAAAAAAGACTTACTCTTTTTAAGAAAGCAGAAAGAAAGAAGAAAAACGCACTAATGCGTATAACTAACATCATTTGTCACTCAGACTAAGAATCTCGATACTTTATCCCTAAATCACGCACTGAGTTCTGAAAATTAAAGCACGTGTTCGATTTTTGTGGTTTTGCTCTAAGAGCAAGTAACAAAATACCCAAAAAAAAAAAAAGAGCAAAAGAGCAAACCAAATAAAAAGCTGATAAGTTCGAAGTAACTTGGAACAAAACTTTTAAAAAAGTTCGATACGCCAAACAAAGAGAAACGTAAATAGAGCAAGAAAAGAGAGTGATAGAGAGGGGAAGAGAGAAGGGTGGTTAAGAGCACTCTTTCAACTTTCAGCTGTTCAGCTGCATTTCACACAAAATTGCAATGAAAAAAATCCACACATGGGTTCAACATACTTTAGAATATTTATACGTTCAGTGTATTTTTTTGTTGTTTTTACAACACAATGAAACAAATGCATTTTGGATTAGCATTAAATCACGTCGCTTTTCTCAGTCCATTTCCGTTGCAAATAAATATTTTACTCTCGATTTATTTGGCAGTTGCAGCTAGCAACATCCATGAAAAAAAAATATATAAATATAATATAATTTAAATCGAGTATCGGTAAAATTGTTAGACAATTTGCAATTGTTTTTGTTTTCCTTCGTGTGTAATTTTTGCTATTTAAGCTGTTATATACAATGCATTCGTTTGTATAACAAAGTAGTGCAAAGAGAGATGAAAAGTCAAAGAAGGGCGGAACTTAGATATTGAGGAAGAGATTAACTGTTATATGATCTCATATCCATACTCTAATATAACATAATAGATCGAGAGCAAAGTGCATTACTCAAAAAGGAGCTCAACTTCCGACTAACAGACTGCAGTACTCAAAAAGGAAACCAACTTTGGTATTAACTATTATATGATCCCACATCCATATTCAAATGTGTAACAAAATGCAAAGAGAACTTCTACAATTAATACTGCTAAGAAGGAAGAAGAATAAAAAGTGCAGAACTCAAAAAGGAAACCAACTTTCAACTAAGAGATTAACAATTATATCTAAAGTGGCATACATGCTAATGTATAACACAACTCAAAGAGAATAACTATAATTAATATTGAAGAGCAGTACTCAAAGAGGAGCACATCCCTCGACGAAGAGATTAACTATTGAATGATTTCATAACAAAGCGCATCGAGAGCAACTACAGTTAATACCGATTATACTACGAAGGAGCAAAAACTAATAGAATAAAGTTTGCATGAAAGAGACAAAGGAAGAGACAGTTGGTAATATTTACTTGGGCTGCTTTTGTTTATAGATATATAAGCAGGGCTTTTAATGCCCAGCAGGCACATGAAAACCAAAAAGCCTATTATCCCCAAAGAGTAGTAATCTAAATAAAAAATGACCACATTTATAACTTACGTCTATATTTATTTAGCTAAAAATACTCGAAGGAAAAATTAGTCCATTTTTGTTGTTATTCTTAAGAGAGCCGCTTAAGGAGCTCATTTTTTTTTGTTGTGCGGCAAAGAAACAGCTGTTTTTTTTGCTCTTATGCTGTTATATATTTGTGATGTTGTTGCTGTTGTTGTCAGTATGAGTTGGTCACTTAAAGGAGACAGACCCTTTCTTTTACACTTTGCACGCTTTCGGATGCGAGATTCACTTGCGTTTTTGGCCCAATTTCAGCACCACAAATGCGAAATCAATTTAAACGCTTTGCTTTGCTTGCACTTTCTTTCATTCGCCTCGTAGAGGCGATCAGCACACGACAAACGACACTTTTTGGGAGCACGAAAAAAGACGCAAGACGCGCGCTGCTTGCGGTGAAACACGTGCGACGCGTTTTGACACTCGTTTGAGACTGACTCAATTCACGATGGCCAAAAGCTTTGCTTTTCACGCCTCATGCCGTTTTTCTTAAATCAGCCGAACGGCGAGTGACAGCCACCCAATCACCCACCCACAGCGAACCGAATGCAGGAGGCGGCTGTCTTCGGCTAACTCCGAAAATATCAAATGCGGCGAATTGAGTGAAAAGGGGCAGACTTAATAAAGTCCTTCTTACTGTTAAAGTAAATAGCAGCTAATGTTAACTGTTATTAGCAGCGCTGTACACAAAAATTGCCGTATTACTATTTCATAGGAATTATGTTATTTAAAGCAGTATATTAAGTCATTGCTTATGACGTGCAACTGCTGTTGAAAAATCCTTCTTATTTTAGCTTGTAATTCCAAAACACAAGGGTCTATGTTACTAGCGGCACTCTGTACAGGAGCTTCTGGTATGAATCTTTCATAGGGAACATGTTATTTAATAAAGCTGTTAAGGAATTGAAGTTCTGTTAATGATTGGTGCAACTGTTGATAATTCCTCGTTGTATTAGCTGGCAATGCTTATACAGAATGTTAATAGTTAATCAGTTCTGAAGTTTCAATCTAGTCCTGCTTTTAAAGCTATGTAATATTATCAATGATGTTAGACTAATAAGGATTTTTCTCTTACATTGGCCGTTACATTTGAAAGATAAATGAATGTAACTATTAAATGATGGCAACTGTCCTATTTAATTAATCACAATTAATCATTAAATTAATAATTAAATAAATGAATCAAAAAATTGTTCCCTCGAAAGACAGCTACTATCTTAAATTTATCCATTAAATGTTTTTATTAGTTATTCTGGCAATTATTGCCCCTTTCTTACCTCATTTAGATAACATTGAGTGCTGTTTATGTTCATTTTCCAGTTAACATTACTGTTAAAAGTTAATTTTACATCCTACCCCTCGCCAACACACGTGTACTAAAATATCCCAAAAGCTTACAATGATTGTTGTACGTACTACATTAACATAAAGCTTAGCAGTTAAGTTCATATAGTTAACAGCGCCAATTTTCCTTACTTTATTCAATCAACGTTAAGCTCAACAGTTAACTGCTGGTAGTTAACATCGGCAATTTCCTATATTTCATTAACAGTCAACTGTTCACAGTTAACATAACATAAAACCAAAACGGGCAATTTTCATTTACTTCAACGTTTATTAATGCAAAAATCCTTCAATACGTTAACTTAAAATGGAATTCAAAACTGAAATACACAATTGAGAAATATGTTTGTATATATATATATGTGTATATAAATATATAGCTGACCTAACACACACTGTTTAACTTGAAAGTCTTTTGGAGAAAATGCTTAAAAATTGGCATGCACACAATTAAACTACATAATATATAATGATGTAAACATTTAAAAAGAAACCTTTAAAGTTTAAACATTTAAGTAGTTTCAATAGTATTTTGTTTGTAATTATAAAAATTCATTTATGCTGTTTTTGTTGCTCTGAAATGCAATTGGAAATGTTAGTTGTTGACTCGATTTTATTTTAGTTTTTCTCCCTTTAACTTAACTTATTTCGTTGCGCGCGCAAAATAAATTTGAGGGAAAATTTCGAAAAGATTTTGAATGTTTTTTGAAACGAACTACATATTTAAAAAAATGTGTGTGAGAAATGTGTGTGAAACAAATTCGTTGATCGATCGAAACTCGCGACGCGTTCCATAAAAACAAAAAGTTTTCCGCATTTTCCTCAAAGCCCCCCACGGCAAATTCCCCCCGGAAAAATGTACAACAGTTTTTCGCGAGCTCATTTACAAAATATACAATTCTTTTTTAGTTTATCGTTCTTTCTTTTTTGCATTTTTTTACACAACTAAACTGTTGATTATGTGTTTAAATTTACTAAATGTAAATGTATATTTAATTATTACTTTTTTTTTAGGTTTTTTTAAGTACAGCAAACGGGCTGATTTTTGTTGTTGTTTTTGTGTAGTTTGTGGGTGTTTTTGCAACGTTTGCTGTTTTTTTTTTTTTACTAATTATGCCAAAAAATGGAAATATGCTTCTCGAGTTTTTTGGGATTATTTCTTCTTCGCTTTGACTAAGACGCATTTTGTTTATTTGTTGTTTGTTTGTTGCTACTGTTGTTGTTGCTGCTACTATTGTTGTTGTTGTTGTTGTTGTAGTGGATGCTGCTGTTGTTTGTTGGATGTTGGATTAAACGTGCCAGACGCTTAAAATCATTTGAGCTTGGCATATGCATCGACCTTTTTGTGGAACTGATTGTAATATTCCAATGCAACATTGCGCGTCTGATTCAGCGCCTGGTTAATGTTCTCCGGCGAGAAGCGACCACTGCAAGGGGCGAGGGGGTATATAAATATCGATTAATATACAGTTAAAATTATAATATATAACAAAACCCATTTGCAGTCCAAAACAGGCACTACAAATAATAAATAATAATACTAATAATAGAAACTCGTTCGTGAATTTTGATACCCATTTTGAACATGGGAAAAGGGTATGTTAAAGTTGTGCTAAACTATGTAACAGGCAAAGGTGGCAGGGTGCAGATGGATAACTGCATCCGTTTCGATACAAATCGATTCTAGTTAGCAGTGAATGACGCACACGTAAAGCTATAGACTTCCGATCAATATATAATATAAACAGACATGGGTAAGTTAAACGTTTCTCGAGTAACCATAATCAAAAACGATTTAAACTAGGGTAGAATAGACTTGGAATACTTAATGGTCTATTGACAGGACCTGGTAGACTAACAAGTCAACTAACTAAAAAGTTAAATCAATAACCAGAAAAAGCACATATATAAAGATAAAGTATCCTGAAACTGTAGTACCCTAGGAAAGCATGTTCTAAACTCGTGGATAAAAACCCTCAAATTAGGGTTTGGTGAAAGAGTTATAGATTCAAAAGGGAGCACAATAGATCTATGTAATAAAAGAAACTATTGTAAATATAAACTACAAAAAAGTTCATTGAGATCTGATTTTGTTAACCAAAACAGCATACAAACTTGTTTTGAGAGAAAACTCAATTTTGAATATAACTGAAAACAAAACAATTAACTAAAGAATAAAACCCTAGGCTTAGATATGCTTCAATCAATAACTAAATTTAGCGTTTAAAATTGATTATAAGCTGAAACTGACTGAATTTATATTTGATACGATCTCCCCACTAATGAAAAGAAATTGAGAAGAATCCAAGTTTGGCCAATGTGTGGTGATCCTACAAAGCCTACAGACAACCGTCTTGGCTCACCTAACATAATATATCTGTAAATAAATAATGAACTTTTGAATGACTTCCTAAAACAAAACACCTTTTTTCATTTCTTCTCTCATTTTAAAGTTGCTTCCCGTTTAGGAGCACCACTTATATAGTGGCTATTTTGGACCATATCTGTGCATTGATATATATCGATATATATATATTTCTCTACTTACACCAGCACCTTCTCCTTGATGATCGTTGCGGACTTGTCGTAGCTGCTGACGGCCAAATTCTTGGCGCCATCGGCAATGGCCTCCAGTTTATGCGAGAAATTGGGCACATATTGATCGATCTACAAGAGAACAGAGGGAAGAGGGCAAAAGGAGACAAAATATTAGAAATATTGTTCGAATTATTGTTAGAACTGCTGCTAAAACCGGTTAACAAAGCGCTCATAAGCCATCAACATAACTTTCCCAAAAATAACAAAGAAAAAAGCAGCCGATGGGAGAATGATGTCAGCAGCATTTGATCTCTAACTGAATAAGCTAACTACGTAAGATGGAGTGAGCTATGTTGAGGCACCAGTCCTAGTAACAATTTAATAAATGAATTTAATTTCGACACTATTCCAATGCACCTAACGAATTGACGAAATATATAAACTTCAGAATTAAATAAAAAATATATATAATTTGCATTAAGAATATATAAAATTAGAAATATGTAAAATGATATATATAATAAATTAAAAATATATATAATAAACAAGCAAAAACTGTCAATAAAAAAATCCATCGCCTCGATCAAAATGTAGCAGTAACCGTTTAACAGCCGCTTAACAGTTGCTTGACAGATAATCGTCAGATGTCAGCCTCTGCTGTAAAGTGAAACTCACCGTTTTGGCAACCGCTGGCCACCTGGTGCGCCACCAGTTGAGGCTGTGCGTGCAAACTGTGCAGCCGGCATTGCGCAACACTTTCCACACATTGACGCTGGTTTGGATGGCCGGTTCGGCATAGGGGGGCACATGCTGCTCGGCCCACTTGTAGCCGCGTGCACTTGCCGACATTGTGGCATACCAGCCGCGTTGCACCTGGGGCAACATGCCGGCATTTTTCAACACTTTGCCCGTGGCTGATTTCTCAAAGATGCCCTTGCCATTCACCTCGGTGTCGTAGCAGAGGGCGCCAGCAATCAAAGCTATAATGAAAATGCTGCCCAGCGTCCATTTACAACAACCGCATTTCTTCTTTTGCGTTGCGTTCTGTTTATTCTTTTTCTGTTGTGCGCTGCTCTTCTCCTGCACCGTCTGCATGCGTGTGAAAGAGACACAAAGAGAGAGAGAGAGAGAGAGAGAGAGAGAATATCATAATATTTAGTCAACGTTTATTAAAAGCTCTGTTAAAAATAGAGTGGGGGTATTTTTCTTTTTTTAATTACCTTTTTGGCAGCAGGCGCTTGTTTGCCCTGTTTACTTTGTTTCGGTTTAACCTGAGCCATATTTATGTATTTTTTTTGCTTTTATAATTTCAACTAAACTTCTTGCACAACTGCGAGTATTGCAAAAACTGCTGTTTAGAAACCAAATAAAATTGCAATTGAGTGCGAGCGAGGAAGAACCAGCTTAAAAGCTTCCTCAATTCTGTCACCGAGTCGCAATTAAAGAAGAGCTTAGCAAAGTCATCGGTCAGTCAGAGTAGAAGAGAGAGCGAGTAGGAGAGACAATTAAAGTAATGCACGCAGACAGACAGATTCCAACACGTAGTCAAGTAAAACACACAAACACGAATGAGCAGGCAATGGGCAAAAGGCGCGCAAAAATAACAGCAGCGAACAGCGAGCAGAGGCAGCAACGGCAGCAGCTGCATACGTCACAAGGGCACTGACAATTTTGATGACGCGTCATCAGCTGGACAACCAAAGCAGAGTTAGAGAGAGGCAGATGGAGGTAGAATGAGAGCGTGCCAATTTGATAAACTTTCAAAGCAAACACATAAAACAATCACCTAACACTAACACAGCTACAGTGGTTACTCGCTATTTGAAACTGCAGCAAAATTACAACGTTAAATTATATTTATAATTTATGAATACCAATATTAAAAAACAAAAGTTCCACTTTCTAACTGCCGACTTCCAATTTGAGAGTGACCACTGTACTTACACATATGACATACACATACATATGTAATAGCAACTGTTGATAATCAAACCAGTTGAATGAACTGCAATTTTTTTCTTTTCTTTTTTTTGTTTGACGTGAAAATAAAGAAAACGTGTTTGGAAATTGTTGACAACGTAGCAGGGGCAAAAAAGTGTGAAAACGATGAAAAATTAACAGAGACCAATAAGCCAACGTCGAAGACGCCACGTGTTGCAGCATTAATAGCAAAGAGAAAATAGCCAACAAGAATACAAGAAAAAAAATGCTGTTTGCCAGAGTTCCTTTCATGTCGTTTCTACTTCTTTGGGTGCTGTTGCTGTCTGTCGCCATGGGGAATTTGTGACGTGTGCAGTGGTCAAATGCAAAGTCAGGCCCCATCTTCTTCTTCTGCTTGGTAGGTTTGACATTTGTTATCGCCCAAATGGAATGGCACCACCACCGTTATGTTTTTTTCTCGGTGCGCACAATCAACAAGGGTGTGCTGCAGCAGAGCGAGATAGAGAAAAAGATGGGGGAGTGGAGGGGGGATGAGCAAGCTCAAACAACCAATCGCAGCTAGAACACATCATCCGTAAAGCCAAAAGTGACGTTAGATGATCATAAAAAGCTGCTTGTGCTGCGTGCGATAAGCGCAGCTCACACACACACATAAATAAGCGGCAAATAAAAGTCGTCAGCCCGCATGGCAACGCCATAGGCAAAAGTTCACACAGTCATAGAAACACACACACACGATAAACGCACTTTGCGCTGCAAATCAGATAAAAAAAGAAAGGAGAAATAATTAAGCGCCCGGCAAAATGCTTCGCAGCAGGCTCTCCATTTTTCCTTTCTTTCTCTTTTCAATTGGCGCGTAATATTTTTGTGAACACAATTGTAGTTCCAATTAGAAACTATTTCAAACTCTTATTCTATCTTTTTTTGCTTTTCTTTAATTATAGGCTTTGAAAAATACTTTTTTGTTGTGCAGCTACTTGCAATGAACTGACAATCAGCGCGCAACGTGTACACACAATGGCGTCCATGCCATTCACACGTTGCGCTCGCACAAACAGCTGCTGGGAGTGTGACCAGTTCTTGATGTAAGCGGTGGAGTACGCAGTGCGACGTAAAGCGGAGTGGAAAAATTTTAAATGTATACTTGCCTTAAGAACAGCTTGCAGATCTTCGATATACGTCTCTTTACGTTTGCTCGCTTGCAATTCGACATTTAAATTGTGAATGTCGTCCAAAAATGCATGATACGATTGCGATTTGGCTAAAGTTTTGGTGGATTCAGTCCAATTGTTATCTGTAAACGTAATAGAACAAAACTGTTGCACAACTGTTGAGTATAACAGATTAATAGAGCCTTACCGATTGCCTGCAATAACAGCAGACTGGGCAACTGTTGTTTCTTATAGTTCATGCGCCACACTTTAAAGCAGTCATCGGCGCCGCTGCTCAGTAAACAGCTGACGCAGCCATCGACTTCCGTGCGTTGCTTCTGATTGCTGCTAAGATCACGCAACAGCGTAAGGAAAATGTTCGCATGCTTAACAGGGCTGGCTATGTAACGTTGCTGTAAACAGGTTGTAATCGATTAATCGATATATGTAATTGTTATCGATAAGCTGTACTCACCAGCAATAAATTGGCGCTACGTTTAAGACTCGATTGCAGCTCCTTGGGAAAATTATTATATGTGGCATTAAGTGAATAAAAGCAAGCAAAAAATTCCTGCTGATTAATTAACAACGCATCCGATTTACGATTAAGAGTTGTGGCTGCATTCAGCACACGTTCAATGTACTCCACAACAAATTTGCTGAAATTCTTCAGCTCCAAATTGGGCAACATCAGATTTTGCCAGACTTTGACACCCTCCGTCAGCGATTGATGGCCACCCTGTCCAATGGCCCAGAGGACACTGAGGCAAATGTTGCTCCGGTTCTGATACGAGTTCCGCAACATTGCCGTCTTTGCCATGTTGCGTGAACAGATGTTGGGCCAATGTTGCCCAATTAGCTGCAATACAAACTTATAGCCAGCAACATGTTGCCCCGCATTCAGTTCTGTTGCCATGCTATCGAGCAGCGAGTAAAAGAAATACTCCAAATTCGTTTCACCAACACTACGTAAAAATTCCAAAATGGCTTGTTTCAGAGTCGGGCTAGCCAAATTGCACGGATATTGGGCACTACGTCCGGAAAAAGTGGGATCGCTATCAAGGCAAATAATTCCGTTCAAATAGCTGGCCATCTGTCAAGCACAAGAAAATGCAATAACGTTAACAGTAGAAGACAGGCTTATTTTAAGTATGCACAGGGTGTTTCGGGCATTAAACTTACACTGCTCAGCCAGCGCAGCTCGGAGCCGGGACAGCTGATTTTGATCTGTGCCAGCTGTGCCATAAAATCATCGGGTGTTATTTTTTTTATGGCTTGTTCCAGCGTTTTAGGTTTCGCTGTCGACGTCAACTTTGACTGTTTTTTAGCAGCATCTGCTGCTGCTGTTGTTTTAGCAGTTTTACTTTTTCCAGAACCAGATGCATTGCTGGAAGTGGATTTGGCTGGCGATGCTTTATTAATATTATTGTTGCTGCCATTGTTGCTGTTGCCGAATAAATTCATATACTGTTGCGCTGGCACTGCACATAAGGAGCGAGTGCGAGACAGAGAATAATGTTAAGCTATGCGAAAGTAATTAATAACTATTTAACATACACAGCTCTTCCAGTTTTGGCAGCTGGGCGGCAATTCTCTTCTGTTCCGTATGGGCGCTCAATTTCTTTTCTAGATTCTTTTGTTTACGCGACTTGGAGACGACTTCCCATTGATTGGATGCCGACATTTTCTTGGGTTGCGTTATTATTTCAGATAGTGCAGCTGCTCGGACTGTGTACAAAATATATATAAAATATAAATACTCTGAAAATGCTGGCAGCTAGCAACATACTGATTTTGGCACTTGCTTTACAGCACTGGCAAAGCGCTCTTTGTCAATCTCTCTCACGCTCCAGGTCTCTTCTCTGTAATTCCCTCTCTGTAGCGTGGCAACTGTTAAACTACAGACAGCGGGCACATTCCTAACTCTTCAGGTGCTAAATTAACATTCAAAGAGTGTTGTATTTATTTTCAGTTGGCCACACTGAAAACACACTGCTTGAAATTTAAATTGTATGCCAGACAGATTCGTTTAGTTTTTATGTTTGTGCACATTTGTAAATATATTAAAATTAATTTGCATTTAAAATGGGTACCATTCTCCGTTAGCAATTTTTGAATATACATTTTTAAACACGGCAAAAGGCAACTGCTGTATTTCTTAACAGAAAAATGTTATGTCTCTCTTTTCAGCTGTTAAGTTAACAGCCAAAGAGCGCCAATGTTAGCTAACAGCGCAATAATCACCACACACCAGTATTTATAGATTAAATATTATCACACCATGGTCACACTAGCTGAATTTCAAATTCAATTTTGAATTTAGCACGACTTATTTGAATATTTTTATAAATATTTAGGCAGATATTAGAAGCTGTTATAATTTTTGAAAAAATATACAAGAAATTACTTAATCACTTTAGATTTGACACATATATAAAGGCAACAGTAAAAAATCCGTTATTTTACGTTTAGTTGCCGTTGGAAATATTTGTTCGTTCACTTTTTAACCCCTGTGCGTTTTTGGTATATACTGCAAAGCGTTACCACGGCCACACTGCGCACATGTTAACAGCTGTTATTTTGCGTTGAATATTTGAACCGAGCAGACGTACGTCGCGGACGCCCTGTGTTTAAAACGCGGTATCTACGTACAGTGCAACCATTTTGCCTACACACACATACATATATATATTTAACAGTGCATATGTATGTGTGTTTGTGTACAAAAAATTAAAGAGAAGAAAAAAAAAACCAGAGCAGCAATAATAAATAGTTATTTGCACAAGCTTGTGAAAAACTTTTCAAGTGTTTTTGTGCTGTGCAGCAACAACAACAACGACGCGCTAAAATTTTTACGGCGCGTCGCCTGCTGTTTTGAGTGCGAGTGAGAGCATGTGAGTGCGCTGACTTCTGGCTGTGTGAGTTTGATTTTCTCTGTGTGTGTCTGTTTGTGTTTTGTGCCTAACAATTTGCCGCTGAACACAAAAAGCAGCTGAAGCCAGAGGCAGAAGAAGAAGCAGATAGAAGACCAGCTGACGACGAAGAATAAAACACACACATAGCCAAAAAGTCAACGATCGATTTACGTCTGTGTGTGTGCTTGTGTGTGCAAAAGACGAAGCAGAACAGCAACAAACGAAGAAGAAAAAAACACGTGTCCTGCTCTAACAACAACAACAGTTACAGTTACAATTTAAAGCGCGCAATTTGTGAAAAGCAGTAGAAGAAGAAGAAACCGAACAAAGAAAACAAAACACGCGAGATAAAATCCAACAAGATAAAACATGTCTTCAGTACCGCTGGCCATCAAAACGGAGGAAGTCATTTTGGAAAACGCCGAATACAACAGCGCCGAGGAATTGGATGAAGAGTTACAGTAAGTACCGTTATATATATATATATATATATATATATATCCAATACATCTATTTATATATAGTAAGATATACAGTCAAGTGAAAACAAAAAGTACGCTCAACATTTTTATTCGTATTTTTTATCACGCAAATTATTGATTATTTCTCGTCTCCCTCGCTCTCTCTTTCCATCTCTCTCTGTCGCACGTAAAACGTATAATTTTGCCGCCTGTTTTGCCGCACAAAACAAACGCGGCATAAAAACACCACCACCATGCAAGACACACAAACAGTCACACACACACACATATGGGAAAACGACAGACAACATTCCATATATTTCATTTCCATTTGTATCAGCTCGTTTCGTTTCCACATTGTGCCGCTGGAAAAAGGTGACGCTACTTTTTTTTGTTTGCTCTGCCAGCTTCTGTTGTTCATATATTGTTGTTGTTGTCGCCATATTTGAAAAAACGGCTGTTTTCTCGACTTGTGTTTTTTTTCTTCTAATTTTTGGTTTACAACACTGCCGGTAAAAATAGTGTGCATGCCATGTAAATAAAATGTTAATGCTGTTGTTGTTCCTGTTGCCGTTATAGTTTTTTCTATTTTGACTTGCGATCTGCTGTTAGCGCTCGCGAAACAGCTGCGCTGCTGCTTATCGCCAACAGTCTGTCTAATCTTTTTTTGTATGCTAGTTGCGACCAAATCAGCTGTACCGGTATATTTTTACCATAATCATATGGCTACCTGAGTATGCGTATACGTTCGAGCGAGAGAGCAACAATCAACCAAAAATGCAAAGAAGAAGAGAATGTAGTTGTGTTTTTTTTTGTATTGGTTGGGTTATTTGGGAATTTTTGATTTGTTTTATTTTTTATTCAAGCCATCAAAATCATGGTTTTTTTTACTTCGACTGCGTTATCAGCTTTATTCTGCTTCTTCTTCGCATTTTGTTACTGTTTTCAACAGCATATGTTCACACAGAGAGAGCGAGCAGGAGAGGGAGAGCGTGCGAGTGAATGTCTGACGTAAAAGAAAGCAATCTCTCTTTGTCTCCCTTTGGGCAGCTGACAGATTGAAGGCTTTGTGTGTGTGTGATAAGGTTGTCATTTGCCATATGTTTGTGTTTGTATTGTGTAACTGCAAACGTCGTCGCTGCTTTATCAACACTGTCAAATTGCGCAAAACAGCTGACAGGTTTTTTTTTATTAAAATCTTGTTTATTTTCAGTGAAAAATTGAATTTGAGTAGATTGATAAAATGGCAAATTTTATTAAGTAATAAAAACAGCTGCGCGGTCGGTAAAAAGTGCCTTTGCTAAAAGTCTCCAAAACCGCGCGTTGCAACTGCTGCTGCTGCTCTCTCCCTCTCTCTCTCTCTCTCTCTCTCTCTCTCTCTGCATGCGTGTGTGTGTTGGTGTGTGTGGCGTCATTTCCGTTTTTCCCCACACACTGGAAAGGCCGCTTGTAAAATTGACTCATTGCGGGGAGCTCATACATATGACTGTGTCTGTGTTTATGTGTCTCATTCTTCTTCGTTTGTGCCCATGTGTGCAAGAGTGAGTGAGGTGAGTGTTTGCATTGCACTCAAAAGCTTGTTGCTCCTTCGTCAATGCAAAAGAGAGGGAGAGAGTGAGTGGTGGGAATATAATAATAAGGGGAATTTTGCAAAAAAGTACAGATGCCGCCACTCAGCGCAATGCTTTTTACTACGACGTCAACGTATTCATTGAAAAAAAGAAGAAAAAAGAGCAGCATGTGTGTGTGTGTGGCCCAATAAGAATTCTATACTCAAAAGATAAAAAGCTGCTGCGCAAATTTTTGGGCGATGCCTGCTGCTGTTTCATATGCCAAGCGTTTCAGTCACTGTGTGTTTCAATTTCCCATTGCGTTTCTATTTTTTGCATGCGGCATTTATATTGTAATGGGCAACCTGCGCGCCTGTGAGAGTGAGAGTGGGGTGAAAGAGAGAACGAGATAGAGCGAGAGCGAGAGAGAAGAAGCGGCTTTGTTGTTGATGAAAAACACATGATTTTTGTCAAAGTGTGTGTGTATTAGTGTGTAGCTAAAATAGTTGGATTTGCAAAAAATGTATTAAAGATTAACGCAGACGTAAGCAGTGACTTTTGTGTACGTAATAGGGGTTTATTTATATATGTATGTGTGTGTGTGTGTGTTTTTTTTCTAATCGCATACAACACAGCTGTTGATTTCTTTCGCTCTTTCTTTATTTTTGTCACGCTCCCCCCACTGCCCACCATTGCTGCAGTCACTGCACCTGCTCATCTCAGATTACCTCATGCACAAGTGTGTGTGTGTGGGAGCTTATGTAACCGTTATGTGTAGTCTGTCACCTTGCATCTCATTCTCACACACTGCTTTGAGCGATTGCAACGGCATTTTTTTTTCTGTTCTGTTCTCTGTTTATATTTTTTTTTATTGCAAATGGCGCCAAAAGACTGACACTTATTCACTGTAGTGAGTGAGATGGAGGTGGGGGTTGTGCAGGTGGCTTCTAATTTTTTTTTATATTTGTTTATGCTACATTGTTGCCTGTTTATTTTGTTGCTGGCCATTGCACATTGCGCAAGTGGGCAAAAGTTTATTGCGTTATACTGCGCATTTTGCCAATTGCTCCCCCCTCCCACACCCCTCACTCCATGCTTCTACCATTTTTTTTGCATTTACTACGCTTTAATAGAACGCACTACAAACACACATACATTGATACACATTTGCATTGGTATTGGTGTGATTTTATTTGGTACGTGATTGGGCATAAAATGATGACTTCAATTTTTTTTTAGAGTGCAACAGATGCTAAGTCTTCTCTTGTTCTCTCTATCTCTCTCTCTCTCTCTCATAAGGATAAGAATTTTTGTTTTTCATTATACACTTTAAACAGATAATAAATAAAGTAGTGAACATCTTAAATATTTGTATTTTCAATATATTATTGAGTAATTAAATTATAATTCATAACTAACAAATTTATTATAGTTAATGTATAAAAATAAATAAAGTACTGATTCTATAATATTTTTATCTTTTAATTAAAAATATTAAAGACCAATTAACAGTACTAGCTAAAAAGATTTTCAATTTTTACCTTTATTTTTAATCTAAAAAGATTTTCAATTTTTATCTTTATTTTTAATTTATTATTTATATTTTTTAACTTCATAGCAAGATAATTTTACTGTTCTCTTGAGATAAGCGAATCCTAAACTATATATATTTATACATTACATAACTCTTGTGTATAAACATATACACATATGCTTATATGCGACGACTCCACCTGCAATCGGCAAAATTGCTGCCGACAAAATTCCAGGCAAAACTGATGACGTAAGCATTGACCCAATAAACGTACACACTACACACATATAGACACACACACACACGTGTATGCATACGATTTATGTGCATCAGCAGCAGCAATTGCAACAACAAATCGGCGGCACTCGTGACTTCGGCTTTGTCTGTTTCTGTTCTGCTTAGCTTTGTGTGTATTAGTGTGTGTTTCAGTGTTGGTTAGTTGGCGAAAAGTGGCCAATGAACTACATTGAACTTTGGGGCAGGCAACAGCAGCAGCACCAGCAGTCGGCCCCCGGGCAGCAGCTGTTGTATGTCATGTGTTCTTCTTGTTATGCTTGCTGCTGCTGGTGAAATGCGAAAAATGCGTATCGCAAATTTAAATGCAGTTCACAATTTCAAATGCCGAAAAGAAAAAGAAAAAAGCTTTCTAAAAACGGTTTATGCTTTAATAGCAGCTGCATCAATAGCTGTTAATTATTATTGCTCTTAACATGATCACTTTTCTAATTAAGCATTAACAGCTGTTAAATGCCTATGCACCCCCAACGGTTTATAAGTTAATTTTAACATGATTGCTTAAGAGTCTGTTGCCTCGTTGAGTTTAAAGCCTGTTAATCTTAACATGATCGCTATTTTCAGCTAGTGCTGTCTGTTGTATATAAACTAAGCTCAACAACAGCTGTTGTTGTTTGCATATCAATAAATTGTAAATTCATAACACACACATACAGGCATATGCATGTTTATGTGTGTGTGCAGGAGTACCACAAATATTTTGTACTTGACGTAGCAGCTTCATTCAACTTGTATGTTATGCAGCCGTCGGCACCGCAGCTTTTGTGGCTTGCTTTTCCATGCAAAGCTTGCAAATAGAAATTCCAGTGGAGCAACAATAGCAAAATAGCTGCAGCAAGTGCGGCAACATCCGCTTTAGCCAAGTTTGGCAACATCTTGTTAAAGAATGCATGATATCTTTTGGGCGTATGCGACTTTGAGATGCTCTCTCAGAGTACATTTTTAATTTAGTGTAACGTTTAATTCGCTAGTGAGCATGGGGAAACGTGGAATCAATTATTTGTATTAGTATTTAATTAATTTTAACTAATATCAGTCAAGACAGAACAAAAAAATAATTTATTTATATTAATATCCATTTTGGATCTGAAGTTAAAAAAAAATGGAATAACTTATATTCTATCTGTTATATGAATTTGTACATAGTTAAATATCTAATGATCAGCCATTCAAAAATAGCACTGCGTAATTATACAATTTAAAATTAAAAAAAAAAAAATAGAATAAGGAATGTAATACTAATTTGGCTTGATAATGAAAACACTTGTAATTTTCGTTTTCCATATTAAAAAAAAATAACAATGAAAGACTAATTTACACCATATATTCAATTTAATTAAGTTGAGAAAGAGGCTTCCCAAAAAATATACTTAATCATTTAAAAGTAAAAGCGAGTTTAATTAAGTCAGCTTAAATCAAGGGTATTAAGTTCATACAAATATGTGTGTTCGCTCGTGTATGTATGCGTGTGTGTTGCGGAGAACGACCTTTGTCATGAATAGCAATGCTGTGTTGCTAAAAATAGACCAATGCAAGCAGACGACTGACGATGTCTAAGATTTTCTATCGTTTATTGTTGTTGTTCTTGTTTTCTTCTTTGAGCGCTTGTTCGTCGTTCTGCTGCTGCGCTGCTGCTGCTGCCTGGTTTATTGTATTGTTGCTGGAATGCAGTGTTGCAACTTTACACACACACACGAGGCATACCTTTGTGAAAATGCTTTTCAGCTACAAAAAAATAAAAACCGGTTTGAGATTCTTATGCTGTTATTTGGCTGGCTGTGCAGCATAAATTTGACTTTAATCCAAGCACAAACAATAATAACAAGAAAAGAAGAGTCAAAAAAAGAGCCGTATTTGACAGCTGTGAGCGCTGCTCAACACTCGCTCTCTCGCTCTCTCTCTCTCTCTCTCTCTCTCTCTCTCTCTCTCTCTCTCTCTCTCTCTCTCTCTTGTTATGCTCTCTTTGAGCTGACATGTTGCTTTTTATGCTGCTGCCTGTATTGTTATTGTATTTGCTATTATTTGTACACTTTTCGTTTGTATTGATGCTCTGTCCATACTCACTGTGTGCGTGTGTGTAGGAGTGTTGGTGTGTTGGTGTAGCTGCGGCTAAACTAAAACTGAATTGAATGGAATTGTAAATTTATGAATGAATGAATGAATTTTTCAGCGCTATTGTGTGTGTGTGTGTGTAAAAGTTAATTGGTTTAGTGTCATAAATATTATGCCCACGATTATTATTAATCTACACAGTTTTAAAGAGAGAGTAAGAGAGAGTGTGAGAGAGAGCGAGTATAAGCTTACATTTTAGAGTCACTGTAAAGATTTATTTAGCTTTGATTTGCAGCTAATTTAAATATGCAAATTTTAAATAATATTATTTTTGTGCCGTAAATATAATATTAAATATAATTAATCTACACTGTTCTAAAAAAGATAGTCTGTTTAAATTTTTTGAGCCATTGATTTTTAGCTGACTAAAATTAGATTATTAGAGATCCATTAATTATTGGAGAGATAGAGTATCTAGGGTAACTTGTATTTTTACAGTCACTGTAGAGGTTTTTTATCGCTGAGTTTTAGCAGATTAAACAATACAAATAATTGTAATAATTTCTATTTTTTGTATGTCAAATATATATTTCTTAACAGAGAGAGAGAGAGAGAGAGAGAGAGACAAATAGCTTATTAGGCTGTTTACAGTCACAGTCACTTTTTTAGAGTCACTTTACAAGATCTCAAATTTATTGATATATATTATTAATTTGTTTACAGATTACAATTAGAGGATTCGGGTGGTGAGAATACGTATCACATTGAATACACGACGGAGCCGGCGCACCAGGTGACGACGAGTTCGCAGCGTCGCCAATCGAATATGAGCGCATCGAATACAACAAAAGATGGTGGGGGAGGAGACGGCGATATGATGAGCGGGGAGGGAGGACGGTGTTCGCCGAACAGCGGTAAACCGATACTCGATACGGAGAAACGTATGCGGCGCGAAATAGCCAATAGCAATGAGAGGCGACGTATGCAGAGCATCAATGCCGGTTTTCAGAGTTTACGTTCGCTATTGCCGCGACACGAAGGCGAAAAGTTGAGCAAGGTAAGTGTTTACGGTTAACGTTACGTTACGTAAAGCATAAAATAAGTCAGAAGTTTGAACTGCACTGACTGCTAATTGGATTACACATATATATAAATATATATATAGCTGCGGGCAAAACATTAGTACATACATATATTTTGGAAAATACTGAAAATATACTTAACAAAAAAGTAAGAGTGCTGCAGTCGAGTGAGCTCGACTACGATATACCCTGAACCCCGTTGTTAAATATATTCTAGCTTTATTGGAATATTTCCATTTAAAATATTTACACTAAACGCACTAAGCAGGTCTGCAAGCGCGCTCTGCCGATAAACACATGAATATTCATACATATATACGTACACGCAATCGTAGGTATAGGAGTTCTGCAGAAAACACAAACACATATTATTCACAGATGAGACGGCAAACATTTTTTGTTTTGCCGAATTAAGTTATTCCATTATATTGAAGATTTTAAACAGGTCTCGATTTGATCACCATAAAATGAGTCATATTTTAATTAGTGCATCGAAAAGCAGCACTATTATTATTTTGACCGCAACTGTATATTGCCAATTGTGCTTTTGTGCAATTTGTTATTCCCATTCCACACCCCCCACTCCAATTGCAATTATAACAGGAGTAGCAAGCTTTACTACACTGTGCTTTATCTTCTGTTGACAAATTGCCAAGTTGCCTGCTGCTCTCGCTATCTCTCTCACTCTCACACACTGCTGCAGTCAATTTGCTAAAAACTTTCCAAAAATCTCCGACTGAATGTGTTTGTGTGCGACGTCAGCAGCGAAGCTCTTGACACATGAAGGTCCCTTTTTCCAGTCGCCGCCAGACGCCGCCGTCTTCATGTAGATATGGCAACCTTTTTGGCGTCGGCGATTTAGGCTTTTTTTGTGCTTCTTTTTCTGCATACCTACGCATTTGTCTTGTATGTATTTTTTTCTTGTTCACCTTGAGACAAACATCGATTTGTTGTGGCGGCATCTTGAGTGAGTGAGTGCGGGCGTGTTGGGAGAGGGGAGCGGTGCGGTATTGAGTGATATTGAGGGTGTGTGTCTTGGCTAAGCTGCAGACGGCTGTAAATCAAACAACATGTCACATTAAATAAGCAAAAAGAAAAAAAGCGAAAAAATGGATTTTTATTTTATGTGCATACTTTCTTTTGGGTGATGGGCGGGTGTACTTTTATTTATGTGTCTGCTGTTAGGCAACATTCTCTTTCTTTTTTTTTTTGTTTGGGCAAGGGCGTATTTTGCAACACTGATAGCGAGATTTATTTCGTTGTGATCCTTGCACTTTTATTTATTGCTAATTGAAAAGTGTCAAGCTACAAAATAAAAAAAGACAAAACATCCAAAAACATAAATCATACAAAATAGAAAACGTAAAAGAAAAGTGCTCTGAAAACCAACAACATGTATCGATAGCAATGTAAACAACAAGAAAAACGTAAATATTAAAAAAAAAAAAAAAAAAAAAGTTAGTCGTTTTACGACACACGCGCAAAATGTGAAAAGGGGTACGGCAAACAGCGACGTCGACAGCAGCAGCGCAGTTGAGCTCTGTGCCTTGATGAATGACATAATGGGCGTAGAGCAGCCGTGACGAATGACAGCACAGAGAGAAAGAGAGTGTGGAGGAGAGAGGTGTGTGGTGGGGTGGGCGTGTGCGCCCTGCAAGTAGTTTATGGATTTTTCTTTTATGCATGCTCTTTTACTGCTGCTGCCGCTGCTTCTTCTTCCTATGCATTTATCACACATAGTAAACATTGTAGTATGTAGTAGTTTTTTGTGTGCAAGCGAGATAGCAGATGGCAAATAGCAGTAACACTCTGCACTGCTCTTTTTGCTTGACCAACTTGGGAGTAGTAGCCAGCACCTCCTCCCCTTCTCTCTCTCTCTCTAGTGTTGAGCCTAGGCCTAAAATGAAAACAAACTGACGACGACGACGAATGGAATCGGAATCAGGTCGCACGATGCATGCAGCTCACACACACACACACATGCACATGCACACGTAGAGCTTTCAGTTGACATAAAAGTGCGCAAAAAAATGCAACACTGCAGAAAGTAGCAATAGTCGCTGCTACTGCGCCATTGACAGTTTTTGCACACACATACAAACATAGAGCTTAACTTATGTATGTGTATGTGTGAGTACATAACTGTTATATACACAACTGCTGTGGGCGACTGTGCCAAGTAGTCTGTGATTTACTCATTGAGGCGGGTCATTGAACTTACTCGCTAGGTGGCGCCAAAGTGCGCAAAAGTGCAGCAAAACTTACAGCGTACAGTTTACCGTTAGCCAGCAGTAGCAGCAGCAGCAGCTGAACTAACCTACATTAAAGTGCCGACTGCAAGAGCGAGACAGAGTGAGAGAGTGAGAAGAGGGGGTTGGGGAAAAAAGGACGCACAACTGGAATTCTTTTGGCTCTTCTTCAATTTGAGTTGTAGCTCCAAATTTATCGATCGAATTGTCGCCTCGTGGCGCTGCTTGGGCTTCCAGTGCGCGCCAAAAGCGCCAACTGAAAACAACCCCCGAGTTGGCAGCAAACTCCCCCCAACTCCATCAAACTTGAATCAAAAGCCAGGCACACTGAATAGATGACAAAAAGACAGGGGCTTGATAGAGATGGAGAGACAGTGAAGCTTAACTATGTTGAGGAGATTGTTGAAAATTGTTGAACACTGTTGGAAAAAAACTTAAATCTAAGCAATAAATATTTGACGCACTTTTGCAATCAAAATAATAAATAAATGAAATAAAACACATTAATTAGAATGTGTTTTCTACTAAGATTTATGCCTGAAATTAAAGCCATATTTATTAATACTAATTAGTATTTATAAATATATTTATATTCAACACTGCTAGTAAATCATTGTTTTCAATTAGTCATGTTTTACTGTAGACGGCCTTAACTTGAATTTATTCCAGAAATCATATTTATTCAAATTAATATATTAATATATATAAATTCTGCAATCAAAGCAATAGATATATTAATATATTCAACTTACTATCTATAAATTGAATAATACACTGCTTTCAATTAGAATCCTTGAATTCAAAGCGATAGATTTATTTAATTGTGCAAAATAGTATTTACAAATTCTTTTCACTTATATTCAACACTGCTGCTACATTAAAACATTCATAGCCATGCTTTACCGTAGTCGGCGCACAGACTTCTCTCAACCAAAACATTGACACGAGTCTCCACAGAAGCCAAGCCCAAAAACAGCCAACAAATTCTACTATTCTTCTCTCCCGTCTCCTTCCCCTCCCTCTGCCTACCGCACTGCTGCTCACAGCTGAGAGCAACGCACGCTCATACAGCGTGCAACGGGAGGGGTGTGGGGAGTGGTCTAATAGGGGTTGGTTTGTTTCATTGCCATTTTGTAGCCTGGCTTGGCGCCTGTTTGGCGCCTGGTAGGCAGCTGTTTGTTTGCCGCCCGATGACGATTATTATTTCACTGCTTGGAAAGTGGCAGGTGGAGTGAAATTAGGTGGTGGGAAGGGGGTTGGTTGGCTATTGGAATTACTGGAAATGGTATGAAAATTGGGCGTTCAGCTTTTGTGTTGCCGCAGCTGCGCAGATGGACGACGACGAGTCTGTTGCTGATGACGGGGCTAAAAAGGCGTGGCGGAATCTGGGCATCTGAGTGGGGAGTGCGGAGTGGGGGAGGGGGGGTAAACAGTGCACTAGGCCATTGGCATCGTGCAACCTTTGCGTTTTTGCGTCAAAGCAGCTGTGCCGGAATTGCGACCAACACCCAACTTAACAGTTGTATATAACGGTATAAATTCTGTATATAGTATTTACGATTATGTCAGCTATCTATGTACATATACATAATACTAGCATCACTTCAAGAGTTAGTTCTGCAATCTTTCCAAATGTTAATTTTTATTATATGTAAAATAAATATATTTTTATTTTAATTTGAAAAGAACAGTTTTTTTTAAGTCTTCTTCCCCATCGAAAAGGTATTTATAATATCCTTCGAAAACATTCTTTGTGAGACTGAGGCAACTCTTTTCGCAACTGTATATGTGTATATAGCTGAAATAGCTGCATTTATTTATTTATTTTGTATGCAATTTCTGTAGCAAAGCTGACCTCAGACCTGCCACTTCCCCTTCTCTCTATGTGTGTCTCTTTATCATATTTTGTTGCCACTATGCAATTAAGATGCATTCGCAAATTGCCGTCGCCTAATTAAAACTATATAATTTATGTGTACTTATTTGCGTGGCGAGTAGTGTATGTAGTTATTAGGCGCAGTGTTGCCACATTGGGCAGAAACGAGATATCGACTTAGCGCGAGCAATTGGCAGCACTGGCACTGCACTTTCGCAAGCAAGCAAAAGAATGTGCATATAAATAGCGGAAAGCAAAGAGAGAGAAGAGAAAGCAGCGACAACAACAACAACAGCAGCAATAATGACGACTAGCTAAAGCATAAGTGCAATGGATCAATTACTTTGTGGGTTTTCTTTATACACACACATACACACACACACAGACACCGACAGACAGCAAGCAGACAAGTGTAGCTGTATGTGCGTCTGTCTGTGTCTGCTTGCAAAAATGTCGGTCGGTCGCTGGCAGCGCTGCTCTGTCGTCTGGCGCTTACAAGATCGTCGTCGCCATCACTTTGTCAATTGTTGCTTGGCTACAGCAGCTTTCAAGCAGAGCTTACAGACTGCAGTTGTTGTTGTTGATTACATGGAATGTTGTCTGGCCGGATTTAATGACTTTGTTGAGCTTTAACGGTGCTTTTTTTGTAGTTTTTATCAATGGCAAAAAAATAGTCATTAACAGCATCGGCGCCAAATGGGAAAATCTGCATTGTTATTAGTTCCGTTCCGTTTTCGTTTACAGCAAATGTTATGTATATGTATGTGTGCGCTTTTTACAGCATCCGCAAATGCAATGAATCTGCGCAACAGCTGAGATTACAGCTGAATATAAATGTCAATGTAAACACATACGTACAATAACAGCAACAACAATAATAATGTAAACACATACATATAATAACAGCAGCAATAAGAAATGCAAAGCAATAAAAGCAACAACAGCAGCAGCAATAAGAAATGTAAAGCAAAGCAATAACATCACTAAAAGATGCAAAGCAAAGCAATAACAACAAGTATTGTTTGTATTTAAAGCCCAAAATATTCAACCGGCATTTTTGCTGCGCAATTTACTCGCACACACACAGCCAGCAGCAGCGACGTCAGCGCGCAGCGCTCAGCTGGTCAAGCACAAAATAACAAGGTTGACCGGCAAAAAAGCAAAAGCAAAAGCTCAGCTTTCCCAAGTGCGTCGTAGCCAAAAGTCAAACAACAACAACAGCAACAAAATCAGTCAGCCAATTGTCAGCAATATGCATATGCGTGAGTGTATGTGTAAGATTGATAGGGGAGGGGGGTTTGGGAGCAACTGGCTGTCGTCATCCACCCGCTGCTTTATAAATATTTCATTATGGGCTGCAATTTCGCGTGTGTGTGTGTTGTATTTTTATAACAAATGCAGTGCGAGTTGTTGTTTTCTTTTCAATTTTATTTGGGTTAATTAAAACAGCTGTCTTGGGTGTGAAGTCTGACACACACACAACCACAGAAAGCGTGCTCGTTGTGTTTGCTTTATTTTTATAAATGTGGGAATGAAATTTGATCAGCTGATCTACTCTGTGTGTGGATGTGTGTGTGTGTAAATTTGAGGGTCAGCGTCAGCGTTGACGTCGACATGTTGTTGGAATTTGACAGCAACATTTTGCCGGCATTTGCAAGATTGCTCTTTGCCTCTGCTGTTGCTGTTGTTGTTGTTGTTGCTGCTGCTGCTGCTGCTGCTGCTGCTGCTGCTCATTCATTCGTGCTTTCAACGCATTACTCTCTCTCTCTCTTTCCCACTCTCTATTTTAATTCAAATTCAATTCGTGCTCAACACAGACACACACACATGCATGCATACATGTAACTGTTTTTGTTCCTTTTTTCTTTTTCGCTGTTGTTTCGTTCGTATGCTAATTAAATGCTTTCGTTGACCATGAGCTTTCGTGTGTTGTTGTTCGCTGGTTCAAAGTTTTATTGACCTTTTGTAATGGAATTTTAATGAAGCGCGCTGAAAGCGCGAGTGACGACAAAGAAATAGCAACAACAACAACAACATTTCTTAGGCTTCGCCTCCCGCTATGCAACACTGCCTCAGGACTGCAATATGTTCATGTGCCTGGCTGCCTGGAATAATGTTAGGCAACTGTTAAAAAACGCTGTTAAATAAAAATGAGCACTTTTAAATTGGAAGGTTGGCAAAGCCAATAAAAACGTTTAATAGTTTTTTGCATTTTTATGAGTCAAAATAGCAAAGAAAAAAAGCAGCAGCTGCTTCTGGCGCCGGCTACTCGTTAAAAATTAGCTAAAAGCGCAAAAATACATTTACCATAAAAATAAGAAAAAAAGACAACAAAAGAAAGAAATGTTTATATTTAAATATTTTGAGTGCTGCCAGAGACTCGACAGCTGTTTCTGCACTGACATTTCCATTTTTACATACACACACACACGCAGATAAGACCCCAACTGACCTCGCCTTTGCTGCGTAATCGCTCTCTCTCTCTCTCTCATATCCCCTCCCTCTCTCCCACAATTTACTTTCGATGACGGCATTTCTGCGAAATTGTTTTTTTCAGCGCCTTGGAAACTGTGTCGCAAATAACGCCGAATGCTGCTTATAGTGTTGTATAGTTTATAAATAGTGTATTAATTTAATGCATTTGCCAGCCGCCACTCTCTTTCGCTCTCTCTTTCCACTCTCTGTTTCTGTGTGATGTTGTCACCCATTATCGTTTAATGCTGTGCGAGCTTTGAGCTATGTATGTGTGAGTGTGTAGAAAACACATGTTTGGCGCCCATTGTTTTGTGGGCGACAGCTGAGTGTGGGAAAGAGCGAGAGCGAGCGAGACAACCGACCTCCTCTGTGTGTGGGTGCTTTATGCATGTGTGTGCGTGAGCATCAATGCCGGCAGCAGCGTTTGATAGCCGCAGCTGTTTTTTTGTTTGCGCATACTTGTACACATGAGTGTGTGAGTACGATATGATTGTGTGTGGGTGTGTATTTTGCAAAATGAGCTGTATGCTGTGTGCTGCAACGTGTGCGGCCTTCTCAAATTCCGTTATGTTTGTAAATACACATGTATATGCATATGTGTGCGTGTGTGTATTGCTAATTTTAGCAAAATATTCGACATGCAAAAGCTCAGCGCTATAAAAAAATGCTAATGAATTGCAAAAAAAAATAAAACACGCGCTTAATTTTGTCAAAAATTGAAGAAGAAAAGTAGAAAAAATACCACTGAAGAGGAAGATAAACATGAAACTACAATTTTAATATGTCAGCTGACTTGTTTTCTTTTTGCCGTGCTCCCCCCTCCCCACTCTCTCCGTCACTCATCAAGGAGAGCACTCAGACACACGCACACATGCATGGAGTCGCAGCACTCACACCTGTCGTTGCCCGGCAGCGAGAGAGAGGGAGAGCGAGAGATAAGCAGAAGTACAGAAGCAGCGAGAACAAACAGAACAACACTAATTGTTGTTTGCCGCCAACAAAACGTGCGACGCAATAACAGCAGCGAAAAAAGAAGCAACAGAGAAAAAGCAACAGCCAAAAGCAAAAGTAAATGCAATCAATGATAAGAGGAAGATAAGAGAAGAGGAATTATAGCACTTGGATTCTTGCTACAATACTCAAATTACAAATTGTGCATATTGATAAATTCAATTTCGATATCAAGAGATAAAAACGAGCAAAGAGCAGTGCAGTAAAAATACATTATTTAAAATCTAATGCAAAAGCAAAAGCAATGATTTTCTATTTTTTTTTTTTGATAAATTCAATTTTAAATGATTCGTGAGCAGAGCAGTAAATCAAAATGTTTAAGATCAAATGCAATTCTATATTTACCATAAAAAGTGATGAGAACTGTCAAACAACAAAGACAAAGAAAAGTCTGAATGAATTTTCTTTTCTTGTTTTTTTCCATATATATTGTTACAAATTGATAATATCGATAAACTCAACTTCGATATAAATGAGTAAAATATAATTGTTAAAATCGATATACGACAAAAAAAAAGAATGAAAACACCAATTAAACGAATTAAGAAAATTTTAAGTGAATTGATTTTCTTTTTTTTTTCTTGTTTTCTTTTTGTTTTGTATATATTTTTGTTACAACAACAGAGTTATTTTTAATGCGTAGAGCATGTATCAAAGCACGTAGGCCCGACAGCTGCTGCTGGATGGGGAAGGGGGAGCATTGTGCATTTTGGGTGGCTACTACTCATACACACACACTCACTCACTCACACACACACACACACACACACGCCCCTCAGCTGATGATGATGACGATGACGAATCAGCATTTGGCGCGCGCAGTGCTCATTGCAAGCTATTTTTATATGCATTTTATTCAATCAACAAATTGTAGCGTAGTGTAGAAAATAAGATAAAGCAGAAAAGAAGAAAACAGGCCGACGACGTTGTCGTCAGACGCGCCATTTATAGAAACGAAGCAGAGACAGCAGGCAGCAAGTCAGCTGCTGCTGTACATACACACACAAATGAGAGAGAGAGCGGGAGCGAGGGAGAGAGAGCGACTACTATATTCGGTGGACTGGAAGCATTAAGGTTCTCTTAACTTAACACGTGTTTGCTAGAGCGAGAGAGAGCGCGAAAGCTGATGAAAAAAGCTTGAGTCCACATGTTTTTTTCGCTACGACTGCTGCTGCCTGCAGTACAATTTCCGTTTCACACGAAACGAAATGGCAAACGAAACTTAACGAAGCCACGCGCGCTCTCACTCTCTCTCTCACATACACAGGCTAAGAGAGCGCACGCTAGCAACATTTTGTGGGAACGTTGAACTATGAAACGCCGGCAAATATTGAAAAACTTTTTGTATTGGAACTGTTGCTGCTGGTGTTTTGCTGCTTGCTGCTTGGTGGTGTGTTTTCGTTGTGTGTTGGAAAAAAGTACAGTCGCCGCAAAAATTCTGCCTGCGCTGTGCTGCTGCCGCTGTTGCTGTCGTCGTCGTTGGTTGACGTCTGGTTTGGTTCGCTGCTCGAACGCGTTGGCTGCTTGGGATTCTTGTTGGAACAACAAAAACAGCGCGCGTTTGATCGGCTTTTTGTTTACACTCACACCAATGCATACAGTTTGATGAATAGCACACATGTAGACACATATGCATCTGTGTATATGTGTGTGTTTATAGTACAGCTGTGGCTGTGGCTGCTGCTGTTATTGCGAATTTTGCTGTTTTTCTTGTTTTTTTTTTGCTTATGGCGATTTTTGTGTATAGATTTTTTGCCGGCATTTTCTGCTGACGACGACGGCAATTTCTTATTAGCCCAGACATGACTTGCCGGTTACACACACACACACACACACATACGCTTTGACAGTTGTTTTTTCTCCAACAAGAAAGTGATAAGCTAAAGTTAGTTTAAAAAAGCTTTCTGATTTGATTCCGGCGTTTGAATTTGTAAAACAAATTGGAAATGCTTCGTTTTCTTGGGCATATTACTATGTTTTTAAATAATCTGCAATTACATTTTCTAGCTTTTTGTTTATGTAAATGATAATAATAATAACAATACACATAATGTTTGTTGTTATTATTTTTAACTAACCTTTACATTTATGCTTTTTTTTTAATGTTATTTGATTCTAATTAGCACTTTTTTGGCGGCACGCCCCATTGACAAATTCTTCATCTGGTTCTGGCTGCCTATGCAGCTTTCCAACGTTTTGTCATTTTCCAATACAATCCAATTTCCAATGCAATCCAACTAACAACTAAAGTCAATGAACGGCCTTTGGGGTAGCAGCGACAGCAACAACTGAAATTGAATAGATTAAATTAAAATAGTGTTAAATGTGTGCTTTATTATTTTTATTCTTATTGTTGTTATTATTATATTTATAAAATATGCGCGCGACATTGCAATGCCGACGATGGCAACGTCGACGTCGACGTCGACGTCAGCGTCGCTGAATTTTATGCCCAGCCAAAAAGCTGAGAAAACTGTACACAAACAAAATGCTGTTGCTGCTGCTCTGCTCCCACTCGCTCTCTTTCCCAGTCTGTTTCTCTCTTCTGTGTTGTGGTTATGAAAACAACATAACAGCTTTGCCGCCCAGACAGCTGTGCATTGAGCGAGCGAGCGAACGAGAGAGAGAGAGAGAGAACGGTTAACTGGTGGAGGGAGGGTGGGTGAGAGCAGCAGCAGCAGCAGCTGTGTGTGAGTCGCCGGTGTTGAGTCGCTAGTCGCTGTTATTCTTCTTGTTGCTGTTGTTGTTGTTGTAGTTGTAGTAGTGACCTCCGACAACAAGCGAGTAAAATGTGAAACAAGTTTTATGGCCGCTGCAGCAGGCAGCAGCATCCACAACAACCACAACAGAGAGATTTATTATTTTTTAATCAAAGCCAAAGAATTTTCACAGAGTTTCGCATTCCTTTGCCATGAGGCGGTGGCGTCTGCGGCTGGCGCTCAGCCGGCGTCGCTGCTTGCATTCCATTCTGATTGGGTGTTGCCAGAGTTTGCAATTCTTTTCGTTTTGCACAAATGTCGCCTACGCTTTGCTGCTGCTTTCTATGCCTGTTTTCACCGTTATGCGTGTTTTTTGCCCACGCACTTTTTTTAGTTAATTTTTTTTTTTTTAGAAGTATTGCCAATACTAAACATTTGTGCACGCATGCAAAAGCTGTTGGCTATGCTGCGAAATACATACATACATATTTATGCACATGCCTCTGTGTGTGTGTGTGTGTGGTTTTGCGGTTTTGTGGCAAGAGAACGCGCGCAATTTTGAAGGACACAAGTTCCTTCACCTTTTGACGGCAAGACGGCGTCATAACATAACACACAACACAGCACAACTCAAACAACAACAAAAGCAGCAGCAGGCTTTACTACACTATTTACTATGAGCGCACCAATACCAATGCAAATCTCACTTATGAATTTCTGTACATATGCTATGCATACTTATACATGTCCATACATACTTGCATATGTATATGCATGCGTGCATTCATTTGCGGTAATTATCAAAGCTCTCCCTTTCTCTCTCTCGTTCTCACTCTCGCCTTCGCTCTCATTCTCGCACTTTGGCAAATTATGCTGCTCCGCTCCGCTTGGTGGCGTCTTGTGAATGAGTTTGCATTGTTGCCAACATATGTACATGTTATGCTTGCTCTGTTACAGTATGTGTGTGTGTTTAGTTCCTGCAATGCAAAGAATCGCGAAAAATGTAAACTTGTATTTAAATTGAAACACTAACATTTATAAATTTATATTTTCCATTTGCTTATAGAACTTCTTTAAATTCAATTGGAAACTTTAAATTAAATTGCAAAACTTCTTTAGCATTTAAATTAAAAAAATATTCTTTTAAATTAGAAATCTTTTTTAAATTAAATTAAAAATAATAAAATAATTTAAATGAAATCAGAAATCTTTTAAATTAAATAACAAATATTCTTTGAAACCTTATTCAAATATTTATAAATTACATTCCTCATTTTTTATTCCTATTTGGAGTGTTAGTATCAACTAAATCTTGTTCTATAATATATACATATATATATATATTAATAGCCCCAATTTGAACTCTTCTTCTTTTTCAGGCTGCCATACTGCAACAGACCTTTCAATATATAGTCGATCTGGAGAACCAGAAGACACAGCTGCTCACCCAAAACAGCGAACTCAAGAGGCAGGTGGGCGAACATGAGGCAAACGGAGGAGGTGGTGGAGGCGCCTCCAATGACAATTACAACAACAGCAGCAGCAACAACGAATCCTCCTCCAACAACAACAACAATAAAAATGGCAATGCAGTTGCCATTAAGAAGCGAAAATTGACGGACAATGTGATTATGCAAACGATCAGTGACAGTTCCGACGAAGGATTGGGTTCCATGTCACCCGAACCGATGACACTGCTAACTGGTGTTGGTGGAGCAGCTGCAGCAGCAGCTGTTGCAGCAGCCGGTGGCGCTGGTGGGGCAGCAGCAAAATTGAATAATGCCAGCATCATTGCAGCCAAAGAGTTGCTAGAGATGAAGAAGCAGCTGGAGAAGGAGCGCAGTTTGCGGCGCCTGCTCGAGGATGAGTTGCAGATGATCAAGCGGCAGCTGTACAGTGTGGCAACTGCCCCGCCGCACACAGCTGTGGCAGCAGCAGCCACAGTGAATAGCAACAACAGCAGCAATAGTGGTGGTGGCACCTATTCGATACCACGCGAAGTTATCGAACACACCGATAACTTTGTGCGTGCCGATGAATTGGAGGAATTGGGCGGCACCGTCTCCTACGTCGAAATTGATGAGATGACGGGCCAGCAACAAGTTGTGGTCTGCTCCAGCATCGAGGAGCTCGAATCGGATGCAGCCGCTGAGATTATCAGTGAGGATCAGGTGCACGAGGAGGTCATCCTCTCATCGAACAGTTCAACGGAATCGGAGAACGAGGTCAACGTGAATGCGATTGCCAAAGCGTATGCCGAGGGCATGAGCACGCCCATCCTCCAGGCGGCCATCAAGGCTACGCCCAAGGTCGAAGTGGAGCGCA
Source organism: Drosophila macrothrix (assembly GCA_035042055.1). Lineage (NCBI taxonomy): Eukaryota > Metazoa > Arthropoda > Insecta > Diptera > Drosophilidae > Drosophila > Drosophila macrothrix. The sequence continues at coordinate 7,527,467 of JAWNLX010000124.1, read as the reverse complement.
TCAATGAGAAGATCGTCAAGGTGAAAACCGAGAAATTGGATCAGCCGACGACGACAACGGTGATGGGTGCCACCGCGGTCTTTACACGCTCCCGCCAAAATCTGGAGACAATTGTGGAGGCCATTCGGCATCTAGAGGGTGATCATCTGTTTGCCGACGGCGACCAGCAGCACAAATTGCAGCATCACTATCAACAGCAGCAGCAACAGCAGCAGCACCAATCACAGCATCAATCACATCATCAATCACAGCAACATCAACAGCATCAGCAGCAGCATCAACAGCATCAGCAGCAACATCAACAGCAGCAACACCACCAGCAGCAACATCAACAGCACCATCAGCAACACCAGCAGCAGCAGCAGCAACATCAACAGCAGCAACATCATCAGCTGATCACGACGAGTCATCGCCTGGCGCAGGATGCGCCTCTGGCTCTGACCACAACGGGTAAACAGCATACAGCGCTCGCTGAGCTGCGACCATTTCTGCAGCTGAAGACTGGCGGCAATAAGCAGGTCATTATTACAACCAAATCGGCCAAGGATGTGGTGACACCCACAGCCATTTTTAAGGTACAGACGAGCAGCGGCGGCAGCAGTGGGACGGTTGGCGGTGCAACGATTACGTCACATCAGCCGGTGACCATAACGACGTCACTGAAACAGTGTCGTCCTGGCGTCATTGTTGCCAAGCAGCTGCCGTCATCCTGATTGCCTACCATTAACAGCATCAGTAGCAGTAACATCAGCATTAACAGCGCTCGCAATAACATAACAGCAACAGCTGCAGCAGCAGCAACTCCTACTCTACTAAATAAGCGACACAGCTATGTTAAGCAACAGCAGCAGCAGCAGCAATGCATTAACCTTAACCGCGCTGTTAGGCGACATTGAGAGGCGCGCGCGCGCTCTCTTGCGTCGAAAAATGTAAACAAGCTGTGGCGCGCGCCCTCTGCTGTTGAAGGCGCGCAAGCAGCAGCGTTGACAACAATGGGGCAAATTGTATAAAATTTAGTCAAGAATTTTGTGCAGTTAAACAAAAAAAAATATTACTAATTTTTCTAATTAACTACTTGATTTTATTTTCCATTTGCAAAAAAAAAGAAGAAATTAAAATAAATAGAAAAACTCACATAGCCACTGTAATTAAAAAGCAGCAAGCAACAATTTTGTTCAATTATTGTTTAAGTAAATGTGAGAAAAACAACAAACAACAACAACAGGCAGTAACAACAACAAAACAGAGTACAAAAAACAAAATAGACATAAAATTTTATGATTTTCTGTTTATTACAAGAAACACACATAAAAAAAACAAAATAAACAAAAAGTAAAACAGCAAAAAAAAAAAACTTTAAAAAATAAATACATATAAAATAAGCAACAAATATTTGAAACAAAAACAAAAATGGTACATGCTAAATTTATATGTCGAAGTATATTTATATATATAAATTTATATATATGCATATATATAATATGAGCATGCTGAACTCTATAAACACCATCGCATTAATTTTTACTTTTTTAAATTATTTTCTATTATTTAATTAATTGTAAACTTACATATACACACACAAACCAACACATACAAACATAACATACCCTAACATTTAAACACACAACTTGATTGTATTTTTCCTTTACCCAAAACAAACAAGATGATGAAGAAGTCGAAGAAGAAGATAATGCGAATTTTTTGAGTTTTTTGTTGATTGTATATCTAATTATAAGAGAGCGAGAGAATGATGAAAGTGGTAAGAAGAAGTGAGAATCGTTTATTATATAAACTACACACACCAACACATAATTATATATATCTATATATATATATGAATATATATACATAAATAAGCTAACGCAACATTACATAATAATATTACTACAAAATACGAGTACATTAAAAACTATGCATATATAAATCCATAATTACACACATACATATATAAATATATATATATATATATATATATAAACAAATAAATAAATTGCATACATATACATACGTATAAACCCATATATGTAATATGTAATATATAGTATGTAAGTGCAGCAAGCAGCGTGAGTTGAAGTTCGCAGTTACAACAGTAAAAACACAGTTGAGAGAAAGAGAGGCCAACACAACGCTGCAAACAAAATGTGAATGCCCCATGCTTGTGTGAGTGTGCACTGTGCGTGTGCATTGTGTGCGTTTGTGTGTGCGAGAGAGAGCGACAAAGAGAAGAGAGTTAAGGTCTCGTGCTAAGCCGCTGGTACGCTGTGCTTGCGCGCGCGTGCCCTCAAAGCAGCCAGCTTTTGTCTGACACGCGCATGCGCAGCGTACCAACGGCTTTGTGTCCCCCAACCCCCACAACGGAGAGAGAGTTTGAGAATGATGGAGAGAGCGGCGCTCCACCCATACAAACACATACACACACACACACACATACACACATACACACATACAACACATAAACACGCAACGCACTCACAGATACACACAAACAAACACATACACACGCACTTGCACATTCATTGGGCATTCTTTTTGTAGGAGAATACGAGATAGAAGAAGAGCGCGTTGCAGGCCAACAAATTTATAGCTAAAAACAGCAACAACAACAAGTAAAACAACAACACAAACATGATTATGCATTATATAAGCCAGATCATACATACAACAACAACAACAACATATTACTACGTACATTCATGCTCTATATAAACAAACAAACAAAATACATTAAATATTAAAAAAAAAATACAAAAACGACAACAAAAAAAAAATTATGTCAAATAAATGGTTTTTCCTTTTCCCCTCAAAGAAATGCAATTTGGTGATTTTAATTGTTGAGGGAGATTCTCGATTTTCATAATTTCAGCGCTGATATTCCTGTTGTGGGAATACTTATTTCTAGTGGGAGTCAAACTCTATATAATGTAGGATTATTACGGATTTTATACATAGATATATATATCAATTTATCAGAAGATTCCAACCATGTATTGAAATTTACTGGTTCCGCTTTATTGTTTATGTTGATCAATAATCTAAGTACAACAAAGCTAATATAATAATTCTTCATAAAAAACGACTTAAAAATTGAATATATTTTTTGTAAACTTTAGAAAAATTCACAAAAATGCAAAGCCTGAAAATGTAATGATTTTCTTGATGATTTTCAGAAGAACAATGAAACTAACAGAATTATGACTAGCCTTATTTCAATATAAATTAAGCTAATACTAAATGCTAGAAGATTTGCCATTTCTACAATTACTATTACCTATATAGGGGGTGTTTCAATCCCAATTTCTGTATTGCTACAATTGCTGTTCCTCAATTTGAAGATCTGCTGAGAAGACATACATATCCCTCCTCCTGGCAAAGAGCAGCTCCTGTCGCTTGGGATGCGTTGCCAGGGAATGCACCACGCCTCCATTATCACCTAAAAATATAACAAAGTTAAGACCGGATTTAGTATATATATAAGATATAACTACTTATGCGAATGCGTTGAAGCACTTTCGCCTCGAGCAGATCCCAGATGAAGGCATCTCCCGCGCTGGAGCCGGCCACAATATGCGCATCGCTGGCCAAGATGCCGCACTCGATGTGATAATCATCGGCCTGGTGGCCTTTATACTCGGAGAGTAAACCACCCGATTCGCAGTCGAGCAGACGCACCACGCTGTCCTGGCAGCCAGCGACGAGGCACTGCTCGTCCCTCGTCTGCGCCAGGTAGGTGATGGCCTGGCCAATCTTGTCGCAGCACATCTCGCCCATGCGTATGTCGTAGTGACGCACGCAGCCATCCAGCGACGAGGCATAGATCTTCTGCTCATTGGTCAGCACTGTGGTAATGCAATCCTTTGCCTCCTTCATCACCTGCACCGGCTCCAGGCGCCGGGTGCGTATGTCCCAGCACATCACGGCATTATCCCGACCCCCCGATATCGCTATGCTCGAGTCCTCGTTGAAGCAGACGCAGCGCACGCCGCCAGCGTGACTGCGCAGCCGACGCACGGGAGTACCTGCGAATGCAACGGGAACAGGTGAGTCTGCATACAGTCGGGGTTAGAATAATAGCATCACTTACACTCATTCCTTACAGAAATCGTTATTATATATTATATAAATTCTAGCCTATCTCTATATATTTATATGGCTACACTTGTGCACAAAATAATGGCATCACATCGATATCGCTTGCTTACGAATCAAGAAACAAACCAAATAGTGGTGCTGTAATTTTGTACGCCACTGTATGTAGAAGTAGAAGAGTTTTCTCACCTGTTGACACATCCCAGTAGATGATGCTCTTGTCCAGGCTGGCAGAGACGATATAGCTGCTGTCGCAGCTGCCCACAGCATCTGTCACCTCGTCCGCATGGCCGCCATATGTTTTGAGCAATAATCCCGTTGCGGGATTCCAAAGTTTCACCTTTTTGTCGGAACCGCAACTCATGCAATAAGTGCCATCAACTAAAAGCAAAGAAAGCATATAAATATTCCAACATTTAATAACACTATTCAAGGTTTACCGTTATAGCGGACAGCACGCACTGCGCCCTGTTTGCAGTCGATGGTTTTGCAACAATTGAAGTCGAGGAAAGCCGGCATTTGTTTACATGTATTTTACTAAATAGCTAGAGATGCGCAACTGTAAAGTAACTGCGAATGGGTGAGAGTAACTTAGTGAGAGATTCCATAGTATTATTTATATTTATTATTATTATAAATAATAGTTGTATTATTAAAGTTAAATTATTGAACAATCTTAAATCCTTAAAGCTAACAACTAAATACAAATCGTTTTCATTAAAAATCACTAAGACTCTCTTAACAGTGACTCGCATTAAAAGCGCCCTGGTGGCAACGCTGTAATTGAGTGTTGCCAAGTGTGCTAATGACGCTAAAAAAGACCACAAAAAAAAACGCATACGATTGGCCAAAGCAAAATGCCAACAATAATAATAAAGCAGCGGCAACAACAAACAGTCGACGCAACACACAAATTTTAACCGCATCAAACAAAATAAAATAAATAAAATTGTGATAAATACAAAAAGAATAAATATAAAATAAAATTCAACACACTGCAAAAGAGAGAGAGAAAGATATTAACGACGTAGATTCCCACGTGTGTTAGCGAGGGGCTGGTGAGGTGGCGCGGGGAGCTACTTTGAATGCTACGCAATAAAACGGCAACGCTACGCAATTTCAGCTGCTGCTGCTGCTGCCGACGCTCAACGCACCTGCCAAACAAGCAGCGCTGCTGCCGTCGCGGCTGCTGACGTGTGCAAAACGAGTGCGAAGCGACGACAGGATATTTAACGGCAACAACAACAACAACAGTAAACTGCACGACAGAAATTAACGAAGCGCCAGTGCAATTTTGACCGACGCACGCATACACATACACACACACGCACACACACACATAAGAGCACTCCCTTGCACATATACACAAAGGAGCAGAAAAAGCGCAACGCGAAAAGAGAATACAAATTGCAATTGCAAAAATAACATATTAAAAATGCAGCGCCATCTATAGCGCAACACATTGCATTAAAAATCCTGCTCAAGAATAAGTGCACAAAGCGCGACAAAGCAAAACTACGAAGAGAGGCATAAACAAAAAAAAAAAAGAATCCAAAAAGAAAAAAAAGGGCAAACAGTGCGCGCAAACAAGGTGGAAAGTAAAAAAGTTGTTTGTCAACTTGTGGCGTCCATTGCACAAACACACACTGCCCCCTCCCTTGGCCAATGCTCTCCGCTCAAATGTTGCAGCAACAAAGTGTCTGGCTGTACTGCTACCGCTGCTGCCGCTGTTGCTGCTGCTGTCAAGTGGAAGTGCAACTCGTCCAGTGTGCATGCAACAGCGCCTGCGGCCAGTGCTAAACAACAACAACAGCGCAACTGCTCAAACGAACAAGAGGAAGAAGAAGAAGAAGAAGAAGCAGCAGAAGCAGAACAAACCAAAAGCAATAGAAAGTGTGCAACAAATCCTTTTTTTCTGTTTAGTGTTGTCAAGTGTTGTGCAGCAGAGCAGCAAGCGTCGTCAACATGTCAACAGTTACACGCAGCGCCAGCGCCAGTCCGTGCATGGCCCTCAACGGTATCGTTGACGCCAGCCTGTTCCCCTTGAAATCCACATCGGATGTGGTGAATCTATTCCGTCGTTCCCTCACCAGCGCCATCGAACCAGATCTGACCCTGCTCTCCATTGTCGTCGGCTACATTGAACTGTCGCTGACAACGGGCGAGGCGGCCCAAGCTGCCCAGGCAGCTCAGGCGACTCTAGGTGAGCATAAAGTCCTCTTTCCTTCCTTGTAAAGGTTGGATTCCATTCCAGCAGTTCAGTTCTCATTTCGATTTTATCAATTTAAAATATTTTTAAATAATTTCTTATAGGCTGAACATATTTTTGGATGATTTTTGTTTCAGAAATCTATTATTTTTAAAGAGTTTAATTAATATATTTTTAGAAATCTGTTTTATATAAAAATCCTTTTTGGGTGTAAGGCTACTACAAAATGCTGAAATACCAAAGAATTCGAATATAGTCAATGCAAACCGTATATTAACAAATATGAGAAAATTTCAGAGCATACTTTTTAGAGCTTGCTAGAAAAAAAACAGTTGACAATTTGTTAAATAAAAAAACAGGAAATGCGAATCAAAATGTTAGGTTATGTGATAATTTATGGAGTTAGAATATATGAATATATTTTTATTAATTCATCTCATGTTCTTTCATAAAATAAAATTAATACAATCGAAAAGAAAATGAGAAGCTTAATATACTTATTATTGTGATTGTTGCGTTTAAATAATTTACTGTATTTAATAATTGTTTGTGATTGTCAATTGCCAATACTAATTGCATTTGTTAATTGGCGCGTTTAGGTGGCAGCAGTGACGTCATCATGGGCAACAGCGTCCCCTTTCCGGTTGTGACACACGAGCTGATTGCGGGTCTCTACAAAAAGTTCCAGAACATATTGTCGGTGGTGGAGAAGCCAAAGCCGCATCGCCAGGCGACACGGGACATCATCAAGAAGGTGTCGGATGTGATTTGGAATTCGCTGATACGCAGCAGCTACAAGGATCGATCACATCTGCAGAATCTCTACAGCTATTTGTCGGGCAACAAGTTGGATTGCTTTGGTGTGGCACTCGCCACAACCGCCGGTTGTCAGCTGTTGGGCTATAGGGATGTGCGTCTGGCCATCTCCGAGGATCATGCCTGGGTGGTGTTTGGCCAGAAGCATGTGGAGAGCATCGAGGTGACCTGGCACGGCAAGGGTAGCGAGGATAAACGTGGCCAGGACATTGGCGCCGGCATCGAATCCGGCTCGTGGCTCTACCTGGGTGGACTCGCTGTGGTCTGTGAACGTGGCATGGAAGTCGCTGCGATTTGTGTGGCACTCAACATTTCGCTGAGTGCGAATAGCGATTGCGTTGAGGTTGCCGAGTTGCAGCAACAATTGCTCTGGTTACTCTACGATCTGGGTCACCTCAAGCGATATCCCATGGCACTAGGTCTGCTTGGCGAACTGGAGGAGATCAATCGGACGCATCGCAGCATTGGCTGCGAACAACTATTCCGCGAGGCCATCGAATCGTCGCGAACCCACTATCACAATCATCATGTGTATCCGCACATCTTTCAGGGCAACTACTACAATCGCCTGTTGAAGTATCGCGAGGCATTCGCCGCCTGGGCCAATGCAGCCGATGTCATCCGGCTGTACACGTATCAGTGTCGCGACGACGAGGAGATCTACAAGGAGCTGCTCGACATTGCCAACGAGCTCATCCCGTACGTGATGAAGACGGAGAGCTCGGGCCATTCGGCACGCAGCATTATTCGGGACTCGGAGGTGTTTGCCAATCTGTTGCGTTTCTACGACGGCATCTGTCAGTGGGAGGAGGACAGTTTGACGCCCATTCTCCACATTGGCTGGGCCAAACCACTGGTCACCAACATAACCAAGTTTGATTACGATATACGCTCACAGGTGGTCATCAAGCTGCCCGAGGACTTGGAGGCCGAACAGGCCGCCGCTTTGGAGGCTAAAAAGGCAGCCGCTGCTGTGGCAGCAGCTGCGGCAACTGCAGAGGCTTTGCTGCATTTGGAGGGCAACAACAACAACAACAATTCGGTTGTCAAAAAAGATGAGGTGCGTAATAAAAGTTGGGCTGCCTGATTGACCTACTTTGGTTCTCCTTTGACTCTAAATTTATGTAGGTCAACTTTTAATTGAGTTTTCTATGGGAATTTTCCAACGTGTGGGCTGCCTTTGGCTGTTCTATATGCATCTATATATATATATGTATATATACATATGCAGGCTGCATATATGTATCTATTATCATTTTGTTATTTTGGTTATTTAGATGAGTGCTGAAATATGGTAAATGTGCATTTAGACAACAGATTATATAATAATAGCAATGATTCCTTGGATATCCAAAGGATTCTTAGAGCAGTCTCTTCAGCTCTTGCTTATCAATAGTAATATTGAATTATCATAGTTAAATATGAACGAGAACCGTTTTAGCCAATCCTGAAAAGACACTGATCCCTTTATAATCAATCATTAGAAATGACCATCTCTGAGGTTCATCAGCAGAAACAAAAAATATCTACTAGATTTATATGATTTATTTTATTTTATTTACAATTTGTAAATAACTATTAATTGCATTCCTTCTTGTTTGTTGACAGAAGCCCAAGTCGGAGCTACCCACAACATTGGCCGATTTAACCGCAGCTTGTGGCGAGAAGATTTTAAATCCCGATTTCTTGCTGCAGGGCGGTGGTCAGCCATTTGCCGATCAAAAGCAGCAGACGGCAGCTGTTGTCGCCGCCGAGCAAACCACGTCCAGCGAAGCAACGCACAACAACAACAACAACTGCAGCAACAGCAACAGCAACAACACTGATAAGGAGGCTAAAACATCAACAACAACAACAACAACAAGCAATGGTGGCAGCAGCAACACTTTGACACAGCTGCCACCGAGTGAGGCTAATGAAACGCAGCAGCAAAAAGCGCAGCACAAAGAAGCTAAATTGGAGGAGAGCAGCAACAAAAGCAACGTCCTCGTTGAGCGGGCTCCACTTGCACCACTTGTCGATGATTACGATCCGTTCGAGATAATGCTAAAGCGTCCCGTGATCACACTCTACAGCCAGAAGATGAAGGGTCTCAAGGATCTGCTGCTGGCAGAGAAGCTCAATACGCACGCCATCTCGCTGCAGGTGACCGCCCAATCGGTGGCATCGCGCAAGGTGCGCGGCGTGGCAGACAATCGACAGCCGGCGACCATTTCGGCAACCATAACGGCCATATCCTCAGCGGAGGGCATTGGTGCCGGTGGTGGTGGCGGTGGTGGAGGGAATGCAGCGAATGCTGCAGCGAGTGGTGCATCCTCAGCATCCAGTGGCGATAGCTCGACGCTGGCAGCCACTCGTCCAAAACGTACAAGACGCGAGTAAAAAGCAGTTTTCTTCAACAAAAAAAAAACAAAAAACAAAAAACAGTTTCCTCTAGTAATTTGTTGTTTGTAATTATTACATATATATATATATATCTATATATATATATAGATGTATAGTCTTGTAGCTTGTAAAGTTCGCACTGCATAAGCGCGGCGAGTAAAATGCGGCGAGAGAAAGAGAGCGAGAGCGAGTGTATTTTACTCGCTGCATTTGCTGTGAGCGACTTTTAGCACATGCATGACTTGCATTAATCCTCTATTATTACTATTATGCATATATATATGTATATATATATATATATATATATCTCAATATTTTTGATGTTCGATGTGTATTTATGTAGTTTGTAAGCGCGAAACAAAAACCGTTAGAGAACGCTTAGCGTTTTAAAAAAAATGAAGAGACAAAAACACACACAAAACAAAACAAAAAAACAACCAACAAACTCTCAACTATTTACAGAAGTCTCTCTGCGCACATAGCAACGAGCAACGAGTAACGAGTGCTGAGTGAAGTAGCGAGTGACAAGAAGTGAGAAAAAAGAGAGCGAGAGAGAGAGAGAGAGGGAACTCTTTACTATGTGTGCTAGAACTTAAACCGTATTGTAACTGTATTGTAGCCTGTTAAAATAATTCTTTGTCATATTATTTGTCCATATTTATTAATGCAACTTGTTTTACCCCAACATAGATATATGTACATAGATATATATATATGATGTGTACATATATATGTTTGTATCTTTTTTTTTGCTTAAGCTCAAGCGTAACTTTATTGGTGCTCTTCGTCTTGAAGAAAACTTGCAAATGTGTATCAAATGGACATAATGATGACGATGATGATGAATATGAATGTGTATGTCTGTTATTTACTACTACTACTATATGCATTTTATGAGGCTAAGCTGTTTTCTTCTTTTTTTTTGTATAATTTAGTTTACCAATAGTATATACATACCATGCATGTTTGTAGTTTTATTCAACTTAAAGTCGAAACAAAAGTATCAAATCAAAAAAAAAAAAGGAAAAAATAGACACAACCAACGCAAAATGCTAGAACAGAAAACAAACATATTTAACACTTCCTCTCTATATGTGATAAACTGTTTTTTCTAGAAAGCTTTCATATACTATGTAATAATACACACATACCACTATATACATAAATACATATATATATACATATACACACACACACACCCATACACTAGGGCCGTGCAACTTAAAAGGGGAAAAGGGGACGCGGCATGCACTTTTTAAATAATCAAATTATTCAAATTACAGCACCCAACTATGCAACAAAAACTAAAGCAAAAAAGAATGAAAAAGAAAAACCACAAAAAGTTATATTATTTATTAAACTTTTGGAAAGAGCAGCACTAATTAGTATTATAAAAATGTGAATTATATATGTTAACCTGAAAAAAATATTGTAATCAGTTGGACAATGACATTTTCTAAAGAGGTCGGCGTCAAAGTTAAGCAAAATGGAGCTTGAAAACAAATTGTTAAATGATGATAATAATTGCATTGCATTTTTTTTTTATTTGTGCGTTGTGCGTCTGTGATGAATAATGTATAGAGCAGAAATAAAATAATCAAAGATTGAGAAAGCCCATTAATAAAAAATAAAATAAAAAAACACACACACACAAAATAAACCATAATGAAGTAAAACAAAGAAAAACACAAATCGAACAATAAGTTCAAATATGGTATAAATTAATCAAATGTATGGTGTTTTATTCCTTTATAAAAGTAGCATATTTAAACAGAAACAAAAATTCTATATAATACACATGTAGATATATTTTGGCATACAAAATTTTTACAATAAGCGTACAACAAAAAATCAACAGTTTTGGCAAGCAAAAAAATCCAACTGGACAAAAAATAATAGCCAGGCAAACAAAAGAAAACGAATCGAAAGAAAAAAACAACAAGAAAAAAACCAAAAACATGCAATGAATCAAAAGCATACAGCAAAACTATTTATTATAATTGTTAACGTTACGTACATTTCAAACTGCTCAATAACCCTATTAGCTTGAAAGTCAAATAGCCACAAGTCAAAATGTTATAAAAAAAACAAAAAAAATTAATAAATGCATATTTGAAAAAGCAGAGAGCGCGCCAACTTTTCTAACGTCAATGTGGCAGCGCCTTGCATGCCAACAATCGTCTCACATTACGCGATCGATATATCGATAAGTCTAGTTGCTCATCACTAGACAAATGACTCGGCATCATTTCGTTTCGGCGTCAAATTGAGCAAGAAAATTGTTTAACAATTAAAGACCAGACACACAAAAGAAAAATAAAAATGTCTTCGGCCGATAAGGAAAAGGATAAGGATAAGGAGGAGACGAATCAAAAGAGTGAAGACTTGGGTCTGCTGGAGGAAGATGATGAGTTCGAAGAGTTTCCCGCTGAAGGTGAGGAATTTTGTTGTTGTTTTTGGCAAAAGCGAAATTAAATTTATTGCAATCGCAGATTTTCGTGTGGCCGACGATGTGGAGGAGCCTAATGTGTGGGAGGACAACTGGGACGATGATAATGTCGAGGATGATTTCAGTCAACAGCTGAAGGCACACTTGGAGAGCAAGAAAATGGATACATAACCACAAAAAATAGCAGAGATCGCGAATTAGAAATAATCAAATGAAAATATATTAAGAACTTAAATATCGCGTATGTTTTTGTCATCCAATTTCACAATGAAGCTCTTCACATGCTCAGCCGTACAGTGCTCCGCCTCCAGCTGCTCCAGAAAAGTATTATTGCTCTGCTCCAGTTGCTCCACTCGAGCAGCTTGTTGGACAATTTCAGCTTCTTGGCCGGCGATTTTTTGTTTTGCTGCCTGTGCTTCGTGTTCGCAGTTGAGTTTCAATTGCTTTACTTCGTTTTCACGCTGCTGAAGTTGTTGTTGCTGTTCCTGTTCGTTGGTGAGGAGACCTTGATTTGTGGTCTCCAGCGAGAGATGCTCCTTTTCCAGCTGCTCCTTCTCTTTGAGGCACTTCTTGTAGGCACTCAGTGCCTCTGGCGGAAGTATGGTAAAGAGCTTGTCGATTTCATCGTTGAGCAACTGATTCGTCTCGATTTCCATGCGTCGCTCCTTGTGTTGTTCCTCCTGCTTGGCAATTTCCACCTTGAAGCAATCAATGCGTGCAGCAATTTGCGCCGTTTGCCTGTTAACAATTATAATATATATTTATGTATAGTATAGATTATATTTAATTACTCCTTAACATTGGGCACATCGCTGACCAGCTGCTTGAGCTGATTCACTTGGCCTGTAATTTCCTGCAGCTGCTGCTCCTGCAATTTGGCTTCAGCTTCTTTCTGCTCGAGCAGCTTTGACTGCGCCTGCAGCTCGGCCAGCGCCTTCGGCAGCTCCTCGTGCAGTTGTTCAATGTTTGCCTCAGACTTGGCTTTGTTTATATTCCATTGGGCCGCATTCTGTTGGTTTTGCCCCAATTCCTTTTGCTTGGCGCCAAGTGTTGAGATTAGCGCGTGATGTTCCTTGTGCTTCTCCACAATCGGTGTGACAATCTTCTTCTTGTGCATTTTGTAGAAACAATAGTAATTGAAGAGCACGTCCAGCGTATTTCTTGTCTTTCGAACAGCTGCATAAATAAACACATATTATTTATCAATTCAATCAAAAGGAGTTTACAGACTTGGCTCGAAGATGTCCATGTAGGTGAAGGGTTTGCCGGGAAACGAGATTTGCAGTATGCGCTCCACTTGACGGCATAGTTTGCTCAGGAATTGGCGCTTCTCCCGCGACGTATCCTTCGATTCAATATTATAGGGCGGCTCCACGCGAAAGCCAAATGCACGCAAATAATGCACAAAAGTACGGGTGAGAAATGCTTCCGTTGGATGCGTTAGATCGCTGAGACGCATGTTCAGCTCGGGGAACAGTTTATTGGCCGAAGAGCAAACGTGCTCCATTGCTTCAGTACTCATCTTGTGTATTAAGTTTGCAATATCTTTTATCTCTATTTTATTTAAAACGAGCAAAACAACGTCGCGCTTGAATTTGACTTTGGCGTCGATATCCGTGCAATATTTCTCGATATATCGATAGCCGCGATCGCTCAAAAGAACTCATTAGGCAAACAATATGTTTACTCGATATATCGATAGCTGCTATCTTTCGAGTTTTAGTGTTGTTAAGCATTATTAACTTAAGTCAGCTGACTTAACGGCTTTTTCAATACGCTCTTCAGCTACCATAGGAACAATGTATTGTTTTATTTTGTGTGTCCTGCTGCGAAAAGTGCAAAATGACATCCTCGAGCGCTGTGGAAGATGAACGACTAACAGACTCGGAATTATCCGATGACGAGGGTGAGAATTTGCAAAAAAAACATTCGCATTTTTGCATTAATCAAATATTCCCCAACAGAGCGCAAAGTTGAGATTAAACCGGAGGAAGTGCGTCCGCCAACGCCGCGTCCCACGTACACAGATGAAGAGCTCAATCAATTGGTTGAGTATATACAACGGATGACGCTGCTCTACTCACTCACACAACAGGATTGGCGTGAGGAACCGCTGGATATGATACGCCGTTGGCTGCTGGAGGTCAATGAACCGTTGCTTAGCATTTGGTATGAGGGAAACAAGCTCAGTGCTTGTCTGGGCTTTCCCACGGAACACGTGGATGACATTAGCTATTTTCTGCGCGGCGAACCGAATGAGATTTTCACAGTTGATGGGTTCCACGACGAGATTCATTTTGGGAGCATTCACAGCGATGTGGACGCCAGTCTCATGTGTCTGCTGGAGCGTTTCTATGCGCCCATCTTTCGCAACTACAGCGACTGGAATCCGACAGTTCGCTCACGCTTCTGTGCCAGTCTGGACAGGCTGTTGGCCTTTATGTTTGCCATGAACGCCAAGATTGGCGGCATCTCGTCGCTGTATGTGCCCTTTGTGCTGCATCAGATTGGCGGCGAGCCGATTGTCTGCGACAGGCCATTGTTTAAGAATCTAGAGAGCATTGCAGTCTACTGGACCACGCAGATTCGCACGGTGCTCGGCGATCGCACGCTGATGGTGCCCCACGAACTGGCCACAGTCAACGATGAGTTCGAGTTCTGGGAATATCGTTGTGAGCATCATTGTTAAATCATTTTAAGATTTCATTTATAAAGTTTTGATTTATTTCTTATTACGAGATTTCATTACAACTTGAAACATTTACTTGCCTTTGCCACATTCACAAGGAGCATTTTTCTTACACTTTTAAAGCTACAGTCAGCAAATTCGCTTGGTATATTTTTGGCGATGTCGGCTTCCAAAAGCGATATACCTTTTGGAATAAATCCCATAGTTTGAAAGCTATAGTCAGCAATTCGAGAGTTATTTCAAAATACTCAATTACATTTGTTATAAAATTCTCGAGTCTATCTTCTGTAGTTCCAATCTTTCTGTGCAAGTCAATGCTGGAATGATTACAAGGCAGATTTATAATCACTTTTATATAGTTTATTCTCGACAGATCGATGAGGTGTTTCTATTTGGAAGGCAATATAAATTTACTCAATGAAAAGTGCAAGCAATGTGATCCCTGAAGAGGACTTTCTTCTCCCCTAAATAACCCATTAATATTTCACTTTACTTTGTCCAACTGGCATATTTTAGATAATCAGATGTCAATTATAAAATTATTATTTGTGTTTCATACTTATAGTGGAGGTGCTGCAGGGCATGAACTCGCAGCTGGCCCAGTTTGATGTGCAGCGTGTCTTCAAGGTGCTGCGCCAATGGCAATCTGTGCACATGACCCAAATTGGGGAGCTGCTCGAGGCTGGCCAGCAGGAGCAACTGTTGGCCATGTCGAACATAAAGTTTCTGCATCTGCTCGTGGAGCCATGCGCCAAAATCGATGTGGCAGCCACGCCGGCCGCAGTGTCGCAACTGCTGCCACACATTATACAGCTGATGCGCTTCATCTGGACACACTCGGAGCATTATGCGAGCAGTGATCGGATAACGATACTCTTTCGCAATCTGAGCAATCAGATAATCAAATACTGCACAGAGCGGATAGATTTGGATATTATTTTGACGGGTTGTCCACGCTTGGGCATCAAGATGTGCAACCTATCGCTGGAGTGTTGCATGGCCTACAAGGAGCACGTGCATCGCTTGCAGCAGAACATTGGCTGGCAACTCCAACTGGGCAACATATTCAATCAGATCAACGCATTCATGGAGCGTCTCGGCGATCTAATGGATATATGCGAGGCAATGATTGTGTTTGGCCGCCTGGATGAGAACGAGAAGCTGGAGAGGACCCAGTTTAGTGGCACCAGTGGCGAGCAGCTGGAGAAGATTGCGGGGCGGGTGGAGCAGCAGTTTCTCGTTGCACTCAATCAACTGCGCTCCAATGGCTCCAAGCACCTGATGCTCAACGTGCACCGTGCCGAGTGGTATGAAAAGGTGTCCAGTTATCGGAGGAGCGTGCAACGCATGGAAGAGACACAGCAGCGACTGATTGCCAACGTGTTTCGCTGTGTGTGCAACGTGGAGGAGTCACTGGAGGCATTGAATGTCATGTTGTACTACTCGTATCATGCCACACTGCGCAAGTGCTACTTGCGGCAAGTTACTCGCGTGTGGCAACTGTTCAGCGAGGATATGGATGCCACAATGCGGCAATTGTTGCTGCAACAGCGCTCGCAGCGGCATCAATCGTGGTTGCCGCAGCATGTTGCACACACACTCGGCTATCGCATCAATTTGGAACGTTTGCGCTGGCTACGCAATCGCTTGGCTCAGAGCAGCTCCTCCTGGTTGCCAGCGGTGCCGCAGACCGCCCAAGCGCTGGAGAAGTTTGAGCTGCTGCGCGAGCAATTCGAGCGCCAGATGCAAGTCTCCCACGAGCAGTGGCAACAATTGTACGCCACTTGTGGCCCGCATCTTGGCCAGAAGCTGGAGCGTTATTTGCTGCTGCGCAAATCGTGGCTGCAGTGCAATATTGATGTTGGCATCTTGGACATTTGCCAGCAGGCCGAGCACTTTGAGAGATTGGCCTTTGCGTTGCCGGTGGCAGTGCGGAAGATCTACGAGCGACAGGAGCAGCTTCGATCGGTTTACTGCAGTGTGTCGCAGCTGTGCCTGGACTACAATCGCCTCATGTTGCGACTGACTGCCAGGGAGAGGAAGCTGTTCCGGCCTCTGATTCAGGCCTGTGATCGTCAGCTGGCGCCGGGCATTTTCAAGCTGAGCTTTGGCTCCGTTGGTGGTGATGGCGACGCCGATGCCGGCTATGCCCAGTGGCTGGAGGACTGCGTGTGGTATGTGGAGCAACTGCGCCAAGTCATGCAGATCTACAAGCGTGCGAACAGGCAAATTGTTCGCTGTTGCGAACGCATCTGCGACACGTCCATGTTGCGTCTGAATTTTAGTGGCGCCGTCGAGATTTGCGTGTTTGAGCAACAGCTCAGCAGTGGACTCAATCGGGGCAACAGTGCCTTGCGCAAGTACTACAACACCATCGTCGAACTGATGCTGGCCGTGTCGGAGGAGTTCGACGACGTCAAAGATGAGGTGAGCGCGTAGAAATTTCAGTCGAAAACAAGTGAAAACATTCTAATCGAGTGTAGCCGACTAACAAATACTCTGATTGTAGTTTTACTGGTATTATACCTTCCAAATTTGGAGACTAGTTGTGGGAGATATTTGAGGCTATTGATTATCGATTGTCGATTTTATCATTTTCCGAGCTTCCCAGTCGACGTAGCCATTAACACCCTGTTTATTGGGAGCACAGGCGAGTATATCGTGGAAGCTTCAAGGCTTTAGCTGTAAGGGTTTCGAAATAATATCTTCTCAATCAAAGTATAAAACCAAGTTGATGACTAGCTTTAAAGTTGCGGGAAGCATCACTTGCAGTTTGCTTATCGGCAACTTGGATTTGTTTTAAGTCCAAACTGTATTTTAAATACATCAATCAGAGCACAAAAAGCTGCAACTCAAGTCTCAATTGTTGCAGCTGCCGAGGGAGTGGCATCAATACGTGAATGTCTTTGATGATATGCTGGCGAGTGCTTTTATGAGCTGTGCGCGCAGCTCGCTGGAATTGCTGCTGGAGGCGCTGCACTGCGAGGAGGACATGTCGCCCGCACCCATTCTGGTGATGGAGTCCGACGTGAAGGAGGCGCAGATAGTCCTTTCGCCCGATATGCCAGCGATTGGCGGAGTGCTGCGTGGGATTGTTGATCGCGTGCAGAGCCTGGTGGATCAGTTTCCACGTTTGGGGCAGAAGTTGAAGTTGCCCCGGGAGCAGAGACGCCCGAATTTTGCGAGAGCCTTTCGCGATGATGCCGAATGCTCGGAGCTGGTGCGGCGCATTGAGGCAGAGATTGCAGGGCAGCAGCAACATATTGGCGACTACATTGCCCGCTGGCAGCAGCATCATGCACTCTGGGAGATGACCGAGGAGGCTTTTACCCAGCGCCTTCTCTCGAGCGCCAAGACTGCCGGGGTCTTTGAGGGCGGCATCGAGCACTATAGCTCGCTGGCCGATGATATATCCTTTGTGGATGCCATGGCGCATGTGCACTTTGTGCTCATCAATCAGAATCCCATCAAGAGCACCCTGCTCGACTGGATCGAGAAGTGGCAGGCGCTGAACATCAAACTGCTGCTCAATCATGCAACATACCTAATACAATGTGAGTGGCTTCTGATATATATTTATAGCATAAATCGATTTTCTTACTAAAAAACAATCCATTTCTCTCCTGTACAGCTATCTATCGCTATATGTCACGCAATGAGCAGAAGGTGATGCGAGTGCCTCGAACCCACAGCGAGTCCATCGTTGCCCATCAGCTGTTCGAGCGCCTCGTTCGCGCCGTGCCCCTGAAGCAGATGAGATTCACGCCCATGCTGGAGCTGTTTGTGCTCCTCCACAAATATCGTGTGACAATTGCAGAGGAGAGCCACCAGCAGGTTCTCCAGCTGGAGCCCAACTGGCTGCACTATCTGCAGACGCTCCACGAAGCGGATGAAATGCTCGAGAACGAGGACGAGGCGCACAAGATCCTGCTGGCCCAGCAGGCCGATAAGTTTAGGCTGATCTTAAAAGAATTTCACGAGGACTTCTTCTCAAAGCTGCCCAAAAAATAAGCATTGAGGAGGAATCATCTAAAAATCCATAAGGATACGAACTGTCTTTTTATTATAAAAATACTCAGCACAGAAAGTTAGAATGCGCTAGTCGAGAGAGCTCGACTAGAAGCTATACTAAACACAGCTGTTTAATAAATAGGCGGCTTTTTATTTATCTATTGTAGTTCTGCACTAAAAGTGAATATACGTTTATCTTTTATCTATTTCAATTCTGCATTAAAACTTGAAGATACATTTTTCTGACACATTTCCTATGTCTTTCAATCGTTGAAGAGTTGATCAATAATATATCTGGGTATATTATATAACAATATCTGATATAGATTTATCTTTACAATTATTTCTTTTATGGCAATCGGACAACGGGCGGAGCTATCAATAAAATTAAAGAAACTTTGTCTTTGGCATACGAAAATGTAAATTAGTTCGAATTAGTTGTTATAGTCTCAGAGATCGCCTAGTTGATCGAGCATATAGATGCCTTATGGGCTCGAAATTGCTCTCTGCTGGTTAT
The DNA here is from genome assembly GCA_035042055.1 of Drosophila macrothrix. NCBI lineage: Eukaryota > Metazoa > Arthropoda > Insecta > Diptera > Drosophilidae > Drosophila > Drosophila macrothrix. The sequence goes on along the minus strand of JAWNLX010000124.1, from coordinate 7,508,305 downwards.
ATACTGGTTACATACTTGTGCACAGATTCAGAATACCCTTTGTCCATTTCCAATGGGAGGACAGCGTACATAAATTGTCGCTTTTTAAATGTGCACTCAAAGAAAGAAGAGAAGAGAAGCAAAGCAAAACAATTACTCATTAAGCGATATGATTTTTGATTAAAAGGCTAATTCTAGAAATTCAATTAGTTCGCTTTCAGCTTTGTTGCATAAGCGAATTGCGGGGCATGTTGTCAGCATTTGATGGATTGTATTGGTTGCCTGCATATCCAAACTGCGTCAATTGTGCTGTGTGTGTTTTTTATGTTGTCTTTTTTTTTGGGTTCAGTTGTGAACTGGGCACTCGGTTTGGCACTCGTCTTGCTACTCACTGCTTGGGCTGTTGCACAAATCGGAGGCAGTCATATTCTGGGTGTACTTGTGGATGTGCTTCGTTCCCAGCTGCTCGTCCATTTGTCTGCGGCACGTGTGCTTCTCCAGCGTGGACACTAGCTGACTCTCGTCACCAGCTTACCCCTCGAGGATGATTGGCTCTCTCAGAATATTACACACTTTCTGGTCGATTGGCAGCCAAAGGAGCAGCAGCAGCAGCAGCAGCTAACTGATTACAATGCCAACTTTGTGGATCGCCTGCAGAGAAGCCTCTCTCTTCTGGAGCTATCGGGGGAGTTGCTCTTGCAACCCGCCTGGCTGAACTTTATGCATGCCACGCCCACAACGCCCTATGATCTGCTGCTGCTTGGCTATCATTTCAATGATCATCTGCTGGGCGTGGCAGCCCACCTTGAGTGCCCCGTCGCCATTATCAGCACTCAGCAGCCCATTGGCTTTGTGCACAGCAATCCCGAGGAGCGTTGGTATGGAATACACCTGCTGGGTTTGCCACTGCTCAAAATGCAAGCCAGGAGCTGGGCCTTAAGCCTGGACATGGGTGCACTGACTCCACTCGAACTGCTGGCAACTATTCAAAGGCTGCTCAAAGAAGAGCAATTTAAACAAAGGATTCACAGCTTTATAAGGATCCTCCTTTGAGTGCCAGCAATTTGACTGTGTATTGGTTGGAGTATGACAACGCCAGGCAGCTGACCATCTGGCAGCGCCAACTGCTCGATGTACGCCTTGTCGTCTATGGCACAATGTTTCTAATCAGCTGGACAGCACTGTGGTTAATCAAATAGACTCTTCTGCATTCGCTTGACTAGCTGTGTCGTTTATTCGTATCCTTGCGTTAATATATAGATTATATATAGATTATGTATAGATTATTTATATATATATATATATATGTATTGGTATAAAATAGGTTTCTTAAAACAAAGACTTAATTACAATTGAATGTTTCAATACTTTTTCTTTTTTTGTCGATTTCAAAAACGGTTTGCCTCACAGTTCTGTGGTCTAAGTTTATGTAATAGGTATGTATAGATATATGTAGATGTAGATTATATATGTTTTTTAAATTAAATATACAAAATGCGAACTTAAACGTTACACTCTGCCCTGCTCAATTGGGAAAGGAACGTTTTCTAAAGTGAAGTTTTTGCAAAATTTAAGTTTGTTTGCCAAATATTCGAATATGTTGCTAAAGTTTAGCAATACTATTTATTCAAATAGTTTATTTGCAACGTTAAACACTGCCCTTAAATGGAAAGCAACGTTTTGTTAAGCAATTAAGTAAAGTTTTTGCAAATTTAAGTTTGTTTGCCAAAGTTATTCGAGCTATTAAACTCTTAACTCTCTCTCGAGTTTAGCAATACTATTTAGTAAAATAGTTTATATGAATATTATTATGGATTGAGACTTATGATTTCAATATAATATTAGATAGGCGTTAAAGTCTTTAAAAACTTAAAAACCCTTGTAGACCCGAGTTAAGCTGCTAAAATCAATATCAATTTTTGTGGCGTGTTTGAAATATTATATTTTTATACACTTTATATTTGTTTTTAGTAATTTTCGTTTTGCATAAATATATTTCTAATAATTCCCATTTGATGAAAATCTGGATATCAGCCGATTAACTCCGGTCTACATGGATATATAATCTTCTGCGAGTCAAAGATAAACCTTTTTTTCTTGAGTTCGACCTACTCAACCTTCGACCGATTGTTCCTACGGCAGCTATATGATATAGTTCGATCCGTTGATGTTCAAAATACGTACTGCCTTTAGCAAAAATACAGATACATCTATATCATCTTGATTGCATTTAAGCTATAAAGAAACTAAAAATATATGAACTGATATTGATCTGCTTTGCAAAGTTGAAAACAAAAGGATGTTTAATGAATAAAAATGAATTTATGGATTCAAGTTTGTTTGGCGAACTTTGATTTCTGAAAATTCGAATTTCCAATTTACTTTAATTATTTGATGCGCACTTAAAAATTGCGATCGAATAGGGTAAGTACAAATAAATCGTTTTTAAGATAAGAAAAAGCAATTGATTTCTTTTCTTATATATTCCGAGAAGTCAGTTTAAGCAAAATTGTTGCTGTAATTTGTGTTTGATAATTGATTGGCTGCTTCTAAGTGCGTCAACTGTGCGTCCACTGTGCTGCACAGTGGTTGAAGGTGCTCCTCTCTTGCAGGTAGTACATGTGTCTATGTCTGTGTGTCTGTGTGTCTCTGTGTGTGTGTGTGTGTGTGTGTAGTAATTACTTAAGGGTTTACACAGTTCTGGATTGTATTCAACGGCAGCAGGCAGGTCTCCCTCCATCCATGCAACCAAAGTGGAGCTTTAGCCAAATCCCAGCTGGCGCTGCGTCGCACGCGGACAGCGTCCTGTGGCAAGGATAAAGGCGCCATAGGTGCAAATGGGCGGACTGCACTCCTGGCTACGAATGCACCTGCAAATGTGGCAGACAAGACGAGTTAATGTTGCACAAAGAAACACCTCAAAACACTCCCCGAATGATAAAAACTTAAAATTATATTTTTATTTTTAGGCAAGTTTTTGTTTTTTTTAGAAAATAAATTTGAATATATTAAATCAATTAGTTAAAAAAATTGATTAAAAACCATAATATTATAATAATAAATGAAAAGGGACTAAGACTCGATTTAAAGACGAACCTGAGCTCGGAGACAGCGAATCCCTCGGCGCCGTTCTTCATGCGCTGACACGTCGAATCGCTGAGGTGGCAATCGCAGCGACAACTCGCCACACTTGTGGCAACTGGGTCGAATGTGCCCCAAATTGGTTGGTCGGGCTCGCGGCCAAAGTTGGTAAAGTGGTTGGGGCACTGGCACTGGCTGCTGCGCTTCCTGCGCAGAGCCATCGGACTGGCGCACTGGCATTCGGTGTGATTGAAGAACGGGACCATCATGTTGCGGCCGTGGCGACTCTGCACCGACCACACGAAGAACGGCAGCTCGACGGTCGACGTGCTCTTCACCGTCCACACCTGCGAGTGGGGGCAGCAGCTGCTGTTCTTGTCGCACCGATGCAACTTGATGTAACGCGGCGAATACGTATTCGACGGGTCCGTGTCCATGCGGATGATCCGCGGCTGCGGCAACCGGCACAGCGGCTCCTTTTCCATGCTCAAAATGTGGCGATTCACCAAAATTCTCACTGCAAATTGCAAAAATGTAAAATGCAAACAGCAACAATTAATAAATCAGTATAAACATAATTAATAACTAACTTTTTAATTACAACACAATGTTAATCCCGAAACATTATAAATTTCCATTATTCCCAATAGATATTGAGACTAGAAGCCAACGTTTATCCGACGATTTTATTCACAACAATTGTTTGTTTATGTGACGGCTTCCTTAAAGTGACGTTTTTTTAATGTATATTTCTATGATTATTATTATTTATTATTATATATTTCTAGTCTCTATATGTTGATGTAATCTTTCTTTCACTCTCTCTCTCTCGCTCTGTGCATATCTCTCTCCCTTTTCGCAATTGGGCAATTAACTGTTTACTTAAGCCATGTGAAATTCCAGTTGTAGTTGCAGTTGCAGCTGCAGTTGCATTTGGAGCAGACTAATGACTTTGTGCCCCTTGAGGGCTTTGTAGCTGTTGCTGCTTGCCAGCAAACCCAACGGTCACGGCTAACAGCTGCAATTTGCCACTGCCACCACCCACCAAGGGGCAAGTGCACAGGCAGCAGCAGCAGCAGTAGCAGCCAGTAATAAATTGGACAAACTGAATAATTCATGGGATGATCTCAAGTTGTTGCCATGTTGTCTGACAACGCCAACTTGATGATTCAATGTTGCAACACACATGCATACAAATTTACTTACATGTGTATGTATGTGTGTAAATGTAAATTGAAATGTGTTTACTCATTACTTGCTAGCCACTAATAGTCTGAGTCTGTTTCAGATTCTGATTCTGATTCCGATTCTTGCTGACTGCAGTGGCTCCATCTGTCGGTGGATGGGAGTCAGTGTGTTGCGTTGATGACCGATTTTAATGATTCGTATATAATATGTGGAATATGCATTTAAAGCCAATATATCCATCAAGAGTTATCAACTGAGTGCTTAAGTTAATTCAGTTGTCTGATTGGTGTCTGCTGTGGCTTCATCTGGCGATGGGTGGTCGCCACTTTGATGCTTATGACTGATTTGCTTTGCTTGCCTATTTTAATTCTTCAATTGTGAGAGTAGATATATTAAACACATACTTAAATATATGTAGGACATATACATTTATATTCAATATATATATATATATCAAAAATTAACTGTTTAAAGTGATTCAGATTCACGTTTATATTCTGATTGGTGGTCGTTTTAGCTCCATCTATCGGTCGGTGGACCCAACTTTGCTGTTCACATTTGTTGCTTCGCTGGCCTTTTTTTAAGATTCAATTGTGAGACGGACATAAAAATCATGTTTATGAATATATATGTACACCATATATGTACATATATGTGAAGTATAAACATTATGTTTAAACTGTTGCTGCTTAACATTTAGCTTCTGATGGTGGCTCCATCTGTTGGCAGGTGCCATTTTGATGCTTGCGACTTTTTAGCTTTGCTTGCGTTTTCTTTGCGAATATTTTTGTCTGCACCTGCAACTGACAACAAAAACAACAACAATAAACCATAAAAACAGCGTACGCTTTTTTATGGCTTTTATGGCGACAACAATAACAAATGTAAAAGGGGCAACATTTAATGTAAACAACGTGATAGCAATAAAGGTGGCGAAACCGTGCGTGGATCCATAAAGAAATTACAAAAAGCAAGAAGAACTCTAATCGATGCAACGAATATTAAATACTCTTGTATAACATAAATATCACATAAATAATAGTAATTCACAACCATTCGGACATGGTTAATAATCCACTAAACAAAAAACGCGCGTAAAACAATGCGAGCGATAAAAAAAACGCTAGCGTTGCATGCTGGTGCTGTTTAATCGGCGATACTATGTGCTTAACAATGGCATTGAAAGGTGCAAAAGCGAGTTCAAATTGACAAGTTGACGGAACTGCGGCGAAAAAACGCACGCGAATCGCGTGCAACAAGTCAATGAAAAAACTACCATAAAATAAAAATCATTAAATGAAGACACAAATATTATTTAAGATTTATTCAAGGCTGACATTTGCAAAAACTGCTTGAAATATCTGTGTTTTGTAAATTGTAACTGTAAATTCTTCTTGCTGCTAAACACAGCAGTGCAGAGCAACAGAAACTGCTTGCGTTAGTTGGTGCTGCTGTTTGATCATTTTTCTATCTCTCTTTTTCTCTCCCTTATTATGTTCAGTGATCTTTGTATTTTGAACAACTAAAAAGTGCTAGAAGCACCTAAAAATTGATTATTAATAAAGAGCATAATTTTTGTGTGTTATTAGAATTCATCTAACTAATAAGCTAATGATAAAAATGCTATCCGCTGATTACAAAACAAGTGCAATAAAAACAGTGATATAATTGTAAAGAAATCGTGGTTCTTGCAAGTGCAGAACAAAGCAGTGCAAAGCAGCACAAAGACTTTATCCAATTGCTGAGCGCAAGCAAAGCGAATCAGACTGACAGAGAGAGAGAGAGAGAGAGAGAGCAAGCAAGAATCGCTAGCAGTTTGCGGTTGTGGCGCAGAAATATCAAAAGAGAGAGAAAAGAGAGTTGCTTTTATTTTGATGTTTGCGTATGCTAAAGTGTAATAAGTGCCGTGCAAAGTATTGTGTCTTATTGGCGTTCTTCTAATGGGAAATTGTCATCCAATGCATTTATACGGATTATAAACATCTATTTTTTGGTAAGTGTGTCTAAAGAAATGGAGATATCAAAATTGTGTATACAAAGGAAGATTTCCTCTAATCTCCTCTAAAATTAAGGTTAGTATGTTAAAAGTAATTAGTTTAAAAGACACCTAATTGAAATGGATCCATTCTAAAAAAAACAGATGAGAAGAGATTAAATTATGGCAAGGAAATAATAAATTAATAATAATATTTACTCATACAAACATAAAAGAAAACGAAGAAGAGTAAAGTGCTCAATAAGTAAAGGAAGCGAATTGACAAGCAATATTCATAGCATGATTCATTTGTGGCATGACTCATTAAGTCAGCTGAACTTCATCGTTATGAAGTCAGTGAAAATTGCGTTATAGATAATACTCTTGGTATTCTTAGGAATATCTTAAGCCACCAGCAGTGATTAGCAGTCACGTTAAGTAAAGCTTGCCAAATGACCTGAAAATTGCATGCACAAACAATAATTGAATCAGCAGCAGCAACAACAACAGCAACAAGAACATTGAGCAAACATTTGAGATAACGGTTAATAAACAAACATGCCGCTTGCGCAAATGCCAATAATAATAACAGTACTCAGTAGTCAGTAGTCAATTTATACGAAGGCAAGGAAAGAAGCAGCTAAAGCTGACTTTCAGCGCTTAATCGATGACAACCGACAACCGACAACCGACACCGGACAACAATGTGATAAGAAAATTGTTGCATCATTACGCATTTAAAACCACAACAACAACAACAACTGCAACAACATTTGGCGAGGCATATCAGTTAACCATTTCCCAGGCTGAGTGACACACTTTCATTTGTGGAAATGACGACGAAGTTGTTGCTGCTGCTGCTGACCAACCAAACACGCGCTAACGGCTTGCAAAAATGTTGCTTGCTATTGGCAGGCACTGCTCGACCAACAGATACCCAGCACTTGCTGTTTAAATTAATCATTTATATCTAACTAGATTTATTCTACATTAAAATTCCCATGCAAATGTCTTCGCCGATCTGCGAATTATATTCATTTTTAAGCAATCTTTCTCAACTGTATTAATACTACTTTAAAATCTTAAATTCTTAAATGTATTTTATATAATGTATATTAAACTAAAATTACCATTCAAATCTCCATGCCAGAAATGAAATTATGCAGCCTTTTTTGTCTGTATTAATTCAGTATTCAAGTTGGAAAAATATCTTTTTAGAAAAGTTAAATTCCCATTCGGATTTGCATTGCAGCTAAGACACTCTTAAACGATAATAATGGAAACTCTTTTCTCGATGGAATTCTACTTTGTTAATTTAATTTTCCTCCTTAAAGCGTGCTTAACTGTGGTAAATGTATCTTATTCTACAGGTTCAGAGACTTGCCTGTCTTTTCTTTATCTTATGTCTTACTCTTTAGCTCTCTTTCTCTCTCCTTGACGTTTAAAGCTTAACAATATTTTGTCTGATTCCCAAATTCTATTTATAAATATTGTACTCTAATTATTATTAAAGACTTATTCTATTTTTACTTTTTTCTTCAATGCGCAACTTTATTTTTAATTTTTCAGTTGGTAAACATTAATAGTAAACCGAGAATCTAAATTCCTTCAACATATTTATCTATGTATCTTTCTTTATATAACCCACTTTTTCAAATATGCACAGGGTATTGAGCAGAAGAAGAAGCAGACAATTTTCACGCGCTTTAAGCGGCAATTTTCCAAGCGAATGGAAGTGGCAAAGTAAAAGATACACGCGATGAGCTCACATTTCATTGCCAATGCTCCAATGCTCCACGGCTTCCCTCCCCTCCCCTCGAATCGCCCCTGTCCCCTCTCCCTTCTCCGGCGCACTCCCCAACTGGGCAAATGTTGTCGTTAGAAATGGAATGTGCGATAGTCTCGAGCAGACTTTTAATGAAGTAATTGGTAGGATCAGCACTGGTCAAAAAAGAAAAAAAGAAAAATAAAAAATACCACATTTTTGTGCACCAAATTGCAGCACACCGAATATTAGGCACTCTAATTTATAATAATTATTATAAATAAGTGAAATATACAAATAAATACCATTGAAGGTAGGACTAAAAAAGACCAATTAATATCAATGAAATTTCGTTTATAAAAAGAATTAAGTCTTGTTAGACTGGAGAAAATTATATTTTAACTAACAAAGCTCGATTGATTAAGAAGAATAAGAAAGAAAAGGGATGCTTGTATTATTATTTATAGCACTAAAAATTAAAATTAATTAAACAAATAAAATGTTTATAAAGAAATCAACTATTATATTGATCGATTAGGTGTGCCTGATTTAAACTTGAAATGAAACTAAACGGAAAAGTTTTCTTCTGCTTAATTTAAGCAGATTAAAGTTGAAGACTTTCTTTTAGAATACTGAATGCTTTTATTAATAGTAGAGCAGGCTTTTCAGATAGCAGTGTAGAGAAGCAAAGCCTAACAAACGTTGACAAGTTAACTTGTTTTAATTGCAACGAAAGTGCACATAGAAAAAATAGGGAGAAGAGAGCAGAGCAGAGAAGAGAAGGGAGAAGCGCAGCGAGAGGCAAAAGCAGAAACAGTGAAAATTTCTGGCATTTTGCTTGAGTTTTTGGTTGAGGTAGAAAAAGAAAAAGTAGAAAAAGAATAATAAGCAGCCAGTTTGTTGCTGGCCTTCTGCAGTCAATCAGTCTGTTTGTCTATCCGTCTGTCCATCTGTCCATATGTCCATATGTCCGTCTGTGCATGTGTGCGTCAGTCAGTCCATCATTGAGTCAGTTAGTCAGTTCAGTTGCTGGCCATTTAGAAAGTGTCGCTATTTTGGCTTTGGCCTCAACTAGATTTTTACCCTTTGCAGCAGTCAACACTCAGAAAAAAATCGAAAATGCTTGTCTTAACTCGAAAAAACCAAAACAATTGCAGTTTTTCTATTGTTTTAGAAATATTTTCTATTATTAAGAAAAACATTTCTAGAAGTTCAGAAAATATTATATCTAAAATGCAGAAACAAGCAATGAAATTTACTGGCTCGGCTTTTATATTAGAATAATTAAGAGTAGCAAGTTTATTCAAATTAAATTACATAAATTTATAAACTAAGTAAATATTTGCATATGTGTGAAATCTGAAAATGGAAAAATCCACTTTGAAATTAATAAATGCAAACTGTTCTTCTTAGAAAGCTACAACTATAAAATTTAGCAATTCACTTGCTGAAAAAACATTTTTGCCAAAATGATGGTAGTTTTTTCTGCGTGTAGTCACGTGCCGCAAGCATTAGACGCACAATGCCAGACAATAAGAAGAAGAAGGGAAGGAATTCATGTGTCAGGTTTTAGCGCAATGTTTCGCATTTGTTTAACAGATGATTTTATGAGCAGAACGTGTTCATCAAGATCATAATGCGAGGGAGTCAGCGAGGGAGATCAGCAATAGCTTGATGCACACACCCAAGCACCCTCCACACATTCAATTCATTATGTGTGGCGACACGAAAAAAATCAGCTCTGACTCATTAGGTATGTATTTGAATTGGTGTGCTCTACTTACTTTGAGTCTGATTGTTTTGGATCTCCTGGTAGTGGCGACGACTTTTTTGCACCATCTCCGGGCTGCCCAGTTCCTGTTCCTTCTGTGCGGTTAAGTCGCCCAGCGGCTGATCCGATTGATAGCCAGCCTGCAATGATGTGCATATGAATGAGTATGTGTGTGCGAGTGTGTGAGTGTGTAAAAGGGTGTGTGTGCGTCAAAGGGAAAGTTGTGAAAAATTGATATTGAAATGTGATATCGACATTTATTTGTAGCAAAAGGGTATGCTATAGCTGTGCAAAAATATATGTATAAAGGATAGCGTATATATATTCTTGAACAGCCGAGTAGATGCAGCCATATCGAAGAGAGACTTTTAATTTGGATTAAAGGCACATCAAGTTTTATTTCATTTCGATGTGTTGCTGTTTCCCCAATATCGATAAATACTTCAAAATTGGATGACAAATTCTCCTATAAAATGCGCAAATCATTTTTATTTTGATTGATTGACTTATCAACTAATATCAGCAATCCTATTTACTTAACAGCTGCTTCCAGGGTATCTCCTCGTCGAGTTGTCGCGACCAGAACCCTCCTGTTTTTCCCAATATATCTTTTTGCTGGCCACATAAACTTATTTTCAATGTACATATTGACATTCACATGTGCCCATAAAGTAAATACCCTATGGAGTGTCGTGTGGGTTGTCTGGTTTCTAGATCTTGTATGTATAAATAAATATCAATATCAATATGAAATTAAACAAGCTCATTTGAACTGCATAAGTAGCTTTTGCTACTGTTTAAGGAGTATATTTTAGTCAACTCTTTTCACTGATTTCTCATTTAATATACCAATGCAATTTTTCTCCTTTTCGTTAAATTTTCAAGCTGCTAAAATCAGTTCTTAAATAAAGGGTATCTTTTTTATGAACTACACTTGAAAAATGAGTTTTTCTTACTTTTGTATTTATTTTATTACACTATTTCAATATGTTTCGCAGCATATGAAATCAACATGAAACATTCACAACTTTTGCGGGAATTCGTTGAAAACGGCCAATCAGAAAAAGAAAAACACGCAAAGTAAAAATTGTGCAATGCATGAAAAAGATAAAAGTGATATGGAACCAAATAAATTGGCATATTTTTTGTTGTTATTTAATATATCATTCGATATCAGAAAATATTACACATTTGCCCGTCTAATAATAAAGCACAAATATATAAATAAATAAATATAATAAATCAACACTGAAATACAAATTTGGGACATCAACTTCACATCTGAGCTAGAAAAATCACAGAAAAATATCTCAGCTAAAAGTCAGTAAGAAAAGAAATAAAAAAACGTATCCGAGCAAAAAAATAAAATAAAAATCCAAACTTGAAGAAAGTTCTTAGAATGCTTTGCTTTCCCCAAAAAAATGCACGCAAAAATGAAATAATATAGAAAGCAACTTAAACTGTTTTTTGCTGAACAAGACACACATCTCCCCATCTCCCCACCACCTCTCTTCATTCCCCTTGCATCACATTAGCATTTCCCAGGACGTTGGGCATTTCAGTTAACGCGCTGTTGCCGACTGGGGTTATGCGAAACATGTCGTTGCCCCCAACCCCCCCCCAACTCATCAAGCGGGCTGCCATTTCTCTTGCATGCACAGTTCATTTATTACACACCCCCATCCAGCTCCACCCATCTCCCATCCCCCATTCCTCCTTTCTCCTCAGCCAGTTATATGCAGTGTCGTTAGTTTTCACACGACACTCGGGGAAAAGCAGGAGCGAGTAGTGAAAATGGGGAGTGGACTCCAGGAGTCGACTCGAGGAGACGCGTCCTTTGTTGAAAATCAATATCGGTATATGCGACTGACATGCAAAAGTTGTTTAAGTTTCTCGTGTTTCACATTGCACATTATGCATTTTTCTTATTTGCTGCTCTTTGAGCTGTAAGTGATAACATGTTTCCATCTCCTGTTGCCCCACCCCTCCCCCCTTTTCAGGTGTTGCTGCATTTGCAACTGCAACATGTTCCACATGTGCTGTAGTTGTTGTTGTTCTGTGAGATACCCTGTAGCCCATTAATCATAAGTTAAGTGATGCAATATGCAGCAGACAACATGAAAAGTGTTTTAAAAGTATATAAAAAAGTTTATTTTAGTTTCTATTTTGAGCATCAAATAATATATATATATATATTATATATATATATATATATATTATACAAATATTCAAAAATGTATAAATATATAAATTATATAAATAGTCAGCTACAAGCAAGATAGAGATTCAGTTCATCAAATTGAACACATCTCTCAGCCTTGTCAGCCACACAATTCCCAATAAAATAGTCCAACAGACTCAAAGCTAAGCTAACCTTTTTGAGCACTAGAAGTTGTGTACAGGGTATTTGAGAGGCGCACTGTGTGCAATGCATTTACTTTGGTTGATTTTATTGGCAGAAATACTGTTTTCTGTGGCCAACCAAACAATTTCCCACATCTGCTTAAAATCTCTTAACTCGCACACCTTTACACACACACACACACACACACATATACACACACACACTCGCACACACACAAAATATGTGCTGCATAAATCATATGCATAAATTCAATTAAATTCTGGGATACATGTCAATTGCAGGATAAATGCATAAATTAAAGATTTCTTTAAAAATAATTTAATTTTATGCAAATCGAATTGTTTTTCTGAAGCATACATAAATCAATTTAATTGTATTTTGCAAAGAAAAATGTATTGAAAAGCAAGTGCAAATAAATTCGAGGCATATTTTAAAATACATATCTGAGGCAGTTTCCCAGCATAAGCTAAACATAAAATATTGTCAGTAAGGTTCAATCGACAAGCGATTTTCTAATCCCAACTAGTCTGGCTTCTTTTGTTACACCTCGCAATACGTTTTAATAACTTTAAGTAAAGTTAAGTCTAAATCGACTTGGCCGTTGATCAGGCATATATATATATATATATATATATATATATATATATATGCTTTATAGTAACTCAGATGCTGCCTTCTGCCTGGTACATAGCTTACCACAACTTTAGAGCATTTATGCACAGTAATAAATGTGTATGAGAAACTGCAGTTCTTCCCCCTCTATCTCATCTATATCTATTATCTCTCTCGCCTGATCTTCTCTCATTATGTGGGCGCACTTGTTATTTTCTGATTGTGGTTTTTGAGTTTGGTTCTTTGGCACTTTGACTCATCGCGTTGCACAGCAAACAACGCATTTGCTTTTGGTGGCATAAGCCGAGCTCCTGCCGCCATTCGTTAGGCTACCGCAAACAAGAAAAATAACAACAACAATAATAACAAGAGATATAACAAAAGCACCTTTTCATGTTGTTTTTTGTTATTGTTGTTTTAGTTGTTGTTTTTTATAACCAGTTCTACTTAAGCTTCATTACGCATGCTCAGCCATGACAGGCCCATTTCGAGGCCCTGTGACGTACGCATTACCCCAATGCAACCCCTGCCCCTGCCTCTGCCCCGCCCCGCCCGTTCTCCTCTTGCCTTGGCAGATGAAAAAACCCATTAAGTGTCTGCCGGTTGACAGTATTCAAAATATGCACAGCAGTTGCAGTTGTTGTTGTTATTCTTGTTGTTCGAGGCACCCAAACAATAAAAACAAACTTCATTTGCATATACCTCATTCTCTCTCTCTCTCTCTCTCTCTCTCTGTTTCTCTCTATCCGTCTCTCTCTCGCACTCTAACTCCGGTTTGAAGGATGCTCGTTGAGGGTATTGAGCTGGACTCCTGGCGTGGCGTGGGTGTGACGCACGTCAGGCCTTTTTATTATACTAGAAGGAGGAGGAGGAGCAGCTGCAGCAGCAGGCCAGCAGCTACACTCAGAAAAAAACAATACGAAAATAAAGAATACATATATATGCTTAACTACAGTTCGTTTATTCTACTTGTTAAATTATTATATCAACATTATTTTATAATGTTACAATCCGAAAAAATGGTCAATTGAGCTGAAAACTAGAAAATTTGTCTAGTTTTTATAAATATTTGTAGATATAAGAAAACGTTTTCCAACAGGAAAATTACACAATCTCAAAAATTCCAAAAAGTAGAAATGTAAACCATAGTTTTTAGAGAGCCAGAATCACAAATTTGAAATAATAAGACGAGGTCGCCAAAAGTAGAGCGATGCAAGTCGATTGTTTTTCGAGTGTAACAGTAACAATAACAGCGAAAAAGCGTCTCTGCTTTTTATTTGCAATCAAAAGAGTTATGAGCCAAATGCAAATAGCTTTCGAGTTTTGCAGCGCACTGTTTTCATTTTTATGATCACAAACACCTCCACACAACCCCCCACAAAAGTCAGTTGCCGCTGGTCAAGCAGCAGGCAGAAACAGTAGCAGTGTGTGGCACACCCCTAGATCAGCACCCCAACCCGCACGACAGCAACCAACCCCCTCCCCATTCAGGTTGGCACGAATGCGGCAAATTCGACGCCAACTGTGCAAATAATAAACACAAAAAATCGACACAATATTTATTTTTACTAAAGACAAACCCAACAGCAACAAAGGAATGCGTCTATTTGAAATAGATATAGATATAGATATAGATATAGATATTTATATAGATATAGTTATAGTTATAGTTTGATAATATTTATTTGTGCCAAATTGCAATAAGCCAAAGATAGAAAAGTGAGCAACTTTACAGATCGGACATTTTTAATATGATTACTTGACGAATGAATTATGAATATTGTATTATAATATATCTTCTTTTTTAGTTTGTAAGAGATACGAGTGGGTGAAGTTTTTGCAGATATCAAGTTTTAACAATATTACTTGAATGAATAATAAAGATTTTAATGTAAGATCTATTTTCTTCTTCTTAGTTATAATTATATGATTTTGGGATTTTACTTAATTTCAATGGTATTTACATATGGAACACTGATCTAAGAACATTTATCGCTATACTTTGAAATGGGTGTGCGACACTGACAATGCTCAATAGGATCTCACTGAAAGTAAAAGCTAAAAATCTATTAAACATAGTTTTGCTCGAATATTAATTCGACTAACTTTCAAATTCAATTCACTTACATTTTTTTATTGAAATATTGATGTAAAATGCAAATCAGAGCATGCCAAGATCGAAGCAGTTTTCAATTGCTCAAGTTCGCTTATTTACTTTACTCGGTGTGTTGTTGTTCTTGTTGTTGTTGCTGTCTTTCAATTGTGTGTGTTGCAACTGCAACAACAAATGGCCACAGTTGCAAGCTGAAATGTGTGGCAATTTGGCTAAAAGCTGAGCATTGAAAAGTGCAGCGTTTTGGAAAACATTTCGCCTCAAATATATTCATTTCGAAATTGTAAACATGGCCCAGACAGAGGCAGACATCCCCACACACACACCCCACACACACACACACACACACATGGTGTTGGTGGCACATGGCGAATGCGTAATGTGAAATGCTTATAAATTGTTTTCTTTTAAAGTTTTTTTGGCCTGTTTCACTTTGCCGTTTGACATAAAAGTGCCAATTAGACTCTGGCTTGGCCAGCAGTAATAGCTGTTTTTCTTCTTCTTGTTGTTGTTGCTGTTTGGCCATAAAAGTCAAGTGATTAAAAAATTCAACTATTTTTGCATTTGCATTTGGGTTTTATAACTTAATTGAAACTACTCGCATTATTTTCACATTCGAACACAATTTTTCTCTCAGACTCAATGGAAAAATGCTTTTTAATTTTAACGAGCGAATGCAAAAATAAATGGAAATCTACAGAAGACTCTCCTCACTCTTCTCTCCACACTCTCCACTTCTCGCTTTCAGGCTGTCCGCCTGTCCATCTGTCCGTCTGTCTGTCGGTCTGTTTATTATGACAATTTTATTTGTTTTTATTTTGGCGCAGGCGAAAACTGAAATGAAAATGAAAGCAGAAATCATCAAGCAGAGAGCAGAAAGCAGAAAGTTCACGCAAGAAGAAGAAAGCATGCGTCGCCTGCCGGCCATAAACGGCAACAGCAGCCAATGTCAATGACAGAAAAATTACGATGACGACGAGGATGTTGATGCTGATGATCACATGTTGACGAGCAGCGCTTAAGCTAAATGTTGCTGCAGTATGTTGCCAAGGCAGACGCGCTGTAAAGATGCCAGAATGGTAATGGCCTCATTCGAAATGCTAACGAGCTGAGCTTAATGTTGCTGCAGCATGTTGCCAAGGAATATGACTTAGTATTACATCTCTCGAAATGTTGACGAGCTAAGCAAAATGCTGTTGCAACATGTTGCCAAGGCATATGTCTTATTATGATGTCTATCGAAATGTTGACGAGCTAAGCAAAACTTGTTGCAAAAGTCAATTGCGGACTTAATCGAAATATTGACAAAATGAGCAGCGCTTAAGCTGATTATCCCTGCAACATGTTGCCCAGGCAGACGAACTATCCACATTATTGTGGCCTCAATCGAAATGTTGATAAGCTGCACTGCGCTTTAAGCTAAATGTTGCACTATCAACATTAAAAAGATGCCGGAAATCTGGCCTCAACACACAGCTGATGAACTGATGTAGACACAGAATAAATACAGATATAGCCTACACACATATATATATATATATATATATATCTGTATATATATTGCGATTGAATTGACTGATTGCCCCGTCGAGACTGTCGAAGAAGAAGAAGACGCAGATGCAGAACATGACACAGCTCCCTCTAATTGCAACGCCCACACGCAACAACACGGAAGATTGAGATTGAGATTGCCTAAGAGTACGCAGTCTGTGTGTAAAGTGTGTGTGTAAAGTGTGCGAGTCAAGTGTGTGTGTGTTTTGGCCACAGATTGACTTTCGCAATTTGCTTCAATTTGTTCTGAGAGAGAGAGAGAGAGAGAGAGACACAAGGGAACAGACCGAGAGAGAAATAGAGAGAGTCTCTTTGCATACTGATGAATTCGTTTTAAGGCAAATCTTTATCGTTTGAAGAAAAATATTTTCTTTTATTTAGAATTTATTATTTCTTAAAACAAGGAAAACTTCCTAGTTTTAGGACGACTTTCTAATTTGTTTTCTGAATGTAATCATCAGAGCTCTGCTATATATAATCAGTTCACTATTTGGCCTTGATTTTATAGGTTTTCTATTAGAGGTGTTTTATGTATAAAACGATTATGATATCTATCCAACAGTCTTAAGTATGCTTAAAATTAGATTAAAGTGCTTAAGCATTTTAGCTGAAAGCCAATAAATAAAAATTGTAAAAGTAAAAATAAAAGTCTCGCTCGATTGTCTCATTTATATATTCATGATCAGCATTGGTGACTCTTTTGACGAAGATCTTTATCAGGCAGATAGAAATGCAAACAAAACTTAAATTTAACTAAAGACATCTTTGCTAAATTGATGCAGCTAAGAAAAGTGGCTAAAAAGTGTTGGCAAGCTTTCATTGAGCCATCGATTATCGTTCAGTTGGGCGGTGTTTAACGATCGATCAAAAAGGTGGGCCAACACACAACAGTCCGGGGCAGTAAATTATGAACAGCCACAGTGGCCAAAGAGCCAAAATATCCCAACAACTTTCAAGAGTCAATGAAAAAAAACAAAAACAAAAACACTTAATTTGTTGGAATGTTCACACTTTTTTTCGGCTTGACAGTTCCCGTTTTTTTGATTGTTTTTATTTTTGTTTATTTTGTTCAAGTTTTTCGGCTTTTCCTTGTTCATTAAAGCTAAAAACAAGAAATGTATTTATTAATAATATGTATAAAACTTTATGGATTGCCATATAAATTGAAAGCTTCCGCAATTTAAACTGAACTATAAATCATGAACGTAAAAAATGTGTATATATATCTATATATATATATATAGTGTATTGGCTATTGTGTCATAAGCCGATTTGGTTGTCATTAGTGCGAGTTATGACAGCGGACGCCCATCGCGCAATACTAAATGAATAATGCCAATAAATCAAGGTAATACTTTGAAGATATTTTTTCAGTTTATTCCGATTTTTCTCTTCATTTTTTTAGCCTGCGAAGCGCTGAGAAAAATGCCGCGTGAAGCTTAAAAGATTACAATTAGCCTGCCACATCCCCATCCCCCTCCCAGGCAAGAACCGATGAGAATCAAAGCCATCGATGCTTGCTAAAACCTTAAGTGCTTATCACAATTGAGAATTTTCGAAGCAGCAGAGAATTCGAGAATTAGAGTAATGGCTTGCGAAAGTATAAGCTGCAGATTTAGCGGTTTACTTAATGGTTATAGCTATTCTTGAAGAGGTTGGCATTAAATATAAATAGATATCCTTGTTACTAGCCAGGTGAATATAACCATGTATGTTTATCTACCAGTTCTCAATATATATATATATATATATATATATATATATGTCTGAGTCTGATCTGCTAGGCTATAAAATCTGTGGCGTGTTTCAGATAGCCATTCTTACTTATTTTTATTCTACAGCACATTTCAACTGTTTTTAAATATATTAATAAAATGTATACTAATTGTTCCAACTTTCCCCCTATTCATATCTCTTTTGTATATTTATTTTCTGCTACGATTTGTTGTATCTTTTAACGGATGCATAAATATTGCAACTGACGTGAACAGAAACAATTGTTGGAACTGTTGTTCCACATTATTTAAATTGACATTTACTTGAAATAATATAAAGAATAAATAAGATATATAAAATGATGTTGTAGGCAATTTGATTTGTAATATAAATGAAATGAGTATGTATATTGATTGAGTTGCGTTTTCTGTTGACAAATAAATAATTGACTTAATTAATATTTAATTGAACCGAGTCGCTCAACGCGTTGATTCATTCAATATAACACTTGTTATTTAGCAGTGTATTTCTTATGGCTAAATCAGTTATTTGCATTTTATTGACCCAGTCAAATTAGAATTATGACTATAAATTACATATGTTTATTGCACAAAGACCCCGAGCAGAGTCTGAAATAGACACAGACAACTGATAACCGCGTTGCTTGGCATTGAAAATGAGCGAAAGATAGAGAGAGAGAGAGAGAGAGAGAGAGAGAGAGAGAGAATCAGCAAAGATAACCCAGTTGACCTGCGCTTGAAGCAGCCAAGATACAAAATACTCTGACAAATTGTAGATTCCTTGCTTATTACATATTTCCAAAAATAAAATATGAGAAATATGTCAAGTATTTTATAATAGTTTTCATTTAATTTAAGTGCCCTACAATAAAGGCATGTGGAGCGGGTATAACAGACTGCAGTGTTGATAACAATAAATAATTTAAAAGTTTAAAATAATAAGTGCAATAAAAAAGGCATTTATCTATTTATAAGAGTTAAAGTTATTAAACTTTGTATACAGGGTATTTTATAATTTATACTATATGTTAAATATATTATTGTTGGTGGGTTTCTGGTCCTACGATTTAGAATATATCTTTTCTGACTCCTACTGAGTCTACTGAGTCAACTCCGCCATCAATTCTATTTTCTAATCATTTTGTGTTTCATTAAAACATAAAACTATCTTTTGCAGATATATTCGAATACAAAATACATATTTATAATATTTAGCTAAAATTTCCATTTCCATATCTTCGTCGAAAATGATATAAGCTGCGTTAATAATCATGCTTAACCCGCTTATAATTATATCGGTTAGAATAGTTAATGAAAATGCATTTTAATTATCAACAGCTCAGTTTGAAAGTGCTCTGAAGTTGCAGCTGCTGCTTGTGGCACGCAGCAGCTATGCAAATGGAAGGCGTGCAACGCAAACAGCAATAATAATAATAAAGTAGAAATAATAGCAAGTGCTCTGATTGAAACTGACAAAGTTGCAAAGAGGCAATTGCAGCAGCTGATGTTGCAGCAACGATAACAAGGACATCGAGGCAATATTAAATTCCAGCTAAAGGTCAACAGTCAAAGGATGGCATTCACTGAGGAGTGGGTGCTAGAGGGGGGAGGGGGGAGGTGGGGGGGTGTACAACTGGCATAGCAGGTACACTTCATAGCTCGACTGCACTTCAGTTGAAATCTCTTCTCTATGCTGGCCTTGGCCAGCGGGGCCAAAGGGGAGCTGAGGGGTGTTAAGGGTGCAAGTGCTTCAAGTGATAAGCTGCAACTGAGTCTACTGAAATCAGTGGCAGATTGTATTCTAAATGCATAATAAATACATATATATATAGTGCATATGTTAAGTGTCTTTATTGAAATCGCTGGAAATCCCCGTTCCAAACGAAATCCACATTTTTTTTGTTTTGTTTTTCATTTGCTGATTAAAACGCAAAAATGTCTTAATAAATGCGTAATGCGAACAGACATTAAATAAAATTTATATATATTTTTTTCCTCAAATAATGCTTGACAGTGACTCAATGCTCAAGTTAAAGTATAATAATTAAATAAAATGGGAAGAAGGCTATGATGAAGTTGTGCCAAAGTTTATAATAGGCAAAGGAAGCATCTCCGACTTCATAAAGCATATATATATTCTCGATCATCATCAACAGCCAAGTCGATTAAGCAATATACGTCCGTCTGTCTATGAGACATTAAGAGCCACACTCAGAAAAAACCGCCCAAAAAAATAAAGATTTTCTGGTTTTTAGAAATAGTTCCTAAATATTAGGAAATACAATTTTAAAAATTGGAAACATGCCTGACCTAAATCGACAGTATCAAAAATATGGCAATGCTTTCTATTTTTTCGAAATATTTTTTATTATTAAAAAATGCATTTTTAGAAAGTAGAAATACAAAAAATTATTTTTAGCTAAAGTACTTTATGAAATGCTGACAAAAGTAATGAAATTTACTGGCTCGACTTGTTTGTATATATGAAATCATAATGTGGAATCTAATGTTTAACAATAATATAAGTAACAAAAAAGTGAATTTAAGAAGTTTTCATGGGAAACATCAGTTTGCTCAGACTTATCTTATCTTTTTTCGAAATTCTAAAAATTTACTTGCTGAATAATAACCATTGGCGACTCACTAAAACTCGTGACTAGTTTTGCTGAGTGTAGGTAGTTAAGATTTGCTATATAACTACTCGTCTAACCGGGAACAGATCAAATTAAGACCTCTTTAAGAGCTGCTAGACGAGCGCTCTCGACTCGCTTTCGAGCGTATTCTAATTTATTTTCCAATTCGAATGAGTCAGGCACCAATTGGATGGGGGCCAATTGGAAGTGATTCTGATTTGCATGGATGAGGCGGCAACTGTTACAAAATATCATTTCATTTCGATGCATCGCCCGTCAATCAACTCAATTAAAGGGCCAGCATAACGGCAAGTGAAGTGAGAAGAGAAGCGAGAAGAGAGGGGAAGAGTAGAAAAGAGAAGAGTCTGCTTGGCCTTAAACGGCAACACTGATTGACGCTTATCAGTTAAACACTTGTTGCAGCCATCAAAGAAGACAGCTTCTGGTTCAGGTTCAGGTTCAACTTTAGCTCTCTCTCTCTTCCTCTCTCTCTCTCTCTCTCTCTCTGTCTCTATCTCACTTTGTCGGCTTGGTTGGCCCAATTACAGGCCAGAAAGTGAAACCGATCGATCGATTGGAGTGCTCAGGCCTGGCCAGGCCAGGATCAGGAGGCAATTGATGCCACTCAAGCCACAAATTGGCTTGTTAACCAAATTGGCTGCTTCTTTTGACTTGCAACACGTTTCTTGTTTTTTTTCTTCTTCTTTTTAATTTGCGAGGCGTCTCCGCAGTATTGAATAACTCTGGTTGGGTGGGCTGCTGCAATTAAATACATTCGTTTCGTTCTGGTATTCAGTTAAGTTATTCATATTCACATATTCATAATACTCACTCAATCACTCGCTGAGTACATTCATTGCCCGTTCAATTTTCAAGGTTCAAGGTGAGGCATTCACTTCTAATGCAAAGAATCTCGGACAAAAAACCGGCCTCCATCCAAAGTGGGTTACTCAGTAAATTATTGCATTTTATTATTATTGCAATTTGCAAGTTTTATTAACTTAGAGGAAACTGATAGAAGTGAGTTGAACAGATATGTAAACTTAAATCGTGTTTATATATATTACTAATAAGTATACATATATGTCATAAATGCAGAATAAATGTTTTAAGTATTGCTCGATAAATTATTCCATTTGATTTATTGTAAATTGGAAAAGTAAACTTGCAGAACATTGATAGAAATGCGAATTGAAATGTAAACTTGAAACTTCTTTTTGCAAAACTATATTGAAAATGTTGACAGAAATTTATATGCACAAACACAATAGAAATATACGAGAAGTTCATATATATATGTCGGAGTATATATTATTAAGTTTCAGTTTCTATTTTAGGTTTATATAAGATTAAACATATTTGTGATAAGTGCAATTTTATTTTTTTCAAGACTGCCATACAAATATAAATAAAAATAAAAATATTCATAATACATATGAAAAATTGTTGAGGCAGGCAATTTGGAATATGTGATAATATTATCTTTGAGATACAGCTGGCAACTGTGCGATAAATGTGAGATAATTTGGAAAGAATTCAAACAAGCTGTGCAAATAACGCTAATATTTAAGATGCATATGAAATAATAAAATGAAATAATAATTTGAAATGCTCAAAAAGTATCTGTGAGATACACTTTCGTATTCATCAAAGAATCTGCCACATTATTTAAATATTTACATAAAGTATATTGAGTTATAAAATGGGCGTCTTTTGACGAGAACACATTTCAAAAAAAAATATATTTTTTTTAATATATAAAGAAAGTGAACCGCAAATAACAATGTTGTCAATGCAGACAGAAATATGTATGTAGGAATATCAATATCAATATATGTATAAGTCTAGTATATGGGAGTATATATTATTCAGTTTAAGTTCTTGTTCATATAAAAATATATTATATTATTATATATGTGATAAATACATGTATCCTTGGGATACATAAACATATCTGAGATACACATATAAATAAGAATATAAATAATATATACAAATACAAAGAGTATAATGAGTAAACTGCCTGACGAGATTATATATTGCTTGACTCGCATAAGTATTCTCTTTCTCTTCGCTCTATATCTCTCTCTTTCTCTGCTTTATCTCTCTGATATGCATTTCTAGCGCAATTAAATCATTTTTTTTAGAGTCAACCCACGCTTCATTCTCCCTCTGTCTATCTTTCTCTCCATCTCTCTCTGTCTCTCTCTCTCTCTTTCTCTGACTGCAAATATTTACACACACGCAGCGAGATAACAGAGATTTTATGGATTCCGTGGAACGATTCGCCGGCCACCCAGTAGAACAAGAAGAAGCAGCAGAAGAAAAATAAAGAGAAAAAAAATTAAATAAAAAACTCACCTCATGAAAGGTGTCCAAGCGATTATCGCTGCCACTGATGATGCCCCCTCTTTGCTGCTGATGATGGCGCGGCACGCGCTTCAGATGACGTGGCCAGGGGCGCGGGGGCGAGGTTGTTACTGAGTAGGAGTAGGAGTGGGGCAAGTAGTGGGGGAATGCAGATTTGCGCAACCAATTGCCGCGTCTGTGTGTCGCATAATCCAAATCACTTGTTGCATCCACGCCATCATTTAAATCCTCGACATTAAAATCAACATCAACATCATCATCATCATCATCAGCATCAACGTCAGCATCGTCATCAGCATCTGTTTCATCATTGTATTCATTGTCATCGTCTTTATGATTATTTATTTGTTGATTTCTGTTTTGATTTAGCGAATTCATTGTGCCCCTTCTCAGGCTGGTCCTTGGCCAGCCAGTTGTTGCAGGACTCGATTTGCCTTCCCATGCGGCAACCAACGCGTTGAGCAGCAAAATAATAATCAGCATCCAAAATAAAACACGCTCCATTTTGGACATTTTTTTTAATGCTTCTTTTTTTAGTATCGAATTATAATTGATTTATGTCTGTTTAGTTAACTAAAATATAAAATAATATATGTAGAATATTCTCGAGCTATTTTTTTTTATTGGCACATTCAATACTTTTTTTTGTTTTGCTTTTTTCTTGTGCAGCAGCTGCTCTGACTCAACTCGACATATTTGTCGGTTTTTTTGGTTATTCCAATTTTTTTTTAATTTTTCAGAAAATGATGTCAATTTGTGAACCGGCTGCTTGTCAAATTGGCATTTGTTTAACGGCTAAAAATATTTTGTGAACCATGCCGACTTTTTTTTCCTGTTACACTTTTAGATTGTCTCTACTTTTTTTTTAAAAATATATATATATAATTATTAATTTTTGCACACACTTGACTTTTATTTCCAAATGATGAACATTGTTTTTTTTTGTGTTGAAGACGCGTCTTTTTAAATAATTTATTTAGTTTGATTGCGAAAGCGATGCGAGCTCGTTTTCAGTGCGATGTGAACGCGACGCGCGTTCTCTTCTATCTGAGGGCAGCGGCAGACAGCAGCCAGCAGCCAGCAGCAAAAGCTTCGTTAATTTGCGCTCTCTCTTCTCGCGCTCTCTTTAAACGATCGTTGCGCTTGTGTGCGTATGAGCGCAAGCATGCTTGTGCGCAACGACTGCATCGCATGCGTGCCTTTTATTGGGAGAGTCTATCTGTGTGTGTGTGTGTGTCAAAATGTAACGGAGGACTTACTTTGCATGCAAATCACCTCAGACAATCTCTCGCTCTCTCGCTCGCTCTCGCGCGCTCTTGCCGTCTACGTGCGTGTGAATAACTTTTTTTTTTGGTGGTTGCGTCGGCTTTGGTTTAGTTTCCAGCGTTTGTGTGTGTTTGAAGCGCAGCATTAGAATGCTTTATGCTTAGTGTTTTGTGCTCTCCTTCGCAAATGACTCAGCTGTGCAGTCGACGTCGTCTCATATTTATTAATAGTATATTGATTAGCTGATCTCATCTCGCGCATGCGTATGTGTGTGTGTCCGTATGTGTGTGTAATTTCACCTAATAAAAGTGCACGCATTGCTGCGCTGCTGCTGCACTGCTGTCGTTGCCGCCGTTATCTAAAGGCGACCATTAAAGTGATTTATTTTCACGACTTTGCGAATGAATTTTGCTATGCAAATATACACACACACAAACATCTACAGTTTCGCTCTCTGTGCAATCCGATTAGCATGTGGGGTAGGCAAAGTGGCGCCAACAACAACAACAACAACGGCATTTCAATGTTTGTCTGGCAAATCAGAATTCTGCAAAGCTTTTGTGAAGCATTCTTGTTGTTTGGCATCTGACTACAACTCGTGTTCTGTCTCATTCCAACACTCTCCCCCCTCTCTCTCTCTCTCTCTCCCTCTTTCTATATATCCCTCTCTCAAGCTGCAAATTTGAGCTCGTTTTAATTGATTTCATTTAGTTAACTATTGAATTGTTGCTTGTCGCACATTTTTTCACATTTCTTACTTTGTTTATTTATCTATTAGTTATTTAATTATTTTTTACTTTATAATTTATTAAACAAATGTTCAAACGCCAAATGGTTCAACATTTGTTCCCATTGATCTGGCATTGCAATTGTTAGTTTTTTCTTGATCTTGGAACTTAAGCACATATGAAATTTACATTTAATTTATACATATATATAGTTACTGTAAATTCGCATTTTCTATACTTCCATTACAGCATACTTAAAATATTACGCATGCTTTTTTGCTCAATTTGTAAGCACAATTTGGACGTTTGTTGGTGCCGCAAATTTTCAAAGTTGCCCAACAAACAAATGATTCAGTGGGACTCAATTCAATACAATATTTTTACTGATATAAAATATGAATTTAATAGGAATTAAATGACACAAGATCAAATGAGGCATGAAACAGAGAACAATAAGCATGACTAAATTAATGGAAAACCGCAGTGTTAACTATTCAAAAGTATTCAAAACAAAAAAATTTAAAAAAAAAATAGCAATTGCAAGATGTAAAATAAGTAACAGAGAACAATAAGCATGACTAAATTGATGACAAATCGTGGTAAACGGAAGTAATAAATTAAATATGAAATATTTAAAAAAAAACATTATCAATTGGAAAATATAAAATAAGTAGCAGAGAGCTTAGCAGAAGGAGAACTTCAAATATTATAGTAACTTTACATTTATATATATATCTATATATTTTTTGGGAAATATATTATGGATATGGTCTTCATGGAAAGTGGTGCGAGGTGTCAGTTGATTTGCCTGGGAGCCAGTTAAAGGGGCGTGCGTCTGTCATCGGGTTTGTTGCCGCTTCATCTTCTTGTCTGCTGCCTGCTGGCTGAGCCAAAGATGCCCCAAACAACTCAAAAGCCTCTTAGCAGTGCTCAGTTCTCAGTCAATTCTCAGTTCTCCATCAGTTCTCAGTTGGATTTTTCGCTTGCATTTTATTTATGGCCTGTGGCTGCTTTAGCTAATAGCGCATAAATCTTATTAATGATCTTGTCAAGTGACTGCAAGACACCCCAACTAATATACAGAACTTATATATGTATATATATATACACTCAGAAAAAATATTGCCCTAAATTTGACTTTTGGTGCCTTATTATTCAGTAAGTAAATTGCCAAAGTTTTTATACAAAAAACCATTTTGTTTGCATTTTTAAATTTCAGGTTGAATTGTTCTAAAATTTGGAAAAATATATGTCTAATTTTCAGAATGTTATTTACTCTGTTCGTATCCATAAAATAACACCTATGCTAACATTTGTGTTATAATTTTTTTTTTTAGTTTTTAGAAATGTTTTTCGTACTAAAAGACATTTTTTAGAATAAAATTGTCATATTTTTGGGCGTTTCTAAATTATATAATTTTTTTCAAAATATTTAGAAATTATTTTGAAAAACAAGAAAAACGTTCTTTTTTTTTTACTAATTTGTTGGGCGATTTTTTTGCCGAGTGCATGGAAAAAAAAAACTGCTCAAAATTTGAGCATAACAAGTTGGCGTCAAAAGTATTTCGATTTTCTGCGTGTATTATATAAACGGAGTGTGTCTGTCCCTCCGTCAGTTTGTCACTTTGTCCGTTTCTCAGTCTGTCGCTTTGTCATTCTGTCAACAGGTTGGTTTTCTAGTCGCGTATTTTGCTCTGTGGATGGACAACAACTCTCAACGCCAGCAGTCAATTTGTCTGTCTCCCCAACAGACAATCAGACAATGGCGAAGCCTCTTTTCCTTTTTTTTCAAATGCTCAACTGTGCTGAATTCTGACACTATGTTGCTCACACACACATATACACACACACCCAAAATATGACATAAGTTTTTAAGTAGAAGAGTTTTTCAGTGGAATTTTGTATACCTTTTCTATTGAATTCAAGTTCTCCCCATCTCTCTCTCTCTCTCTCACTCTCTACCTGTCTCTTTTTCTATATATATATATATATATATATATATCTTATATATATATATGGATAAGATATAGTATAATTCTTGTTAGCTTGCGGTTTCTTCTCATGTCTCTCAGCCATCTCCTGTTTGGACTTGTTTAATTCAACTCTATTTTATACCCATTAAAAATAATTAAAAATAGTTTAATGGTTTTGTGCATAAGTATGTAACAGGCAGAAGAAGGCATCTACGAGCTTGTAAGCTATATATATTCCTGATCAGCAGCAAACAGCAGAGTCCATATAGCCATTTCCGTCTGTCTAAAACTATCAGAGACTGATATCAGAGACTATAGAAACTAGAAACTTTCAAATTTGTTATATATGTTATCGTCTATCTTATTTTATCGATGTATATCGATTTTTAAAGATGTGGCTTCTAATTATTATTCTTCAACATATTCTTGATAAAGTGACTGATCTCATTTCTATCAGCAGGCTAACCATATATTATCACATTGCTTTTATTATTATTATATTACATATTTCATATATTGTATTCATTGACTGCTTAAATTTGAAACTGAAATTTGGCAATAAAACTAGAATTTATATCAAACAACTGACTACAGGGTATATTGTAGTCGTGCTCACTCGACTGCGGCTTTCTCACTTGTTGCTTGCTGCAAAGTTTGACAGCTCATCTGTGTGTGTGTGTGTGTGTGTGAGTGTGTGTATCTGTGAGTGTGTTTCTGTGTCTGCCTGGGTGCGTTTATTGGGCGTTTTGTGCGATCTTTGGTCTTAAAATGATTAATGCATTTCTCCTAATTGTTTGACATGTTTTTATGCATTAGTCACGCCAACAAGCGCATTAACAACAACAACAACAACAAACAGCACCAAACAACAACAACAACAAATGCTTCTTGGAGCTGATCATTTCTATCAGATTGCTCTTAAAAATCACTCGTTCTTTTTTTTTTTATGTTTCAATTTGTTGTGAGCTGAGTGTGTGTGTTTGTGTGTGTGAGTGTGCTGTGTGTGAGTGTGGTGTGTGTGAGTGTGGTGTGTGATTGGTGTGTCTGGAATGTGTGGCAGGTCTGAGCTGAAAACAAGTTGAGTTCTCAAACGCTCAATCAGAACGAGACTCAGATACATTTTGTGAGTTGCCTGAGGAACATTGGAATAGAAAATAATTACATAGTTAGTCTGCAGCAGATACACAGATACTTCTTTTGATGAGGTATTCTTACAGATACTTTTTAGATTTCAAATTTATAGACTATCAAGTTTTTAAATAAATAAAAAGTAAATTTAACTTTTCTAAGTGGTCTAAAATGAAGAAAAAGTTGGAATCGAAACTATAATCACAAACGAGATTCAACATTTTTCTGAAGAAGCAGTAAGCGGAACTTATTTTATTATGAACTGGGAACAGGAACCGGAACGTTATTCAACATTAACCGTGAACGAAAAGCAATCTCTTATTAAGGATCAGTAATTGGAAATAATTTGTACTCTTATTCATCACATTTTGTAGATTCTTTTTGCTTTTAGTGATTAGTGATTAGCAGAATCGGAGCCTGAACCGGAACAGCTAATGCGTTCCAGTTTCACACCCTTCATATATTCCTCTATTGCTCACTTTGCGGTCTCCTTTTGAGTTTAATGATTAAGCCCAATGCATTTATCGATAAGCTCGACGCTTAACCCAGTTTTAGTTTTTCTGTATTTTTTTGTGGGGGCGTCAAGTGTAACTTTTGCTCTCTCTTTCTCTCAGTCACTCTATTTCTATCTCTATCTTTATCTATATATCTATATCTATTGCATTTTGAAAGCACGTTCCATGTTGTTATTGTTGTTTGTTTGTTTGTTTGTTTGTCTGCTTGGTGTCTGCGGTCTTTTTTTAAATGTTTTTTGTTTCTTTTTTTCCGATTGAGCTGCAGAATTGTCAATTAGTGAAAGTGGAAGTGTCGCTTTTGGCCCCGTTTCCTCCTTTCCCTCCTTTGTACCCCTTTACAGCCCTGCCCCTGGCTGATTTCAAGCATTTGTTTACTAAACGCTTTCGTGGATGAATTCGTTTTGTGGATTTCTGGCTTACTTTTGAGATTTTGTTCGAGACGTGTGAGAATTGTGTTCAACGTGATTTGCACTTTGGCTCCGAACTCGGCTCACTTTTCACTTTCCATAGGAGTGTATGCCAATGGGAATTGTATTGTGGAGTACACTCAAAGAAAAACACAGTGTCAAGTTCAAGTTCAAGGGGGATAAAATTCTTGATTTGAAATCAATACCTAATTCAATTAATAAACGAACTGACAGATGAAATATAATAAAGATATTATATATAATAAAGTTATCCATTTTGTACTGAAAATGAAAACTAGATACGGACATAATTTATAAAATTTAATAAAGATACACTAAATAATACAGGAATCAACTCAATTCTGAAGATTTGAAATGAATAAAATATATGATAAAGATATAAATCTAATAAATAAATAAGTAATCCATTTAGTACTGAACATTCTAATGAAATAAATATATGATATATATAAAATATAAATAAAATAGGCAGAAATTAAAGTCATCAGTTTAGTATTGAAAATTAAAAATAAATTAACATAAAATATAATATATATATACAGATATAATACATAATAAAGTAATCAAATTAGGAAAAAGGTGTCAGGAATCTCTACTTATTAACCTATTCCAAAACAAGCTAGCGTTAAGATTCTCCGATTTGATTACTCTGTCTGCATATTAAATTGGTCTTCGTTTGTTTTTGATTTTATTTGCTGGCAAGTGCAGAAATGGCTCAAAGGCCATTCTGGCCATAAAATATGGTCAATGTGCAAATACGGCACACAAATTATCGGCCCTGTGGGCAGACTTAAGACTTAAGAGTCGCAAATTTATTGGCCACATTGGTCACGATAAGCGGACGAGAGCCAGGATTAAAACATGGTCAAGACAAATTGTTCTCCACAAAAAGGTAAAAACCCAATTGAGATACAAATGCAAAAGCAAAACAACAACAAAGACAATAGCAACAACTTGTTAAAAGCCGGCAAACAGCTGGCCAACAGCGACAAAAAAAATAGAGGAAGAAGAAAAGAAACCAGCCCAGAAACGCTGCCAAGAAATGTTGGCAAGAAACACACAAAATAAAATAGCGAATGCAAAAATTGGCAGCAGAGTAAACAAAATGCAAAAGCAAATTCAAATTGCGTTCAAAACGAAACCAAAATACTCTTTAATTGCAATTTATAAGCCAGAGATATAGGTAGAGAGAAAGAGAGAGAGAGAGGCAAAGAGAGACGTAGAAAGAGAGAGAAATAGAGAAAGAAGTTTGCTTAAAATAAACTCAATTTGTTGATCCTTATTCAATTTTGATAATATTTTTACACCTGATCATTTGTTTCTTTTATGACTGTCGGAAATCGATTAGTGTCGTTATTGCTGTTATCGATAAAATAAAAAAAACCGATCTGCCTAAAATATTCCAAACTACAAGTCTACAGCTCTCCTGTAGTAGCTGAGATCAGTTTTAGACAGACTTAGCTAAATCGACTCGGCTTCCTTCTGCCATTTTAATTGGAAAGCTGATAAATTAGAGTTGACAAATAGTTCATTAATGAAATGCGTAATAAAATGCTTATAAATAATTTAATAAACAGCTCGCGTGACAAATTTATAATACCCCAAATGGAAATGCAGTAAACGCGTCAGACGAAATAAATAGTTTTTGGCAAAATAGATGCAAAAAATAAAATAAAATAAATAAATTAATGTGTAGACATAGACATGCCGGCGACCGCAACATTAAAAAGACAACAACAACAACAACAAATGCGACAACAACAACAACAAAGATGACAACAATTGTTGTTAATGATGATGCATGTTGGATTGCCGGAGTTGAATTCGGATTCGGGTCGTTTTTCAATTGGGTCTTTTTAGCCGTAATGCGTAACAAGTTGGCAACAAGATGGGTGAGGGGAATGAGGGGAATCTTTAGTATATATTTATATTTGGAGACACTTTGTCGTCGTTGTCTTTGTTGGCTTATTTAGTGTCTGCGTTTTTGACCACTCCTGCGGCTTGCGTTTTGTGTTTTGCGTGGGCCACATTCGAAAATACAAAACACAAAACGCAGAACAAAAATCGTATAAAATGAAACGATATGAAATGAAATGAATTGCTTTATTTTTGGCAATAAGCGCAAGTGTTAATTTGCTTTATGATCAAAGTTGTGGCAGCTTTTGGCAGCACAAATGGGTCATTTTAGCCAATTTGGCAGCAACAGTAGCGGACTAAATTAGCATATCCCACTTTTAACGGGGTCTATTCTCAATGGAAATCAGCTTAAAGTGGATCCAGTGGCAGAAAGCTGCTAAGTTTAAGTGCGGATTCCATTGATTATATTAAAAGTTGCTTAAATCACTGATTGAAGTTAAATCGATTGATAACTGCAGAATGTTTAATTATACTCTTGATCAGCATAAAATATAAATAAAATAAATATATGGATATAAAATAAATAATATGTAAACATTACTGTTTGTCTGATTCTTTCAGAATTAATTTACCAGCTTTAAAATTAAACTTCTATTTTTATATGTATATAATGAGGTGATCGGATTATTGCACTTTATATATTTACATATCTCTTATCAGCACAATAAACCATCAATCGCCTTTATTTAAGCCGAGATTTGATTCCTCTCTGTAAAAAGCTAGCGTTAAAGGAGAAAAACTTGGAAAAGCGTTAACACCTATTGTCGAAACACACCCAACGCGAAAAAGTCTGTGAAAAGTCAGGCACCCATTTTCCGACACTTCCGACAAGTCTCGTCGCATCTGAAGGCCCAAAGCGAGAAGTGTGAGAGGAGAGAGAAGAGTGAGAAGAGAAAGACGAGAAACGCCCACTTGGCTAATATACGATGGCCAAGAAGTAACTGCCGCAAAGACAAAAGACAAATCACGTCGTCAAATTGGTTTACAATAACTGCAAAGCGACTCAAATAATAGCAAAACGTGGACAGGGAGTGGGAGGGTGGGTGGATGACTAAGAGGAGGGAGGGGAAGGGGTTAGGGGTATATAGGAAAAACCGCACACAGTGGAAAAAAATGGCAAATTTACAAAGCAATTTGCATAAAAGTCATATTTTGCACAGTCGCCAGCCGAGCCTGCAGACATTGTCTCATTTTTCCACTCGTTTGGCAGACACACAGCACAACACACACACACACATCACACACATACATCACACACACACTCGCAAAAAATCACAGTTGAAAAATTTAAGATAGTCAACAGTCGCAAACAATTTATGGGCAAAAAATGCAAAAAAACGGGCGATTTCATAATCGAAGCTGGCAGCAACAGTTCCCCCACACACACTCCTCCCCCTTGCCCTGCCTTGCCACACCCCTGTCATGCCCCTGCCACACATATGCAGATGAGGCAAGAAATGTTTTGGCGCTAAGGTCAACCGGTAATAATAAACCTCCCGAATGCCCCCAAGGCAATTAAGCCAATGCGCCAAAAATAAACAAATAACAAATTTACTGCTAGCCGAATATTAAATACCCTTCAAATTTATATATATATATATCCATAGTTATATGCGGAGTATTTCCAGTTTTATTATATTTACATTTGTTTATTATATTTAGGATAGATAGATAGATAGTTAAATAGAAAACATATCGATTAGATCGACCCGTATAATAAAGCTGATCATGAAAATATAACTATAAATATTCATTTATTTCCAAGATGTAGAAATAAATATAAGATATATATAAATAAAATATAATAAATATATATGTGTGTAGAAATGAGTTTATAAAACCTTAAAAGCTTTCTCAAAAGTATAGAGTTAGAAAAGGAAATAAAATATATTCTTGGAACTTTCAATTAGGCGACTTCAATTCCTTTTCAATCAGCTGTATCATATTTGTAGAAATTGTTTCAAGATTTGTTTACTTCTTCAAGTTCTTCTTCTTTACAACCAACTCATAATACCCTCTCTAAGGGTATCTTCAAAATTAAAACCCAGACACGACCATTTTTGGCTTTTTGACACACAAATTTGGCTACGCTTGGTTAATCAAATTGCATGCACAGGAGGGAAGACTGCAAGATGGGGAAGGAGGGGATGGAAGTAGGGGAATGGAGGTGTTGTGATAGATGAGGTTTTCCTCAATAACAAAAAAAAAGAAGAAAAATGAACAAGCAATACTAATTGGGTGGTAATGGGAGGGGATTATTGCACCAAGTGCATCAGCTGTCAAGTGCGCTTTGCTGTGCCTGAGCTGTGTGTGTGTGTGTGTGTGTGTGTGTGTGTGTGTGTGTGTGTGTGTGTGCGTGTGTTGTATTCAATCAATCAAACTGCGACGTCGTCGCGTCAGTTTTTGTGGCCAACTGGAACCAAGTCTGCCTCTAGTTACGTGCCAGTTGAATCATTTACCTGCTCGAATCGGCCACGTGCTTATTAGCTAACAACACACACACACACACACACACACATAATACACACACACACACACACACACATGATACACATACACACATAATACACAAATACACAAACACATATGCGGTAAGCGTCCTCTTTGACATAACTTTCAACGGGGGTCTTTGCGGGTCTATTGTCTGACTCACGTGCATCGCACTACGCCGTATTTAATTATCAGAAAATACACTCGCCAAAATACATGCGCTAGAAGTTGGAAAAAAAACAAAAAACAAACTTTCTGTCTGCCGAAAATGCAACTCATTTGTTTCTTAAAATTATCAACTTTGTATTTCTTGCAGTTTATTTTCAGTAAATAAAACAGAGATTTTTGTTGCAGGGCTATTTAAATCGTAGATCGCTTCAAGTCTTGAAGAAGGTTGCCACAAAGTGTGGCAACGTGGGTTTTCAATGTTTGGCTATTTGAACTTGAACTCTGAGATTAACAATTGGAAATATATATATCGTATATATGTGTATATAAAGCGCTGCATAAGCTGAGGCGTTCCACTGATAGGCGATAAGAGATAATTGTAATACACGCTTATTACACGTTTGTCGGAGAGCAACCCCTCCTCCCCAGCCGCCTACTTCCCCTGCTGCTGCTGCCTCTGTCGATTCTAATCGGGCATGTTTGACAAACAATAACAAGACGAGCAACAAGACGAGAAACAACAACTGAACATTGTGCACACAGTGCCAGACCTGGCCAAACCAGACCACAGTCCGAGATGCACAAATGAAAGATTAGATTTATTTAGAGATGGAAGAAATTGCTCAGTGATCAACGATAGTTGGGTTAGTGAAAGGAATATGTAGGAGAACAGACAGGGATGAGGCAGGGATCAGTTCTAAATGGATGTCATATATGACTGATGTAATGAATGGAACTTAGTTTGAAGAATTCATAGAAGTATCTGAAAGTTCACGTTCTAAGAAAAATCATGCACGAATCTGAGAAGCTATTAAAATTGGGGTTTGGGGAGAAAATCTTACGTAATGATTGCAAGTAGATTGGCAAGTGACAAGACTTTCTACTTCTTTGACTATTCATTAAATAAGGAATATCAATCATGACAAGGGTCAAAGTATAACTGATTTTATAATATATTATTTATATTTGAATTTGATTATTGATTAATTTGTTATTATTTGCTGTTAAGTGTCTGTCCAAAGATTTTCTCACGCGCTCATCTCTAGAATGTAGTCATGGACAAGATCACTGAATGCTGCTCAAAGGCAAGCGAGGAGGTCTCCCAGACAACAATGAAGACAACGGCGAAGACATCGTCGAGTAGTCGAGATCAGGTCTGGCCCAGGCGGACAAGGGCGCGCCTTTGATGGCATCTCTTTGAGTTTTACTATGTTTGGTTTTGGATCTGTGTTTGGGTTTGGGTTGCAGCTCTGCTTTTGCCCCGACATTTCCCTCTCCATTTGTCTGCCTCTGCCTGCATATCCGGGTCGGGTCAGAACTTTGAACTGCCGGCGACAAACAGCAGTCGCAGCAGCAGCAGCTAGATTCAAGATCCCAGTGGGGATAGCTTGACCCAATTTGCAGTCACAAATCTTTGTGGGCTACCGTGTCGAGTGACTTCCTTTGGCAACTGGCAGTTTCTGTTTCAGTCCGCCCAAAAATAGCCAGCATTAATCATCAAACTTGTGGCACTTGTTGCAGCTGCCACGCGTGGCACAGTCTGTCGCCAAATTGGCATCCGATGGCTCCCACTCGCAAAATTGCCAAGCATCTAAAAAGCCAAATAGAAATAAAAATAAACAAAAAAAGCGAAACAACAACCAAAATTATTAGCACAATATTTGATGGTTTATGCATGTGAAATTAGCGAGCCCAAAGAAAAATTTCGTTGTTATATACATATACATATATATATATATATCACTCGACTACAGCATGCTTTTTTATGACATCATAAATATTTTGATATTTTGTTAAGCGAATACTTTTGAAATATTGTGCTAAATTTAGTATCAAAATGTTTTATATACTTTTCAAGCGCATTTCTCGCATAGTTGTTATGCTAGAGACATCAGAATTCAACGGAATATAAATTGTAGACTTCTTTAAGTTGTTAATCAATGAACATCAACAGAGAGTAACTTTTACACCCACACACCAATTAAGTGTCTTGCATTCGATTTGATTAATTCTATATATAAAACTATTTTAAATTGATTCGCATAACTTTTATGCTGATTCACTTGTGTGTCGCAGCTTGATGAAACTTTTTTAATTTCTACTTGAAAACTTGAATAGGTTTTTTTTTGTGCTTGTGTGTTTTTTGCAGACAGCATGTGGCTCATAAAGATGGCCCACACACATCAGCAACAGCAACAGCATCAAGTCAGATCTTCATCATCATCAAGTCGAGGCAGACAAGTTTTCCACTCGTTGAGCTCTTGGCAACTGTTTGTCACCTTTTCAAGGCGCTTTTCACAGTTGACATAACCCAAACTTGCATTTTGCAGTCGACAGAATAGCACAAGAGAGGCAAGAGCACTGAATGCCATTGACGCATTGCCTCAATTAACATAAAACTTGCCACACACACACACACACACACATGTCTCGTATACTGTAAAAAATAATAGCTACTTTCGTAGTCACACTCCAAGTATAGAGAACATAGAACCAAGTTGCTAAGAGTAAAAGTGTGCAGACCATTTTCATATCAAGAGCATTAGTTATTTGTTTGTAAAATTGTTAGCTTGTAATAAGTACACTTAAAAAAAAATCACCAAATGATTAAGAACATGAATTTGCACGTTTGTGGCTTTCTAAAAAGTGCAGATTTGTCTCAAATTTAGAAAAATATGTCTAATTCCAAGAGTGTGTGTGTATTTTATTAAGGATATGCAGCAGATAATTGCATAACATATGTGGAGTTCGAACTGGACTTTTTCGGCAAGTGTGCACATGTCGTCCGTCTCGGCTGGCAATATTAGCGCTTTTCATTACCACCTCTCAAGTCTTTGCCGCGCTTCCTTTATAAAATGGCATTTGCATGGTAAAAACTTTTGACTGCCTCTCAAAACGGTGCAACTTGAAAAGACTTCCACTTCCCACGAACTTTCTAATGCGGCGCCGTCATAAAAGTGAAGCAGGAGCAGCAGGGGGCGGGGGAGGGGCGGGTTAAATGCTAATGCAACGCCTCTTAATCATTTAACAAGCTATCGCCCCATTTTACTTTTCATATGCTGCCACAGCAAGCTTAAATCGCATGCCATTTTAACTTAGTCAGTGGGTTTTAAATAGAAAGAGGGAGAGAGAGAGAGAGAGAGAGAGAGAGAGAGAGTCAGGATGGTGGGGGGAGGGACAGGGGACAGATGCTAGTACAACACCCACCCACCCACCCACACACACACACACTCGCGGTATGTTTGATGGGTCAATGAACGTCTCGAAGGTCTCGATGTGCACTCGTCTTTATTTCATTTCACTCAGTTTCTTAGTTATTATGGGAAAGCCAATTGCCAATTGCTGTTGCCTGTTGCCAATTGCCAGCTGACTGTTGGCTGTTGCCAATTATTGCGACCTGTTCACGCCCAGACGTCGCAGACGCCGCAGTTGGATAAACGGCAAATTAACAAGCTGTCGTCTATAACAAAAAGAAATATTATATATAACTAAGCACACATATAACGATACACAAGAGAAACACTTAAAACAGGGGCAACGATCGTTAAATACCCTCTATATTTATTTGATAATCAAGTGTATCAAATGCATATTGAAAAGATTAGGTTTACTAACAAAAGCAAAAAGATAATTCAAATTGATTGACGGTTAGATTGTTTTATGAAGTTATAAACTAATATGTATTTTATTTAATTGGCAAAATGTAAATTCTATAATATTAGCTTTTAAAGCTTGTGTCAAATATAAAAATAAATCGTTAGTACCCTGTTCTATACTCTGCCAGGGCGCACACAATAAAGCACGGCAAATGATTTTCATTTCATTTGCGGGTTCATTTCGCTTGGCGAGCGAGCAATAAAAAAGATTATTTCCCAATTTAATTGCCACTACAACAAATACAGAGTGAAAAACAAAAATAACAACAACGAGATGATATCGCAAAACAGGCATAAAAGAGCCCAAAGGCCAAAGATGCCAAAGCGTCGATCGCTGAAGTCGAAATCGATTTCGATTTGGTCTTGAATTTGATTATGAACATGAATACGAATAGTGATCGCCTCCTCTCTCTGTCTCTGTCTCTGTGTCTTTCTCTCTCTGTCTATCTCTCTCTCGCTTTTTACTCTCCTCTGGGGGGCACGACGCAATCTTTTGCGATTATTGTGACAGCCACTGGCAGATGTTTTTCTTGTTGTTGTCGTTTATCGCATTTGAAATTGAAAACCTGTAAAAAAAAACACGTTGAAAAATCGTATGCGAAATTGAAATTCGTTTTTTCTCAATTTTTGCAGTTTTAATTTGTATTTTTTAACAGTCAACTTTTGGCGTGGGCTGAAAAGAGGTTTATTTTTCTTTTTATAAAAGCCAGTCATCGGTCAAG
This sequence comes from Drosophila macrothrix, assembly GCA_035042055.1. Lineage (NCBI taxonomy): Eukaryota > Metazoa > Arthropoda > Insecta > Diptera > Drosophilidae > Drosophila > Drosophila macrothrix. The sequence continues at coordinate 7,470,175 of JAWNLX010000124.1, read as the reverse complement.
ACCTTTGACTGTCATTTATTTCTGTGGCCAGCCAGGCATTAAAAACAAACTATTCAATTTTGTCAGCACTGCTTTGAAAAGCTTTTTCATCTATGCATCGATTGGGCTTGTTTTATTTTTAGTGCATATCACTTATGTCACAATTATAAATCAGAAATATATATTTTGTAATATTTTTTCAACGATTGCAATGTACAAAACAACTTTGAATGAATCTAAATAGAGACACATAAGCCAAACAAATATGGGAAATAATATTTTTAAATAACAGGGCAATTAAACTAAATATAATCATGCGAATTTGTTTCCGAGTGTAGAGTTACATGTTATCAACTCTGAGGACATAATAAACCCTCAACTGGACAACGATTTCTTTAAGACCTAGGGCTAATGGAAGATTATAAGATTAACAAATAGTTCTAATAGATTGATTTATATGAAGCCCACTCAATAATAATACTAATTCTAAGGCAGTTATTGCTTATTCCATTTATAAATGTTGAGCACCAAGTGTTAGCATTATAATAAAAGTTACCTCTTACTATAAATATTATAAATTTATTGGCAGATTATGGCTATTCGCTTAAGCCCTTTGCTGCCAACCATTTCCGATTCACTTTTAACTCGTCAAAATTCTCCATTAATTTCTATAAAGGTTCGTCGCAGATTGCGGCAATCAAATTAGGCTTAAACTATTTCAGAATTGGCATAAAAACTCGTAAATTATTGCTTATTGCTGTTATTTATTTGTGGCAAAACTAATAAAAATCTGTTGGGTAAATTAGAGTTGCCACCCTTTTGTCATTGAATTGACCCACTTAACCCACACAAATCGAAACACGATTTCAAGCCTCTGCGAATGGCAATCAATTGGAATCAGAAGCAGGAAGCAGACTTGAGACTGCGAGAGGTTTTGAGAGGTGCCATTCATTCCATCGCCGATTAACATTATTGTAACGATATATGTTTGTTTGGGGGCAGACATGAGCACAATTTCCGGGGCTAATCATAAATATCAATAAGCCAGCACGAATTTATTAGCAAAAGTAACCGCAAAATGCGAAAACTCGCATCCTCCCAGACGATATCGGGTTCTGGCCAGCAGCTATTACACTTAGAAAAAATCGTCCAGAATTTCAGTAAATCGCCATTGTAGCTTTCTAAAAACCAAGCTTAGCATCTCTAAATTTCAGTGTGGATTTTTAAAAACAATTTTTAAAATATGTCTAATTTAATGAATTAAACATTCTTTTTTAACATCAGCTAAACGTCGATTTAAAAGCTAAGCTAGAAAATTCATTATTTGTTTATGAATTTTAAAAATGATTTATTCTGAAAAAAGGATTTCAATTTCTACTTCTTAAAAATGCATTTCTTAATAAGCATTTTTTTTATTTCATAGCAATTTATTTTTGTGAGTGTGCTGAATGAAGCCAACCGCGCACATCCAACAAGAACAAGCAGCAGAAACAGCAACAACATCATCGACTCTGACCATTACCATGAGGCACTTCTTCAGCTGTTCTGGTGTTTAGTCGAGGCACTGCCAACAACTAACGCACAGCCCACAGTTCCTCTCCTCTGCGACCTGCTAAGCCCCTTTTCACTCCTCTCTCTTCCCCTCGCCCCTCCCTTTTACTTTGCTAGTACAGGCTGCTCTCCATTACTTGAACCGCCTGCGGTCGCAAAGCACTAACAAATCCTTTTGATTAATTCTAATAGCCTCAGATGTGCAGCCTCGACATCATTTCTTTCGTTTAATACTCAATTTAGTGTCTGTTGTTCTATCCTGCACCCCGTAAAACTCTCCCCCGACTCCCTACTCCCCTCTCTCTTGTGGTTATACTCTGCGGCTGCAGACCTGCTACATGGAGTCGTCATCGCCATACCCTGTACGAATTGAAAATTGATCAAGGAATGGGCATTTTGGTTAGCAGCAAGATGTCTTATTGAAGAAGTATGTGAAGAAGTACATTTATATAGATTTAGTAAATAAATATAAGTATGCGTGTGTCTGATACATAAGAATCAGAAGGAAGCATCTTAGATCCCATAATGTATATATATTCTTGATCAGCATGAAAAGGCGAATCGATTTAGCCATGTTCGTCTGTTTGAAAAGGACGACCTCAGAGTCTACAAGGCCGACAGATTTCCATTTCGTAATAAAAGTACTCGTATCCCAAAGGCAGATCAGCTTTATTATATCGATACAAATTGATTAACGACAACATATAACCTTCCAATTGATATATAATACACAAAGATAAATTATTAATCAATTTTAAAAATTTGATTAAGATTTAATAAGAAACACAGATTCTAAAAATCGATGTTTTTTTTTTATTTTCATATTGAACAAACTACAATCGGAGAGTCTATTATGTCTTTAACAGATAACTACAGGGTATCTCCTAGTTAAGCTGTCTCAACTCGAGCACTCTAACTTGTTTCTTATATCATATTGGTCAGCTCGATGAGATATTAGGTAGGCGGAAAGTTGTTCCATACATTAAGGATGGCTAACTATGTTTGTAAAGGGAAAAGTTAAACAAGAGCCCTTCTCAATTCCCTCTCTATTGTCTTACAGGGTAACTGCTAGTCGATTACTCTTCCCCACATCATTCTCAGCTCGCGCCTTGTTGCTGTTGTGGCTTTTTGCGTGCGTTGTGACTAATATGCAAACAAGCGAGCGCCAACAAACACATTGCCAATAACTTAACTTGGCTCAAATGCAACCACACACACATGAGACACGCACACACATTACACACACACACTCGGCACTTGCTGGCTGACATGATATGAGCCGCCAAAAAAACAAGTCCAAGTCCGTCGAGACCATAAAAATAAGATTAGCACACGCTTCACACAGCAGCAACTCTTGGTTGGTTGTTGTTTGTTGTTGTTATTGTTGTTGGTTGTTGCTGGTTGTTGTTTCAGTTGTTGTTGTTGTTGAACGGCGTCTATTTGGTTTGCAATTGTGGGTTTATTTTTGGCCCGATTTGCTTTGCTTCGTTCCTTTGTGGGCACACACACATTTTGCATAGCTAAAACATAGGCTATCACAAACAATGTATGCGTGAGTGTGTAAAAGGATTTTTAATGGCTTGAACGTTACGTTACGGTTAACCCAAAATGTGGGCTAAATGGGGCTCACAAGATAATTGAACTCAGCTGAAGAGAACTCAACTGAAAAGAACTCAACTGAACAGAACTGGTCTCAGTTAAGCACTGTATTTATGCCTATTCGATTCTTAATCGCAACTGGTCAACTTTAATCACTTTCAATTATTATTGCGGTTGTCTGTTGTAAGTGGAGAATAATTGTATTTTATGTGTTAGCTGTGCCTGGTCAACGTCAATTAATATTTACACGATTTTGCGCATTTTTAAAAGTGATAAATGATGTAATAATACATTTTTTAGCGGTTATTTGCAGTGTAAACTTCAGTTGCATGTGTAGACAGACTTTGTTTTATTTTTATTTTTATTTATTATTAAGTCGAATGACAATGTGATTCCAAAATTATGTTAAAAAGAGGATTAGACGCATATTAGCAAAGAATAGCTGATTTATATAAAATAAATCAAATAGAAGAATAGTGAAGAATGTTTGTCTGGGTGAAGTTGGCTTCAATCTGCTTTTAGCAATGAAATGTTTCGAGAGACTAAATTTAAGTGATTTTCATGAATATTAATGTGTTTGCTGGAAATGGTAGTAAATATGTATATGTGATAGTTATTGTTAAGGTCTCTATATAAAGTTGTGTTACTTAATAAAGGAGGGCTTGCTATCATAACTCTGATTGCTGAATAGATTTAAGAAGTAGAAGTGTTTCTTAAGTCTTACTTTGGATCTGTGTTTAATTAGCCTTTGAAATTTCAGTAATCAAATTCAGATTCCTTTAAGAAATTTCGTTGTGTGAATTTTTAAAAGTAAGTGACTTATGAAAAAAGACATCAAGTATTTGAGTGCTCTATTAGATCAAATTTTAGAAATGCAATCAATTTGTGAGTTAAACAGTTAAATATCTCTTTCTTCGGAGCTTCCCTCGTTCAGGCTGAAGAACGTTTTATTAATTTCTGGTTTATATCTTTAAAATCGCAACAAATTTCTCTCCTTTTTCCGAGACTGTAAATATTTCTCGCTTAATCCAATTTTGCTTCAGCCCTAAGCTCCAGCTCCAGCTGAACCTTAACCACGTCGACAACAAGCTCGATGAGTTCTCCCACGGGAGGAGAGACGAGGAGTTCATCGCTGTTCACATCAAGATACATTTGTATCTACATCTCTGCACACGCACAAAAAGCGCGCATGTGTAAATATTTTTTATTAGCTGCTGCCTTTTGCGGATGGTGCCGGGGTCTGGGGCAGGGGCTGGTGTGTGGTGTGGCACAGGAGGACCCCCATAACCATATCATATATCAATGGGACAAAGGCATTTGGGCCTGGGTTGGGTTCCCTTTCATCCAAGACCGAGGATAATCGCGAATGTTTCAACAATAAGAGAGGGCAGGGCTAGGGGGTGGGGGAAATGTGGAGATGGGGCAACCGTAGTGCGTGCCTGGCGGTTGTGGGGTCCAAAGGTCAATGTCGTACCCGGCACGATCTTCCACTTAACATTCCCACATTCCCACATTATCCCATCCCATCCCATTCCATCAGAAGTCAAGGTCGCTCTGAATGTGGACAAACAACATTTTTGCACTGCTCGCTTCTTCTTCTTCTTATTCCTCTTCTTTGGTTGAAAGGTGCTTTTAAGAAGGAAAGGAAACAGAACGTGTGATTTTCTATCTGTGGCATGCAACGTACGCCGTTGTTAACTCATCCATTATATAAGAATTGTGGGGCATGCCTCAAAAAGTATGCAATATAGTTTTTTTTTGCTTTTCTATTTGTTTTTTGCTCGGTGACAATAGAAATAGCTGAGACACGAACCGTTTTAGCATCAAATAATTGGTTCACTTGATTTAAATATTTATTTGATATTACTTCTTTTCTTATGGGAGAAGTTTGAGTTTAATTATCAATTTTAAAAGTTGTTTTCTTTATTTAAAAGTGGAAAGTATTTAGTATTATTTACTTTTATTGAAATATCTACTGAATTTCTTCTCTTCTTATGAATGAGATATTTGAGTTAAAGTAGTCTCCAAAATTTTTTCTTCTCTTCTTCTCTTAAGATGGAAAATATCTGGTTTATTTAATTTTATTGAAATATCCGTTTAATTCTAAAGAATTTTAGCAGCTTCAGTATAATGCAATTTATGAGCATAATTCAAATCTATTTATACAAGAAAAACTCAATTTGAAATCAGCACGAATTTAAATCGGCATAGTTGTGTAAAATAATAACAGCCTGCACAATGTCGCGTAAAAGCGGACAATTTAAATGTTGCACTTGTTGTTGTTGCAATTTGTAGCATTTTCATTTTTAGATTTGCAATTGGATATGTGGCATGCAATTAAAAATTGGCGCCCATAAATGCAAATCGTTTTCGCAAATTGTGTTAATGCTTAATTCCGTATAAATGTTTGCTATGTGCGTTTGCCAAACGTAAGCAAAAACCAAAATTAGCACGCACTCCCACACACACACACTCGCACACTCGCACACCCACACACACACACACTCGCAGACACACACAGGAGACTCATAAAAATCCAACATTGTAATTGCAAACAATGGCAGACGAAAAATATATGCAGCAAAGCATCTTAAACGAAATGCAAATACTCTTATTTTATGTATGGCAGCAGTAAATAAATATTTGAGTAAATTATAATTTGTAAGATTATCTGATGTTAGAATGGGGCAAAACTTGTAAAAGCCAAAGCATTGTTAAGGCTGAATGGATTTGCAAAGGCAAGGCAAAGTTTAACCATGGGTTGATTTCTAGAATAATATCACATTGAAAGTTGAAAATGCGATTCAAGATCAAATTTAATGTTTATGTATGGATTGTAATGGATTGCTACCAATGTTTGCTCAGCCATAACTTGGCTAAAAGTGATCCGATTTTCAAAACTAGGGATTCTTAAACATGGCTTGAGCTCTTCAATAATACTCCGTTCAAAGTTGGAAACTTATAGAATAGTTCCACATTTGAAGTTGAAAATGTTTAAAATTCATGTTTATTTTCAAAAACGATGTCTAATTAGTGTAAGGCTGACCTCTTGTTTAATGCTACATTCAAAGTTCAGAATCCGATTCTAGTTCGAAAGTTTTCTAATGTTTTCAGCAAAATCACAGACAGAAAACAAAATTACAAAAAATCTGCTTTTAGCTCTAGTTTCACACTAAACCTAAAGTGGAAAAGCAATTTTGGGCTCGATTTCCATACAAAAATTATAGCCTTGTTGAACTGTTGAATTTGTGCCGCACAGATTTGTTGCTGATAAGAAAGAAAATATATGCAACCAAAAAGCCGCACAAAGTGTATACAAAAAGTTGCCAACAGGAAATTGAGTGCCAGCCTCGTGGAAAGGGGGACAAGTGGGGGAAAAGAGGAGAGCTCTGTTGCTCCATGGAAATTTCTGTCTTCCTGTGTGTGTGTGTGTGTGTGCGTGTGAGAGTTTCAATTTAAACGCTGCGGCATTTGGCTGTTTGTCGGCATTTCAGCTGCTACCTGTAATTCAGCCACACACACCCTCCACTCCCCTGCACCTTCGCGTGGCCCCCTTTGCCACTGGACCTCTGTTTGTGGGCGTGCAGGGGAATTAATTATGCAGGCATATCGTGGGCAAACATCATTGTTGCCCCCCGCCCATGCCACGCCCACTTGCTGTTTGCTGCAGCTTGTGCAGTTTTACTGCCTGCATTTCTCTGTCTCTCCTTCTCTCTCTCTCTCTCTCTCTCTCTTTGTGTGTGCGTGTGTGGTTTTAATTTGTGCATTGGTCCTGTTGCCACGCCCACTTAACGCCCCTTGCTGCTGCTGTTTTGGGTTTTCGCGTGATTTCGCATACGAAAATCGAATGGATTTCGCCAGAGAATTCAAGCATTTCTCCATTGCGACTTTAATTGTTTTCGTCAACTCTCTCTTTCTCTTTCGCAATCTCTGTCTCCAGTCTCCCTCTATCACTCTCTAATTGCACAGCTAACTGGAGGTTGTTGGTTGCTTTGGCCTCTTGGCCGCAAGGGGGCGCCATCATCATCGTTAACCCTTTTGGCTTACGCCGCCTGTTTATAAATTCTATAAATTTTAGATCATAATCCACCACATCGCTTGTGTGGGTGGGTGTGTGTGTATGTGTGTGTGTACTGGTGGCCACTACGTGAGCTGCGTGTGTTGCTTTCCGCCTTGCGGCTGTGTGTGTGAAAATGGGTTAACAGCTAAGCGATTTGTTATGCATTTTCATTAGAAGTTCTTCCAGGTACTCAGCCATCATAATAAGCATTAGCTCCGATCCAACCAGAGATAGACAGAGATAGAGACAGAGACAGAGACAGAGAGAGAGAGAGTGAGTGAGGGAGAGAAAACATTAATCGTAGAGATAATCGTATACTTAATAGTGTTTGTTCTGTGCTCCACATACTGGACGACACGCGGCGCTTGCCAACTGAAACTGAAAATCGATAACTACATACTTGAAATTATTTATTATTATTATTATTGTTGTTATTATGTTAATTGTTATTATTATTAGTAGTATTATTAATAGACATACTATAAATAAACTTGATCTGATAGTGATTAAGTATTTGGTGTGGATAATAACAAACAGTTATCTCTTCAAAAGATTATGTGGGGAGACGGGTTTAAGCTTTCAACAGAACTAACTCGATATTCACGCTTAAGAGCCTTACTCCCATAATCCCATTTAAGGATGGGTGTCAATTTTCAATATATATTAACTACAATAATACTTCATTCAAAGTTGAAAATGCGATTTTGACTCGATTTCCATGTAAATTATTTGCTCTCCCTAAAAACCTTATGGAATAGCTCACATATTTTAAGCCAGTTTTATCTTCCTGTTTAATACCACATACAAAATTGGAAACGTGATTCTAGCACGACTTTCGATGTAAAGTTATTCTGCAGCTACAACTTATCAAAATTGAATCGATTTTCAAAAAACGGGGCTTCGTATTCATATTTTGATTCCATTTTATTACTTTCTATATGAATGGCGCTTTTATTTTTGGGTATTTATATAACAGCTCTGTAATAAAAATAATAAAATAAAATTAAGATTGTTTTTTTTTTTGTATTTTATTTTCATCATATTTATTTGGATTTTCGCATAGTAATTATAATTTGTTCAATTATTTATAAGTAGGGTTTACTGGATGCCTTTGAATGTTTTTGTTTTTGTTCTTGTTTTGCATTCATTTATCAGTGTTTTGTTTTGTTTTTTATTATACAATACATTTAAAATTTATGCTAAAGTTAGAAATAAAATCATTTTGAAATGTTTGGTTTTTGTTTTCGTATTTGTTTCTTGTTTTTGTTTTTGTTTTCGTTTCTTTCTGCATCGAATATATTCTCTATTATAACATTTAAAAACAATACGAACAATTTGCAATATTTATGTGAGTGTCAAATTGCTCATTTAAGTGTCAGTTTGTTTGTGTGTCGAATAAATATTAATAAATTGCTAATAAATGATGGCAAATAAAATGAATGGCTAATTGTTGTGGCCGTAAATTTGATTGGTTTTTCAATGAATTTATAATGTTGTTATTTTGATTTTTGTTAAAATGCATTAGGATTAAATGAGTGTGAATAAAGTGTTTTAAGCAGGGAATCAAAACGGAACTGGAACTGGAAATGTAACCAGGTTCCGTCAATCTAAATTCAACGATTAAAGAATTGAAATTCAACATTGCTTGATTTCTTGACTTTGATTCGATTAAAACCCGGATTCGATTATTGATTTCCCTGGCTTCATTTGCTTTGATTTGTGTGCGATTTAACTTAACATACGAAATCATTTACAATTTAATCACTATTTTAAGTATATCTAAAACATAAATTGCTTTTGCATGTTATTGCCAATTGTTTCAATTTTCACAACTCAATTTCGAGCAGGATTAATTAGGGGGAAAACGCGTCGTTAAAACTGAAACTGAAATTAAGAATTAAAATCTATATACGATAAAAATGCAAAAAATTCATCAATTTCAACCCGAATTCAAATTTGTTGTCTTTGCTGCTGTTTCTGTTTTTGTTGTTGGTGGGTTTTTATTTGTGTTATGTTTAATGGCATTTGAATTAATATCAAATTTGTAATATATATTTTAATGTTTTGGTTTTCTTTTCCTTGCAGAGTGATGTAGAATGACAATAAGGGCAGTCCGATATATGTAAGTATTTTATTTGTTTATATGGTAGTTCCTTCTATATATATATGTGAAGATTTATTTAAATGCCCTTTTTTGCTGACCAAAGATGTTTTTTTTATTTGTTTTCCTTGGCCAACTCGAAGGAATTGAGACAAATCATGTACAAAAAACTTTGACTAGAAATTAAAAATATTTTATGTATAATGTATACGAGTTAGTATTTAATTAATACCAAATGCTTTTCTTGCTGCTTTCTGCCAGTATTTATTTGACATTTCATTAATACCAAATGCTTCTTTTCTGTTGAGTTCTAAGCAGTTTTGAGTTTTGGGTTTTTGAGTGATAATTTTTCCGTTTGTTTTTATGTGTATATAGTATGTTTAAAATTGCTAATAATATAATGTTTGTTTTCTTTTTGTGTTTTGTTTTTTATAATTAAATAACATAACATTAGTAAGTTTAAACTAAAACGCAGTCAATTTATATTTTGGAATATTTTTGCTTACATACAATTTTATAGACTTATTGAGTTTGTTTGTTTGTTTTTTCTTTAGTAGTATAATAATATGCATTCGTTTGGATACCCTTACAGTGGGTATTACAACTGTGTAACGCCTGGATGGAAATATATTCGATGCCATTAAGTATATATGTGTGTATATATATATCTGATCTATGAAACATTTCTGTTCGTTACGCAATCTCTCAGCTGGATAAATATATATGCGACTGGATCGGACTACTTTATATTCGATGAATAATACATTTAGTAAGGGTATTACATCTTCGGCTTGCCAAAGTGGAACTCTGTATTTGAACTGCAATGAACAATACTAATTTAAAAGTCGTTTTATTTATTTTTGTTTGTGTATTTTTTACAGCTATTTAAGATGATCTGTTAAGGGCAAAAAATGTGTGTTGGCTAATTGATTCACTAATTTCGATCAGCGGATATATGTTTCTCGTATTCGGATAGGATATGCAACTAAATTCACCTCTCTCTTCCCCTTTCTCTACCTCTATCTCTTTCTCTTCCTTTACTCAATCGCCAGGCAGCTGAAACGAATTCGAGCTTAAAACTCGTTTCTCTTGTCTGATTCCACTTCTTGTCAAACAGCTCTTAGACTAATACTTAAGTTCCGCTTCCCGTTCGGTTCTATCCGGCGTATACTTCATTTACGACAAAGTATTGTAGCTCAACTGCTGGTGTTGGGGCAGCTGCTCCTGCTGATTGGGGCAACGTCCATGTTTCTTCATATACTCCCCATACTGACAAGTGGGCGGCTTGCAGTGACCATGTTGTATGCATCTGATAAGTATTAGAAATTATAAATCAGATAATTAAGAATTGGTTTTTGAGTTTATCTTTTGTGATATTGTTATATTAATGAAGATAATTTGTAGACTTCGAATTTGGAATATAATACAAATCGAATAACGTCAGCAATAAAAGACAACATTTTGGAGATAGACTTCCAATTGATATATAATTTTGCCTGATATTGATCAACTATAAAAATATAAATATAAAATGCAAACGATTATTAAAACATTTTCTGATTTTTTATATTTGAAAAGAATACTTTCTCAAATTCCGAAAGAAGTAATAAAATTGGTAAGCTATTTCAAATAAATTATATGAGTTTATCAGCTAAGTAAAATATTTGTGATTGCCAAATCTAAAAATATCAATCTTTAATTAGCCAGGCAATATTACAACTTATTGCCAATATTTAAGCTCTGGACTCACTTGCGATTTTTCATGGAGAAGTGTTCGCGTCCGCTCTTGAGGAATTCGCAGCCATCGTTGCCCGAGGAGCAGTCGCAGCGACACTGGCCATTCTCCTGGAGGATCTTCTCGAAGGGCGCCGGGCAATTGCAGTTCAAAATTGTGGCACGTTGCAGCAGGCCCGGGTTATTGGATTGCAACGCTCCCTCAGCATAGTAGTTGCTCCGCTCGATGCAGTGGCATTCAGTGTGATTGACAAGGATCAATGTCTCCACTGTGGAACGTCTGTCCTTGGGTCCCCTCACCTGTGGCGGGAACACAGCGAGAAGAGGGGAAGTCAAGTGTTAAAGTCGATGTTGATTGGGCAGGTTTTGTGTTTGCTCAGCTTCCCCATTTAATTGGCTCTTAATATGCAAGTGCTTTGCAAAAGACTCACATAGATTCACATCCACACACACACACAAACAAACACACACACGCTGTCTCGATGACAAGCTGACCGAGTTAATTATGCCAGCGCAATTTGCATATGGAAATTGTTATGCCAAAGTTCCATTGGGTTCAACATTATATGTGTGTGGTGTGTGTGTGTGCGTGGCGTGTGTGTTGACTGTGTGCTGACTTCTCCTTAAGCTGACTGCTCATCAAAGTTGTCGTCATTGTTATTCTGATTGCCATAGCTCTTGTAATGCTAAATGAGTTGTCAGCTGTCAGTTTTGCTATTTGTAATTGAGACGGGCGTTGTCAGCACAGACTTCAAGGGGATTTGCTTTGACTGGGGTTGGTTTAGCTGAAGCTTAGTCTATATAGAGACAAGTACTTGAACTTGGATAGATTTTGGTTGCATTTGCTTCAATGAAGGCAATTGGTTTTAAATCAAAAAGATAAACTGGAAAGTGAATCACAATTTACCAATTGAAATTCAGAGCCGGCAACGTATTCAACATATTATTAAAAGCCAGTTATAGGAAACGATATTATATATGGTATATTGTAGTCTATAGTATTATATAGTACCATTACGGAACCGAGTAGCATATAAATATGGCACTGTCCTTGTATCAATCATTCGTGTTGTGAAAAAAGATTATAAGCTGACGATTATCGGACTTGGCCCAGTTTTCTACATCTATCTAAAATTTTAAGATACAAAATAGAACACAGAAAGATTCTAAATGCAAAAAAATCCAATATCAATCACAGATTTCAACCCCGTTTCAAATAATGAAATAATTAACAAAGTTTTTAATATCTATTTGAACAACGTTTTCTATAACGTTTTCTCTTGAGCTGAGTATATTTATATCTTGTTCAAAAGAGTAAACTTAAATGAAATAAAAATCTAATATCAATTATAATTTTCGAATCCTCGTCAATTTGTTTTCACTAAGCCACTGGCATTAACCATTAGCGGCCAACTTTAACTGCTTCTGTTTCGCTTACTGTGAAATGTTGTAGTCTAAGTTGAGTTTGAGTTGAGGCGAGTTTGTGTTGCATGACAAGTGCAAAATGATGAAATGCTATATGAATTGCATAAATTAAGCGGGATTCGTTTAATTAAAATTACAAGCCCGTCTATTAATCAAGCTAAGTAAATAGCTGTAACTGTAGCTGTAGCAGTAACTGTAGATGTTGCTTTAGCTTTCAGCTGGACTCAAATCAAGCAGCCAAATTATATAAGGGAAAATGGGGGAAGATGTGTTCTCTGCTGAAGCATCGCATTTTGATTGGACCCATAAACGCAGAAAACTGTCAAGCGATAAAAAAAAAGAAAACAATTGTTAAACTTTTCAGCCATATGAAACTGAAAATTCAGCTTAAGCATTATTTTCTTTTTCTTTTTTTGAGGTGTTGGCACGGGAAATGTTTATGCAAATTTTTCAAAATGCAACGAATTGAAAAAGTTGTTCAAGCTCAAACATGTCGCTCAACGCCCACTTTTGTGTGTGTGCGTGTGTGTAAAAGTGTGTGCTAAACATAAAATTCAAGAAAATTGCGCTGTGGCAAAAGGAAAGAAATGCTTGCTGAGCTTGCTTGAAGAGCTGCACTATAATTGCCGGAAACGGAAGTGCAAAGTGCTGCTTTCAACATTCTAGTTGTTGTTGTTGTTGTTTTCTAGTTGTTTGTTGTTGGAAAGTTTTTGTTGCTGTTGTTGCAACCGCATCGAAAATTGCCGTAAAATGCTCGAGCGTCATATTCTGAACATGATATATATGCCAAGCCATAAATGCATATAAATAGTTTGCTGTGTGTGTGCTGGTGTGTGTGTGGGGTGGGATGGGGTGGGGGTTGGTTTAGTTTAGTTTTTCAAGATGGCGTTACTTTAGACCCTGCCCCTAATTGAGCATAGCTTGCTGCATGTATGCAAAAATGTGTTGTGTTTGCGTGTGTTTGTTGTGTGTGCTTGTTGTGTGTGTGTGTTTGTATGTGCTTGTGTGTGTGTGCAAGAAGTGTGCACTTAAGACTCAAGCAATTAGTCAGTTATTGCTTCTGCAGAGAGAGACGAACAGTATGGCACTCGAGAGACTACACAAGGACCCAAGGCAAGGACTCAAGCCAAGCATATAAAATGTTGTACAATTATATATAGAGCATTGTGAGCGAGGCATTTATGCCATTTATACCACTTGACAGTGCCAGATTCTGTGCTACAAAATAATAGAGATGTTGTCCTGAAGGGGCCAAATGGGCAAGCGGGGGATCAAGGAAAAATACCAGAGAAAAATGTTTTAGGAATTGCACAAGAATCCTTAGCTTATGTTTGTCTAAATCACACATAGTTAATATGAAGGTGTTAGAAATGCAAACAGAATAAAATGAATGTGTGGCTACACTCAGAAAAAATCCACTGATGGCTTTTTTACGTATTGCTTTCCCTTAATAAAAACACAAATATTTAAAATAGGAATACCAATTTGTATTTTTAAAGGGAATGAGTATTAAAATTAGCACGCTTTTTGCTTTTAAATGATATCTTAAAATAACAATGCCAAGTAAGAAGAATATAATTTTAAGAAAACGAATGAACAAATTCATTGCGGAATTTATACATATTTTTATTAAATTTTAGAAAATTCTACATTAAAATTATGAAAATAAAAACGTTGGATTTTCAAAGTAATTAAGTCAGTTAACCGATTTTCTTCAGAGTGTAATAAATATGTGTCTTGCTTCGGTAAAATATAAACCCTCAGCAAAAGTTAAAATTCTACTCAAATTTGGACAAAAAGGAATGTTTTAAATAAAGAGCTCAGATTTAAGCAAACAAAATATTATGCACATTTAAATTTTTTAAATAAACTTTGTATCTGCTTTGCAAATGAAAATCAGTTTCCATATTATTAGAATTTGTACAATTTTCATTTCTTACTCAAATGCATTTTTATACAACTCCAACTGATGTGCTTTCATAACACAATTCCATTTTCAAAGAGATTTGCTTTCCTTATAATTACGAGTGCTTGCCACACTTTAATGGAGCCACAGATAAGCAGGCACAATTCCTTTGCCCTCCTTTCCTCCATTTCCCCCCTTTCCATCCCTTTACCAACAAAAGTGCTTTCAATTTAAATATATTTATGGTGCGCTTTGCTGACAGCAAATAAAGTTTTTAACACACTCGCAGCAGAGTTGCTGATGGGCAACAAAAAAGAAAACAACCCACAAGAATCGGCACGCCCCTAAACGCCCACTCACACACTTGGCAGAGCAGCCCTTAATTATCCAATTAAAGTTAGGCAAAAACCACAGAAATTATGCCTGGGCGAACGCTTCCACGAAAGTCTAGCGAATATTTTAACAATTTTAAGGCGGCAACTTGGCAGCAAAAAAGTTTCGAGCTTTGCCAAGTCGAATTTTGTATGCTGTAAATGGGATGAGAAATAGAAATTGAATTGGTCTAAACTTACGTAACAGTCACAGGAAAGCATCTCATACGTATCCTTGATCTAAGTCTTCTCGTTTACCTTTTTCATTACGATTTTTCTTAATCACAATCATTTTATTAATGTTTGATGTATAAATTGCTTTAATTTTGCACATAATTTTTATTTTTGCTAAGCAAAATATATTTTTGTATTAAACAAACTACAATCAGCCAGTCTAACATGTATTTAAGAGCTGTGTGCGGGGTATCTCCTAGTCGAGCTGTCCAGAGTAAAGACTTCTAATTTATTATTATTATATACAATTTTTTTAGAGAATCATCTGGATATGTTTACTAGTCGAGCTTAGAATTGCGGCAGTTCAAATTTTAAAGAATTTCAAAAACTACTAGAAAAGTCCCAAGAAAATATAAAATTAATAATAGGATAACTCGCTGTCAAAAATTATGTTCTATGTTGGGACCCAAGAAACGTGGGAAGTGTGCGAATATGTTTGTTGTCAGGTTGAATAAACCAAAAAAAAAGTAAGAAAAAGAGAATAAAACACGAACTCCCTTATTCTGGATGTCTTCATAAAGCACTAAAAAATATGTGTGGCCAGAAGCTGGTGTTGCAAGTAGGCGTGGGGCAAGGAGTTGTGTCTGCCAAAGTTTAAACATACAAGCCACAACACCACGCAGCACAGCGCAGCTCAGCGGCTGTCATTGGGAGAGGTGTCAAGTGCCAGAACAAACAGAGAGCTTGAGAACCCTTGCAGCCAGGAGCAAGCAGGAGTCAGAGAGCGAGTGGGGAGAGGGGAAGTGGACAAGAGCCTGACAGAGTTGCAACCCGGCAGCAGCAAGAACAAAAAAAAAACACATTCTTACAAAACATAATTTATGTTGCGCAAATTTTTCGTAGGTAGATGTGCAAGACTTACAAGGGGAACAGGCGGGGAAAGGGGCGGCATAGTGGGGGAGTGGGGGAGGAAGCGAGGGAGGTGAAGGGGTTATATGTATATATGCACTCTGCATTGTTGGCCGGTGCAAAAAGAGAGTTCAGTGACCTCAGCGCTCTGGAGACTACACAAAACTGGCAGGCCGCAGCCGAAGCCGGAGCCGAGACCCAGGCACATGTTATAAGCGCAGCGAGATTTATGACGCCATTGCCTGAGTTCTGGGTTCAATGCACCCACAACACAGCGACAGACAGGGAGACACGGAGAGAGGTAGAGAAGGGGAGCAGGAGAAAGAGAGAGCGAGAGAGAGAGAGAGGGGTATATAGTTGTGATTACTTTCACCCGAAGAAGTCGCGACTAGAAAAGCTGAACGTGAAAGCCAAACGCCAACACAAAAAAGAGCAGCTTCAATTGGGGTCCAGACAGAGAGAGAGATAGAGAGAGAGAGAGGGAGGGAGGGGGGGAGAGAGAGTGAGATGGAAGACAGTTTCTCGCCCACCTGAACAAAACATGCAAAGTAAAAGTCAATTGGCTGTCAGGCACAAGACTCGCCCGTTATCCGCTGTCCGTCCACTGTCCGTTGTTGTTGTCCTTTTCGTCGAACGTTTAATTAATTTGCCACAAAATGTGGCACGATTCACTGCACTGCTGGCAGGCATCGTCATGCATAATCAGCTTGCAGACCAGCAAGCATTAATATTGCTTATTAAACTATGAGCGGGGGTGTGCGTGTATCTCTCTGTGTGTGTTTGTCTCTGTGTGTGTGTGTCTCTGTGTGTGTGCGTGTGTGTGTAAGGGGTGCAGGTGTGGCAGTTGTTGCCAGTTCGTGACACATCCGCTCCGTAATGCAATTTCGCCAGTCGAAATTCCCAAGCAGCCAGCAAATTCCAAATTGCCGACACGTAAACAGGTAGCAGCAAATGGAGTGCCAGAAGTTACACTCGCAAAAAATATGAGCACAATAATATTAGATAACGACCGAATCTGAGAAAAATGCTAGCAAACAGAGGAAAATATTTCTAATTTTTTACTTTTTGTATTTATTGTGTCGACACGACGATTGTGTAACATTAAATAAATAAAATATAAATAAAATAGTTTTTTTTTTATCAGACAATAATCTTCAGCGAATTTTTGAAAAAATCACATATAATCAATATTAGGAATGTAAAAACAATAAAATATGAATAAAGAAAATATAAATAGGAATATAAATAGGCAAGAATTGATATGGACCCAAAATGAAGAGATCGACTGAGTTGTTTGTACTGATCAAGAATATGTATACCTAATAAGGTCTGAGATGTTTCCTTCTACCTTTTACGGATTTTTGCAGAACCTTTCTCTTTCTCCAATTAAATTAGAGTATATTTTTCTCTCAGTGCATACAAGTAAGTTTACAGTAGGGGTAGCTCTCCAAAGCCCAGTTGTTAACTTTGGCTTGCGTGTTATGAGCAATGGGAATGTTGCAGCGGATGCAACTGACACAGAACTTTCAGCGTCAACTTTCAGATGTCGACAACAACAACAAAATAAAGAAGCGACGCCAGTTGCAGATTTGCAAAAATTGTTCAACACTCATTTGGTGCACATTCGACAGTTGTCATAGGATGGTGGGGTGGTGGGGAGGGAGGGGGTTGCAGAGGCAGAGGCAGAGGCAGTTAAGTGCACAGAACTTGGCCCAGTGCTCGACTAATTTGTTATATGAAGCACTTGTGGGTTAACCTGGCTTACATGTAGTTCTGGCCAACTTGTGTCAAACTCAATTATTCAGTTTGTTGCAAACACTTTTTGCTACATCTCTCATGTGAGCCGTGGGCAAGGTGTTAATTGATGCACTTTGCCCCAGAGGAAATGAGCTCAACTAGACTAAAGTTTTATTAGTATTTCAGGTGATAGAATCTTCAAACTATTAACAAACAGTTATTCTATAATTGAAAAACATTTTAATTGTGACAAAGTTTTGGAGGGAAAACATTTTTAAATTTATTCACATGAGCAACTAGCATTTTGTGTGTGAGTGAGTGTGTTTCTCAACTGAAATGCTGTATTATTTTAAAGATCAAGCATTGACAGTAGAGCTATGCTTTAATGGAATCTTAGAGAAATAAGCTTGTAAATTTAAATTCAAATCTTGACTGTGAAAATCTCTACAATTACGACTGAGGAAAATTTAATCTGTGACTAAATAAAGCAAAATTTTAACTTGCACATCGAACGAAGAGTGAGGCGAATTTTGACCGGTTAATTTAAATGCTCAGTCAATCAAGAAATCAAACCTCGACGTTAGAGGTTTCCCTAATGAAAAACTTTACTTTTTCAACAAAATGATTGCAAGCAAAAAAAAAAACATTCTCTAATCTAATCTCTCTAATTCTATTTTCTAATTAAATCGGTTGAGGGAACCGATCATGTTGACAATGTTATTCCAATCGCCCAGTCAAAAAGTTTCGACTAGATTGCTTTTAATTAAAGTGTTAGTTGTGTTGCTAACCAATATGATGAAAAGTTGGACAATGTGAATATCGAGGTGTGGGTGTGAATAGATGAATGAATGGCAACTACCACTATTATAATTATTCAATACTCATTGCACACGTTGCCCTTTTCATTATTACTTGATTTTTAATTTCCTATCGTTGCGCTCGGCCAACAACAACAACAGAAATAACAATACCAAAATTGAGGAACTCCTCCATGAGCACAAACATGTATATTTATTTATAGGCATGCATGCTCGTAATATATAATACTTGAAAAGTTGTTACCATTTGTCAAGAGTCGGTGCCACACGCTTGTCGCGTCGACTCTTTGTGGCAGCCACCCACGTTTTGTTGTTGCTGTTGCTGTTGCTGTTGCTGTAATTGCTCTGATTGTTGTCGTTTGGCAGGGGAAGGGGGTCACAGGTCATGCTTGAGGGCGCCATATTGCAACATAATTATATCGTTTCACCTTTTTCTTTTGTACCAACACATTTTTCTGTTTATTTTTTGCGCTTGTGCGCTCCCCAAAATGAGTTTTTAATGACGCAATGATAATTCAATTTGTTGCTGATTTATGCCTCATGATATTGTTGCCAGTTGTTGTCGTTGTTGCCGTTGTCTTTTGTGTAACGAGCATTCAATATGTTGAAATCGAGAATGTAATTATGCATTGTGTGTGTGTAACTTATCTGTTACAATTTTCAAGGTGTGTGCCCGAAACATTTTCATGCCTCGCTCAATTTTCTTTTAATTAGCAATTTAACACAAATTTTCGTGTAGGCAGTGACAGAAATCAGCGGATATGCATTGAATATTGCATATGGAAGTAATATATTTATATAATATTTACATAAATATATTGCAAGCGAACCCACCAGATACAAATATTTTTGATTAGCACCAATAGTCAAGACGATTTAGCCATTTCGGCCAGTCTAAGACTTTAAACTTTAAAACGTATACAACTTTTGAACTCACATGAACGCGTCTCTCGAATTTGTGGCTTCGTTTTGGGGCACAGATCTCCGTGCGTCTGGCGCAGCAGCCTGAGTCCTCGGCGCAACGGTAAACACTGGTGCAGTGGGGCGTATAGATCTTGGAGGGATCGCTGGCAACAGACACATAACGTTTCTGTGGCAAGAGACATGATTTCTCGCAACTGATTTCCTCCATATGCTTGTTGGCCAGCGCTGCAAGGGGAACAGAATTAGTTAAAGTCACACATTTTTCGCTGAGTGTATGGCATACCCCTGTCCTTCTCGAGCTGGCGACGCGCATCGATCACTGCTTCCGGTCTGCCCAACAATTTCTCCTTGCGTTCCGTCAACGTGCCAGCAATGTGATTATTCCTTGCGTAATTATTGTTGTCAATATCCTGTGTGAGCCAAAGAATAAAGAAAACAGAAGTTTGATTAATGTCAAGTTTGGTTTGTTGTTAAATAATTGCATTAAAGTAAGGTAGGCTGTAAAGTTGTGTGGCCAACGCTGGCATTGTTTAAAGGCAAACATATTCACATATTACGCATACGCCATGTGCAACACATAAAAGTCATCACAAAATAAAAGACCCATTTGCTTCGCCGTGTGATGGCTATTTGTCACAATATTTATTGCAGCCAACAGACCAGCACAGACCAGCACAGACCAGACCAAACCAGACCAGCACAGACCAGGCCAGACCAGGCCAGACAAACGTAGGCAGCACATAAATGCCCAGATTCAGGTAACGTTTGCCAGACAAACAACATCAACTCTGTCTGTCTGTATCACAGCTGGATGGGTTGACTGGGGGGAGACTGGCATATTCAGCAAAATGGGTAGCGGGTCAATTGCTGCAGAACTTCATAAACTAAGAATTCATGTGTTTTCACAGTCGGCACAACAATTGGAACAATCGCAGGCAGTTAGCAATAGCTTCGAGCAAAACAACGAATATTCTATGCACTGTCTATAAATGAAGAACTTTCACAGATAACTGAGTGCTTATTTTAACTGGTATTTTACTTATTCTCAAATCCATTATAGTTGAGAGTATTGTGACTTATTTAAATGGTATATTTTACAGCAGAAGTTAGTAGAAAAATGAGTTTGTTATAATCATTTTACAGAAGGAAGTTAAGATTCACTTAAGACATTTTAAGTGGACTAACATTTATGCCAAGAATAAGACTTCCAAATCCCACCAAAAATATTTAATGATTAGAAATTAGCAAAAAAGTAAGCCATATAGTATAAAAACAGACAAATTTGATTGGTTTCACATATATTTTTTTGTATTCGGTTCCGATATACTTTACTTTACTTTAGGAGACATTACTCTACTATAGTATATGGACTAATATTATAAGCTCCTGCAACTGTTGCATAAGAAAATATTTAATTTTGGTTCAGATAACGGTTCTGTATAGGTTTCACTCGGTAAAGTTTCGATTGCGGTTCCAAATTTAATTTAAAGTTCCTTTGGTTAGTGTTATATAAAAAGTGGTCAGTGTTGTAAAAAAATTAAATATAATAAAAGTCAACTCACAAAAACAATGAGAAAATCATGAGGCCAACACTAAAATGTGTCTTTCTCTTGCGCCAGTGTTATTTATAACAATGGCAGCATACAAAACAAATTGGCAGGCCTGGCAATAAATACGGGCAACGGATCCATAGAGAACAATGCTGCACACAACTCAAACGTAGACCAACAAAACGACAAAAGCAACAAATACAAAAACAAAAGCAACATAAAAAAGAATAACACAAAAAATGTTGACCAATGCGCACAATTGGCAATTTGTGAAGTTAAGCGAAATTAATGAGCTGGCAGCCAGGCAGACAGACAGAAAGACAGACGACGCAGAGGCAATGGCAGACCACAGTGCAGTAGAGCAGTGTTGGTAAGTGCTAAAAGAAATGAGCAGAAATAACAGTTCATTTAATAGAAGCGTTGGCGATAGGCGATGTGGGCGGGAATATGGCTAAATAAAAGCCGAAAGCGGGCGAGAAAATGTCCAAAAATGAGCAAAGAAACCGCAGCGGAGACTTGAAGGCGTACACTGAGAGAAGTGTCAGGTGCTACTAAATAAACTGGCTAGAAAAATAGTTTGAATGGTATTGCCAACAGGCAAAAATCATAGATAATTTTGGATTTGTAAAAATTGTGAGAATTATGTAAATAAATATAATTATAAAAACAAATAAATATAAATAATAAATAATAATTTTCGAAAAAAAAAACAAAAATAAAATCAGTTGTTCAGCTCAATACCAAATTCTGGTTCCCTTATATTTTGTTGAGTGTACTTGAAGGCGAATTCCTACGACTTAAGACTGCGTCAGTTCATTAGTCAAACAGGAGTTGCAAGTGTTTCGGTGTGGCGGGAGAGGCGTTGGGAATGTGATGGTGGAGGGGATGTGGAAGGTGCGCCAAGGTGCTCAAGAGCAATTGGCATAAATCTTAACGTCTTGGCCTTTTTCCTTGCTGTTGTTGCTGTACTCTATTCATTTGACTTCATTTCATTTTGGCTTAGCATGCCTTGCAGTGTGTGTGTGTGTGATTGAGTGTGTGTGCGTGTGGTGTGTGTTGGCTTACAGCCAAAAAACAATGGCTCTTTTGATGTTGCTCAATGATTTTTAGCGGTTTAACCTTGGCGCCTTATGAATGGGTCCATTGTTTGTGCGCCCCTGCCCCGCCCCCTGTTACACACCCCCAACTCCCGTACGCCTACCCCTCTCTCTTGAAGCCACAATGTGACGTTAATGCGCAAATACATGAAATGGTTGTATTTGGAGTGGCACACTTTGCTTTATGGCCAGCCGCATTGGCCACAGGCATTAAGACCTATTCAATTTGATTAAAACACTCCGTCCCTCAGCCCCCATCCCACCGCCTTGCCCCCTTGATTGGACAAGTTGATGTTGCAGTAGCCATTGAGCTGACATAAATCGTTTCTTGGCCATCGAGTCTGATTTGCGGATGACCATAAAAAAAACGAAGGTAACTTTTCGAATTGGCAAAGAACTGTGTTAAGCGGGCGAAGGAGTTATAAAAATATACATAAATATTTATATTATATATACAAAATATATAAAAAATATGTAGTATATAAATATACATGCTGAAATATTCTATTCAGTTAAGTTGAATATGACCAAAGTGAATATGAATTATGTCTTTAGCTAAAATATTTCTGTAGAGAACTTAATTGCGTAAATTGACACAATGAATGAGAAAACAAGTTAGAGTATTCTAGTCGAGAAAGCTTAACTAGAATATACCCTGTACACAGCTGTTAAGTAATAAAGAAAGCTTGCTAATAGTACAATGTACAATATGACAATTGCTTTTGATTAACAATATCTGTTTTTCTTATTCGATCTTATTGAAAATTCCACCATTGATCAATAATATGTCTGGGTATATTATTTATTGATTGCAAATCTTAATCTTTATAATTTGTATCGATACACACGCAGTTATAGATCAAATTAATAAAGTTGATCATTTTTGATATACGATAAATTATATTCCAAACTATAGTCTTTGAGATATGTTTTTTTTATACTGACAGACTGATGGACATGGCTAAATCGACACTCCTCTTCATCCAGATCAAGAATATATATACTTAATGTGCTCGCAGATGGCGTCTTCTGTCTGTTACATACTTGTGCAAAACAAAACAATTCCAGCCATTAAATCTGTATATTAGCTAAATTAATTTAGTTTTAATTGTCTATTATAATATAATTGAAACTATAATCCCATTTGGATGAATTCCCAATTCAATTACAAAGCGAATAAATGTTAAGCGTTGTGCAATTGAATTAAGTTGCGAAATCCATTGTAAATACTTCACACATTTTCTGGCAAGGAATCCAGTTAGTACCTATAAATGACTCTGGCAACTTTTCCATTTTTTATATATAGTTCTGTATGCATATATAAATAGGACACAATGTGGTGGTTATTTTAAATGTAATAAGTTGAAAGAGTTTTCCTTGCTAATAATTATTTAGTTATCTTTCAGTCTTAGATTTTCTTCAGTATTTGTAACTATATTTGAACTATTTCTTTGTAGCATTTTGCCAAACTGTTATTATTTATTCACCGCATTTGTATCTATGTATTTATTGATTGTCTGCAGTCAATTGATAGTTCGAAACAGATCCCCTTATATTGCTAACATAAGTACTCTTGAGTACTCCCTGCATTGAGTTACAACCACATAAGCCCCAAATAAACAATCCTCCTCACTCCTCCCACTCTGCGGCTATCTCTGCACAAAAGCTGATTAAATTGAGCGGCTCGTTAGTCGGATCGTCGAAGTGAACTTGGGAGGGAGGGGGAGAGCTGGCAATGACGGTGCTCCTGAATTAAGGCGAGAGATACACTCACAAGGGGCTTAAGGGGGCTGTGGCATTAGGAGGGGAACATTTAGGTGTACAATCAAAAAAAAAAAAAAATAGTAGAGATTGTTTCTTAATTTTGAAAAGTAGTTTTTCCAAGAATAAAAATTGAATAATAGAAAGTATTTCTAAAATATGAGAAGCAATATATATTTGGGATTTTCGATTGGTTTTATTCAGAAATTATCTCTAAAAACAAGAAAAACTTTGTAGTTTTCCGAGCGATTTTCTAAAAGGCAAGTCGGTTTTTTTGAGTGTATGAACTTAGCAATGAACTGAAAACAACGCTCTGTTTGACAAAAGCTTTGTGACTGGCAGACAGGTGCGGAAAGCAGTGAGGCAAGGAGTCTTGCCTCAACAGCTGCTGCTGCAGCAGATAGCTTCAACCGAGAAGGGTTAAGAGGGGCAGGGTCTTAGGTTGGGGTTACCGTTACAATTTTACAGTTAGCGACCTGCCGGCCTGGTCATCAGCGCTGCGAGCTAAGCTCGATTTGAATTACAGACGTATGTAAATGCATCCCTTGTGTGACGTCAGCAGCTAAAAAAAGAGGACTAACAGGATAACTGGAGACTAAAGACGCAGACAGTAAGTACTCTCACACATACACACATAAAATATGCATGTACTCGATGTTAAAGTTTAAAGGGAAGCAATTCTTTAAAGTCGAACAGAACTCAAGAGTTGGCAATCAGGCACTTGGGAAATTTGCACAAAAGCTTATAAATAATTGTAACAGCAGCAGCAGCAGCAGCAGCAGCTACCTGTTCTGAGTAAATATACATATATATATATATAAATATGATATATATACCTGGGCATACGTGTCGTATGCGCTATAATTAGATTTGTTATGCCAAAAGGCAAAAGTGATGCGTGTGTTTTTGTGTTGCAGATGGTGCTAAAGTTTCCCACTGGGCAACAGAGATATTGCTCTAACATTAATACAACACCAACTAAATAAGCAGCTCGAGGAGTTTTGAGTTGAGTTAAGTCTTAGACAAAATGCTTTGTCTGCAAAGTAAAACATTGCATTTAAAGATTGAAATTCTGTGAAATATGCTCACTAATTTATTAATTCTTATGTTCCTTTGGGAAAGGTGGCAGAGCATATTAGTCTGTAAGAACGAAATTGGAGACTTGAAGAATAAATATTCGTCTATGTCTGCATCAGATGTAGTGTTAAAATTGCGGGGCTGAGCAATCGATAACATCGATAAATGCAAATCGATAAAAGCTGATATCTCTCACCGTTTCAAAGATAGAGTCAACGAAAACCTTCTCAATTATTATCTTTACACATGTACTTAAAATTCTTACTCAATAAAGTTGCATTTCTAATTTTTTGCACAGTTGAGGAACCCAAGCAAATTTCACCACTTTCAGCTCAAAGGGAAAAATATTGCTAGATATTTTCTTTTAATGCCCCTAGCTAAAAATGTTATATAAATGCAGTCGTTATTTTTTCTAAGAATTTCAATATGCATAAAAAACTCTACAATCTGCAGACATTTTTATATAAATTTCTGTAAGCATTCTGTAGAGGGTATATGAGCAATAAAAACTGTTTTTAATAAACAGGGTGAATATGAGCAATAAAAGCTTCAATGAAAATATTCAGCTGTCAATAGATGCCAGAGGGCTAAGGAGGAAAAACACAATCAAATGCGCCACAAAGCGCTTTCAAAGACAGCTTTAAAGTGCAATTGGGGAATTGAGCCGTTGGGAAATCGAAGGGGACTTGAGACCACCCACATGGAATGCACAGCAACCATATGATGAGACCACAGAGGTGGTCTCCAGCTGGGTTAGTAGCGTTGTCCTCCTAACAAGCGGCAATAAATAACACAAATTTATGCGTTACCTCAAAGGAAAAACTTTTGCAGCGAACAATCAACTTTTGCACAACAAAACTTTTTTATATATGTATTTCTTTCGCGCTATCTCTCTCCCTCTCTAACCCCACTATCTCTCTCTCTCTCTCTCTCTATCTGGCACATAAAAGAGAGTTTAGTGGTAACATCAACTTCATTGCCATTATAAAGTTGAACAAATGAAATTTATATGCATTGCAAAACGCATCAGGCAAACATGGTCAACGAGGGTTAAAGTTCAAGCGCGGTCTGTGTCTGTGTATATGTGTGTGTGAGTGTGGTCGGTGTGTGTTTTGTTTCTACACATTGCGTCTGTGTGTAAACAACAATTAAGGAAGCATTTTCTGCCTTGCATTTGCTGTGGCATTTTCTGTGTGCAATTCTATTCTGTGAACTCTGTGTACTCTTTACAAAAGCAGCTTATTTTCGTAACAAATTTCGAAGAGTGTTGCACAAATACTTTCTATAAATTGCTACAACTGTTTTGGTAAATGGTCTGGAAAACCTTTACTGATTTTAGGACGAAGACACACAAGAGAGAGAGAGAGAGAGAGAGAGAGAAACTAGCAACCAGAATTTATCAAGGCAACAACAAATATTGGACAAGTTTTGAAAGTTTGAGCTTATTTAATTCTTTATTTCGAATTAGATTATCAACGTAACGTTAGAGATTCGAAACCGAAATCGATGTTCAACATATTATTAATAATATTTATTAGAAATCAATATCTTAATTCAGATAATACCATAATGTAACCGATAATTGAAAGTATTCATAGTTTATAATCGTTAATGGAACCGGAAGAGAAATTCTTTTCGATTTGAAGCCTTGATTAAAATAGAAAAGTAAATTTTAAATATTTAAATATTATTAAATATTATTTTTTATTTTTTAATACATCTTGTATATTTAGCAGGAACTGCTCAATATTTCTCATTCATTATTATTTATTTTTTATATACTTATATTTACTGCTTCTCTTAGAGCATTGACACGTTGTTATAGGAACCACACTAGTCTCTCTCATTTCTATTTCCATTTATTTGCTAGCAAAAGTTTTGCAGCTAAACCACAAAATAAAATACATTTTCAACAATTCTTTTGTGTTTTTTTTTGCATTCTTTTTTTTTTGTATGGTAAGTTTGGTTCCAGTTTCTGATGAAGTTCCAGTTGAGCTTTGACATCGGTTTATTTTATTTTTTTTCGACTTGCTTTTGCGATTATCTCGCACAAAGTTTCTAGCAGTTTTTGCTATATGTCAAACTTGTGCGATGCAAATAAATATTAAAAATGAAAATGCAATTGTCATGCAGGGCGTATGCGCAATTTGCATTCAATTCAAAGCGAAGCAATGCAAAAACCAACTAAAAACCAGGCGCCTCAAAACAGGCAACGTGAAGCAAAAAGCGAAAAGCGAACAATTTGCTAAACGTGTTGCAGACCACAGCTGAATGTGAATATAAAGAAGAATGCGAAGGAGAATGTGAAGAAGATGCAAGCAAACCAGAAACTTTTTTTATATTCTTTGCGAAGAATATTTAAGAGCGAAAAAAAGTGGAGAAAGAACAAATTGGAATGCTCCAGTCGAGAGTGCTCGACAGGGTGATACTCTGAAGTCGTTTACTTCTTAAATACTGAAACTAATATCAACTCCAAAAAATGTAATATAACTTGTAACTATAGCAATATTGTTTCTTAATGAAAATCAGAAAACTCTGGCTATTCATATGCAGAAAATGTTGCTCTGTTATTTATTAAATATAAAAATACGATTTTATGCACTCAAGCGATATTAAAAAATTATTATACTGCAAACAATTGTCAGCAAAATGAGATAATAATATATAATACATAATATAATTCATATTTCAAATATGAAGTTTCGAGCTTAGTCTTTTATTGTCTTAGACAGACGGCTTTTGGTGCAGATCAAAAATATGTATATTTTTTAGGTTTGCTGATGCCTCCTTCTGACGTTTGCCTACTTTTGCTTAAATATATAACATTTATTCCTCCGTTATTCATTTTAAATGAGTTTAGGGTATTAAAATGGCAAGTGCAGTTTTTTTGTTGTACATTTCTTAGTAGTTGTTGCTGTTGCTGATGTTGTAGGTGACTGACTTTCAGCCAATAAATAAAAGCGCGTTGCGACGATGAGCTATCAACTTGACAACGCCGTTTGCCACTTGACGCCGCGAAAATATGACAAACAGCCAGGCAGACGTGGAGCTGGAGAAGAAGGAGGAGCCAGAGGGGGAGTCGGAAGAGGAATGTCCCGTTTTGGCCATATTTTATCACTCAAGAGAAGCAACTCTTGGTATTTTTAATAAGCAAACGCCTGGCGCTTAACTTTGTTGACAGACAGACAGACAATTAAATGGACAGAAAGAGACAGACAGATTTAGCTATCGTTTCCAACCCACTCTGCCTCCTTGATAGCTTTTTGTCGAGTGCAGCAATTGAAAGTGCTGCTAAGCGCTGAAGGTAATAAATATGCCACTCGTTGCAGTCGAGCGGAAACTGAAGCGGAAGCGGAAGTGTCATCAACAGTTGTGCAGGCAGTAATTAGATTTAATTCATTCCTCTCCTAATTTTGCTCCTGCTGATGATGATGTGCAGCATCAGTTTGCCATTTATGATTTGATTAATGCTGAAAGCAGAAGGCCATAAATTGTTGCATCGCAATCCACACAAGTTTTAATATCTAATTGTGAAGCTGTCTGTCACAGGACTAAATAGTGAAATAAAACCTGAAAAGGCGATGGTAGGGAGGTGGATTTTTCAACTTGGGGTCTCAGTTTTTCTCAATGAATTTTCATAATTGCATAATAAATGAGCACAAAATATTTGTTGTGATAGTTTCATATTGCATGATAAAATTAATGACCAGAAGCTGAAACAAAAAAATAAATAAATCATAGTTTTGTCTGAGTTGGCTCAGAAAGTGAATTGCTATGGAGAAATAGAAAGATTTAAAATAAATGTTCAATTAAGTATATACTAAAACTATTCCTTTTGGAGCTTAGCCATAAAAATATATAATATCTTAAAACTTCAATTGGAAAAAGATTCTTCTTCTTCTTATTAATTTTATTCTCCAAACTGAAAACAATTTTATATTTGTATAATTTAAATGTGTAGCTGCATTTCAATTGCTTAGTAAATAAATTGTATATATGAATTGATTTTAAAATGTAATTTTATGCAGAATATTTGTTTGCAAACGGACTTTTGTTGTACTGACCGTGTTTAAGCTATATACTTTAATAATATGCAGAAGCAATGATTTATTAAAGTCTTCAACACTTTCACAGCAAAATAACTCATGTTTCTAAGTTGGCTGGCTGTCTGCAAATTAATTAGGAAATTTTCCAAAAGTGAAGTGAGCAACATTTCAAGTGCAAAAAGAGCAGCTGTTAGCTGAGACTAAGACTAATTTATAAACTCGCCGCAATTAATACTCTGCTGCAACAAACTGCTCCTCAAGGAGTCTTCGCCTAAGTTTTGTGCTTTCCATGACCAGCCATATCTTGGCGCATAGTTCGCTCAACTGGTTTGCAAAAGTTCACTTTGCATAGATAAAACCGCAGAAATACTTGGCAACTTGTGCTGCCTGCCTGACTGTCTGTGTGTGTAGCATGTGGCATGTGGCATGTGGCAGCGCCATGTGGTGCAAAAGTGCAGCAGCTGGCAGCCAACTGGTCATGAAGCCAAAAAGTGTCAAATTTACGAAACGCCTCAAATTTAAAATTGCAGCTTGCCACAATGACTGAGCTTGATTCTCCACTCTGCTGGCTGCTTTCTGCTTGCTGCCCTCTGTTTTCTGCAGGTTATGCAAAGTTGAAAGCCTGCTTTCAGGCGAAAAACACAAACCGCAAAAACTTTTCGCTCAGCAAAGCACCCGAAAAAAAATGAAAATGAAAACACAATAAAAACAAAACGAAACCAAACCCAGAAACCCAAAATGAATTTTCAGTGTTGCCAACTTTTTGCGGGCTTGTTGCTGCGGGCACAACCAACACACTCACACCACACACACACAGACAGTACGTGCAATAGTTACGCATATTTTGTAGTACAAGATTTACAGCCACGCCCCCCACAGTGCCGTGCCGCCCACAACTCTTTTGCCTGCGCTAAGCGGTTGCCATAAATTCATTTAGTATGGCAACGCTGCTCATAAATTTGCTGCTATCGATTTGACCGGAAATCCGACAAAACACAAAAAGAAATACAGCAGAAAAAAAGAAATGAAGAATTCAAAGCTAAAAGCCAACGGCGATAAATAGTTGTTGCTCTGCGATACTCTAGCAGATAGAGAGTTAGAGAAACAGTGATAGATAACAAGAGGGCGAGACCGAGAGAGAGAGAGAGAGAGAGAGAGAGAGAGAGAGAGAAATTAGAGTCTCAGAACTTTATCTTGAAACAAGTACTTCAAGTAATTATTGAAAATATTTCCAGTCGAAAAACAGATATGGGAAAAAAACTCTAGGAATTTATTAAATTCTTTGATAATAACATTCTTGCCATGCTTTAAGTTATATCCTAATCTGAATAGTTCAGTAGTTGATGTTTATTTTCTACAAACAATAATAAGTGTCAAAATTTAAAGAACAATAAAAAGTTAAAGCAAATAAAAGATTAATAGAATGTTTATATTAATACAAATTAATTTTTATTCAATTTCAAAGTGTAGAACTCTGTTTTAAACATTAAAATAAGTACAAAGATATTTCAGTGCCGAAAAAATGAGTAACATATTTATTTCAATCCAAAATAATAATTTTATATACCAATTCCATATTCGAACTTAAAAGAGCATTACTAAATCGGTACTTGCAAAGTAGAATTTTATATTTTGTACTTTTTGCTAGCTGTCAGCCGCTGTAATTCCATATAATAAATCACAGCTCGCATTGCATGGTAGAGGAGAGAGGTCAAAGTGTTGTGTTTCCAAAAAGGAGAAAATAAATGTTAAAAAAATGAGAAAACATTGCAACAATTTAGCACAAATGGAAACAAAGCGGAAACGGAAATCAAAATGCAATTCGAGCAGGAATCGAGTTGGTTTCAGTTCAATATTCAATGCTGGAGCTGAGGTTCGGCTTCAGGTTTACATTTTATTTTTTTTATGAATGTAATGAATGTTGCACCAATTAAAGCGAGTAAAAAAGGAGACTCACTGCGATTCATTATGTGCAAGTCTGATGTCCTTTTTTGGAACTTTCCTTTTTTGTGCACTTAATATTAATGAGTTGCTGCGAAATTAATTTCTTGACTTTCACTTGCTCTCTCTCTTGTAGTTGGAGGCCATAGTAGTGGGAGCTGTCGCTCCCTCCTGCTTACCACTTGCTACTTGCCACTTGCCACTTGTCACTTGCCAAGTGGGTCAGCGTTGATTTTCGCCGTCGTTTGGCTGAGTTGACGGACACAGCTCATAAATATTCCAGAGGCACGCGCTTTGTGGCGCTCCCAATGCCAAACTGGGAGAATCACCAAGGCGACAAAGTTGTTGCAGAAGGCAATGGCAAAGGGGCTAGAGGTGGGTGTGGCAGACATTGATTGAAAATAAATTCGTGTGAGCTGCATTGAGATCAAGTTGCTGCCGCTGGCATTGCACAAGGGTTACACATGCAATTTACTCTCGAGTGAAATCATCAAGGAAACAACTTATTTTAACTTTGAAAATACATTTCAATATCTTTTAAAATGAAACGTAAACTCAGCATAAATCTGAGTTCTTTACTCCAAGTTAATTTATGTGCCAGCAACAAAAAGTTAGCAATAAACATAAACATTCGCAGCTACAGCTGGATTTTTACAATAATTAATCTCATTTTATAACCTGAACTCAATAAATCAAAATTTGAAATATATTTTATGTTTATTTATTACATGTGTAAGTTTCAGGAACTTGTAAATTCTTTTTTTGCATTGAAAGGCTCTTAAAAAAGGGGAAAAAGAGTATTTAGTATTTAGGAAATTGTATTTTAATTATTATACAATGTAATAAAAATCAAAATTTGAAAATATAACATAATTAATCGTTTGAGATGGTATCTTTTTCCCCAACTGTACATATTATCTATGATGTTTAGAAATTTCATTTAGATTGTCTGAGACATGAGAGAAAATTGTTTAAGATAAAGTTTTGGGGTATCTTCAAGTCGAACACTCCCCACTCATTAACAGCTACGCCGCTTGCAAGAATGTTTAAGCACACGAAAATATTTTTGGGTGGAGCATAATTTATGCAATTTTTTGTATTTCATCGAATTTCTCATTGGCTTTATTTCTTGTGTTGCATTTTGCCCGTTCGCTTATCTGTCAGATACACCAAGCAGGTATATGCATATTAAATACATATATATACATATTGATGTGCATACTTAATGATGGAATATTTTGGGATTTTACAGCTTGCAGCAGATCGGGCTGTGGGCAACTTGAATCGCATCGCTTTGCTTCGAGACATTTGCAATTTATTGATTTCGAGTTTTTAAAGATGGCAAAGATGCTCTTAAATAAATGATGAGCTTGAAAAGCGCACTTCTTGAGTTGCTGAGTGAATTTCTCAAGAAGTTCCTTCTCAGCAGAGGCCATCAATTTTGGGTTCATTGGCTTCATTCGAGTTGAAATTCTCGCTTTAATTAAGCGCATCTGGCTTCGGTTTGACGTCCATCTCAGTCTGCATAGTTGTGAAAATAACAAGTGGTCAAAAAGTTGTAGCTTGATTTTGGCTACTGTTTTGATTGCCATTTAATTAAAAAACTTTTGAAATCCATGTTTTTTAGACTTGAGCTGCTCAGAATGGTAGAGTTGAGAGGAAGCTCAACTGGGAGACACCCTGAAATCAGTTGTTGAATTTACTAATTTACTGATTGAATTATTAAAATACGTTTTGTTTTACAAAATTTGTGTTTCTTAGCTGACTCAATTAGTTACATAAAACATAGCATTAAATCTACATCTAATAAATTATCAGTTGTGTTTGGAACAATTGTTTTCCACACAACTAAAATATCATCCATTATCTTTATAACAATAGTTACCTATATCAATAATTACCTTTATGCAATAATATAAGCAATAGAAACGTATTGATATGATTAAATAATTTGAAGTATGTAATTCTGAGATCAGTTTATTAATCAAGAATATTTATAATTTATGTTTTTAAAATTGCATTCTTCTGCCAGTTACATTGTATCTTGGCACATCATTCTTATACCCCTTTTCAATGGGCTAAGTTTATAATTATCTAATATAAGGGATAGCGAGTGAGAGGGGGAAGGGGAGCTTGGCTTTTGTGGTCCCATGTCAACTGTTGAACTGTTGTGGCAGCCGCAAAAGCGAGGAACAAGAAAAAGCCACACGCTTCATTAGCTCTGCTTCTTGAGTTGTTTTTGTATATTTTCGGGCCTTATCGGTTGCTATTTCAAGTGTGCTTCTTCTTTGTAATACTCGATTTGGCTTATCGTGCATTAAACCTACAAAAAAAGAAGCCGACTTGCCTCCTTTGCCGCTCCTTCCCCCTTTTCAACAACTGCACTTTGAACTTTGTGTTTGCACTATCCCAAAAAATGTATCTCGTTGTGGCTTCCCTTTTGCTACCCTTTCGTTCATTGTTTGCTCAATTCAACAGTTCAACAATTGCCCGTATCTGTGAGGTCTACCCCCTTTCCCCAAAAACTTGCCCCACCCCCTCCCCTTTCCAGCAGCTCCCCATTGCATTTGTAGCTGCAGTAATTTCCATTGTTGTTGCCGCCTCTAATGGGCTCTAATGAAGCGAGAACTCAAACCGAGACTCCGACTCCGACTGCAAAGATAGCCAAAACAGTCAGCAGGTAGATTGTGTGTGCAGCTCATTAAATTCTTGGATTTGAGTTTTGTTTTGGTTTTGGTTTTGGGATTTGGGTGCATAGATCCTTTTGCGGCTGTCAAAGGAGTCGGGCAACTCTTCATGTGGCGTTAATTCATTATCCGCTGTGTGTGGATCAATTACAAGCTCAAGTGTTCTGGGCTCATCAGTTATCAGATTAATTTCATTCCAAGAATTTTGTTGTTGTGGCTATACAATTGTTAGGTAATAATTACATGCTCAGCATGCGAACATTTCATTTTGTCTTTTAGTCTGTCTTTGAGAGAAAAATTGGAGTTTTCTACAGCTAGCGATCGGTTTGACAAATGAAGAAATTGTTAAAGAAATTGTAAATTATGGTTATATGTCTAGATGTAATTAAAATCATAGTTAAAGAACTGTTTATGGAGTAATTTTATATTCAGTTACGTAGACTAGAGCACATATACTCTCCAAAAGTCGATGCGATTCAGTCATATCTGAATGTTTTTCTATATGAACAAGTCGATATCAAAGACTGTCTAAATATCGATATAAATCGATTTGTGATAGCAATAAAATACATATTATAGCATTACAATTTAAATTTAGCAGAGCCTAATATGTAAATAATCAACTTTAAAAATTGCATTAAAATTGGATAAGAAACAGAGATTTTGTTCAACAAATTGTATTTGCACATTAAACAAACTATAGTCAGTCTTTAAGTATTTAAAAGTTAATTTCAGTTCATCTTTTAGTTGAGCTTTCTAATATATTTACCCAAAATGTGTTTCTATATACATAAATTATACTTAATATTTATAACTTGATTGGCATATTCAAAAATGAATTTAAATTCATTTGAGCTGCACTTCACAGTTGAGTTTAGTTGAGTTCAATCGGTTAATACATGAAATGCGATGGTAATTTA
The DNA here is from genome assembly GCA_035042055.1 of Drosophila macrothrix. Taxonomy (NCBI): domain Eukaryota; kingdom Metazoa; phylum Arthropoda; class Insecta; order Diptera; family Drosophilidae; genus Drosophila; species Drosophila macrothrix. The sequence goes on along the minus strand of JAWNLX010000124.1, from coordinate 7,435,808 downwards.
ATGCTTTTTATGCTCTATGAAATTATCAGAGACATCGTTTTTGATTGCGACAAAAATATGTAATTAAAACTCACAAGAGAGATTCAGTTAGTAGTTTCAAAACAAATATGTGCAAAACAAATTTATTAATTTATGCTGGCAAGCAAATATTTGTGTGCTATGTAAAATGAAAATTTCAGCTGAGCAGAGCTTCATTTAATATATCAATATTTGCCTCGTTTCGGTTTCAGGCAAGCTATGACGTGTTATGACCAAAACGTGTTGGCCATTCAAACGGATAATGCCACTCAGGCAATCCAGGCAAAAAGCCTTTTGCAATCAAAACAATTCCGAGTTATAACGTGGCTACAAAATTGAAAATCTGTCCATTTCAGTTTAGTTGTTTCCCTTTCCCTCTTTCCCTTGCGTCAGTTGTGCATATTTCATGTTTTTTTGGCATGCTTCGCAAATATTGGCTTAAATATTTTCGCTGATGTTTAACATGTTTACAAACGGTTTTAATTTTGTTGTCTTGTTGTCATTGTTGCCGCTGCTGTCACTCTTGTTGACCTTTTGTTCAGGAGTGTTGTGTGTGTGTGTGTGTGAGGGTGTGTGTGCATTTTATGGCCATTTTAATGGCCACGCCTCCCTGCTGCTGTGAGCATTGCGCTCGTTGACATATCGCATTGGTTTGCTGTCATTTGACTGCATTTGACAGTAGTCAAAATTGGTTACGCTCAAATAAATTCACGCTGCCAAATGCAAAATGACATTTTACGTTAAAATATACTTATTTTTTTAATACCTTTTAAGCACAGACATTGTGACAGTTTTGTTGATTAAATATGTGTGCAACATAAAAACTTATTAGCCTAGACAGCGAGCGATATTTATTTGAGTGTGAAAAATGTATTATTATCCGCTTTTATTTGCAAATATGCTATTCATGCGAATCTGAATAAATACGCCACATAAATATTATTATAGTCGAATTAGTGGGGTATTTTAGTTTAAACTAATTTAATTAAATGCTATTTTAGCTATGCCATTAACTCTAAATAAAAATAAAGATATTATCATAATTATCGCTATTATGTTATCAAAGCTAATAGGCCAAATTAGATAATTAAAAGTTCATTAAAAACTCAGTTAAAAGCACAAACTTAAAAGTAACTCTAAAAAATAAAAACATTACTAATATATTAATATTATGAGTACGATACTAAGTATAAAAAATATTATTACTATCTTTTATTGATCGTTAATTTTAGATGTGACTACTCCAAATAAAAAACTACTTCGGTTAAATTTATGGAGTGTAAAATATAAGAAACATTTGACTTTGAAGCCAGCGAAAATATTGAATAATAAATATGTTTTTCTCTAACAAATCTAAATTTTACTTAAGAAGAAACTTAAAACATTTAATACATGACTTTGCAAATGAGAGACTAAGAAATATTGGCATTCATTCTTATTTTATTGAAACTTATTTCAGGTATTTTCCTTTCTAGCTCGAACTAAAGCTAATTTTAGTAGCTAAGATATAAATGTTTTATCTCCTATTTCGGTTGCCATCAATTCGAAATATTTTGCAATGTTTGTTAAGCAATTTGGGTAAGAGCACATTATTTAAGTGTAAAAGCATTGTAAAAGCATATCTAAACTTTGGTATGCCACAGATAATAAATTGTGTGTTTCAGGTTTTTGTTATTGTTATCGTTGCTGTTGCTGTTGCTGTTGTTGTTATTGTTGCCGGTTGGTTTTGGCGTATGTTGGCTAAAAGGGCAACCACAGAGCAACGTAAACATTGTGCCACATTGTTTCGTGGCAAGTCCACACAAAGCTTTGTTAGCCATAAACTTGAAAGGACGCTTTTAGACATTGGCCCTAAGGGCCAGCTACTTTGTAAGTGGGTCAAAAGGGTTTTCGTTTTAGTTTCAGTTTCAGTTTTTGTTAGCAGTTTCTGTTCCTCTTTCTGTTTTAATAATTTTATGTGCATAACTCGTCGTTAAATCAGCGCCCAAGATTTCCAGTTAACAATTCAATTAAGCCAACTACAACTACAACCGACGAACTAATTTGCAAATCAAATTTGTCTATAAACTATGAGCAATTTATTGCAATTTCTAGCTATACTAAAAAAGCACTCAGACATTGGATTCATAAATGAAATGGGTATTCGAAGCACGCGAGTTGATTGACAAGTCCGCAAAAGGCAGTGGCGTCATCGGGTTCTGGACTGGAGAGGGGCTGGGAAGGGGTCAACAACGAACTGAGACCAAACCAAACTCATACAGACGATCGTATAATGTAAATATTTGCTCATGTCGCTGTTGATTTGACCAACAAATTGGTCACGATCGTTAAACAGGCGGCGCCGCCTTGTTGTTCTCTAAATACCCTGTATTTTAGATTGGTCAAATGGGTAGTTTGATTTTGGGAGCTTTCCAGTCATGCTTTAATCCCTACTTTAATACAACATACAAATTTAGAAGCACTTTTATCGGGCAAAATTAAACTAGAGATTCTTTTTTAGTACAGGGCAACTACAAGTCGAGTTTGTTTGTGACTGAAAACTTGCTTATTGATTGCAGTTGTGGTTGCAGCTGTTGTTGCTGCTGTTGCTGCTGCTGCTGTTTAGAGTGGGATCATTGTGGGTTCAACTACCTCTCTCGATCGACAGACACAGACTAGAGTGTAGAAGTGTGTGTGTGTGTGTGTGTAGTCTGTTTTGTTGGGGGCGTTGAGGCAAGTTCAATGCTTTGCACAATTGCCTTTTGCCATTTACATTTTTTCCTGCCATTTGGCAGCGGAAGTGACGACAGTTGTCAGGAGTGGCTCAAATAATGCCAATAGCAGACCACACAGATAGCACACGTGGGGGGACAGGGGCAACTGTTGCATGCAACACATGTAGGTGGTGTCTTCTAGCAGCACTCATGATTTACTGTTACTCACATGCCCATCATCGCGGTTGGTGTCTTCTGCACTTACCTGCAACAGAGTAAGTAGAAAAAATAAGCATTAGAATAATTATAGTTGTAGTTGCTGTGGGCTCAAACAAAGTTGCAACTGAACACAGATAGGTGAGAGGAGGGGGGGGGGGGGGGGGGGGGCAAGCTTTTTAGCTGGAATTTAGAAGTCAGCCTATGGTCAACGAACCAATTTCAAGGGACGGCAAAGTTTTTATGCCTCGAGACCCAACAATTATTTCAAGTTCCACGTAAAGCGCTTTATCTGCGAGCCACCCAGGCTGCAAAAATATGTGGCAAGTGCTCCACTTATTCGACTGTTGCACATGCAACCAGCATAATGTATTATAGCCCTCAACATTCAACTTGAGAAAATTCAATGATGTTTTAATAAACACCTTTGCTCTGTTGCGCATGATAGATGCTTATAGTTGGTTTTCCAGCTAAGGTTGGCATATAAATTGTGTGTCTTTAGATGAAAGACGGATTTTTTCTTAGTCTGAATAAAGAAAGTTGAGATAGATTAGAGGCGTAGACCTAGTTTAGTACTCGTTAATGAGACATTATGCTTTGTACTTGTTGCTATGCCAGAATTTTGTATGCAAACAAATAATGTACACAATTCTGAGAAGCAGACAAAGCTGCTGGGTTGCATTCAAAATCAACTAGAGAGAAACTATGCAATATATCTTTTTTATCTCTAATAAAATGGGAATTTAACGAGGCTGATTAGAAGACAGTTACTGGGTGAGGGAAAAAGATTGATTAGATTGAACTACAGATGCATAAATCAACACAAGAGACTAGTGATCTCCAGCGAAATTAAATGAAATGAGTCTTCAGGAAAGATGAAGACTGAAGGAGAACAAGAGAAAGTTCAGCTGTAACTAAAAAAATGTATATGCAGAAACTATAGATACATGATCTTCTAGGTATGGATTAATGACTTCAATTTGAATTGAAATTGATTATGCAATTTATGCTGCTTGTAATGCCAGGAATAAACTATTGAAGATCTTTTATTACTGAAATAGTTAAACCAAGAATTGACAGCTGAAATGGAACTATAAATATATGCAAGTGCTAATCGCAAAACCAAATATAGATAGAAGGATATATAAACATGATCCTATGATAGCAAAAATAATGATATTATGAATATATCCAAGAGATGATTTCAGATAGAAATATAGGTGTATAGATTAGGAAATCTTTTCATTCCTAAGAGCATTTTACTGACTTGGTAGATAATCTATCCATATATAGTTCAATATATATTTGCTATGCGTATTAAATCTCTGCTTAAACTGACAGATTTAATTATATTATGCATATTGTGTCAAGTAGAAACTGTGCTATATCATTAATAACATTCAAAACATTTAACATATTCATCACATTCAGTAAAGTATTAAAGTAGTAATTTATTATACTTGACACGAATTGAGTATTAAGTAAAGTAAAATAGACTCGCAGATAAGCTCGCAAGCTGAAATGATTTGCATACAAATCATACTTCATCGACAGACTAACAACTGTCTTTATGTTGCACAATATTAACTGATATGTGGCAACAACAACACTTATCATTTACCTGCCGCAATTGGCACTCAAAAATACATTTTGTGGAAGTCTTAAAACAGCACAAATAAAATGTGCGTGTGTGTGTGTCTTGTGTGTGTGCGGGTGTGTGTTGCAACTTGTTGAGTCATGCGGCAGTTATTTAGTATGCACAATGGCTGTTGCTGTTGCTGCTGCTTCTTCATGTGGCAAATGGGCCATCAATCAAGTGGCAAAAACGGATCCAATATACACCAAACTGATGCCTCGTTGTCCGCACTTGGGCGTTGTTGTCAAATGCAATATTGTTGCAACGTTGTTGCTGTTGTTGTTGTTGCAAGTTGTTGGCAACATGTTGCACAGCTGCGCATGCTGCTGTCGTTTGTCAAATGTTTGTTTGGCAAGTGAAATGCGTGGCACGTTTACAACGTTTAATTGCGACTTAATGTAATGTATAACATTAAACTCAAGTTCAAGCTGTCTTCATCATCTCTCTCCCTCTTTCTCTCTCTCCCTCTCTTTCTTTATTTCTGTCTCTTTCTTTTTCTGTCTGTTGGTTTTTGGTTCCCAGGTTCCTATCAAAAATGTATTGGCAACTTTCACGCAAACAATGCCGCAAAACTTTTACAGGCTGCAGACAGGCAACAATTTGTTGCATTTATTTTGAACAGCAACAACAAAAATCACTTTTTAATATTTAGCTTTTGTTTGCAACGATTTTCCTTTATTTTTTGTTTTTTTTTTATTGGCTTTTCTCGATTGCCGCGTGGGCGTCAATCAACGGGGATTTAATTTAATTATTGCTAAAGCGCAAAAAATGGCTAAATAACAAAATAAAATAAAGATAGAACAGCACGCAGAAGATTAAATACCCTTGCAGATCGTAGCCTTAAAAAATCAATGGATTATTGTAATAGGAAATATATAATAAAGTAGTAGAAGCATAATATTTTGGTTTGTATAACTTGGCAAAATTTGTTTTAGCAAGAAGTCAGCTCTGATCGCGAGTATATTCATAGGTAGATTTATTATCTCTTTCAAGTCACATACTTAACGAAAAAATAACAACGCCAACTTCGGCAAGCGTATAATAAATAAATCTCGCATAAAAATGCAGCAATTGCAATTGATTTTTAATCCAGACAAAAAGGCAATTAAAGTGCGCGATTGAATTATGCATGCCACATGTGTGCCTCGACCTGTTGTTGCAAGTTTATATAAATCTATTTTTTTTGTTGTGTTTTTCTTGCTTTTAACTATTTTTTTAATTGCCCCAGCAATGACAGCGGCAACTGCAGCAAAAACAAAAGCAACAACATTAAATATTGCAAACTGCCAAAAAACTGACAACAGAGCTAATTGCGCCGCTGATTTGTTATTTTTGTGTTTTTGATATCCTTTAGGGAAAAAACTGTATACTCAATTATCTGTAAAAAGATGCATATTGTGTATTTAATTATCCGCAGCAACATTTTTTATAAATTTGCTGAAGCTAAAGGCGACAATGAAAATAATAAAAGAAGAACATTTCACACTAAATTAATTGGATAAAACATTCAGTGTATAACATTCAGATATAATAGGACAGATCAATTGCCTGTTTTAATAGACATATATTTTCCGCTCTGCTTTTCATTATTTTTCTATTTTCTATGCATTTATGCGTTCATTTTATATTGTTTGTTAACTTTTGGGTGCTTTAGTTAATAATCCATTTAACCCATTTACCAAGTCCAATCTTCAACTGCAACTGCAAATGGGCCAAATTGCATTGGAAAGTGTGAAACGCCTTCGCCGTTGACAATTTAGCTTTTCTGTCTGGGCCAAGCCCCAAAACTGGCAACAAATTTTCCGATTCAGCTAACGGTAAACGCACAAAATAATATGCAAAATGTCGATGCCACAAAAGTGACAGGGAGTCGAAGAGAGATAGAGAGTGAGAGGGGGTGTTGCAAGAACAAGTGGGGGGCAAAAATGCCACACAGTTCAGGCATCGAAACCGAGAAGTCTGTCAAAAGTGGGCACGCGACAATTAGCACATCATTGACACATGTGCAACATGCCCCGCAACACACACACACACACACACAGACAGCACACACACTCGCACACATTTCGAGTGGGGAGAAAATTGGTCTGTGGTTTTTTTTTTTTTGTATTTTGTCGCCTTGCTGTGCCGAGAAATGGAGCATTTTATGCTCCAATAAAAATAATTAAGTGGCGTAATTGATAATGTCTTTTTTGTTGTTGTTGTTGTTTTTGCTCTTTTTGTTGTCTTTCCCTTTTTAAATTTCTTTATTTTTTGTTGTTTGTTTTGTGTTCTGTTTGTGCGCTTGGCTTATGTCATAATTCCGTGTATTTTCTGTGACTTTATTTATAGGGTGTTGATCTCTCTTTCTATTTTTTTTTTGCTTTTCAGTGTGAGAAGCGTGACAAATTTATGGAAAGCGATAAGCAAAACGCATCAAATTTCAATTGACAAGTTTCAACATTCAAGCAGCGAGCTGTTCATTGATTTTTGATAATTATACATTTTATTATTATTGTTCAGATTATTAGAGCAATTTAGAAAATATGCTGGAAATAAGTTGTGGCAAAGAGATCTGTAGTTGTATCTGTTGCATAGTTTTACTCTTGCCTGATAAAAACATTAAATACTAGCTCATAAATAAATATAGAGGCATAGCACATAAGTATATTCCTATGTCTAACACAAATCTTAAACACCCAATTAGATGGTCTTTAAATACTTTTACTTGAGCTTGTCTACATGATTAACACAGCTTTTGATTTATTTTGATAAATCGAACGGATTTAAGAGCTTATTTATTCTCTACTTTGCTGTTTTGATTAAGCATTCGAATACATCTAGAATAATATATGGGCTGATATATTGGCTGACTGGCAACTGGCTCGATGCCAAACAAATTGTTGGCCCATCAAATAAATGATTATAATAACAAGTGAGAATGACTAACTTAGGCAAGCCGAATATTATTTACTCTTGTAGACTACATTTTAGTCAGATATGACTCATTTTAGATATGACTCATTTTAAGTCGTGTTCTGAACTTAAGAAAGCTTTGGAAAGAATTCGCATAGAAACAAACAGACAAACATGGCTTCATTCAGAAAAAAATCACCCTGAAATTGAAAAATTTCATTTGTAAATATTAAGAAAAAGTAATAAGAATGGAAATTTGATATTGCTATTTTCTCTAAAATATATTTCTTAATAATATAATGTATTTCTTGAAGGTATAAATGCAAACGCTGATTCTTATTTTCAGAAAGAAAATAGTGTAAAAATTTTTCTGCTATTTAAGAAAATATAATATATATATATATATATATTTTATGGATTCTTCGCAACAAAATTTTATTACCCCTTGCAAGACAATAAAACCAAATCTGTTTATATATATTTATATACACTTTCTGTGCAGTCATTTGACGGTCACATTTCGCTACTTTTACAAATATTGACTTATCAAGCAACTGATTGCTTTCTAGTTGCCTTTTGCTAAACTTCTGCTATGTTTTTGGCATTTTTTTTCTGTTCTGCATTGCTCCATTCACAAATACTTCAAGCTTATTTTTTACACCCGAAGCGTTTGGATTGAACTCCAAAGTGACACTAAAGTCGAGTCTTGTTTGTTTGTGTAGGGCTTGTGTTTTTGGGGCATTTGACATGCTGTTGCCCAGCACTTAACACAGCGTCTATGAAAGCTACACAAAAAACGAGGAAGCAAAAAAAATAAAGTAAAAAGTTTGATATGCTCTGGAATTGACAAGATAATGCAATGTGGCTGCTGCCCATGCGAAACACGACACAGCCAAAAAGCAGCAAAAACTCAAATGCAACAAAATCATCTACAACAAAAAGCAATTTCAAGTGCAGAGTCGAAGCAATGAACTTTAGTTACGCACTGCATCCACCTACCCAATCGACAATCGCCCTTCCACATTCCACATTCGACAGTTGTCGATTCCATTATGTGGCTGTTTATCTCTATCTGTGCACAGTCAGAGAAGAGTCTCATTCAATTTTAGACATTGGCTATACTTTGGCGCCAAGGGTAAGTCAACTCAGTATTCAGAAAGTATAATTTTAATTTCCTGAATTTCGGGGTATTTATAATTTTCTAAAATGTAAAAAAAATATATGTTCACGTTTATAAAGGAACTGCAAAATAAGCTTATACAATCAATAAATTGTAGTATTTTAATATTTCACATACACAACAACATTTGATAAATGCATTTGTAAAGATTAGAAAATATTTCTAAAATTTAAAAAACACCATATTTTTCTGAGTGTATCTGTATCTGTAGGGCTGACACAACATATCTGTAGCTGTACTTGTGACTAGATACAGATACTCAGATATCTAATTGTCAGTCTAGTTGTCAGACTGCGACAAATTCAGTAGACCAAAAAGACTAAACCCCAAGCAAATATAGAACAACAACATATTCATGATATATATACTTACAATCGACTGCATACAAAAGTTTCTGTCCTCATACCCAAGTATGTCTAGATGCCAGACTGTCATAAATGCATCAGAATAAAAAAATAAACAAACATCCAATTTTAAACTTTACTTATACACCTATAATATGTATAAAAGGTGTAAAATGTGTAGAATTGTAGGTATATTTTCATAATGAAAAACACTATCAGCCAAACCTTCTACATATTTAAAAGCTGGCTGCAGAGTATCTGCAGACAAGTCTGCTTAGTGCAGCTAGTCAAGCTCTGCCTTGACTAGAATATTTTAGCTTGTTTAACTTAATTTAAATTGAGCTTATTATTTGAATTGTTGTTTGCCTCAATATTGAAATTGGAGTCATTTGTTTAGTTATTTGAAGCTCAAACTTTCACAGACAGACAAGACAGACACAGTTCAAATAAATGATGCCCAGTCCATATTCACAGCGGGGAAAGATGGAAAACTGAGTCAACAAATTGGGAAACGATTTACGCGCTGTAAACAACAAATATTCTGAGCATTTTCATGGGGGCTGCAAGCAAATTGACTCAATTTAAACATCGCTTAACAACTGCTGCTGCTGCCGTCAAAATAACTTCAGCTTCCTCAGAGTGCAGAGTTTCTTTTGTGGCATGACAAATGTTTGGCTATTGGATGACAAAAGGCTGGACAACAATGGGTTAACATGCGTTAAGTGTGGAAACTGCATTCGATTAGGTGTCAATAAATCTTCAACCAACAAAAGGTCGAACAACAGTTGACTAATTATGCCGCGCCCACCTCCAATTTTTTTTTTATTGTGTGTGAAACTTTCAGTTTTTGCTTTTGTATTCAATATAAATATTTGCTTAATATTTCAAGCACTTTTTCGGCTTACATATTTTTTTATTGCTCTTTTTGAATTTTCGGATTATTTACGAGTGTGTTTACATTGAGCTTTGGGTGCGAGATACGTAAAAAAGCATTGAATGGTCGACTTAAAGTCATAAAAATCTTAGGGGCGTAACGTATGCAAATATTGATGAAACCAACTGAACAACTGACTGAATGCTAAATTGAACAATTGACTCCATCTTGAATAATGGCGCCTTGTTGTCGGCTGATTTTGGACAGTTTGTTGGCCATAAAACCATGAACAGAAGTCAACTACTGTGGGTCACAAGAGTGAAAATTGTTTTTTATTATCGATAGTAAAAATCATATATACCGCACCCCCCACTCCCCCCTTAGATACATAAAAACACATAAAAACTCTTTCGGCTTTCATTGTGTCAAATGTCGCATCAAATGCGCTGCATCAATTTTTATGACTCAAGATTAGAGGTTGAGTTCTCTTTTTTTCTTGGATGGATGCGTGTGGCATGTGAAACGACAAATCAAATTGCTTAATTGGGTTTGTTGGGTAGCCATCATATACCACACTCGTCGCCCCTTCCCCCGCCCACTTTTTTTGAAGAATTGGTTGCGTGCCGCAAACATCAAATTGCTGACAGTTTTGAAGAGTGTGTCACATTTGGGCTTCTTTCCTTCAGACCCAATTTATGTGAAACTCTTCTTCTGCTCTGCGTGTGTTTAATGAATGGGCGTTACCAAACGGGGCATGCCATGATTGGTTGCATGTGGCTTGATTATGCTTTGGCATCCATTTGGACCACTGACCATGACAAGTGCCCGGCCAAGCCAAGGCCTGCTGATCTTCATCGTTTTGATCTTGGGTCAGAGTTCGTGGCCAGCTCTGATGCGCCTCCATTGTACGGAGGCAGCTGCACAAGCTGTCAGTTGAGTTGACGTTGATGTTGCAAGCGCCGTGTCTAATTCCAAATGGCTTTTCAGTCTGTGTGCTTTGGTATGCGAAGTGAATGAGAAGTGTATGCGAAGTGTTTGCTCTTCACATTTAAGCACCTCTTTTTTATACTCAGAGGGTATTTTGGGTTTCTTGTGGAGTATGTAATTCATTGAAGTAGATATCTTTGAGCCCATAAGCTATATATAATCTTGATCAGCATTACTTGCTGAATAGATTAAGCCATGTTATTCTGTGTGTCAGTCTGTCTATGAACTAGAACTCTCAAGTTTGGAGCTGTCTGAATGAAACTTTGAATTTTTAGTTATTTTTTCAAGTAACAATAAATAACCATAACAAAAAATAAAATAGAAATAAAAAATAATATGGCTAAAGACAAAAGTTCTTTCCTGTTTTACTTTTAACTAGAAATATCTATTTTATTATGTCTTAAAGTATACAGCGATCAATCTTAATTGGGCCTAATACACAGGTATGAATAACACGTCTATTGGATATAATTGAATTCAAAGAATCCACAGAAGCTTGTGGAACATAATGCAATCGAGTTGGCCAAGGCTGCGGCTCATTATTAATAACCACTCTGACCACATACGAGAAGCCGATGAGGAAAAATTTCAAGATTTCTTAAAGGAAGTTGGAGTACAAAATATTGTTTTATTCTAATCCGTAAGAATTGCATGAGAGAATGAATCGCAGATGAATTACTTATTTAATGAAAGAAATAAAAAAGATAAAACATAGTTTAAATTGAATTAAAAAATAGAGTTTAAACTAATTTAAATTAAAAACTAAGATTGACATGGAAAGAAATAAAAAGTAATGATCAACGTATTCATATATCGATTGATGAAAGAGGTCAACAAAAAAGTTTCCGAAATTTGTATATATATATATTATATTTTATTATGTATATTATATTCTATTATGCTTATTAATCAATCAAAAGTAAATGATAATTTGTGTAACTTAAGCAAATCGAGATTGTTATCTTAGATTACCATTTTATTCTTCACCAGAACTTGGGGCACATTAATAAACTGAGCCCTTTTTTCAAGTTAATTGAAAAAAACAAAGAAAAAGAGTTGCCATTTCAGACGTATTCTAATCTGGGCTAGTATTCAATCACTGCCAAAGCGTGTAAAAATAATTGAAAGCAATTATTTTACTTGAGCCTTTTTCATCATTCTTTGGTCACACTCGCCATTTGACAAAGAACAAAACTAGACAAGAAGGAAAATGTATTTTTCATCACTTTTCTTTTTGCAATTAAGTTTTCTGTATTTTGTTTGCTTTTTTATCATCTTTCTATTTATGGCTCAAAGTAAACACTACAAAGTTTGTTATTTCATGTCAATTGTCGGCTGCTTTTTGTCAGAGTAGGCAAAGTCTGGCCACACTGTTTACCATTTACATATATGGTTATTTATTGTTGGCTTTTTGGTTTTGGCTTCGAACTTTTGCTGTCTGCACGAATCGAGTTCTAATTTATGGCTGACTTTACTTAGCTCGAATCGAAGCAGCTGCCATAAATTTCAGGCCAAATTATGACCCAGAAATCTTACAGAGCATTGCAAGGGGGAGGGGGGGGGGGGGGGTTGGCTGAGATTTTTTTCTGTCAATGATTTAATTATAATTATGTTGCAAATTAAAAGCAAGACGGCAAAACTGCAAATGCATTTAAGGCAAAACAAAAAGAAAAACAAAAGCAGCTGACGAATGACCAAGAAACGAGTAGAGAGTAGAAGCTAAACTTGCCACACAACATGTGTCGAGCCCCGGAAAAAAAGAAGCAACAAAAAACACAGAAAAAAGTTCATGCAACGTCAGTGGAGTCATCAACAAGAACATCATGATGATGATGATGGGGCAAGCTCCCAGTAGCATGTAAAGCGGACACAAAAACTGACATAAATTCAGTTAGCTGTGTTGCATACAAAAAGAAATAGAGATAGAGATAGATATAGAGAGGGAAAAAAATCATGTCTCTAATAGATATCATCTTGATGCTCGTTGCCAGTTGTCAGTTGCCAGGCAACATTGTATAATTGACTGACTGACTGACTGGCTGAGTGACTGACTGAAAGACACTTACTGAATGATTCAATGCGTGCTGCACTTGGCAACTTGAGCTCCGGCTACTGTATGCGACATGCAACCAATAGATACTCAGATACATAGATACACAGATACTCAGATATACAGATAGCAGTTGCAGTTGGGGTCTGTTCGCCCGCATATTCAATCAGTTTGCGTCATGGCGAGATTTTGACAGGGGTTTCATCGTTTTAGTGTTGCCCTTTTTGCTTGTCAATTAAAATACACAGCATTTGAGTGCCACACCAATCGCTGTGTGGGTGGTTGCAACAAATGTGACGCACATACGTATATATATATATATGTTCAGGATGTTCAATAACAGAGTTTGATGATGAAATATTGCATTTGTTCCCTATAGAAAGTAATTAACGCTAGCAATAAATTACTGGTTAAATATATATATATATATATATATATATATATAATATAATATAGGGGCAGTCTAAATAAATTCAATCATGTCTTGGTATTGATTTGAGAATAGTAGTTTTGCTGAAAAAGAGGGCTTTTCAGATTTTGGTTGTAATTGAATTTCAGCTTTTTAATATTTTGGGAGAAATTGAATTTATAACTGCGGGAAAAGTTATATTCTGATACCCTTAACCCATTCAAAATGTGTAATAATCTTGTGCGAAAGTATGTTAAAGGCAGAACATGCAGTTGCATGATTGCTTTACTTTTAAGACTAGCATATATAGTTGCCAATATGATAAAAAGAATTACAAGAAATTCGAACTTATTTGGTTACATTTCGGCTTTAAGAACTTGAACAAATTCTACAAAAATTGCAGGAAATAAGATCTACATATACTTTAATTATTCGACCAACAAGATATCTTCCATTAAAATCTAATTATAAACAAGTTATAGATATTTTATTAATGCAAGCAAAAATCCAATTTGCTTGTTATAAATACAGCGATCAGCTTTTAATGTGCGTGAATAGTAAATTCACACCTAAATTACTGAAATTATGTTGAATTTAACATTAAACAACCAACATTTTTACTGGCTCATTATTTTGGACCCATTAAAACACCTCGGTGAACTCCACTTGTATTTTAATGATGTCGACACGTTGTTAGTTTGTAACCTTTCTTTCCTTTTTATTTTTTTGGCTGTGAACTCTTGTGAATTTGTCGCTTTTTGCATTTGCTGAAAAAATATTCTGTGATGAAATTTTCATGAAATTTTGTCGATTGGCTTCATTTGCTGCTCGACATGCGCTTTGGGCTTCATTAACTTTTGTATTTTTCTGCATTTTTTATACTTCCACTTTGACATTTGCTTAGATGGCAGTCCAACAGGGCGAGCATATTTAATGGATTGCCAAAAAGTTTCAACCTAGCCTAAAGTGGGCAGTCACTCCTTTCCTCCACGATATTTTTTTCTGAGTGTACCCAAAAAAAGTGTGTCATCAAATCAGGCGAGAAAAGCAGAACACAAATGTATAGTGAAAATCTTTAGACTTACTTTGTGTGCTGTTCTCAACCCACTTCTCTCTCTCTCTCTCTCTCACTCTCACTCTCTCTTTCACGCTCTCTCCTATTCTCCCTCTCCCTCTGTCAGGTATTACTAAGTGCAGGCCTTTTGTTTATGCCAGTTTTGTTGCTTTGTTTATACTTTTGTGTACCTAGTTGTTGCTATTGTTACATGTTTATTACAAGTAAAAAGTGCCACTTGCACTCACTGCAACAGCTGCCTCAAGGGAACGGATGGAGAGAAAAACTGTAAGGGGGGTAGGGGGACGACGCAACTGTGGCATTGGCCGGGCCATTGAACCTCAATCGGCTGTCGATGCAACTTTTCCGATTACAGAATATGCAATAAACAACTACTTTGAAGTAATACAGCTAAAGTTTCTTGGCTGTGTGTGTGTGTGTGAATAAACTTTTTATCTTTTCAAGGTGTCATTAGATTTATGGATGCCTTTTAAGCTAATTGCAGCAGAACATTCAATCTCAAAAAGTGCAAGTCATGTGTGGCATTTAGAAAGCAAATCAATTGATTAAGAATGAATTTGAGGATTAATTTAGAAAACCGCTGCAAGTTTTTACAAATAGAAACTCATCATTATTTACTTAATGTCAACTAATATTAGTAGACACAGCTGAATACAATAAGTAAAACATTTATTACATTTAATGTGTTTGACTTTTGTCTCTATAATTTTTCTATTTTATTGTAGAACTAAATTATTGTAGATTTAAAAAAGCACAGAAAATGAAATAAGTTTTGGCGTTAATAAGCAAAAGCGAATCTTTTGTGATTTTGATAATTACTCAATATAAATAATAAATAAATTTGAATACAAAAGAGTGCTTTGATTACTCCACTCCACTAATTACTCCACGGCACATTATGAATATATATTTATCATTCATACCCAAATATCCTAATAACAAACTGTCAACCTTTAAATAATAATGCCTAAGTCTGACCTGACCTGTGATTTGAGTGAGGATTTGCCTTAATCACTCAATCAGTTGGACAACTCAACTGCGCTAAGAATATTCACAAGCAAAACACAATTAGTCGAGAGAACTCGACTTGAAGATAACCTGTTAAAAACATAGTCGACTTTCCTATAGTAGTATAAAATTTGTACAGTTGATCAGGGTATATTTTATATCAATTGTAAGACTTTATCTTGAAAGCTGCCTGTCACACACTTTTGCAAAATTACGTCATGCCCTCAATTCTCATTTTTAATGGGTTCAGGCATAAAAAGATTTTCTCTTTTTTTTGTTGCTGTAGCCAAAAGTGTATAAATAATTAATGAGAGGATATTATGAGGATGAAAATGAAAGCAATCTGAGTTGCTATATTAAATATTATTGCTTTTAATGGGTCTTATAGGCCTTTATGCAGTTATGCCTTTATCTGCCTTATTTTTTATGGTGCTTACATGCATTAAATGAAGTGTACATCAAAAAATGCCATTAAATGCAACCGATAGCACAATTATAATTTTGTGTTTATATTGATTTTGTTCGCATTTCGACACATTTTTACTTACTCCAAAAAGTAATATTATATAACGATAATCTGCATATGATGAAATTGTACGCAACTTTAACGCATGAAAAGTCAATGGATTAAAAAACACTTACAACAATTGCTCAACACTCGAAGAAGTAAACAACTCAAACATGTCCACTTCGCATTTGGGCCATGTTTCGAGCGTGGCTTTTTTATTTGGCCCAAAATCGGATTTGAAGTAATTACAAATAAAAAACACTCACGAGCCAATTGAAATCGACGGACCAGCTAATTTGTATTGGCCAAGAGACCACACAAACAAAAATCAGAAAAAAACAGACAAAAATAGTGAAAAAATTGGAATCTGATTAATGAGCAAGAAAAGCCGTTTGCGGCGGAAAATTGAAAAGCCAAACGCATTCCGATTGTTTTTCTTGGTTTCTATTGATATTGGCCGAGTTTGTGTTTGTGTTGTGTGTGTGTTTTTTGGTAAGAACAAATGATGACGACCAATTGGACAGGCGGCAATCAAAATGAAGTTACGTCCACGTGGCCATTAATCAAGTCTTGGCCATGGCTTCAATCCGTTAACAAACACATAAAGAAGAAGCAAAGGAAGAAGATGTAGAAGAAACAATTTAAAAACAAATTAATAGTGTGGCATCAACAACAAAACTAAGAACAACAATTGGGCACCTGGGCAAAGAGTAAAAAGAGGATAAGTTGGGTGTTTCCTCATTCAATGTTTAATTAGTTTGCAGAACAAAAGAAATGTTCTCATTGTTGTTGTCGTTATTGTTGTTGTTGTTGTTTTAGTTGTTGTTGTTGTGGCAACCGCGGGCGCATTGAAAGAGTGTCTGGCTTCGACTACAATTAAAGCCGCAAGCTGAGCAGGCAACCAAAAAAATAAAAATAAAACTGAATCAAAAACGAAACTTGCACTTTGAACTTTGTCCAAAAAAAACAGTTTGGCCTTCAGCGGGTTAGAGAAAGACAGAGAAAGAGAGAGAGAGAAAGCGAGAGAGAGAAAGCGAGAGAGAGAGAGAGAAGCAGAGAGGGAAATAGGGACAGACTGCCTGGAGTGCAGCCCCAGATCCTTTTCTCAAAGGACCCCAGGCCCATAAGCAATGAGTAGCCGGAAAGTCCGCCCCGAAAGCCTTCCATTTGCAAATAATTAAAATTGTGCGGCCAGAAGAAAACTGCTGTGAAAATGCGCCGGGAAATTAAGTGCACAAAAAAAAAAAATGGGCAAACAAAAAGCACAAACAAAATTAAGCCACAAACACGAAAACGCCAAAATAAAATAGTACAAATTGCTGTTAATGTAAATAAAATGCATAAATAATGTAAAAATGTGCAAGAGAGAAAAACCAGTTTGAAAAAACCAGATTAGAATGCCCTTAAACCAATGCAATTATATGGATCAGAGAGAATTTAAGAGTTTGGGCTGGATACGATATAGTGATCAGATTTGATAGACAGTTAAAGGCAAAAGTAATGCAAGGGAAATAAATTAGAAGTAAGAGTATAAAATATATATAAAATATTAATGTTTACTTTATCAAAAAGCAACTTTAATTAAGAACTTATATTCTTGGCTTACGATTTTTTCCTTTTAGAAACCAAATTGCTAACAACTCTTGATTATTTATTAATGAATTTCCAATTCTTGCATCAGGATTAACAATTTTCAATTCAATTTCAATTTCCTGGGTTGTTAAACCGTGTCGTATTTCGCTTCCCGTTCCCGTTCCGGTTCTGAAAATCAATCGGCAAAGTTGCAATTCCGGTTTGACGAAAGTGATATTGATACGATATGTTTTTGATATAAGATATTTTTTCTAACTCTGTGTAACATAACCCTTTTCATTAAAATAATTAAAAAAAAGTTCGTTAGCACATTTTAGGACGAAATTAGAAAAACCCTCTCTAAAAAAAGGGTAAAATTTTGTAAAGAAAAAGGCGAAGAAAAGCGACCCCCTTGGGAGAGGGGGAGAAGGGCCAGCGGGGGCAGCAACGGTTTTGTCGCACATTCACCAAATTTTTAGTTAATTAAAACTAAAAGTGAAAATGAGCAAATTGCGGTTAGGAAAAAGAACTTTGGGCTCAAAGGCCCCCCAAAGGCGCCAAAATGGCGATAAACGACAAAAACACAAACGGAATTTATAAAAAAAAGCAGCAAAAATACTAAATGCTAAAGGAAAAGAGCAAAAATTGAAATTCGACACGGCTAAATCTAATGAAATAAATACCCAAATACGCAAGAAGAAGAAAGGCCATTTAATATGCAAACAAGAAACTGAACAAAAATAAATAAAAATAATGTTTGCGAGTATTGTCGAAATATAAATGAGAATTCAAACGTGGCTGCATAAATGAAAAAGCGTAAAGAGAGAAATTTAAAATCGTCGTTAGTTGGCTGCAAAAATGGGCTGGGCAGGGGTTTAGGTGGGACTTAGGGGCGTGTCAAAGCAGCAGATCCAATTGTGCTGGACAAAGCAAAAAAAAAAAAATAGAAAATTAAAAGAGCTTTTCGGTAAAAAAAAGCTGCTGCTGCCTGGTCAAAGAACCTTATCCCATTTATGGTGACAAAGAATTAGCAGCGCTTGGAATGCCACGAACCGGGACAAGACTGAACAAGTCGGAATAAAAGTGTACTGGTCTGGGCATACTCCTCATGCCAAATGCACAACAAACCCAGATAAGTCAGAAAGAACAATAGAGTCACATAGTTATAAAGGAATTCCAAAATCATGACCACCGAATCTCAACGATCAGCTAGTTATTTAATTGTAGTAATATTATATTAGCACATGGAAACATAGAAACAAACACGAATATAGCTATATAGATTCAGTTCTTGATGCTGATCAATAATATGCATTTGCCTTAAGGGCTTGGAGAGTTCTTAATGCATTAAAGATTTCCCAATAAAATAAGAATACGCTTTTCACGAACTTTACAAAATAACTTAGACGCCTAAATTATTTTACTTTTTTTTCTGATGCACTTAAGTGTTTTTCCAAGCTTGGTTGTTGAAATATATATAAATCATTATATATTTATATAAATTTGTTTTCTGGATGGCATTATAATTTATTAGCATTCATTTAAAGTGTAAACATAAATCGCTTGTGTGTCGTGCTTCTTATGAGGCAGGGGCATATGCAGGTGGCAGCCACCTCCACCCCGAACATTCCACTTTATGTAGACCCACACTGGATTGGATTAAGATTTATGGAAAAATTATAATTCGGCGCCACCTTTACAGAATTCGCCCAACCCTCTGTATGAAAAGCTATATACACTTTTGATTGGAGCTGATTTTAAGTGAAATACTTTGAGTTATTGAAATTACTGCTGCTTTAAGGAAAGGATTGGTTAGTGTTTGCTCTGTTAGACTTAAGGAGCTTATTTGAATTATATTTATGCTATAATTTATAATACTCTGGTGAAAATGCTGAGGGTAGCTAAATAACTTTTGTGAGAAGGATGCGGTTATCTCAGGGGGGTAGTGAACGAAGTTGGACTGAGTTAAAGTCTTCTTCTAGCAGGTGAATTGATAACTTTAATGTTTCGGGAAAATGAATTTTTTTTTGTGTGCAGATATTTGTAATGAACCAATGCTTTATATACGAATCAAGTGAATCAGTGATTAAACAAGTAAAAGTTTGGTTCAACTTTTATCTGTTCATCTGTGTGAGTATATTTGTACATAGGGGAAGCGCCAGAGATTTAGCAAGTAGAAGTTTGGATGAGAGTTCTAATGAGGTTCTGTGTTTAATAGGCCAGTGTTATTTCCGTTTCTATATATATAAATAATCAGGCACATAGTTTGCAAGTTGTTTGCATGTTTGCACAAAATTTTAACTTTCTGCTTGTTTTTTATTTTATTCTTGGCTTAAAATAAAATTTAAGTACTGCAGCCGGAAACTATGCAAATTTCATTCTTGTTGACCAGGAAAGCAGCGACAAAAATGTGAACACATTCGCCAGCAAATAGCAAATAGCAGATAGCAAAAAGAGGCTACAAAAAATGCAGATTAAGTCAACAGCATGCCCACACATACAGTTAGCAAGAGAGGGAGAGAGAGAGGGGAGAGAGAGAGAGAGAGAGCAGAAGATGTGGAGCAAATGATAAAATATGTGGTAGCCAGCTGGTGACGGACCCAACCTCTAGATATAGCCAGAACAGCAGACGCAAATATATATACAGATATATACAGATATATATATTATATACAGTAAGCAAGTAAGAATGCTACAGTAGAGAGTGCTCGACTTTCCGATACTCTGTTAAATGTTTAGCAGGTTTAATTTTGCCAGTTATCGATAAATGAAATCAGCTTGATATGCTTTTTGTAGATGAGAACTTTTGTTCCAAATTGAAAGTCTATGGTTTGCAACAGCTTTTGAGATCTGACTTCCATATAGATGTAGCCATATCCTTCTGTCCATCAGTCCAGCCGATTGTCTGTCTGTCTGTCTGTGTTTTACTTCTTGTTACTTTTGTCACCCAAAAAGTTTTTCCCGTGTAGCAAAAAATATGCTGAGATGATGGATATAGCTAGAGAAATATGAAGATAGCAGAAACAGCTACTTGTATATATGTATATATCTGTGTATAAGGCTATATATTGTTACCCGATCTACTCCGCTCTTCCCCCGCAGGCCTTGCATGACAATTAGGTGCAAATGAGTTGAAACGCATGCAGGCGACGCTGAATGTTGAATTCTGAATGTTGGCCATGGTTCCAGCTTCAACTACTCCGTCTCCTCCTTGGGCCATAGCACCCTTGAAAAAATATGACGAAGGCGTCATTTGCCTCTGGGCCTGCTGCACAGCACCCCCCTCGCCCCTCTCCTTCTGAGAGCCCCCTAAAAATAGCAGACCAAACAATGTTCTTTTTCCATGTTTATTTCAATTGCATTTGTCGGCGCAACGACGCCTTTAAGCAATAAGGCAGAGAGCTAAAAGGGGGATAAAGTGGTGTGGGATAGTGGGTGGAGAATTCTCATAAATTGCGTAAAAAAACCAGAGAAATTAAGAAAAATGGAAATTATGAAAAATGCCAAGTGAAGTGGGATTTCAGCTGCAAAGGCGTTACTCAAAAAAAAAAAACAAAAAAAAAAAATACAAAAAATCATCATTAAAAATTAGCTGCACTAATTTGTGTGAAAATTGGGTCACAAGAGAAGTACTTAAAAGGGTTGGGGGAGGAGTGGGGGTGGGGTGTGGAGTGTGCCAAGTCAATAAAGCCACACAGCCGCTTAATTGTTATAATGCCTTGCATTAATTGAACAGCAGCAAAAGGCCCCCCTCGATGCCAGTCCCTCCACCCCCTCTAAAACTGAAAATGCAGCTGCGGATTTTGTGCGTTGTTTACTTGCGCCAAAATGTTTGAAGTGGGAATGGAGTCGCCACCGAGGCAGAAGCGAGGCAATAGACTGTGTCCAAAAGTTGCAACAAACTATCAAGAAGTGGCAGTGGCAGTGACAGGGGCAGGGGTAGAAATGTGTCGGGTTCGATTAAAGCAGCAAATAAAATTGAGTGTCGACATGGGAATCGAGTGTAGAAAGTGATAGGAAAAAAAATTGTGTTAATAATGCAAACAGTTTAGCCAGATGAAAGTGGAATATAAGTAATTATGTATGCATATATATATATATATATATATATATATATGTGCAGCTATGCAGCTATTCATTTGTTTCCACACAATTTTCAAGTGGTTTCTTAATGACTTCAAATGCAAAAAAAAAGTAAATAAACAAACGTTAAGATAACTTAATTTTAATTGGGTTATTATACTTCCAATTGCAATTAAGCAGCAAGATGCGTTTTATTTGCTTTCGATGTGGAAAAAATGTTGATGAAATATTTAAGGAATTTATATTGCTAAATGATCTTTAGCCTACTTCTTATCGGACAAAGACTGAAACTATTTTGGGAACTAGGAATAATGACAAGACTAACATATTTTTATTATATTTCTGCTTAACTTTGAAATATTTAAATGAGATTTCAGGTAAGTCATTTCATTCATATAAATGAGATTTATAGTACTTATTAGAATTGTTGACTTTATTTTTTAATCTGAAGACTATAGCATGTTCTCAGAAATGAATAGTAATAAAATACTATACATAGCTTATTTTCTTCCAACAGTTTATTTATGAAGACATTAAATCTCAGTTATGAGAATCGATTATTTATTCCATCTATTTGATTTCCCATTAAATATGGCACTCAAATAGTAATTGCTCTAATTATATAGCTTATATGAGTCATATATTGTATAGTAAAAAGTATCTACTGAGAGCAGTTCATTGACTTTAAGCTCAATTATCAAGCTAGTATTTATTTCACAATGAATGAATGACGTCAGGTGCTCTGATTGAGGCTCTGATTAATATGTATTGCAAGTGAACTTACTTATGGGTTTTTCTTTACAGATTTGCCTGAATTTCGAAAGATTCGAAATTAATTCAATTATAAATGGAACAAAACAAGTGATAAGCAAATTGTCTCGCCTTCGACGATGCTCGAGAGTTTTCACAGTCTCAATTTCAGATTCAGTTTCAATTTCAGTTTGGAGACTGCCACTTGGCATACAAATGAATTATTCAAAGTTTATTCAGAGTTTTACTATTGGGATTGCAGTGCACGTTCCATTCAATTTCGTGGAGATCTTTAGCCATAGATTAGTTGGCTGTTGACTGTTGAATGTTGTATGTTGATTGTTTGTGTGGCATGCTTTTGTTATGAACTGCTGCCCGGCATAATTGTTCAGATTCAATTGAAATTTATGTGGCGCTTTTACCAATTAAAAGTCCATTTGTGTTTTTGTGCTTTATAATTGCAATATTTCAATTTTCACACTTTGTTATCTGAATCACAATCGCCGCAATTATTGCATTTCTAAATAAAAGTTACTTTTTTTTTGCTGTTGAAAAGCTGACAAATGCATTGCTTATGATTTTTTTTATTGTTGGGCATGGGAATGTATTTGGAATGGAAGATAAGTCAGAGAATGGCATTTTTGTATTAAAAATAAATACATTTAATAAAGATTTAAAGTATGCCTTTGAATTATTTAATTGCGTCTTAATGTTGGCTTGCGTAAAAATGTTGGCTTCAATATTTTCAGTGATAAATTGATTGAGTCATTTCTGATTTTTTCTAATTAAATATTATTTCCCTGGGACAAGTTTTATCACACATATTCAAATAATCAGGAGAACTTGATTGCAACATAAAATTGGTATATAAGATGTGGTAGCAATGTTATGCAACAGTCGGAGGCAAATCAAACGCTTGCAACGCTGCTGTTGAGTTACTCACATCGTTAATCCCGAATGCGACGCTACCATTCAATCTTGCGTTCCTTAGCCACAGCCTCTTGATGATTCTCTCATGTTGCAACCTCTGGGATACCTGCCACGCCTCCGCCTCCGTCTTCGTCTCCTTCTCCTGCTGGCCCATTTCATTGTTTGTGCCTGTTGAGCTTTGCTGTTCTGCTTGTGGCAACTGCAATTTATGCTGATGATGATTTTTGTTGCGCTGTTGCAGCAACTGTTTTTGTGGATCCCACGCCAGCTGATATTTGTCCAAATGCCGCAAATGATACTGATGATGATAATGATGATGATGCTGATGTTCATGTTGATGCCTCTCGCTGGGAAATGCCAGCATCATTTTTAGCTCCACATCGTCGCTTTTATCTTCATCTTGTTGCTGTTGTTGTTGTTGTTGTTGGGGCAACACCTCCTCCATGGGTAGGTTGTCTTCTGGGTCATTAGCGTTGGCCAGCGGACAAAGACTCAAAGTCAAAGTCAAACTCAGAGTCAGACTCAGAATCAGGCTCCAGCTTCGAGTCAGCAACAACTTTTCTCCTTGCTGCATTTCCTCTTTTTTTCTCTATTCTGTTTTGACTTTCTAATTAAATACTGGCAATTTGCTTGTTTCAGTTTTTTTTTTTTTTTTGGTTTTTGCACAGGTTTTTCCTTAATTAATTGCTGGTATTTTTCAATTACTGCATAGTCGACACTAAAACAGTTTTATGCATTTTTTCAGTTTTTCCTTATTTTTAATTGGCAAATTCTTGAAATTCTTTGAGCACACGTCGCATTCTTAATTAAGTCCAAATATATGCTGTTTTTCCATTAATGATAATGAATGAGTGAATGAATGAATTTTAAGCGTAGTTGCATTGATAAAACAATCGGAAAACTATTGCCAACTATTAAAATGTTGATTAGAATAGAGACTGACTCTGTTGAATATTTTCAGCACGTGTTGGATTATTTAGCAGTCAACATTTGTTCACTTTTTTTTTAGTTTAAAATGAAATAATTGTGAATAAATACTAAGGTAAAACGAAGAAAAAAAAAATTAAAAATCTAAAATTTATTTTCAGCACGCATCGCATGATTCAAGTTGAAATTTATGCAGTATTTTTAATTAATGAATGGCAATTGAATGCACTTGTGAATTAATTTTAAACACGTTTTGCTAAAATGTATATAAAAAAAATTGTGGAAAAACTATTGACAACCATTAAAAAAACAAACTATCCCATTATCTCTGTCAATTGAAATATTTTCAATATGCTTCGCATTATTCATCAAGTCAAAATTTATTCCCTTGTTTTTTAATGCCACATGCACTTGTGGATGAATTTCAAATGAATAAATTTTCGTTTTGGGAAAATTGAGAAATTTAAGTTGAAAAACTATTGCTAAATGCCTAAATTCGCTCTCTCTTTCTCTCTCCCTAAGCAACTTCCACTTCGTCTTCTTCTTTCAGCAAAGTTCCACTTTGTATACAAGTTGCAGAAATATTTTGTCGATTATTGCACAATGCAGCTAAAGCAAATAGCAACATTAGCTGAGATACACGCACACACACGCACTCCGGCACTAACACCAACACACATGTGTATAAGCAAAGGCAAGCGAGATGTGCACGCGTTCGCTTTCGACTGACGTTTGAAGCGCTTTTTCGCCCGCTGGGCGAACACACGGCGAAAGTTTGCAGTCGACTCAATAGCTTGGTTGCATCGAACCAAAAACTGGACAAAACAGCTGATTTCACAGCGAACATAAACAGTGAGTTGGGAGCGAGCGCAAGAGAGAGAGAGAGCGAGAGCAAATGCGAGAGAATGTGGGGTTTGTGAAGTTGAATAAAGGGGAGGTAAGTGGAGTGCGTGAGAGCAGCCAGCACAAATGTTGCTAGACTCTAAATGCATAACGGCTGCTGCACAACATGTTGCGTGTGTGTAGATGTCTGGGCAACATGTTGCTAAGTGCAGTTCTTTCCTTTTTGTAGAGTAGTTGTTAATTGAATAATATTACATGTATATAATCCATTCAGAACCAGGGCATTTTGATCTTGACTTCACCACAAGATAAATGCTGTATTTACATTTTATATCTTGACTGCTAAACTTTTAGGATCATAATTCAAAATTATATAAATTACAATGTTTCTCAGCATATCCATTTGTTGAGAATATTTCTCAGCATAATAATTTTTTCTACAAATATGTTTTCAATTGTTTTTATTAATTTTTGCTTTCCAATACACATTTCCATATTTAGAAATATAATTGTTTTTATCTGCTTTTATTAAGACGCTCTTTATCTAGAAATGTATTTCTATACAATTGTCATCATTAAAACTAGCTTACTTTCTCCACAAATGAACTTATCTGTGTCTTACTTTATCTAGAAATTAATTTCTTTATATTCGCTATAATTAAAATTAGCCACGCTTTATTTAAACTCGTTGGCAACATTTGCTCAGCAACATGTTGCTGTGTGCAATTTGATTAAGTTGTTATTGTTTCTCGCTGCGGTTGTCAACAAGTCACGCAGCAGTTTTTATGATTGATCGATTGACTGACTGACCGCAGAGCAACGTGCAGCGTGCTGCGTGCAGCGTGCAAAATGGTGTGAGAGTCGTCATCTTCAGGTGGCACCTGGTCCAACTTTGCCCCCCGTTGTTGCTGCTGCTTCTGCTGATGATGATGATGAGGTGTTGCCCACTTGCAGTTAATTGCGTGTTTGGGGCAAGGCAAATCAACGCCCCAAAATGCAGCCGGCACAGTTGAAGAGGAGGGGGAGAGTGGAGGGGAGAAGTGGAGGGGTAGACGACCTGCCGCGTGTCGCTACCCGTGGCCTATGTGGAAAATTTATGTGGTCAGTTTTGGCCGTTGCACGTTTGCCCGTTTGCCAGTTTGGTTGACTCTTGAGCTCGACTCGCTTGGGGCATCTTTGGGGCGTTGCAAGTAGCCAACATTGTTGTTGTTGCTGTGCTGTTGCTCCCGCTGTTGCTGCATAATTGATAAATGTTTACAAATTATTATGTTGCACATACAGCAGCAGCAGCAGCAGAGGCAGCAGCAGCTGGCCACCCAGGCGCCGATTGTGGCAAAGAATGCAATGTGGCAAGGGGAATCTGTGGCAGACAGAGCCAGTGTGTCGGAGTTTTTTCTGCAGAGATGTGCGCTTTTTTTCCGTCAACAAATATGGATATTTTCAATATCTGAATAGGCTAAAGGAAATCTGATTCAATTATTACTGCTTCACTTTTAATTTATTCTTTTTATTCTAGGAAACTACTGACTTGGCACTAATCAGCATTTTTTCTCATTTTTCGCTGTGATAAACAATATTTTTCTTAAAAAAGAATATCTTCCTTAGCATAAGCAAAAGCTAGATATACATATAATTACTTATTTGAATTAAAGCTTTATAGTAATTGAAATTTATATTTTTAATTTAATTATATTGCACCGATTGAGAAATTATTTTCATAAATTTTCTTTTAAAAAAATGTTAAGAAATATTTAAGTTGCCATTTATTATGCTTTAATAACCAACAACCCTTTATTCCACTTCATAAAAGTTTTTTGAGAAAAGTGAAATAAAATATTTAAGATTCCATTTTCAATACTTTAATAACCATCAACATTTTACCATAATATTTAATGAATGATAAACAAGTAATTTCAGACTTATATTATATTATTTAAATTTAAATTTAGCTTTTTTCTTAATAGTTTTTGGCTTTGTTTTTGTACAGGCGGGCAACACTGTCTGCTGGTGACCAGTAAAAGATATAGAAGTTGTTTATAATTTTTTTACGCCTTCGACCTTTGACAGCGCCGCACGTTTGGGGCGGTGGGCGGAACGAATATATTTTTGCGATGTTGCCGGTTTTCACCGATGGCGCATTTTTCACTGCTAATTAAAATGAATTTCCCAATGATTTTTTCTTGTTTGTTACCTTGTGCAACTTGTGCAGCCAAACTAAATGGTTGATGAATATTTATGTAGAAATATATACACAAGGTCAGCAGGAGTCTCAGGCCTCAATTAGATCGGTGAAACAGTTGAGGAAGTTTTTCTCAATTGAAAATTGAAATGGAAATCAAATTTGCTGCTGCTTCTGATGAGGCTGATGAAAGATTGTATTGGGTCTGGAGTTGTATCATCATCAGCTGCTGCTGCTGCTGCTGCTGGTGTTTCCCCAGTTGCTGCTCCCCTGAGCTTTTTCCCATTAGCCTTGCTTTGTTGGCATTGTTCTCGCATTTGCTACGTTTTCAATTTGCCTAAGTTGCCATTTGCAATGCCACAGAAAAAGATACGGCGAAAAGGGGGGCAGCTATAGGGCGCAGCAGCAGCAGCTGCCACAAAGACCACAAAGACAAACCGCAGACAAATACATATACATATACAGACATATATATATTTATATATATTACTGAAACCAATACGAATACGAAATACGAATTCAATACAAAATGCAAATGAAGCAGAACAAAAAATGGGCCGCAAAAAAAATGGAAAAAAAAAAATAAAAATCATAAAAATTAAATTGAAAGCGGCTCCAGAGGGATAGAAGGGGGTGGGAAGGGGGAAGGGGGGTAACTGGTATAGCCTGCTAAATAATTGAAATCCGAACCAAAGTCAATGCCTAGGAAAAGGTGCAATGAATGAAAACAAGCAAGCAGCAAAGAGGAAAACCAAATCGAGAAAGAGTCTAATGAAATCACAGCCGAGCAGAGAAGAGGAGCAGAGATAATGGCAACAACCCCTAATCTGCATGGAACACCCCTATATATATCTGTATATATCTGCTGAGCAACCCTAGCACTGAGTAGTCATTTCCGCTGTCAAAGGTTGTCCAGCTAATTGTTTAAGGGATTCACATTTAACAGCGGGCCAACTTGGCCATAAATATGTCAACGCTGAGTTCAGAGAAAGACAGAGATCCCTTGATCTATGACTCCTCTTTATTATATACCCTGGGAATGATCCAAATGGGTTAATGGGTATGATGAATTGTGGAAAAGAATGCGACACGCAGAAGGATGCTTCAGCGACTTCAAACTATATAACTTTAAATTTATAATAAAAGCTCTCTTATACCCCGCTCAGATTAAGATTTAAATAATTCTATCGCCTAACTGCCCCCGTTTTGCGCATATCGATATAGATAGATGTTGCTTTATAATTGATATATAATATGCTCAGATATGTTATTGATAAACTTTAATATCTTCATTTTAATCGGAAAATAAATATGGATTTAAATTAATACAAAACGTGTATTCTTTTTTAATATACTTAAGATGTATTTGACGGGGCATCTGTTGGTCGAGAGCTGTGGAATAGAGCATTTTAACTTGTTTAATTTGTGAATTAATGCTAAAAATGGCATCAGTCATCAGTCTAATAATACATCATAAAAATAGAACAGAAAAGTATTATAATACCAAGTGCAGAAAGTGAATAAATCATTTGCTTTATTCTTTTATTTTTCTCCCTGTCTCTCTTGCTCTCTTGCTCTCTGTCTCCCTCTCTATTCATAAGTTCTCTCTGTTGCCTCTGCATATATAATATCTTATATACCCAGTATACTAAATTGTTCCCTTGCAAACAGTGTATGAAAACCGTTTAAGATTTGGTTACTCCACAGCAAAGTAACAGATGAAGTTGGTGATAAAAATAATAATGATGATGATGATGATGATGATGATCTTCCCCTTCAACATGTTGATGAGGGGCAACAAATTGACTTAAGATAAAGTAACTGAAGAAGAAGACGAAGAAGAGCTGACAGACTGTTCAACTGTTCGACGGTTTGTCTGACTGACTCTTTGACTAGCTTTGACTTAACTCAAATAACATGGCCCAAGGCCAACGGAAAAAAGGGTGAACAACGCAATTTCCGGCTTGAGTGTGCGTGTGTGTGTGTGTTGTGTGTTGTGTGTGTGTGTGTGGGATGAGTGGAATGAGTGGCCAAAGGGGGAGTTAAATATTAGCCATTTGCTTGTTTGTTTGTGTGTCTTCACTGGAAAAGTTGACATTGAAAGGGCAAGCGGAAGGCAGTCAAAGGTCAGCCAAATAAACGAGGGCATTTCTGATATGCAAATCAAGCATCAGATGAAGATCAGATTAAAACACTTCTTTGTCTGTGCGTGTGTTTATCTGTTATAACAAATGAAAACGAGAAATATTAATTTAGACTGAATGAAATGTGAACTTCAATGTGAGATGTGTGTTCATAAAATTAATAAATTGTGATATGAATAAGTTTCACATTTTTGATATCCTAAGTTTATTTGTATTTAATTACTACAATTTCTGGTACTGGAACAATAATTAACAACACAAAATAAAATGAAATGAATGACATATGAAAATGATAAACAAATGTCATTTGTCTGAATGGCAAAAGAAAATTTTACATTTTAAAATTTTTTACACTAACTTTATTATATGTTTAATTATTTTAATTACTGATAGATAATTATCAATAAAAGAAAAATAATAAGTTACACAAAGTCACAAAGTTATCTGAATCTATATTCATAAATGAGCAAAAGTTTCACATTTTAAGATTTCCCATTCCAACTCTAGTTAATTACTTCAATTACCCGTAGTTAATAGTTGACATTTAAATGACTATATTTTGCATAAAAATAGAACTGCACAAAACGAAGTGGAATGAGTTCCGCAAGAAAACTCAGACACAACAAAGCCGAAATCAGTTGCCACTGACTGGAAGAGGAGGATGAGGAGCAGGAGGGAGAGGAGCAGGAGGAGAAGGAGCCGCGGAAACATTTCAGATTTTTACGATGCATTTCAGAGAAGCAGCAGCAGGCGCAAAGCAGTTCGACTGCACTTTCAGCTAAAAAATGTAAATAGCTGAGCAGTAAAATCAAATGCAGCCTCTGCAGTCTGATGCCGCTGATGCGGCAAATAGGCGACGCGAGACGTGTGGCAAGTTGGGCAGATGATGCCACTCAGATACCCAGAATCCACAACCCAATGACACAGTTTTCAACTGCAACAATAACAGAACAACAATAACAAACAGCAACTGCCAACTGCAACAGTTGGTGGCAAATTGGGAGTTGGAGTCTTTGCCACACCTGGAGACTAATTAAAGGAGCCCATAAAACCACATTCGCCAGTGTTGAAAAGCAATTAGTCAAAGCCGACGGGGTCTGAGCTGTTATTAGTGTGTGTGTCAATTAAAATGGAAATGCTTTTTGTGAGAAATTTAGAAGGGGGCATATTTTTTAGCTGCACTCACTGCCACATTCAATAATAAAAAAAGGAAGATAATACTTCAGACTATGAAAATTAAACATGTTATTTTTATGGGAAAATATTCGAAGGTGTTGCAAAACAGTTGAAACTCGATTTGGAATGCGTTTAATTATATTTTGTGTATGCGAGAAACATTAAATTTCACTTGCAATGTTTGATGGATTAGATAAGAGACAGTTTCACGTTTTAAGCAATCATTGTTGAAGTATTATTTATCCATCAACAATTGAAACTTGTTAAATAGCAGGCATTTAATAAACATTTCAAAATAAATGTTGTACATGTGAGGAATATTCAATTTCAGAAATAAGATTAGACGAGAGACAGCTTAAAATTTGCAACAATCATTTTATATGTTTATTTTAGCCATCAACAATTGAAAATGGTTAAAGAGCAGGCAGTTAATAAACATTGAAAAATACATTTTACATTTATGAGGAACGTAAAATTTCAGTTGCATATTTTGATTTGAAAGATAAGGTAAGATTAGATGAGACAGCTCAACAATTTAAACAATCATTTAAATGTTTAACTAAATGCTATCTGTTACTGCTCTTAGTTAGTAGTAAAAATGTTCATTTAGTAAATATTTTTAAACCCGTAATATAAATTGGCAGACAGGAAACGCAATTTAGCTTGTCTTGTGTTATTCAATTATTTGAATATTGGATTATGTTGGCAATTAGCTTTAACAACGTCATTTGGCATTATCTAGAATGACTTCAACTTAACCCGTTATTGGCCCAGCTCAATGACTCAATTTGGCCGCAACATGGCTACAAACATAAAGACATCTTCCCCTTCAACCCGTTGGCCGCACAACTGTAAACCAAATAATGTTCTATTACTGTTGTCGTCCGCATGTGTTGGCCACATTGTAAGCCACATAAACAATTTGGCCAATTTCAGTTAACAGCCACGTAGAACGTAGAACAATAACCATAACCGATGCCATGAAAAGTGGCTGCCAAGTCGAGCCACAAAATGCGAGTTAGTTAAAGCCCAGGTAATGCTTGAATGCACTCAGAAAATAAAACATGCGAAAAGAATTTAAATATAAAGAATTGATATTGTTGTTGCTAAGGAATATATATTTATTCGACAGCTAAACTATAATATAAACGACGAGCCTGTAAATTTCAATATTTTTTTAGAAAAGCCTTTCTAGTTTTAAGAAAAATATTGTATTATGTTTGGAAATTATTTTTAAACACAAGAAAAGTCTAGTTTTTACAACGATTTGTTAAAATTCAAAGCTAATTTTCTACCTGTATTTTTAGCTACAATTCGTTTATTGTATTGACAATTTTATATGCCACTATATATTTTTTTACGTGTATCTATCTATGCATAGATAGAAGCCATATTTATAAGCTGATACGTGCGTGGCTTGTGGGCCAAATTGAAATGGCTTTATTGCTGGTGTCGCCAACACCGCCAAATGCACTGGATGCCCTTATAGATGATGACCCAGCTGAGGATTACTACGTGCTCTCTAATTGAGTGTAGTAAATGGCAGACAATGGAGAGGATTTTAAAAGAGGGTCCGCCAAAACGCAAACGGCTGCCAAACAATAGCCAAACAATAAGCCGCAAAAGAAGGCCAACAAAACTCAAAGTAAAGAAACTGAATGATCCGATGCGATCCGATTCGATTCGATACGATGCGATGCGATTTGAAGCACGAGGCAACAACCCACTCAACTTGTTAGAGGCGTGGCACAAACAAAATATATATATATATACATACATATATGGACAGATATAGGAATGCAACTGGCCAAGCATTGTTTAACTAATTGGATTAGTTTGATGGCTAACCGAAAAAAGAAATCCCTGACCAGGCTCAGTTTGAGCCCGCTTTCTGTCTGTCCCCTGTCTGTCAGTCTGTCTGCCAGTCTGTCTGTCTGTCTGTCTGCTCAGGTAGGCGAACGCATTTTTGCTGACTGTCCGTTTTAGTTGTAAAAATAAACAGGATATTCTTGTTCAACTCAGCAGCTCTTTGTGTGTTTTTTCTGTTGTTGTTTTCTTCTATCTGCCCAGCAATCAATGTAAACAAGCAGCCCACAACAACAACAACAACAACAACAACAACAATACTGACAACGATTCAAGCAAGTCATCCCATTTGTTGCACCTTTCCATTTCCATTTTCCATTTTCATTTTAGTTTTGGTCTTTGGTTTTATTACACGCGTCGATTTCGTTGGCGATAACAAAACGAAACAATTTGAGTGCATTTTAAGTGAAATTAAATGAAAATTACTTTGCTTACAAATCGATTCGAGAATAAAACAACCCAGACGTACCATTCAAGCAAATACAAACACATTGGCGTGCAGTAGTAGGAGAGGAATCGACTAGCAGATACCCTGCACCCACCCAAGCTGATATTACTTTCTTCAAATACGACTTGTGTTTCTTATGCGATCTTTTCAATTTAACTTTTAATATATTATATAAGTAAAAATACTTAGCTATATCTCTGGCTATATGAAGGTTTATCTGTTAATAATTGTCTCTTTTATTGTCATGGATAATCGATTGTTCAATCAATATACCCCCTTTTCCTCCTTTTCATGTGGTCCGGGTTATAAAAATAGAGAAAAATTCATAGATTTATCTGTAAAACAGCATTAAAATTGTTGGGATTCGTATTTGTTGTGATTTACTTGTGTGAGTTTAAAGTCTAAGAGATCAATATTGAATAAAATATTGAATGAATATTCAATGAATAAATGCAGTAGGAAACCAGAAACCAAAAAGCAGCTAGCTTTTTGGATTAAATTTACCTAGATTTACCTAGTTTTCTTAAAGTCAACTGCAGTGCTTTTCATAAAATCGTCTCTCTCTCTCTCTTTCTGTCTCTTTCTTTCTGTTTCTGCTCTATTTAAATTATTTTCGACTACATTGTCACATAAAAATCTTATAGAAGACATTCAAGCGCCAGCTGAGATTTAACTGCGCTCAACTTTGACTTCAAAAATTAAATAAAAGTTTATGTAAAAATATTTGCCAAAGAAATTAAATTTCTGAGTATTTTTTTTTTTTTTGGTTAACAAAGTTGGCGGCTAACAGGAGCCGTCAACAGCCGACGTCGCCGCAGCTGCCAAAACGACAGCCATGTCCTGAAGGAGAAGAAGAAGATGGCTGAGGCCACAATTTAAAGGCCGTGCCCCTCCCCTGCCACTGCTCCTGCTCCTGGTCCACCCTCTACGGTAGCGACTTAATTGTGCGAAAAAGTTTTTTTAGCGCTAGAAAAATGCCGCAAAGTGTTGAAATTATTTGACAGGCCGTTAGAAGCAGCCAGCGAAAATTATAAAATACGTTTTACGCCAGCAAAAAGCACACAAATAACGAAGCGCAAAAGAGATGAGGAAAAAATATCAGAAAGTTAAACATGTTCCTAAAATATAAGTTTGTAAATATTTGCCAACCACAAATAGTAAAATGAAATGCTGCACTTCCAAAGTGTGTGTAAAAAAGTTGAGAACAAGGAAACAAGTTTCACATGTAGTAAGAGACATGCAGAATATGTTGGGAAATGTAAGGAATATAAACCAAAAACAAATCAAATCATGGCGAAATTTCATGAAATATTTTTCAGTGAAATTTTTGCAAAAGCAGCGACATTTATAACGAAGATGATGATCATGACGATGATGATGATTATGATGGAGTGGGAAAAGCTGCATTGCATTACATTGCAGTCACATACAGAGATACCAGCACTCAACTCAGCAAACCAAAACGCACTCAAACAATGTCAAACACACACACACACACACATACCTGCGCGCATACACACACCCACACACACACACTGGCACAAACACAGACTTAATACACACACACAAATGCCGTATGCCCATGTAAAAGAATTGTTCCTGCACAAAACTCAATAATGCAAGCCACGAACAACAGCTCAAAAGAGTGTAAGAGTGTTGGAGAGTGGGGCATGGCAAAACCCTGAGATAGTCTACAGTTCGTAGACTCTGGTCTGTAAATGCTAAATATAACAATAATAATGCATACACAATTTTTTTGTAATTTCTATTTACAATTTGTCGGAGCACAATCAATAAAGTTTATAATCATAATTTATTTGCTACAAACCGTCATAGCACAATCAGCAAAGCTTAATCATTTTTTGAAAGAGTGTAATTTTAGCCAAGTCGCATGTGCCAGCTGTTGTAGCAATTATAGGGTAGCTGCAAGTGTGCACAAAAGTCAGCAAAAATTGTGAGCTGCGTTTCAGACAAGTGCAATCGGGTGTTTATTGTGGGTGTGTGTGCTGAGTGTGTGTGCAGAGTGTGAGTGTGTGTGTGCTGAATGTGTGTGAGTGTGTGTGTGTGTATGTGTGCGTTGTGTGTTTATTGGAGGGTACTCGAGTGCCTGTTTCCCTCGTGCTCTCTCTCCCTGTCTGTCTCTTTTGGCCTGTGAAAGAACTCATCACTGGAGTGGCAATAACGAGTGTTGACGGGCTATATTGAAACACAAACTGTTCAGTTACCAAGCACCACCTTTCCCCCCTTTACACCATTCAACTCTTAATATTGCATGGCTGCATCAAAGGCAGCCAATTGATGCCAATATTTGAGGCATGAGGCAAGCACACAAAATATGGCACCCAGTTTTTTTGGTTATTCAATATTCGCGTGTGACTTATCGCTCAACTGGGCACATTTTAATTGGACAACGAAGGAGGGGTAGCTGCGGGGTAAAACTCCTTATCACTGACTAAATAATTAATCAAGCCACGACAAAAGATGGGAGTGTGTGAGTGTGTGTGTGGAG
Source organism: Drosophila macrothrix (assembly GCA_035042055.1). Lineage (NCBI taxonomy): Eukaryota > Metazoa > Arthropoda > Insecta > Diptera > Drosophilidae > Drosophila > Drosophila macrothrix. The sequence goes on along the minus strand of JAWNLX010000124.1, from coordinate 7,400,488 downwards.
AGTGTCACGCCCAGGAAGCGACAGTTTGAAGGCGAAACGTCAACACGATAAAGACCAAAACCAAGCAAAAGCCAAAGCCAAAGACAAATACAAAGAAATCGCATCGTGTGAAGCGCCAGTTGATTAATGAGCTGCGATACTTAGACTGGGACAAGTTGGAGCGGGGAGCGGAAAGCGGTAAGCGGGACAAGGAGACAACGCAACCGGTTAAAGTAAAAATCAGTCAGCAGGAGTTGCAGCTACACTCAGAAAGCAAAAAAATTGCATTGAATTTTAGAAATTCGTCAAATTTATATTTTTAAGACAGACAGACAATTTATACATTTAAGACAGTTTAGAAATTTATATTATTTAATTTGAAAAACTTCCGACAGCCATTAAATTGCATTACTTGTTTCTGAATTTCTGAAATATTTTGCATTTCTACTGATTTTTCTGAGTGTACAGGCATCTGTACAGCAACTGCTGCTCCTGCTGCCCCAGCGGTAGCTGGGGAAATGAGCTGCTTGTTACGTGACCAAAGCTTAAAGAGATAAGCACAGAGACTGGAAGGAAGGGGATGAAGAGAGGGTCGTGGAGCATTAGGTGTGACTGTGACTGGAAGGATTGCCCAAATAGCATTAGAGGCAACTCAGCTGGTGAGCACAGGGAATGGAGCTAAGAGCTTGTTCGGTGGATTATGTGTCAGATCAAAGCCAAAACAGAGATGGAAGTTAAACAAAGTTTAATATTACACTCAAATCGGTGATGGACTTAAGGTATGCCAGAGAGCAGTTTTTAAACGAAAATCGAGTAGAGCACTGAGATTGAGGTCTTCAAGGTGTATATTAAAATTGTTGAGAGTCAAAGATATCTTGCTGATGAGAGCTTGATATAGCCTTTAACAAAGGATAGCAGTATCTTTTATCTATATTTTATATAAAGCCAGCTTATATAGCAATATCTTATATTTGCAATTTCAAAATCGATATTATATTTACTAAGTTAAGAAGTTAAGGCTAAAAGGCAAATCCTCAAGTAACTAGGATACAAAGATATCATGCTCATACAAATTTGATTTAGCTTTGAGCATAGACAGCATTACTTTCTTTATTCATTTTATATAAAGCTAACTTGTAGCATAAAACTTGAAGCTAACTTATATGGAAAAGCAATATCAGCTAAGGTCTTTAGCTCGTTGAGTGTTCAGTTCGATTTCAAAGCTTACAAATTGATATTGTTAACGTATTTGCTACTTATTATTTGTATTTTTTATTTACTGAAGGGCGTCAAATATTTCATGCACATAAGATTGATTTATTTAGCTTTCAACAAAGCCAGCAAATTTGCGCCTTAATCATGCGTCATAGTTAAATTAAGTACATTTTTTAAAATAAATATGTGCCAATAAAATATTATATATCTGCCAAGTCTGCTAGTGACCTGTCTAACAAATGAAGACACTTATTGATTTTATTAAGATTAAATTGAATAGCAATTTTAGATGAGGTTGTCATGTCATCAACTTCTACTCTCTCCACTTTTTTGAAATTTTGAAATGAACTGATGGCTTGTCTGTTGCAAGTAAACCCAATCCATCTATTAATAGAGAAGCCCTCCAAACATAGCATTGTCGACAAGGCACACATCAATCACGTAGAGGATATCAATGGCAATCTAATCCACTCATCACATCAGAGAACATTCCACGTTTCCATTACATCCTTGCTTCCTCTTCAGTCAGTCACATATGTGGATACCTCTGCACAGCCACTTTTCCCTTGAACATCCCCATTTTTCACCGCTTTTCATTTAATATCGTTGCACGTACCACACGGCGTATGCGCATTTTGTTTAACAGATGCGAGAAGTTGGCTACGCTGCTAAAGCAAAATTAAGCTGATTATGTTGCTGCTTTTGTTGCACATTGAAATGCATATCAGAAACGCAGCGAGAATATTCTCTGACAATAACAACAAGAAGAACAACAACATCAATATCAACAAATCAGTGCCACAAATCAAATCACACTGCAACTTTGCAGAGAAACTGTCACAGTTTTGTCAGTTGCAGTCACAGTTACGATGCCATAATTTTTGATTACATTTTGATCCCATAAGGAACTTAAAGGCAATATTTGCTGGACTGTGACTTCATCTCTAGATTAATTTGTGACTCTTAAAATTTGTCTATTTCACATTAAACAAACATCAAAATAATAAATTAATATTAAGCATCCAAACTTTGATTTTATAAAAAAATCATAGTTTTTATTAAACATTGATTTTGTAGATGTTTGTTTTTTTCTATGAATAATTTGCTGCCTCAAAAGTTATGTGAAAAGTGCCTAAAACCGTTCTCTCGAAATTTTAAACTGCCACAAATTCGTTTTTTTATGGTATTTTTTTACTTTTATTATTTTTATCATTGTTTGTCAACTTTTGATATTTTAAACGTTCATCCAAATTTGTTTTGTTATTTGAATACTTTTGAAATAATTTTGCATAAAATGAAATAAATAAGCATAAAATGCTGGCAAAAAGAGAAATAAATAAATAAATATCCATCTCCAGCATGCTCAATTAAATCATTTTCCAACCGGAAGAAGTTTTTCTATTCGATTCAAGGAAAAGGTCCTGCATTCGTCGTTAATTCGCTGTTTTTTTACTTTTCTGATTTGCAATGGAATAAAAAGCAGCTATTCAGTTCCGGTGCAATTGAAGTACAATTTTTATAGATATTTTTCAATATTTTTCTATCGTTCAATGTGATTTTTCCACTCCCTTTTCAATTACTTTGTTTTTTCTGTCTTTCGTTGCGTGCCACGCCTACTGAGCGAGGTGCTGGCTGTGAACCATTTTTGTTGCAAGTGTTTGCGTTTGCATTTTTCAAACGCTCTCCGTTCGGCACGTGACCCATTTTGTGCGATATAGTCGACTATATCGTTTTCATACCCTAGATCCATTGACAATAGGAGAGAAGGGTATGATGATGGCATATAATTTATTTATTATATATATAGAGCTTGAAAAATTTGAATATAAGTTATTGAACAAGTAATGCAGATAAAATTGAAGTAATTTTATTGATAAATGCCAGCGCTTTTGCGAATTGATAAATTACATACCCTGCCTACTGCAATTAAAGCACAGCTTTTATTAACTATAAATCGTACTTGCATATTTCATATTCTATCAGTTTACTTACAGGGTATCTGATCGTCGAGCTCTCTCAACGTTCGCATTCGAAATTGTTTATTTTTATCAGACGAAATGAAGTCTTGGCGATTGAAATGTAATCAAAAATTGCACTGCAAATGCAGCTAACGCGTTTTCAAAAGTTCGCAGTGCTTTGCCAAGTGCTTTAGAGCAATTGGATTTTGTGCCGGAATCCAGCGATAAAACACTCAATTCTAAATCAATATCTATATCTATATATATATATATATATATATATATATATATATATATGTATATGGGTGTTTGTGTGTAATGGTTAAATTGCTTTGCTTTTCAGACTTGCAATTCCAATTTGGAGAGCAATTTCGCAACGAATTAGCGCGAAAAATTGCCGAGGCGATCAATCTCTCAATTGAGTTTGACAAATGGCACAAAAAGCCCAACTGCAAACATATGATAAACGATTTGAAACTAAAAATATGTGCCTAGTTGAGAAGTTGATTTAGGAATGCCATTCATATTGTATTCAATTGTATCCATTCAAATTTGTATTTGATAGGCTCTTGGCACGCACATGACAAGTGTTGAGCTTATTATTAAAATTCTTATGGTTTTCCACTTGATTAAAATGCATAAGGGCCTCATGTTATCTTATGTCATCCTTATACAAATCATTTTCACTTGGCCATCTGGCAAATTTTGCTAGAAAAAGTATGCAATGTTTTTTGTTTCCTTTTTTTCGGACTGTTTTTTGTGTGAATTCTCAGATTACTTAGCTGACTAAAATTAATTAAGGCAAACTGAAACATGACACGCACCCAACTGCATGGCTAATAAGCAGGAGAACTTGCCAACCTACCAAAAGCGTATTCCTACACTCAGAAAAAAGTATACCTGATTTTTAAAGAATCCCTGTAATCAACCTCGAAAACTAGAAAGTTGTTGTTATTTTTATTAATTTTATTAAGAAATGCATTTCTAAAAGGAAGTAATTCAAGCCCTGATTCTTAGAAAAATCATTCAGAATCAAGTAATGAAATTGACTGACTCGGCTTTTATTTTAAATTTCAGCTGTCGTAAATTTGGTTAAATTTAAATGAATTTATAAACTGTGCAAAATGTTTGTATATGTGAAATTCAAAAATACTAACTAACTGAAAATTACACATATTTTTCCAAACCCTTATAAAACTCTTTTAATTAAGATCACAAAAGCACTGTCCTTTAAAAATATACTTTTCGAATAATAAGACGAGTTACTCTTGCCAACGAAAGTGTGGGGAACGTCTAAAATGTTCCATTATTAATTTTTTGAGTGTACTTACCCGCTATAGACCCCCCTCTCAAGTAGGCACGTGCCACAAGCATCTCGGGGGAAATGGACATTGGCCATGACGATGACGATGACTCGAAGCTCTCTGGGCCTGTCACGGGCTGGAGCTCAAGTTGGAGCTGGAGCTAAAGCAGAAACTGATGTCGGTATAAGCATTATGACGGCATTTACACTTCAGCTACAGCTACAGCTTCGACTTCAGCTTCGGCTTCCAGTTCAGTGAGGTCTGTTTGTAGCATGAGGATTAGTTGAGGTATTCCCAGGACTTTGCAGCTCATGAGCTGCCCAGCCCTCAAAAGGCTTTCGAGCACGACATCGCCTTAAGTCCACAACTCTCCAGCTGGAGCTGAACAGACTGCACAGTGTAACAAATGCCACTTTCATATTATAATACGCCTTGTTGTATTTGCCCCTCATTTTGCAAATTAAATTTCATAACACAAAGCTTTGATTTGATTCTGTGCAGATATTTTGTATTACTCGTAATAATTAAATTGGAATGAATTTCGTTTCCAAGCAAAACAAACCACCACTCAAATGTCTTCCGACTTCAAATTAAAAAAATTTCAAAGTAAAATTTAAATGGAAATTAACATTTTTTCTAAATATATTTGTCTGTCTCTCTCCTCTCTTTCTCTCTCTCTATCTCTCTGTGATTAAAATTAAAATAGTTTCAAGCTATAAACTATAAAATGCTCCGAATTTTCATTGATTTCATTCTCTTTCAAAATTAGCTGAAAATTGTTAACAGATGGCGAAACTATCTGAAATACTTTATTTAGTTGAACATGGATGCGTTTTACAAAATTCATTCAATAAAAATTCTAAGAATATCAAAAATATAAGCAAAACCGGAAAGTTACCAATCTCCCCTCTCAATCTCTCTCCATATCAGCATCTCTCTCTCTCTTTCTATCTCTGATTTTTAATTGTTTTCCCCCTCTCTTAAAAGCTACTTCAATAATGATTTAAAGTTGTTGAAAGTTTAGCTGGCCGCACCTGAACTCGATGCCCCAATTTCATTCAACAACCATTCTAAAAGCAATATTAAAATTTTAATAGCCATAAAAAGTGTTTGAAATATTTAATAACGAATTAATAATATCTCACAGACTGTTCACAAAATCAAAAAACTTTTTCACTTAATTTCTTTTATGGCAATTTTAATTTTTCAATTTAAAGTTGTGTGTATGTTTTTTTTACTGCGTGTGTATCTCCACTGCCAGACCAGTGGCCATTTAGTACTCATACACACACCCAACACACACACACTTGGTTTGCATGTGTGTGCGACACACACAAAATATTAAAGTGCCTGGAAACGCTTTAAATTCACAGCTATGCAAATAAATCCAAGTCGTGGCCCAAAACTCAGTTTTGGGGCCAGTCAGAGGCAGCTGCTGCTGCCTGCATGTCCATGTCCACCGTGTGGCATCGAGAATGTCTAACATGTGGCAAGTACGTTGGCAGTCCACGCAGTAAACTCAATTCCCACCAACGCCTCTCGCTCTGAAATTTCTTGCCGCAGTTTTATGTTTGTTTGCCTTGTGTGGGAAGCTCGGCGCAAGTGAAGGCCAAAAAAATACGCAGGACGAAGGACGAAGGAGTCTGCCAGTCAGAAGAAGAAGAACAGAATGCACTAGACCCATTTCACTGGTGCTTGCTACTGCAGATGTACTCTCCCCACCCAACCCCCCACAAAAAATAAAAAATTTTTTTTAAAATATTCGCCCACAGAAAACCCGAAAGCAAAATGCTCTCAAACTATAGCTAACATTTTGGCTGATAGTTTTTCATAATTTATAACTACTAATATTATATTTTGGTAGTTCCTCGCTAATGATAAAGATTCTAAGCATGCCCTAAAATTAACATTCACAAATCCACTTAAAATACTATTAGTACCTAGTGGGTAGAGTATAAATCAGCAGCTTGGCCCAAAACTGTGCGCCTGACTTTTATTTGAGCGGATGTTTTTTTAAAAAAAGACAGTTTGAGTTGCAGCTGCAGTCAAAAAAAAATATTGCCATGAACTAACCTTATTATTCAGAAAAAATACTTCTAAAAACCAGGAACTATATATAACATTAACTTTTGGTTGCTATAATATTAATAAACTTTCTGCAAGATTTCACACAAAAAAATATTTTAAATAGTTTATAAACTCATAGAATTTAATTTATAAAAACTTACTTACTTGTTTCTAAAATTTAAGTTTTGCATTTGTACTTTATAGAAATGCCTTTCTTAATAATAGAAAATATGGCTAAAAAAAAAAAAAATCACCCAAAACTTTCCAACTATTCGAATTGTTTCTTATACATAGAACTTATTTAAATAAGAAACCTATTTAGTTGATAAGGTAATTTACTGAATTTTATAGCGTTTTTTGCCTGAGTGTGGCTACTCTTTTTTTGCTGTTGTTGTTTGTGGCATATCTGCTCGAAAATTCATTTCGCAGCGTGCTGCACACATTTCAGAAACGGGCAGCAAAGTGCGAGGGTCAAGGCAGGAGAACAGTTCCACAGGAAGCGGCGCGTGCTTTAAACGGATTTGATTTGTTGCACAAATGTGTGTGAGTGTGTGTGTGTTCACTCACGTATACCGACATACACATACATACATATACATGTACATATGTGTTATGGGACAAATATTTTTGCATGCTAGTCAGCATGTTAATATGCAAATTCAATTCGCAAATCAACAGCAACAAAAATATACACATCCACACACACACACACACTCCCACACACACAATGGGGAATCTAATCTAATGTTCAGCATTTTTTGAATAGGCTGTCGAATGTGAAGGTTGATGATACTCGTGATGAATTAGTGAGAGTAGGCAAAGTCATCTTTTATTACAATATTTAAAGTTGACTTCTGGGAAGCGTCGAGCAAATAAAGTCACAAGCTCGACTACAAAATACCCTTCATCTATAGTCAAGCTGTGAAAAAGGGAAGAATATTTATCGATAAGTATAGGAGAGCACCATGTTTATTGATAAGTACAAAGAAATAGCTATGGAGAAGCAGAGTGAAGAGTGTTTTTAGATAGGTATCTTATAGATACTTATAAATATTCTTCTCTCCACGTTTATAGATGGGTAAACACTTTTATCTTTATAGATAAGTATGGAAATTCTTCTCTGTTATATGCATAACCTGATATTCAAACCTATATAAAAAAGTCCATCCGATTCTAAAAATCCTGATGAAGGCTTACCGAGATACTGAGATACTGTAACCAACCCTATTTATCATTATAACAATTAATTCCAAGCTAATATACGATTTCTTATCCCATTAGTTCGAACTACTATCATTCCTATAACCAATATTATAGAATATTATATAAACTATTTCCTATTGATGGCGAACTAATACTTTTAAGAGCAAAAGACTTTACTCACACAAAACTTGTTTGTCCTCTCTCCAAACATTATTATTCGCCGCAAAAGTTAACAAAAGATACAAAAATGTTCAGCCATTTCATCGAGGCGTCATTTGAGTGACATTTTGCGGTCAGTTGATGGACAGCCTGAGTATTTTTGCCAGCCCAGACCCAAAGTCCCAAAAGCACACACAAAAAATGTCAGGCCAACTTGGGCGGGAGGTCAACTGGGATTAACTGGGCAAACGCAGGACAAAATGTAATAGAGTAGAAAGGAGAGTGGGGTGGAGAGTGGGAAATGGCCCACAAGTTTGTCAACATTGGCCAAATATTTGCAAGCCATGTTGTTGTTGCTGGTTTGGTTTTGGTTGCTGAACAACAACAACAACAGAAATAGCAACAATTGGGCACGATCACTTTGACTTTATTGTTTTCAGTATCTCTCTAGGTGTGTGTGTGTGTGTATGTGTGTTGATTTGACGTGACTAATGGGCCGTTAGCCGTGTGCCTCCAACTAAAGCAAAATACGTTAACAGGGAGTTGGGTTTGTGGGTTTCAGCTTTTGCAGCTACTTTGGGGAAATGTTGCTCGAGATGAGCTGAGTTACAAATTGCGTGGGGAATAAATGAAGACATTGGCTAATTAAGGCACCAAATTGTACAACACAAAAGCGAAAGCCGTAAGTGCAATTTGAGCCACAGTTAGTTACATATTTGTATATAATCTATAATCTTTATTAGACAGCTTAAATTAGAGACTTGCAAATGGGAATTCAAAATCAGACCAAGACTCAACTGTTCTAAGGTGAGTAGAGAATTGCTTGCTGATTTTAGCTACAATTTTTGATTGGTAAAATTGTGCACTTTTTGAAAATATTACTTGCTTAAAACAAGTATGTAAACTTTTTTCAAACAAGAGCTCAAATACTTAAGCAAGAGCTTAAGAACGTAAAGTTTTTTTTCGTAAATCTTTTTGTTTTGTAATCAACAGCTTAAATATTTATATTCCTCAATTTTAAGCTTCTTGTCCCGTGAATAAAATTTATGGTTGGGCATCTTAACAGATTCATACTGACCTTTTTTTGGTCTGACCGGGTTTCTTCTGGATTTTCCCCAATCCATTTGCAATTTAAATACCACCAGAAATCTTGTAAAAATTTGTTATGGTTTTTTAAAATTTAAATTTACTTTTTTAATAATAATATTTATGTAATGTAATTTATTTTGTTCTTTACAATTTTTGTACCTCAAAGTCTTTTCATTTATATCCGCATTTTTCTCAAAGTGTACTTGCCTTGCTTTGATTTTAACAAATATTTTTACCTCAATGTCTTTTAAGATACAGCCGCATTTTTCATTTGTCAAAGTGTGCCTTCCTCGAAATGTCAACTGGCATTTGGGAAATGTCGTTAAAAGACTCACCTGCAACGAAAGAATGCAAATAACAAATTACAATTTAGTTGGAAAAACATTTCGGCAAATCTGACAGTTGTTAGATGATTGTTAAATACTTGTAAAATCCATGCACCCAGCATTCAAATTAAATTCTTTGAGCTAGCCGCTGCAAATAGGCATCACCTCTGTCATTTGGAGCCAGGGCATTGCACAGATTAGCAACCAGATAAGATATTTGGCTGTTGTGAGTGTTGCGCATTCGTTTCATTCGTCTCATTCATTCATTTAGTATTTGCATCTGCATATGACATCATCGCAACACAAGAAACCAAAAAAGCAAAACAGCAGCAACAAAAGTTTTGCGCAAAGCAAACAAATCTTTGGAATGCAAATAGCAACAAATAACAAGTCAACACAAAACCGACAACTAAAAAAAACCAACAGTTGTAAAATGAAACATGAAAGAATAGCCGAACAATGCACTAACCGAAAATCGAATACCCTAACTATTAGCTTAGAAAAGTAGGATTTTAACTACAATTTAGTGAATTTAGATAGTTTTTTGAGTCATCATTTTTGGTTCTCTGAATATTAACAAAAAAAATAAAGTTAATAATAAAAATATATTGCTCTTAATCTTTATCCAGACAGATTGCAAGTAAGATATTATTAATAAAATAACAATTCCAAGTCGTAATAATTTTTTAGATTCGTACAAACAGAATGCAAATTGTATAAATTGAGGAAGTACAAATTTTTTGACTGTACAAAAATCGGAATATAATTTCCTTACTTTTTGTATTCATTAGCAGTAAAAATATAAAAAAGGGCACATTTAATATCCCTTCAGAACATTATCAAGACACAGCTACAACGAAAATAATTCAAGCTATGAAATGATTTATTGTTTCGCAAAGTTCTTTTCTCATTTTATCCAATTTCGTTGCACATTTCGTGACCAAATTAAAGTGCCCTCTTGGCAAGTGTATCAAAACGCCAAAGACCGAAGTTGTCAGTTGGTAGTCGCTGGCAACCAAATGATTTGCAACTCTATGCAAATTTATTTGCCAGTAACCCACCCACCCCCTCCCCAACCCCGCCCCTCTTACCTTACCGCACATAACGTGTGTCGCCTGCAGTTTGCAATTATTAGTTGGCAGTCATCGGAGTTCAGCAGGCACGAGCACATCATAATTCCAAGAGTCTTGCCCCAAACCAAAAGCCAGACAAGCAGTTGCTGCTGCTTGCAACAAAGCGGGGCACACACGAAGGCCGCAAAAATTTTGATGACGTTGAGTTTGTGTCTGTGTCTGGGTTTCATGTATATATATACATACACAAGTTTAGCTTCTCCGCCGGCTGTGGCGACTCTGACTCTGACTCTGATTTGTTTCATTTTTGCTAGATTTGCTTGGGTTTTCGCATTTTGCATTTGGCGATTCTGACGTTGATGAAGTGATTAACAATAGTTTGCCCCCTCTGCGTGGCGTGACTCCATTTAGTTGATGAGGTTGCCCGTGGGTCAAATGCTGTTGACTCCCTCCACCCCCCTCACCAACACAGCAGGTGCATGCCTCATTGAATAACGATTGAATATTGTTGGAAATTTAATTTCAGCCAGCGAAGGGCAATGCTCCTAATGAACTAAACCTTGTAGCTGCCCGAAAGCTATCTGTTTATTAGCCCTAATCACTGATCTATCTCAACAGCAATCTGCTATTGTAAACATTAATATATGCATATAGATACATATATATTGATATATGCATATGTTTTCCTATTCGTTTACGATTAACGATTAAGTAGCTAATTCGCTTTATTAGCATTAAACGATTTGTCGGCATATAATTAACACAATGTTGAGGCAGAAAATTAGTGAAAAAAATGTACTCAATAAAATTGTTTTTTTTACTATCGATTTTTATAGATCGACAGTTTATATAGCTTTTATAGCTGTCGTCTTGTCAACTAAGTGTTCAAGTTGAGGGCCTTGAACTCTTCACAGTAATAAATACATTATATTTCACTTTTTTTTTAGTAATATATTAAAAGAGTATTTGGCTTAAATGCATATGGATTTTTGGCTGGTAAAGCTCGGTGTATTATCTTCCTTGTATGATAGACCCATTAAAATGGAAGAAAGTGTATAATAATGTTGTGCAAAAGTATATAACAGGCAGAAAAAAGCCTAACCGAACCCATAAGGTAAATATATTCTTGATCGCGATCAACAGTCGAGTTCAGTTAGTCATAAACCTATATTTAAAAGAATAAGACGATCCCAAAGATTATAAGAGCTGAACTTAGAATTCAAATTCTCGTATAAAACAAGCAGATCATTATTATTTAATCTTATCGACAAATGCCCCAGTTTCCCGAAATGCTTACCAATTTAGACACTGTCAATATATATAGTTATAACAAGTCGCACTTTCCTTCTCACATTTCAGAAGAGAACTCGGCATGTGCTGTCAACCATTTAAAACACAAAACCACAAAAAAAAATAAAAAAAATAATGCTTTATATTTAATTATTTATCAGACCCTACCCCAACTCATAATCATCCAAAGTGAGTTCGAATATATTTTTACGTGTCAGATTTAGCCTTGGCTGCAAAACGCACACAATTAGCAATTGTGAATCATCGAATGAGACAACGAATCTAAGTGGTCTGCAGAGACGAGACGTGTGTTGCGTTGGGGTATTTATAATTATAGACATGGCCTTGGCTCTGTTTTCTGTGCAACAGAGAAAATACACACAGACACACACACACACACAAATTAATGTGAACACAGTTCCGGTTGAGGGAAATTTTCGTGAGGAAAGAAAAAAGTTCTTCATCTCAAAATGACGAAATTTGCTGTACGAAAAGCGAAAGTCTTCAACTGTAAAATAAAGTATTGTCTAGCATTTCCAATGCCACACCTTAGAGAGCACCGTTAAAAGAAGAAAAAATGGTGGGGTGTGGGTTAAATACCAATAATAAAACACCTCTTTCGGTGGCTCAGTGTCAAAGTGTTTTGTTTCAATCAATAAAATTGTTATTGAATTGTGTAAGAAATGTTTACGACGTGCTGCAAGCAGCAATCAAAATGTCAAAAAAAAAAGTGAAATATTGATGAAATTTATTGATGCATTGTGCGCAAGTCAAACGAACCGACGATGGCGACTCCTCATGCATAATGCAACAGGGACTGCAACTTGAGACGTTGAAAGTTTCTAATTCAATTTCGTGATTGTCTTCGCTGACACATTTGAGAAATGCGCAAACGCAAAGGCTATGGACAAAAACCCAGCGCCGATATGTCAGATCAACTTTTGCTACTGGTCTTTATCTGTTTTTCTTCTCTTTTGTTTTTGTGCCAATCGCATCGAATTGACTCAATTAGGAGATTTATTGATGGTTAGCTGGCATTGGCATTCAATTTGATGTCAGTTTGCCTTTGACTTGTCACAAGTTGAAAAAGAAAAAATTTTAACGCAAAGCGTGTTTTAATCGCAAAGCAAAGTTTGACATTTGCGATACAGGAAATTGAGTCATCAACTAATTGAAAATCTCATTCGAATGCAAATTGCACTCACAGTCAGTGTCTGCTACCCGATGAACGAACGCGAACCCAAAATCACAAAAATATTTCGGTTAAGTGCAACGCTGATCTTGTCAGGGGCAAGAGTTATGCTTATTGATTTTTGTTAGTTTCTTTTTTTTACCTGTCAAATGCATTGCTGCCACACACTCTGTCTACCTGCCCCCTTTTCCCTCTATTTTTTTTATTTTTATTTTTTGCTGCAAAAGTGAGCGAACTGAGTGCAACTGAAACTCTGCATGTGAAATAATTGTGCGCACTGTGGACGCAATCTTAAAATGGTTGTGGCAAAAGTCAAATGGATAATCAGTAAAATTATAGTCCACTTTGGTAAATTAGATTTTAATGAAAGCGAATTGACAGCTATTTGGAAGCAAATGAGAGCTACTTATTCATGATATTAGTTTGTCCAACATGAAAATAGGTTTTTGTTAACACAATCAGTGTTTCTAATTAAATTTAAATTTAACTTTTCCATATGCTTGTTACATAAATTGTTGCACAACTTCAATACAATTTGTTGTATATTTTGTAATGCGTTCAGGGCACAACAATAATTTAGAGCGAATTGAGAGAAAATTGGGAAAAACTTAAGTTAGAAGTTAAGAAAAACTTGAGGCTTTGATTGATATCGTAGATAAATTCATGGACATAACATAATTTCCTTAAAGTGTGCTGGCTCTTAAGACATTGATTGAGTTTCTTGATAAATTCCTTCTCATACATACACTTACAGACACATCTATGTCTCTTAAATCTCCATTTACTTTTATATTTTAAATTTAAAAACTTGATTAATGCCTTAGATAAAATTCTCATACCAAGTATTTCTCTTTAAGTCTCCATTTACTCTTATATTTGAACTCTTCTTTATATTTTAACTGTCTTTCATATTTTAGCTCTTCAGACTTTGAATTATATCTTCCATAGTCATTCTCATACATATAGACACAATATTTTTCACTTAACTCCAATAAAGCAAAAGATACTTTTGTATCTTTGATATTGCTTGCATGTATCTTTCCACAGTTCTAACTGAGATTCGCAACCACTGTGCCGCATATATGTAACTAGGTGACACTTGTCATACAGCACACTCTGTCACACACACACACACACACACAGACACACACACACACACACACACATCCACAGTCGTTTGACAGTTGGGTGTGTTTTTTAGGTTCTCTGATTTTCGCCCCTTTTGGCGTGTCGTATTATTTTGTCAGCGTCTAAACGTGGCTTTTACTTTGTTTTAATAGCAACGCAATTTGTGTTATGACGACTCTTTGACACACATACCAACACACACACACACACACACACACACACACACACACATACATACACATGCCAAGATTTATGTTTAGTTTTTAATGAAGAGCACCTTTTCCTGCTATCAATAAAATCATTTGCAGTTCAGCCTTTGTCCTTTTTTCTGGAGATAATATCACAAAAATCTCCATCTAAACAAACAGGTGCAATTCAGAGAAGAATAACAAAGTTGGCATTAAATGCAGGTAACTATTGTCAGGAACAGCAGGTGACAGTCGCAATTGAATTTGGAGGTTGATTTTTTGGTTTTGGGTTTGACTCGATTTGATTTGATTTGATTGATTTCCCTATTTTGTTCCAAACAAAAGAGTCCAACTGACGTTTTGGTTTGATTTATGTGCAACGCTTGATGAATTAGAATACAACACAACAATAACAACAACAACAACAACAGTCGCATCACATTTATTTACAGCTCACCTGAGCAACAATCAACAATAAACATTCAACAATTTAGAGTTGAACTTTTTCATTGCTCGCTTTTTCTATTTGGGCTTCATTACATTTGTGGAATATTTGAACTGTGAACCCCAACCACCCAAAAAGCAACAACAAACAATAATTTTTGTTGTTGTTCATTTTGTTGTTGTTGTTGTTGTGGTGGCTACAGTTTTTAGCTGCACCCCCTGAAGCATATTTGACTGGGAATGGGAATATGTTTTTGGGCATGGGCATGGGCATGTTTGGCGATTGCCAAATGGACACCAAACACACGCACACACGCACACTCGCACACTCGCACACATTGCGTTTGCTGTCATGATTTATTATTTTTGCGCTTTTGACAGGCATATTATTTTCCAGTCGCTTGTCGCTTGTCGCTTGTCTCTTGTCGCTTGTCGTTTGTCGCTTTTGTTGTTCTTATTGCTGTTTGTCACTTGAAAGCGTTGCGTTCGAAATAACCAAAATTTTAACGACGAGTGGAGGGGGGCCACATATTTGGTGACTTTGAGGTGTGTGTGTGCAACGTGTGCATGTGTGTGTGTGTGTGTGTATGCGTGTGTTTGCAAGTTGATTAGATACACTGGAATGTCCTTGAGCCACTAATGAAAATAACTCACGCTAAACCCAAATTTATTTTCATGATGACCTTTCCATCTAGAATCTGGCATATTTTTTACTTGAAGAATTTGACTTATGTATACTGTAAAAGGCAGCTCATATCATTTATTTATTTATTTAATGTAGACTAAATGCAGTTTAAAAGATTCAAATTTAGATAGAGAAATTTGGTAAATTAAAAAGGAAGTTAAAATTTAAAAGAATCAAATTTCAAATGATAGATCAGAAAATAAAAAACTAATCTAATTAAATTAACATTTAATAGATACAACTTTACAATTATACTTTTGGGAAACTAAATCAAAAAGGAATAATTTAATTAATATCTGAAATAAACAAATTACATGAAATATAAACGAAGGAAAGTTCAAAACAAGAATCCAGCAAAAATACTGGCAATAAAGAATTTCATATATGGAATTCAAAAAAAGTGCAAGACTCTGTGAAAAGATTGCCAATCAATAACCATTATACACAAATTAGTAGCCGCTTAGCTCAATATGGTAGCAGGGAAAGGTGTTAATGTTATAGCAGCCAAAAGAGTCGGGAAATTCACGCATTTTCTATATAAATGCAGAGGCTCAACTTGCCAGTCACGTAATAGTTTTATTTATGTGACTTGATTGTGTCTTGTCTCTTGTTTCTTACGTCATTGCCACGTGATCGTTGAGCACTGATCGTCAAGCACACACACAGAGGGTTCTAACTGTAATCAAGTGTAAAGGTATTTAATTAGTGGGCAATGCATCATATACCTTGACCCCAATTCGAGTGCAGACAGACAGACAGACAAACTTAGACCAAGTGGAATGCATTCCAATGAAACTCATCAAAATCATCATCATCATTTTGAACAAAACAAAGTCGGCATCTACTGAGAAAGACAAAACATGAATGCCCATCTCCCGCTGACATGTGTTTTAGTTTTTGGACAAGCGTCAAGATTATACCATATACTATATATATATATATATATGTATATATAAGCTGACACAAATGCTGTAACTGATTTCAAGGGAATGCGAATGCAGCCACAGCAAAAAAGATACATATCAATTTCTTGTTGTTGTCTGGCAAACAGTTTTGCTGTCAGATTAGCTCGCAACCCGTCGTCGTTTTCTCTCAGTGTAAGTGTGTGTGTGCCTCCCACTCTTACACATGTCTGCATAATAATTTATAAAGTGATGAAACCGCAGCAACCGCCAGAGATTTAGTGGCATTCCAAGAATACCTTCCAACATGTGTGGCTCCATAGAAACTGGAGTGGGCTTCTTTAGCAGAGATATATATTTTATGCACATACGGTTATAGACAAATCGTAAAAGGAAAATTTGCTTTCACTAACAATTAGACAGGTAATATAAGTCCTTCAAATTAAATGAATCAATGAATAAATAAAATGAATCAATAAGTTTACGTTAAGCTATGTTTACGGTTCTATTTTATCACTTTCAAAAGCTGATTAAATTGGTTTATACGAAGTATTCATTTTTATGCTTCTATTTTCTGATTAAATAAAAATCTAATTAAATTGGCTTATAAAATTACAGCAGCCATATATATAAATATATATATAGATAACTACCTCCTCACAGCCACTAGTTTTCTAATAAGGACATCGAGTTGTAAGCGTGAGAATTTATATCGCCATTTTGCGAGGAAATAATTTCTTAAAATTTATATTAAAAGAAGCTATAAATTCTGGCGACCCTACAAAAGTCACTTTTGCAGCCAAATAAATGGCTAAAATTGGCAAAGGAAGATGGAAAACAATTTCGAAGCGACAATAAGCAAAAGTTGAAAGTGCTGAAAATTATTCGCGACTTTAGCCACATAAAAGCAGATTGGCTTGTGCTGTTGCTGTTGTGTTTGCAGCTGCAACTGTTGCTAATGAATGCCAGCGGGAAATGGAAAGCATAGCAAATATCAACAAAGTAAATGGAATGTTTAATAGGAGCAAAGAAAATACTTTGCAGCATGATATGCGGGTGAATGTCAACAGGAACAGCAGCAACTGTCATGCAACATGGGAGTACAGCAGCAACATGCAACACGCAAAGAAACAACAGCAGCAACATGGCACATGCAACAATAAGTAAGAATAATCAATAGCGCGTCAGCAATGAAGCAGTTAAAGCAGCAGCAGCAGCAACATGTAACACGCAACGGCAACAGCTGACAACAAGAAACAACTGAAAGTACCTTAGTGATCGATGACTGACTAGCAAATACCCTGTGCATGGACATAAAAAATTATACAAATAAATGGAAAACGACAAGTTTTATAAAGTTGAACTTTAACAATAGTTTTGGGTATAGCATTAAAAACTTCAAATGTAGTTTTAATTTAGAGGTGAAACCATAACAAAAATTGCATTGCTTTTGAAAATTGGTTCAGTTTTGACAAAGTTATGGTCATCCAAAATTTGAACTCCTAACACTTTTACAAGGAAATATATTTATTAAAATAAAAATCGGGCCAGAATTGTGTTTTTAACTTGAAATGCAGAATTAATCTAGACGTCAAACCATGAATAAAAATGCCTGGATTTTCAAAATTGGTTTAGTTTTTACAAACTTATTGGCTAAGGAATAATTAGAGACACCCTTTAGAACAATTGTTGAAATGAAAAATAAGCTAGAGTCTCGTTTTTAAAATTGAATTGAAGAAGAGGTTTTACTACAGTTAAGGCTACTGGAAGTCTTCAGTTGACAAGCTCTACTTGACTCTGACATGCTTTTCTTACAGCTTAATTTTAGAATGAAAATCAATTAAGATTGGCGTTTTCAAGTTTAAATGTATTATTGTAGAGGTAAAACCATTTTGACAGAGTTATGGCAATCAAACATTTTTACCCATCCTCGTCCTCCTTTCTACCTTTTCTACAGTGATTTACACAACTTGATGATGGCATTCTCAAACGATTACTGAGCTTAATAATGTGTGTTGCATAGAGCTGTTGAAGTCGTGTTAATGTTGCTGTTGTTGTCACTGTTGCCTACTGCTGTGCAACACAACTCAACGTCAAGGCCAAAGCAATTGTTGGTGTTGTTGCTGAAGTTTCTGCTGCTGCTACTGCTGTTGTTGTTGCTGGTATTGCTTAGCGGCTTTGTTTGCCACTTTTGTGGTTAGTTTTCATTTCACTGTGAGCCGCTTTTGCCAATTGAAGTGCGGACTAAGCGCAATTTGGCCTTCAACTTCTGTTACTGTTGCTGTTGATTCTGTTGCAAACACACATTTGCTAAAAGGCAAGCAGAATACCAGAAAAGGAAATAAAATAAAGGGAAGGGAAGCAGCTCAGCAGGGAAGTTGCTATAGCAATTGAGAGAGAGAATAGAAAGAGAGAGAGAGAGAGAGAGAGAGAGCGAGAGGGGGGAGGGAGAATCGCACACAAAAGGCTGTTAAAAGCTTATGAACACAGCAAGATACGAGTTGCAGCTAGAAATGCCAGACACGATAAAGCGACAGCAGCAGTAACAACAGGAACAACAGCAGCAGCAATCAAATCTGTAGCTAAACTGACAGCACAACGTGGGCGTGCCACATGCTGTTAGAGAAAGGGGCGTGGCAGCTGCCTGCTGATGTATGAAAGTATATGCGGGGTGTGTGTGAGTGTGTGCGAGTGTTTGCAAATGAAGCGCTTTATTGAAACAGCTCACAAAGGTCAAAGAAGAGCAACAGTAGCAATGACAGCAAAAAAGAAAAAAGAAATAGCAGCAGCAACAACAACAATAAGAGCATACACTCAAAAAAAAACCCATTGAATGGTGGAAAAAGCGATCTGAAAACTAGAAAGTTTATCTTGTGTTTAGAAATAATTTCTATATATTTAAAATATTTCAAAAATTTAATGGCCTTCCCCAAATCAATAATCCCCAAAATATGTTTTATTACAAATATGTTATATTATTAAGAAAATTATTTGAAAAACGTAGAAATACCAAGTTCCAGTTGGCGCTTTCTTTTCTGAGTGCAGCTTACAAGACAACAAGCAGCAGCAGCTGCAGCAGCAAAAACAATAGCTAACAACCAGCAACTTACAGCAAACAACAAAATTTGAACAGCAATTGAAAGCATTGCAAATTGCAAATTTACCAAATAAAAAAAATGAAAACAAAAAATTGTTGGCAAATATTTTGGTCTGCGTGCGAGTTTTGTGCAACACCCATTTTGCTCTAACGCGAAAACCCAACAAAAAAGGTAAAACATGAAAATATCCATTCAAGCCAAACATTTTATTTTTGACAAATATTTCCCTAGTTTTATTTGCAGTTTACTTTTGCTGTTGCTTTTGTTGTTGCCAGGTGAAATGTAGAGCTTTAGTCAAAAAGCAGTTTAAGGGCTTTGGCAAACGATTAAAATGCAACAAGCATCATGCAACAAATGCAGCTTAGGCTGCTCGTTTTCATGCCCCTTAAAAAGACGGATGTAATCATAAATTGACCATGCAAAATGTGCAGCTTATTGAAAGAGAAGCTTAAAGTTAACAAATATAGTTTGCGCCCGAGCAGAACTATTTAATGTGATTCTCAGCGATAAATTTACAGTTACTTTATTTAGTATGAAGAGTTTTTACATATGATTTCAAATATAACACATATAATATATATATATATAAATATATATTAATAGTACTAACACTTCGTCCATCCGAATAGTTTAATTTTTGTTTTCATATGTGTTGCACAATGCTGAGTTATAAATAATCATATTAAATATTTAATTTGTAATTTCCTTTGTTGCAAATTTATTTGTGTTTTTACAAAGAATTAAAAATTATTCAAAATCTTCGAAAATCTATTTGCTAAGCAATGAACAAAACAGATTTAAGTTCCAAAGTGAAAAAAGTGATTTTTTTTAAGCTTTTTAGTTTTACGTTTGTGTGCCAACAATACGGTGTTGATTGGCTAAGAGTAATCAGCTTAAAATCCACTTGTGTTTATTTTTGGTTATGCGAAAATATTTAATTTCCACTGGGACAATTAATTGCCGAACAAATTTAATTTCCTGTGCAATTGTAATTAAAAGATACAATTTTATTTTATTGCACATTTTTTAGCCTGCTTAACACCCTATTTTAAATGACTGTTGCATATTGCGCATACGCCCTGGTTAACCACACTTGAAGCGTTAATGAACAGCACAACAGAAATTGCCACAAATACAACAGCTAACAATGTTCTTGAGTGAGATAGAGGATGATGGAGGAAGGTAGAGGGGGAGAGATATCGAGATAGAGATTTGACTAACGAATTTCCTATAAATTAATGAAATATTCTTGTCATAACTTCGTATTGCCAGAAATAAATAAGTAAATAATAATTAAATACAGTAAATATGTTTTTAGAATTATATCTTAATCAGTAAACATATAGAAATGTAGCTTAAATTAAGAACATTTACTTGATTACACTTTTTATATCTTTATATGTGCACTAATAATGATGCAAAAACTATAAAATCTTAAATCAATCTTGACAATCTTGAGTTAGAAATTTAAAACCCAAACTAAGATTCGCAATTTCAAATCAAGATTCCCTACACTATAATTGTATTTCTAGCATACCCCTTTTTAAGCATTTCAAGGGTATTAATAAATGTTTAAAAAAATGCTTAACCAACTTTGCAATTAATTGCAACAGCGACAGCAACCACAACAACAACAAGAGCAGCAGCAATGAGTGCAACATGCAAATAATGCATTATGCAAACATTGAGATACATTTAACGAGTGACCGAGCACAAAGTGGGTGCGGGGGGTGAACCATGAAGAGTTGGGGGCAAAAAGGAAGGAAACAAAAGCGCCACGACGTCATCCGCAGACAACTGTAAATATGTATATTAATTTGATGGGCAGGAGTATAGCAGGGTTGGGGGTTGGAGGCGCCTCATCTGTCATCTCAGTGGCAGTATGCCAATTTCACCTGTCGCATTCTTTTTTTTTTTTTTTTCTTATTTGTTGCCCCATACAACAACCCCCAACCCACAACCCCAACCCGAACTGCTTTCCTTTGTTGTTGTTATTGTTGCAGCTGTTTTTCTTCATTCCAACAGCTGCTGTTTTTCTTGTTTTTGTTGTTATTTTCTCTCGTTTCTGTTTATTTTGATATTTACAATATTTTTGAGCGATGTTTTTTGTCTTTTTCTTCTTTCTGCTCGTTGATATTATTCAAGTTGATTTTTATGGCACGCTTCAGTTTTTTGTTTATTTGTTTGTGTTTTTTATTTTACTTGCGGCACTCGACAAAAATGCAATAATAATTACGCGATAATTATGAAAGCAATTGTTCTTTGCTTTATGAATTAAATATATATGTGCATATATATAAGGCAAGTGGCATGTGGCATTTGGCATGTGGCAAGTGGCAATTGGCAGTGAAGAGGAAGCCATTTGTCTAGCCAAGCAACAACAAAAGTTGAGTTGTGCCAACAACATATGATAAATGATTTCCTTTTGATGTTCAAATTTGAATTTACAAGCTATTAATAACTTTTTAATTTGGTTGATGAAAATATTCTATAAATTGGTTTAATAAGCCTATTTAATTAAATAGCGTATTTCGACAAACTCAATTCAAAAATGAACAAAACTTTGTAGTAAATTGCATTTTCAAAAGTTTTACAAAGACAAAGTTTATAACTTGTAATAAGACAAAGTAACTTCTGTAACTATAAAATGCTTATAAAATAAATGACTTGTTTCAAGATTGTGTTAGGCAGAGAAAAAATAATATTAAGTTTCAACGAAACTCAAATGTGTAATAAAGTTTTTTTTAAATCATTTAATAAGAGTCTTTAAATCTTTATTCAAGTTTGTTTATTCGCCTTGCGAATCTCTTTTTTAACACTTGAACCATTTTAATTGCTCAAAGAACTACTAAAATGGCTCAAGTCGTAAAAATGGCGGAGTTGGTCAAAAAAAGCAAAGGAAATTTCTTTCTTTCTTTGGTTTGTCAGCCATTTATCCACTTTGTTTGGGGCTTGTTCTACTTTGCTACTTGATGCGGGTACTCTGCCCTTTCGCTGGTAGGACAATTGTTTGCATTTGAGCTAATTAAATTTGTCCTTTTCAATTAGGCTAAGGTGTGTGTGTGTGTGTGCGGGTGTGTGGGTGTTGAAGAAAACGGAGAAAAAACGCACAAATTGAAAATGGAAAACGAAAAAGAGAAAATGAAATTTGAACGAAATGCACCCCAAAATGCAATTAAAAGCTGACAACAACGAAAAGCTTTGCAAAACGCGCTAATTAAATGCAACAATTTGTTGCAAGTACGCTGCTGCCTCTGGTTGCTGCTGTTGGCTTCAATTAGCCAGCCGCAAAAGGGCACCAACAGCAACACCAACGATAACAAATAACTGAACAACTGGCCAAACAATTGGATAGCAGCTGCTGTTCACAAAATCAGCGTTTGCCTCTTTAACCAAATGCCTCTTAAATATTTAACAATCCAACAACACACTGAACAAAACATGAGGCAAGTTGTTATTGTTGCTGTTGCTGACAGCCAAAATGCAAACGGAATTAGCCCTGGTCAGTGCGTAAATTGTACACCAGTTGGTATTTATTTTGCATGTGTAACATGTAAGCAGTGTGCACTGTGAGAAACTAAGCAAACTTTTAAATAATAGACTAAAAAGTTAGCATTTCATCATATAATGATCTTTGAAGATTATTTTATGTGTCTCACAACTCTCAATAAAATATTAATCATGTGCTTCTTAGTAATTTTTCCATCTAACAATTTTATGCATTTTAGCTTACAAAACCGTTGCAAAAGTTTACTGTGAGAAATTAAGCGAATTTGCATAAAATAAAGAATTTATTGATTACATAATGCTATCTTAATGCCTTAGGGTGTTTTTATGTTCTCAATAAAATATAAGTAATCTTTTATCTAAGCAGTTTATGTTTATGATAAAGCAATGCTTGCAAATGTTAAAACAATGTTGTTATTTAAAGCATTTAAATTAAGGCTTGAAGGTGTATTTAGGTCTCTCACAACTCTCAATAAAATATTATTCATCTTTTATCTAAGAAGTTTGTGTTTGGAATGCTTAAGAAATCTTTGTGGTTTTCACATATTTAATATGCACAACTGTGTTTGAGCCAAACCCATTCAAAAATATAAGCACATAATGTGAAAACGCAAAATGTGAACAAAGAAAATATGAATATTTCAAATTTAAATAATTTAAATTAATTTTCTTTCTTTCTCTTGCCTAGCACCCTAAGTAGACCGCTCATTAATAAAAATATGTCTCATAATTCAAGGTATTTTCCAACTTTTATTAGCACATCAAGCACATTTAATAAATTTAATAACACGATATTTGATACATTTTTGCATTACATTACATAAATAAACCAGAATGCAAATTCAAATTTGATTATCAAAATGAAAGTGAGCCAAAGCTATAGCCAATATTCGATTAAAAAATGTGCATTAAAAACACAACAGCGATTCAAAAATCTAATAAATATTATTTTATAAAATAAAAAAAAGTAGTTCTTAAAATGTTAAAGTATTATTTCGTTTATTTATTATTTCCTTTTCCCATTTTAAATATGTTCAGATTTCAAAACATTTCCCAATTTTAATTAGCACATCAATTCCAAACGCACATTTAATAAATTTATTTCAAGAAATTTGAGACGTCTTTTGCAAGTCATAAATTAATACACAAGAAGATAAATAAAAATCAAACAAAGCCAACTTAAGAAATAGAAAGTGTATCAATATTTATTTATATATTTTTTTGTATTTTATATTTTAATTATTACTTATTTTACATATTATAATTATTTTTTATATTTATTAAATTTATTGGGTTTATTTGAATTATTGGTATTAGTTTACTGATTTTGTACGTCTTTACTTATTTTATATTCTGGAACAGTCGTAACTCGAAACATTCGCTTTCGCACAGTGTAAATATTTAATGTGTGTTTGTCTGCCAGTCTGTTTGTCTATCTGTGGGTTAGTTTGTTTATCTGTTTGAGTATCAATCTAACTGCTTGACCAGTCAGCCATAAACGCATCCAATTTGTGGCCTATTTTATGGCACACATTTTCTGTTACAGTTTCAGTTTGAGTTTCGATTGTGAATGCAAATGCTCAACTTTAATCAGCTGTGCCTATTTTTTCAAACAATAACCAATGACATCATCATCATACAGCTACAGCTGTTGATATTGTGCGCAATGCCAAACAGAGACAAACACTTACCTCATTATCAATGTGGCCACGTGCCAATGCCACATTTCTTATCAGTGGCACATTTCGATTCCGACTGCTGTCTCGCAACGCTTGCAACTCTTTCTGATGCTGCTGCTTCATCAAATGATGCTCGTGCTCAATTTTATTCCACTGCTCATTGGAGTAACCGTTGTTGGGTAACGCATCCAGTGGATCCTTCTGCTCCTGTCCCTCCTGAATTTGGGGTCTCTCGGTAGTGGTTTGTTTCACTTTCTCCTTGTTGCCTTTGAAGAACCAATCGAAGATGTTTCGTTTGGCGGCGGCTTTAGTGTGTCCCGCCGAGATGCTGGGATGCCGATTGGTTGCCCTCTTGTGGCTGCCCACCTGCTCCACATCTGATTCATCGTAATCCTCCTCATTGGAACTGATCTGTGGCAACTTTTGACTGAAGAACGAGTAGCGTGGCATTTGTTTGGCCAACTCGGCAGCGGCGCGCCAACTTTCCTCATTTTCAGCGGCATCATCGTAGGCCTCCTCATCATCCTCATCCTCCGCATCCTCATCGTCATCGTCCTCCTCATCAATATCATCCTCATCGCTATCGATCAGCTGCTGTTGCCAGTTGGGTGCGCGTGTGGCAAGTTGTGGTTGCATCCAAGCAGCCGGATAAATGCCATCGCGATCAAAATAGCGTGTGGAAATATTGGGACTTTTATTATCATTATTAGTGAGCAGATTTGGTGCATCTGTGGTGATCGAATTGGGTGTTGCAGTTGTTGTTGTCTGTCCGGGAAAGACACGCTGCTCCCAGGCAACATGATGACGATTGTGATGCCGCAAATGATGTTGCTGTCCCGGCCCAGTGCTCAGCAGTTGCAACTGCTCCAATTCCATTTGGAATGGAGCTGGCTGCTGTTTGACAGTAGCCACCGGTGGCTGCCTGTTGCCAAGCTCCTCGCGCAAATGCTGCTCGTGCCTCAAATGATGCTGACGATGCTGATGATGATGTTGTTGGTGTTGCTCCAACTCGAAGCCCAAAGCATCCAATTGCTGCAAACGTTGCTGCTGATTATGCCGGCTGCTGCGAATCGGAGTCGGAGCTGGAGTCGGACTCATTGTTGTTGCATTGTGCGAATGACGATGTGAATGCTCCTCAGCGGAGAAACTCAGATCGGCGAGGAGGAGCAGCAGCAGCAGCATCAACGGAAATATGCCCTTGCAACGACTGCAGCTGCTCTGCGGGAAAGCAGCCATCTCTACAAGTATCTGCAACTCCACGCAGAAAAGTATCTGTGTATCTCTATTTGTATTTTTCCACTTTATACTTTGTTCTTTTATTTAATAATTATATATTTATTATTACGTATTTCTCGTAGTGTCTGTAACTCTTGCTCGAATTGTATCTATGTATCTCTATCGGTAGATTTACACTTTTGCTTTGTTCTTCTGCTTCTCTTTGTTACTCCAAGTAACAGCAATTCTGTATCTTTTCTCTTGGTATCTCCAACTCTAACCCCAAATGTATCTCTATTTGTATATTTAGCCTTGGTCTTTTTCTTAATTATTACTTATTTGTATTGTTCTATTATTTATTTATTTTTTTATTATGTGTAATTATGGCTCTGGTTGCACCACTTATAATTACTTTTTTCTTTGTTGTTGCACCTTTTTTATTTCTTGTTTCTTTGTTGTTGCACGTTCTGCAGCCTGCCGCTTATTAATGGCATTTGCCTTTTGTTGAATGCACTTTTTTGTGGCCATAAATCACACTCAATTACGTTTCAGCAACTTGGAAATATTAATTGCTTCAAGTGCGTTTTTTCTTGTTGTCAAAATTTTTGGCACTCACTCAACACTTTGACTTTTTTCACAATGAATTTCACAATTTTGTTTAAATATTTTGTTAATGAATTTTTTATTTTATTGTTGTTTTTCTTCACTTTAACAACATATGAAAAATTGTTGTCAAATATTTATGACAAGCTGCGCGCGACTTTTTGGCGCGTGAATTTTTCAGACAAATTTGCCTGCCAAAAATAATCAACTTTAATGACAATTTGTCGCTTTGGCTGACAGAATTATTTCAGCAACACTCTTTATTTTTAGTGCATAAAATAATTTTTATGGATTTTTTTCACGACTTTTTGTTTGATGTTGTTAGAAAATTGAACAATACACTTTGGGGAAAATTGGAAAATTACTGCAATATCCGTACATATGACGACACGGGGCGACTTACAGATAACAACTGAATCTGACGGCCAGCAAATGAATCTGAAACTGATGCGCCGCAATGTTGAGAGCACAAGCGTAACTACACTGAGCGAATCAAATGGGGCTAAACTAGTACTACAAAAATGCTACTTGGGTGCACCCAAAACAAAGACAAGCCAAGTTTAGCAAACTAATTAATTTAAGTATGAATTTTAAATAGATAATTTGTAGTTTTATTTTTAACTAGTTTAATTGCTGCATTGCAACATGAGAGCGCAACATGTCTACGCAACATGCTGCGCGAGAGAGCGACGCAAGCGGCAGAGAGCGACGCAGCAACATTTGTTGTGTTGCTAGCAGTTACAAGAAGCGAACATGTTGGCTAGCGAACATGCTGGCTGCAGAGGCACAAACAAGCCGGCTTTTCATCAGCTGCAACGCAATTTTTTCAGCTGGTTCTAGTTCGAGCATGCGTGTGTCAGTGTGAGTGTGATTAATGTTGCTGGCACGTCTGCAACTTCTCTAGCGCCCACGTGTTAAGCAACAACCGCAACAGAATCTTCAACAAACGCCAACGACAACAAAAAAAATACAGCCTAAAATCAACAGCAACAAAAATCACGCCTGTCAATAACTTCGTACACTGACAAAAAAATATCGCACTAAATTGTAGTAAATCGCCAGTGGGTTTATTAAAAGTAAAGGTATAAATAATAATAACAGAACATATATTCAAAATCAAAAATAGACAAAATCGCCATATTTTTTAAAGATTACAGAATTAATCGAATCGTTTATCGAATCGGCAAGCTTTTCTCAATTTAAAAAAATGATTTCCTTGAAAACAAGGAAATCTTTATAATTTCTTGTCGTTCTTCATTTTAGAGCGATTTACGAAAATTTATGGCAATTTAAATATTTAATTGTCTGAGTGTATCTTGTACATGTGGCTGCCACCACTTGCTGATGTTGCCACCTCGGATGTGGGCAGCAACTTGAATTACATAATCAAATTGTGGCAGTTGCGCTCAACTCAGGAGCAAGAACTAACCACAGACAATAAATGATTCTATTTCTTTTTTGTTTTTGTTTTTTTCGGGGTGCGATTTCAGTGGAAATAACTTGAGAGTAAATTTATATACATATAAATATATATATATATACTATATAGTTTCGACTAGATCAAACTACCAGCTCAAGAACATTTTCCAACTAATTGCTATTAAGCGACGGCGGCGGCTGCTGCCGCAATGAGTCAGAGTATTTTTTTTTTATAGAGGGGCAAGCGACCGGGGTGGGGCATGCCTCACAGGAAGCGCTGCATGCATCTTAGCAAGTCCATAAAAAAGAACCCAAGTAGTAAGTAGGCATGATCAATGATAAAAGGGTTGTTGGAACACAGCAGCAAGCATAATAATAATAAAAAAGAAAACCAAACCAAGACAGGCCAATGAAGTTTTAAAAAAGATTTTATGACGCAACCAGAAGAAGAAGATGATGAAGAAGAAGAACAATGCGAAGAAAATTGATTTTCCTGCGAAGCGGGCAAATAGGATTTGTCAGGCGATCAAATTTTTCTTACTAAACACGCCTATGTAGATATTATAATGAGACATGATGTGGGATATGGATATCCTCACAGCTTACATACGTATAATTCTTTATATATACACTCAAGAAAAAATTAAACTGAATTCTATAAAAGTTTTGTTTGTTTATTAGAACTACTTTCTTTTTTTTTTCTTTTTTTTTATTTAGCAATTTATTGAAACGTTAATCAACCTATTGAAAGGTTATAAAACATTGATTTGTAAAGGTATGAATCAAAATAGCAGTGAAATAAAATCAATAACATAAACATACAACTGGTTTTAGCAGATAGTAAATAACATTAAATATTACATTTGTAGCAGTTTAACGCCCAACAGTCCAGAGGTCGCTGGTGTGGAGGCGCTTCAACCTCCTGCGTGTTGTATTTGACCCAAGTGAGCAGGCCAAAGGGTTGACGTGGAACTACTTTCTACTCGACTAATATAAACTAATATAAAATTATAGTACATTTTTTAGTACAAATGAAGATAAGAAAAATAACAAGCTGTGTTAGCCTTGCCACCAAAAAGTATGTAGAATTTTTAAAAGTTCAAGGTTACTTTTTTTCTGAGTGTATGTATATTTCTCAATAGTGCAACCTTTGTTCTTCGGTTCTTTAGTTGTGTAGTTTTCCCCTTCGCATGTGTGTTGAACGCTGTTTGCCAGTTGTAAGCTCAAAGGCAAACAAGTTACATTTAAAACTGAGTCTCGCAGATAGGAGCTAAAAATGAGGGTAGGGGGCAGTTGTGTGTGTGTTGTGTGTGTTGTGTGTGTTTTGTGTGTGTGGAACAAGCTATAAAGCTATGCGCTTGGGCCATAAAACGTGTATTATGTGTTAAATTTAACGCTTAATTTGAGACGCTGCATGACTTAAATGAGAAAACAAACGAAACCAAATGGAAGCCAACACAATTCAATATTGGCTGTGATGACTATGAATTGAAATATGGTTCGTTATAGTTGGAGTAAACTGTGCTTACATCTGAATGCCACTCTCTATGCGAGAGTCAATTAAATTAGGCATTCAAATAATAGAATAAAAATCAAGTTCCTAGGTCTAAACTCTTCAATTTCTATAAATTGCCTAACCTATTTTATTTTAATGAACACACAAAATTTCAATTGCAATTCCTTAGTCGTATTTCATAGAAGATACAACTCGAGATTAATTTAATCGGTTAATTTTATGCTTAGTTTGACATAGGTTTTGAAAACAAAAAATTGATAAAAACAACTTTGACATTTTTATCTTAGAAAGACTTATCAGACACAAGTCGGTTTATGCAGTTTATCTAGTTTGAATTGCATTAATTTAACATATTCGTCAATGACTGTCAAAATGAAAGCTTTTATTAATTCTATCAATTTTAATAAGGTATACAAATTTAATAAAGAAGATAACTTTTAACTATTTTTTCAACTTTTAACTGTTCTACATTTTATACATCTATTAAGTAAATATCAAAAGCCACTTTTAATTGCATTATATCTAACCAATTTAATGAAGCACTTTTGTGTACCAAAATTGATTTTGTCAATATGCCACGGTGCATTGACCTCATTTTCCGCATTTTCTCATTTTCCGCGCCACAATTTGTGGATAGAAAATGCAAATTAACAGCTGCAAAGTGTCATCAAGTATTCAAATGGGTCAAAACGACAGACACTTTATACATATAAAAATTTATATATATATTTGCGGGCCACCTAATTTGCAACGTTTACCAGCACTCGAACGTCTCTCGACGAAATATTACACTTGGCATGCTGCAAGCCGCACTCTCCCCGCCTTCCAACATCATAATGTCAGCCTCTCGCCAAACAACTTGTGGCAAGACTTTGCGGCAATTAAATAATCATAGCGCAATTTACGCTGCACTTGACAAACCAAAAATCCCATCAGCAATGTGGCAAAATTCTGAAGTGGAGAACAGGGGGTTTTGGGGAGTGAAGGGTAGCCATCCCCACACCCACACACACACAACCCTCCTCACTCCGCCGCTTGACAAGCATCCAAGTAATGAAATCATTGCCAGTGCTCGATAGGGCGTTAAAAATAATCAACGTGCTAATTAAGTTGACCAAACTTCTGAAACAAGCTTCATAGCTGACTTTGCGACTGGGTGGCAACTCTTGCAGACAGAGGCGGAGATAGTCAAAGATAGAGAGAGAGAGTGAGGGGCAGAGAGAGAGAGCGCTATATAATAAAAAGAAAACGAAACTTTTCAACAACTTTTTCATGTTTTTTAAACTATGCAAAAAGTTCCAAAACCCATTTCAGTACAATCCACCACCCAAAAAAACAATACATACACACCTCCACACACACTTACACTCAGACACACACACAACGAGCAAACAGCGATATTTTTTAATTACTTTAATGAGTTGACGTGAATATCAACAGCTAGGTAAATGAATATTTGAGCTGACATTTAACACACAGCAATTTGCAATCGAAAAACAAAAAATATTTAACCAAAATCAGAGCAATTATAAATGATCTAGGAGTTGCATGAACGACTGGTAGATGCCCTGTAATTTGTTAATATAAAAATAATCAAGAGAAAATATGTCAAGAAATTAAAAGCAGATATGACATGATATGTAAGATAACAAACTAAAAACTGTTAATGAAACTTAAACTGAAAATTTAATTCTGCAGAACAACAAATGTTTAATATTAATATTTACTTTTCTTTTTGCTTTATCTTTGCATAAATTTTAAATTATATTTTATATATTATATATATTATTTTAATTCTTGCAAATATCAAATATCACTTATCATCAGCGAATCAAACTGGAATCGGAATAAAATACGCTTACTGAAATTAAGCGATTAAAAGTCTGAAACAGAATCGAGATACGAATCGGTTTTATGACCCACTTGTCATACTTATTTTTATGCCTTACAGAGTAGAATTTTAGAGTTTGGTAATCAAAGCGCCTTTTAAATGCATACATCTGATTTTAACGACAAAATTAAATTTTAATTATTACTTGTAAGTTTGGCGGTTAATTAGACACATGTATAACGATTCTGGCAAACTCAACTCTGACAAATAGACCGACAGTTGGTCAGATATGCAGATTGAGCCCAAAAAGCAGACATTAATTAGCATTTTTAATTGACTGTGCAAAACTTTGCCCACAGATACGAATCAATCAAAACAAATTGGCTGGCAACCCACAACAAACTTGAACTGAAAACAATGAGAAGGCGTTGCCAAAAAGTCAAGAGATGTAAACAAGTTAAGATAGGTCAGAGTTGAGGAATGCCATTATTGATCGTTTTTTATGGTTTTATTTTAGCTTTGCTATGATTTCCTCTTTCTATTTCGTATCAATAGATAAACATTGATTAGCCAGAATAAGAAGCCCAACAAATAAAATCGCAGCATTCCTTAAAATAAGTTCGTCATATTTAAAACTGCTATTTCCGTTACCATTATATAATTTATATAGCAGGCACCAACTGTGTGACCTTTAACCTATTTAATGTAAATGTAATTTCAGAATGACATTAAATGTGACAGCAGAGTGTGAACAGAAGCTCAGAGCTGTTGTTCTTCTCAGACAACCAACATGCGCTTAAAAGGAAGTCTGCAAAATTTATTTCTTTCTATTTTTGTTGTTCTTGTTTCGTTGTACCTGGTACACTTTGTAGCCACTTTTATGACAAATAGGAGCGACAGTTAACATCACACAGCAATGTTGCTGCACAATGTTGCCACACTCTGTGCCACTGACACGCCCTCAATTCTGACCAACTCTGCCGGCGAAGCAGCTGAAGCCAACAACAATCTAACAATGCCAAAGGACTGGCCGGAGAAAAATGCTTCTGGCTTTTCTCTACTATTCCCACCCCACACATCACATACACTAAAAGAAAATGCACTCTGAATTTTAGAAAATCGTCATGATTTCTTTTTAGAAACTATATTTAAATATAAGAAAAGAAATTTATTAAAATTGTAAGGTCTTGCACTTGAGATATTTTCTATTTTCTATTATTTATAAATGCGTTCCTAAAAAGTATAAATCAAATCAAAAGCCTTTCATAATACAGAAACATTTAAATAATGAAATTTACCTGGCTTGGCTTTCTTTGTAATTTCTGTTATTTATTTGTTGTAAATTTTTTCATTCAATTAAATTATGTGAATTTATTAACTATCTAAAATGAATTTAAAGAGTATCTATTGCTTAGTTTTACACACATAAAAAATGTCACCAAAAATAATAGATATTCTTTCTAAATTTTAGAAAAATGTATCGTCAAATTAGGAAAATAAAAACGCTGGTGTTTAGAAATATACTTTCCGAATAATAAGTTGAGTGACACTTAGCGAATTTCTAAAATTCAGAGCGATTTTCTTTCTCTGAGTGTATAACATAGATGGCTATCCTTGGTCGTAGTAGCAGTAGTCGTAGTCCTTTGCCACACAGCCTCGTTAAAATCTGAAAAATATGTCTGTGCTTCCATTATACGCGTCTTGCTATCAGTCGGGTTACAATTTCCTTGTTTAGGAGCCATCCTTGTTGCCTTTGCTTTTGCCTTGTTAACAGCACTGCTTCCCCAGCACCTTCTGACTGCCACCCCCCCCCCTCCCTCCTTGTTCTACCCTCCCCAGGAACACTAAAGTTTAACGCGTTTCTTCCCATATCTTGCCTCAGTTCTTGCCCCAACAGCTAGTTGTGTTTTATACTTTTGTGTTTTGTTTTTTTTTTTGTTTTTGTTCCCTTTGTCGTGCTTGTAGTAGTAAAGAACGCATCGCTTTGTGTCGACTAAAATGTTTTTTTAAAGATACAATTTTACAGCTCCCTGTTTGCCTCATGTGGCAAACAGCAACAGCACTATTCACTATACATTGACAATGCGACGCATTGATGCAAATGCGGCAAGACGGAAGTGTTGGGCGTGTTGGGCCAAACTAGCAAACAGGTTGCAACTGTGCAGAGTTTAGGGGCCAACACTCAACTTGTTACACACACTCAAACACACATACTCCAAAGTCATGGGAAAGTTGTTGGCCAAAGTGTCGGCAAGTGCATTCAGTTGACTTGGCTCCAAGCTAAAATTCAATTTGCCTACTTAGAAACACGGTCCAATGAAGAAATAGTCTAGATTAAAAGCTAACAGCTTTAAGAAAATAAACTAAATATAAAATATAAGTAATAAAATAAGCTGCTAATTGGGCAAAGTTATTGGATTCAATTTTAAGAGGACGAAATAGACTAGATTAAATACTAACTTCAATTTTAAAAAATCTACTAAAAACTATCTGTATAATAGTATAAAATAGTGGTTTTATGATATCTTAATTGTTTTTGTAAAGCTAACATAGCAAAATTCTTTTATGAATTGAGTTGATATATAGAAATATACATTTGATTATAGAGTTGACAATATAAAAATCGATCTGCAATCCTAACTTAGTTTCAACTCATCAAAGCTGTGCCTGCTCACCGATGAAATATTTCCTGCACAAACTTCGACTTAAGTAAACCCAAAAGAATTTTATTTTAATATTGATCAGTATTTCCTTTTATCTTATAGTCATAGAAAAGAGCTTTTCAAAATTAAGTTGATTTATCGAAATCGAAATTTAATTATAGAGTTGACTACAAACAAATTGAAAAGAACATTTCCTCAAAGCTGTGCCTGCTCGTTAATGAAGTAACTTCAAGCCAAGTAAACCCAAAAAAATAACTTCTTAGGTGCTGTCAAGTTGCGCCTTAAAGTAAGCGACTTACAATTTTAAATTGGATAAAATGATTTCGACATGGGCTGTGCTGATGTGATGTGCTCAGTGAAACACGTTTGACTATGAAAAGTCAACACGGACATTTAGAAAGTTGGCCCAGAAGGGACAACAAATCCCAAGAATCCGCCCACGAGTTGGCAGTCAGTCAGTCAGTCAGTCCAAAGTTTAGTTTTGCCTTTGTCAATTTTGATGGTATTAAGCCTAAAACTTGTAAACTCAAAATGTGTGGCCTTACAAGCGAATGCCAAGGCAACTGCTGCAGCTAAGCGAGGCGTGGCAGAGCCACACTTTGTTGCCATGCCGCAGAGTCCACATCAAAGTCAGTGGCAGGCAGCCAACAGTAAGCAATTGGCAGTCACGTAGGTGGCAGCAAATAACTGCCAGCAGTAAAACGCAAAAGCAGCCAAACTCTTAAGCAAACAGGGGCACATAAAAGACATAGAGTTCGAGTGCGGAACACAGACCTGACACAGACCTGGACAGATCAGAGATTGCTGCCACGGGCAACAACAATCCTCACACTCAGAAGAACAGTAGCCCGGAAAATCGCCTTTAAATGAAATTCGCACTGAAAATTAGAAAGTTTTTTTGTCTTTAGAATTAATTTCTAAATATTTGTCTAATAATGTTGTATGCCTTTCCAAAACTGGCAATGCTAAAAATTTGGTGATGTTTTCTTTTTATTAGATATATATTTTTTAATATTAGGAATTACATTTCTTATAAATATGAATACAAACCCTCATTTGTGGTAAAACTTCATTCTAAAATCCGAAAACAAGTAATGCAATTTTTCCGATCGGCTTTTTACTAGATCTCAGCTATAGTAAGTTTTTAAAATTAAGTTTGTATGCATTTTTGAACTATCTAAATGTTTGCAGAAGTTAAATCGCATAATACTCATTTTTGTTAATTATTAATATAAGCAACAAAAATTCTAATTTTAGAAGAAATGAAATTCGAATAAAATCGTACGTTTTCAAATTAAATCAAATGAATTTATAAGCTATCTAAAATGTTTGTGTATATGTGAATGTTTATTAATAATAAAAGCAATAAATACGAACATAAAATTCTTCATTATAAACACACAGAAAACAACACCATAAAATTTAAACATATTTTTTTATAAATTTTAGAAAATGTTCACCGTGACATTAAGAAAATAAACCCTCATAATAAATATAAAAAAGCCAGATGAATATCTAAAAATCAGTGCACTTTTTTTCTGAGTGCAGAGTCGGAGTAGAGAGCCTTATGCTTTTAAAGGAATAATAAAACAGTCGCACAAAACTAAGCCCCTGCACCCCACATGGACAGCCACTGCTGAATGGTCTCTCTCACGTAGCTCAAGGTCAGAAAATAGCACACCCACACACACCTACACCTACACACACACACACTCAACTAAGTGAACTACTCTGGCAGAAGCGAATCGGAATTCAAAATTGGAATCCCAAAACTACTCTCCATTTATATCTGAACTGTTTGTCTGCCTGACTTGTTGTGTGTATATATTTGTGTGTGTGTGCGTGCGTGTGTGTGTGTGCGTGTGCATGCAAATAAATATAAAATTTTTATGAATGAACACGTATGATGAAAGAGCAATGTGCCAGCAGAGACCGACCGACTACAATATTACAATGGGCATCAAATATTGAAAAGCAGCCATTAAACAAAAAATATGCATGCATCAACAATTGGATTGACAAACAAAAGAAATTAAGCAAAGATCGAAGAATAGTTTGGAAAATGTGTGGAAATCATTTTAGCCTTGGGCTTGGGCTCAATGGAATATAAAAAAAAAGTTTAATTTACGTTTCTTAAATTATTTATAGAAATTTTGAGATATGGTCAAATGGTCTCTATCGCGCTCTGCATAACCCTCACTCATTCTCTCTCTCTCTCTCTATCTCTATTCCATATATAAAAATGTGTATAAGTACTTCTCTCTGTCTCCCTTTACCTCCGCAATCAATCCATTATAATCCTTCTCACATATGTATTTTAATTCTGAAGCCAAATTAATCATATTCTGACCACTGTAATCTGTAGCTGCTACCTGCTGTTGCCAACATTGTTGTTGTTTGTTCTTGTTGCTGCTGTTGTTGTTAGTTCTTGTCGTTGTTGTTGTTGGCCATGGTCGGACATGGTTCCCTTTAAGCGTGGCCAAAACACAAAAAATCAGTTAAAGGCATTTCGAATGGCTCCTGCGACATAGTTGCTCATGTTCTCTGTGGTTCCATCTTAGTCCCTCTCCCCTCTCTCTCTCTCTCTCTCTCTCTCTCTCTCTCTCTCTCTCTCTCTCTCGTTCTCTCTGTCGCGCTCTCGTCGTGATGTTGTTTTCATTTTTATCAACATTACGAAGTTGGAACTGCGTTGCATTTGCATGTGAAACAAGCAGATAAATTCAGACATGCAAACGCCATAAATTTGTACGAGTTGCTGCAACCGAGGTAGCAACGGAACAGAGGCATCAGCTGAGCACTAAAACGTGGCAACGACAACTGCCACAACAACAGCCGAGGCAGACGCAGCAGTAGCAGCAGCAGTGGCATCGTCTAGAATCGAAAATTGTACATATTTTTGCATGAAATTTGCATGCGAATTGCGGCGCTCAGTTGCAGGGGTATCGCGGGGTGTGGGGAGTGAAGAGAGTGGAAGAGAGGCACCAGGAGTGGGTATGGAGTAGCTACACTCAGAAAAAAAACGCCATCACCATAATTTTTTGCTTTTATTTAAGAATTATTTGTTCAAACAAGAAAAACTTTCCTTTTTTTCTGAGTGCAATTTTATGGATTGCGGGGTGTTAGAATTGTGGGGAAGGGGCAGGGAAGGGGTATTCGTGTTTATGTGTAGAGTGAAGGATGTTTTTGTTTTTTTTTCTTATATCTAAAAATTATTTTTAAAACGAAAATAAACTTTTTTTCACAGTACAATTTGATGGATCGACGGTAGTAGTGGTAGTCAGGGGGGCAGGGGCAGAGAGAAGACCTTGTGTCATACATATCCGTGTCCATAATGCGCTACTGCTACAGCAACTGATACATTTTTATACATGTATCTATGCAAGCCTTATATAGAGGACCACCCACTAACTCCCCACCCACCCAACACACACAAACTAAAACACACACACTTTTGGAGTATGCATCGCCTTATGCATCTTCTGGCTGGTATTTCAGTTAAACTTTAAATCTCCATCAAACAGAAGTTGGCTAAGGAGCAACATTAAACAATGCTAATTGGATACCGTGTAAAAGTGAGCGTTACAATGGGGTATATAGCGTGTGAATCCAAAAAGTTCTTATTTATTTTAAAAGTCTCTTTTATTAAAAAGCGAAATCTTAAAATGGTTTAAAAAAGGCTGTTACAAATTTCATTAAATAAAACCAAAACTTTAATTTATAATTAAATTTAAATTTAAAATTATTACAATGTGAAAGAGTCCAAAATTTATAATTATTAATTATAAGGAAAGGTAAAAGTTAAGAATTGAAAGAGAGTTAATCATGTAATTAATAATATATATAATATATATATAATGACTTATGTGCCTATAACATTTAGCAGATCATTTAGTTGTTACATTTATCCTTCTCTTTATATCTATCTATCTCTCTCTCTCTCGCTCTTTCTCGTTTGTCTAAACTTTCCATGTTGTTAACCAATATTAGATATTTGAATAAACGAGACCAAAAAATATCTGGTTGATGGAGCTAGTTTAGATTCCCAAAATATAAGTAGTAAAATTATTTTATTGATGCACTTTAACTATTTTAATTGCGAGTATATCAAATTATTGATTATTGATTATCTAGCATGGCCTTTGGCTACTTAAAATACTCATAAATTCTACTGTCTGATAATTTTAAAATATATCTATCTTTAGCCAAATTAATTACGCTTAAGATCTATTTCACAGTCGAGCTACCTTTTTGACATTGCGGAAGGTTGTTGTTGTTGTTGTTGTGAGTGGCATCTGAATCATGTGGCATGTGTGGCAACTGTGTGTTGCCGCCTGTGAGTGGCCGTTGATGCCAGTGATTAGACGCCAGACACGTTTTGAGTTTAGCATTTTGCGTTTTGGGCCCGCCAACGTTGACAGGCAGGCGGCGACTGACAAGCGGAAAACAGGCAACTTGCAACTTGCAACTTGCAACAGGCAGTGAATGCAACAAACAACTGGCAGCTGATTTATGACCACCTTCCTAGTCCAGTTATTAGAAATGGTGCATCGAATATTCAACTTACGGTTTGCAATTCGCTGTTTGCAATTTGCTGTTTGCAGTTTGCAGTTGCATAAATCAAAATCAAACAGATTTCTTGAGGCTGTGCAGCACCAGCAGCACTGGCACTTACAATGTCAACATCTACTTGGCAAATGGAGCAGTCAAGTGATTAGCAGATGAAGACATCAGTTACGAAGCAGACAGCCAAACAACTCTCTGATTGAAATAACCAATTGGCCAAGCAGTTGTTGACTGCTTTTCCAGAGGACGCTTTCGTTTTGGGGCAATAATCACTCGGCAAATGAGGATGCACAGCATTAAATTGCAATTCGCTGTCTGACAGTGTTTGACAAATATCTCTTTAAATTGCCAACTAGTAGATAAATTTATATTTCTATCTACATCTTGAAAATGAGAGAGAGAGAGAGAATTGGCATATTTATTTATGCATTTGTTTATTAATTAATTATTAAGAGATACATTTGTGCAGTCATCTTTTGCTAGTAGCATTTGAAGGTATAAAACATATCAATCCTAAAACTGTAGCAAGGAAGCAGATTATTTGAAAAGAAAATCATTTGCTGATGGAGATCTGATAACAGTTCAGCCTAGCTATGATGCACACATATACAGTGAATTCACACAATAAAAATGAATAGAATTACAGTTAGGGAAATGTAGATGAAAGAAAATAACATTTGCATTTCTCTTTGCATTTAGAATGCCATCCAACAATAACAAATTGAGTGCTCGAGAGCAGGTCACTTTCGATTGGACATTTGACCCGTGAATACATTCATCGAGCGTTTCGAATGCCACCACGTAAAAGACTTGAATATCTGAATATCCATTAGACGCCATTTATGCCGAGTTTTATGTTACATGCCCAGAACTGAAAGCGGGCAAAAACTCAAGAAAGAAAAAGAAAAAACGCTAAGAGGCAAACTAGCGGGAATCACAGAAAAAGGAAAACAGATAAATGCAAATTGTGACTAGAGAGGCACAGAGGGGTAGTCGTTAGGGCGTAGCGGGGTGGAACGGAATAGGGGCAACTCTGTGCTGTGTTTCGTGTTGCTTGGATCTGTTGAATAATTGAAGCGTAGGCATATCATGCAAGATATCACAACAGACCCCCGAAAAGCTGCACAACTGTGGGGCAACAAGTTTCCGGCAAATTGTTGGGGCGTCGATGACTTTGACATTGCGACGACTTTTCCCAGACAAGTGGGTGTGGGGCAAAAGCGTGACAAATGGCAACCGAATCGAATCGAATCGAATCAATTCGAATCGTAACGAATCGTCTTGAATCGCAATAGGAGAGACAAAACGTTTGGACAGCTCATAAATTTGGCTGCCACATATTTTGGTACCGGCTTAAGCCATTGCCAATTGAATTAGACCAAAATCCCCATTGGCCAAAAGAAAAGTAAAAACCAAAGTCAACCGATTGGAAATTGAATTCCACTTGCAACGCGGCAAAACTTACGTAACCGAAGAACCGTAAAAGTTTTACGGGGCGCACTTACCACTTACCACTTGCCACAGCGGATTCACTTTTTGGCCCTAATAAGCTAAACAAACAAGAAACTGGCTAGCAAGTGTGAAAGATGCAGCTGCACGTGCTGTATCTTGTATCTTTTATCTCGTATCTTGCAGTCACAATTCGACACTTTAACGTTCGCTTCCTCATTGCAGGCACTCCATTCATTCATTCCTTCATTTACTCATTTACTCATTTGCTTTGCTGTTTGCTGTTTGCTTTTGCCAGAGGTAGCTTTAAAAATGAGGTGAGAATTTTGTGCAGCCACAGAATATTGTGTTTGAGTTGGTCGAAACTTTTGCTTTGTATCTGTCAGTTAGACTTCAGAACTATTGTGCCACCACCTGTGTCGCACTTCAGTTTTAAAGAATGCAGGCCGTGAACGAAACATATAAAAAGGAAAGTGATTGGGTTCGTATCGAAGTCTTGATACCCTACATGATGACACGTGCTGACTATAGAATGAAAAGCTGGCATCAAGATGTGTTGGACTAAGGTAGCAAATATATTTCGATCAGAGAACTTTACTGAAAAAATATATACATTGAAAGTAATAAATATATATATATCTTAAATCGGTGAACTTTACAGATTTAATATACATATATATTGGATTTAAGTAATAACCATTTTTTAAGTCAGGCAACTTTACAAATTATTCATAAATGTATACTTTATTAAAGATATAAGTAAATTTAAATCAGGAAATTTCACAGATTAGATAAGGGAACCTTACAGATGTAATAAATAAAAAAATATATATAGATTTAAAGTAATAAATATATTTAAATAAAGGAGCTTTACTTGCTTTACATTAGTATACATAGGATTCACAATCAGTTATATTTAAAGTTATTTAGTTATATTTAAATTATGGAAATTTACCCATCGATTGTTTTTTTAGGAACCAGTCACAAGAGCCGATATAATAAGTCTATATAGTTCCACAACGGAACCAAGTCCCCAAACAAATTTCAAATCAATTCAAAAGAATTATCGCAAACTTTGCAGTTTACGTACCGGAAACGGAACTACATTTCAGCTTGACAGCCTGAAAAAAATGTAATCTATTTAATAGTTTCATAAAATTTCAAATTTATTGAATGCCTGAATTATTAACGAGCGCAAACAATCTATATTATTATATTAAACAGA
The DNA here is from genome assembly GCA_035042055.1 of Drosophila macrothrix. Classification (NCBI taxonomy): domain Eukaryota; kingdom Metazoa; phylum Arthropoda; class Insecta; order Diptera; family Drosophilidae; genus Drosophila; species Drosophila macrothrix. The sequence continues at coordinate 7,359,518 of JAWNLX010000124.1, read as the reverse complement.
TTTATTACAGCCTCTATATTATTTTTTCATTTTAAATTGAAGTTAGTTATTCACTTTTCATTTTTCTGTTCACTTTAAGCCAATAAATACATTATGCTCTTTCATAAAATGAGTGTATCTGTTAGATGCACAGATAAGCCATACAAGCCAACATGCTCAATTAAAATTCCCAGCACACACATACCTGAATGCATTGCAAACGCCTAAAAGTAGTCCAACTACCCAAATATTCACATATCAACAACTTGTTTCATGGCACATAAAGAGAAAAAAACTAAATAAAAATAAAAATAAAAAAACGGCAGCTAATAAATCAAACAAATATTTGGGTCACGTTTCCGTGGCGGCCTTTTGTTGTTGTTATTGTTGTTGTAGTTGGGTGGATTGGTTAGAGAGGGAGGCAGGGATGAGAATGGCCAACGACAATGGCTAGTAAAAACAATATTTGCTCGAAAATTGCCTGTTGTTGCAAGCACATTGGAGACTCGAGATTCGAGTTGATTTATGCGACCAGAGCGGTCAGCAACACTTGAACCCAAAAGCCCCCCAAAAAGAAAACCTGAAACCTGAAGCCCCAAAATATGTGTGTTAGTTGTTGGACAACGCGCTTAGAGTGTGTGTCAAGGCATATATTTCATATCAAAACATTATTCAATGAAAGTGTCAATAAAAACAAAACCAGAAAAAATCGAACTAACTCAATCAATTTTGGGCAGCTTGAATGCGTCTCGATAGATAAACATAATAAACAATTTCCCAAAGCAAAACAAAAACCATTTCTCTCAACTTAACTCAATGCACATATATATATACATATAGATCTATATATTTTTTTTTTCTCGAGAGGCACGTCAGCTAAATAGATATATGGGCAAGTTGTGGCTTTGAGTTTGTGGGGCTTTAATTCGACAAATTTCGTTAGAGTTTTTCAAGTTGCAAGTTACGCAAGTTGTGCAAGTTGCAAGTTGGCATTGTTGCCACGGGCAATGGAAACGTCAACTGGAAAGTGCACTTCCTGTCAGCCATTTGTCGAAATGAGCTGCTAGGATTGCGGCAATGGCATGACAAACAACAAAAACAACAAACAGGACGAGAAACAGCTTTAAAACATGTCCGAATACCCAAACCAAATCTCAGCATGCCATAAAAGTAAATGGTCCTGGAATGTGCACATATGTGCAACCCTCTCTCTCTGCCCCACTATCCCTCTCTCTTTCACCCACTCACCAGAACTTATCGTTTTAAAAAGCAAAATGTTTATAGAAAAACTTGTTACACAAATCGAATAGAAATTTGCCAAACGCTTGACATTTTCCCCTTTGGGCTAAAAATGGCTTCAACTGCAAGCGTGGCAATGTTCAGCACAATATCTTGTTAACTTGGCAACCCTGGTAACATTTTTTTTTTTGTACACACGTCTGTATTTACAGCTGCAATCTGATGCATTTACAAAATCTACTTTGGAAAATCTCTTGATTTTTAATTGATTTTTAATGAAGAAGCTCAGAGCTTGTCCACATCTTGCTGCCATAAATGAAGAATAATATTTGCTTTAGCTTGCCAAGTGGGGCAAAAGAAAAAGAGAAATAAATGGTTTTAGCAAGAAATGCAAGCTTATGAGCCAAAATTAAGCTTATAAGTTAGCAATAAGGGTTTTATCGTGTTTCCATTATTATTGTGTTGGTTCTTATAGTTTGTAACGAATACTTTGAAATGGGGGGCAAAATTAAAGTGGACTCTGGGAAAGTTGAAAAAAAATGGGTGATTTGTCACAACTAAAGATAGTAAGCATAACTAAAGTTAGTTGACAGAGTGGTAAGCGAATGGAATAAAACACAATCAGATGGTATAGCGAATTGAGGATTGCTATGTCTTTAGAGTTAATCAAAATCACTATCTTGTTATACCTAGTATAGTTAGCTGACTGCTTAATATTTAAAAAGAAAAAAGATGCTTGTAGTTATTCGAAATGATTTAAAACCGATTTCGATTTTAATATTAAATTAAATTTATTTAAACAACACAAGCCAAAGTTTTTTATTTATTTTCCTTAATTAGTTTTTAATTACAAATTTACATTTCTAAAAACAAAATAGAAAAGGCTTCGCACACTACACAAAAATTCGAAATATTAAATAATTCAATGATTAAATTTGCACAACAATTTCAACAAGCCCAAAAATCCAACAAAATGCAGCCAGGCATGCTAAAATTCTCAATGTGTGTAAATGGAAACTGCCAATTAATTATTATTATTATTATTATTTTTTTGTCTTTCTTGAAATTTCCATTCTTCCGCATCATTAAAATATTATATTGCATTCAGTACAGTTCACATGGTTTGCGCAATTTAATTTAAATACAAATTCAGAGGTGGCAACAACAACAACTTACAACAACATCAAAATGCGTATAAAAACAATGATTTCCTCTCGAAATTATTTCAAAGCGCAACTTTGCTCATAACTAGAAATGATTATGTTTTTGCTCTGCTCGGAAATGTAAAATGGGCTAAAAATAACAATGTGAGAGGAAAACAAAAATCAACTAAATGAGTGAAACTAGAAATCTATTATAACTTTTTTAGCTACCACCCCCCGCCAACCATCGACGTTGGCTGGCATAAGTTGGTGGCACGTGAAAGTTGTTGCCAACAAAGTTGAGCGAGGACCAAAACACAACGCGGCGTATACGGAATGTGCTGCTGCCAATTAGAAGTTTATGTCGAAAAGTAGCACAGACGAAAATTAATTTCAAACCCCCAACCCCACTCAAAAAAGTTAAGCTAAATTTGTGTGCGAATGTTAATCAAATAGACAGAAGCTAGTAGCAAGGGGGAGCAAGTGGGAGTGGCAAGGACATTGTAATAGAGTTTATTTTGGGTAACTGCTTAGGCTCAGAAATGTTTGGTTTGGTTTGCGTTTGCCTTTTGGCTGACTGGTGATAAGCGCTGGCAAAGATTTGTCAGCTTATAATAATTAGCTGAGTGGGTTGGCTACTGTCTGACTGTCTACTCATAAAGCGGCAAGGGTTAACAGCCGTTGCTTAACTTTTGCCAGCCACTGTTGCCAAGCTGTTGAGCACCAACAGTAAGCTGCACATCGAGAGCGACCCAATTACTAACAGATTAATGTTTAGATATGTACATAAATATAAATAACAGAAAAAACAACTTCGAATATTAGAGTCAAGAGAGCTCGACTGGGAAATATCCTGCAGACCGCTGTTGAATAGTTAGTAGATTTGCTGATAATTGTTTTCGCTGTTCTTGTTCAAGTTTAATATTTAAGATTATTAATATTAATATTATATAATAATATTACTAAGGTATACAAGTCCTTAGCTCTTATAGTCTCTGAGTTCGACTTCTAAATCGACTATTCTGCTGCTGCCAATCAAGAATATAAATATACATATATATATATATATATATTATGAAGTAGTAGCTGCTGTCTGCTGCCTGTTAACTACTTTATTATACATATTAAACCTCTTTCGTTTTTAATGGCTTTAGGGTATTAAAAGGGTACCTGGCTTGTTATTTCTAAATTACTATCTAAAAAAAAACAGCAAACAAAAAGGCTGCTGTTCATTTTATGTTGGTTCTAGTTTAGTTCAAGGACTTTAAGAATTTGAGAACAGTCTCAAAGCTTCTACCGTACATTGTTGTGTGTATATTTGAGCAATTCCTGTTGCACTGCTGCAATTGCAACCTGCACTTGCCACTGAAATATGCACATTGTTGGGCAAATGCAAAGCAAACAACTCACGAAGTCTATCGTGCAACCCCATTAAATGCCACTTACAAGCTCTAATAGTTTGCCGTCGCAACAATATGTTGACTACATCCCACCACCACCCACACCCCTTGCAACTCGTTTACACACCCCTCAACCCCCTTTTAGCTACAAGTCTCGACAGCATTTACCACATTAACCTCGTGTTTTACGAGTTGCCAGGCCGCATAAGAAATTTATATACATTTCATGACCCGGGCAACATGTTGCACTGACGATGCCACAACCAACATATTTATATATATATATATATATATATATGTATGCGTGTATGTGTGTGTGTGTTTGTCTTTTGACACAAGTCCAAGTGGAAAAGCCGCCATAAGGCAGCGATTACTCAAAGTGCAGGCTAACAGCTGCCAGTTCAAGGCAAAAGCCAAAATTCACCAGCCAACGAATAGATGGGCGGAGGGGCGAACTGAGGGGGGATGATGGGCGGGATGGCAGTCAGCAGGAGACACAGCCGTGCAGTAACTGATAATGGTAAGACTCGCTTAAGGGCGAAGGTTTTTTCTAGAGTTTTCAATTGAAATAACAACTATTGAAATGAATGGAAATTTGCTCAAATAACGAATTTTGTAAAATTTTATTTATAATATTTTCTTATATATTATAAACTACAAGATAAACTGCACTGTGCACTAATATCTCGGTTAGTTACTAACAATTGATTTTTCTGATTATTAATATTATATTATTATTATTAACTTTTTAACTTTTGTAATATATAGCAGTTCTAAGGATTAGATATTTATCATGGATTATGCAATAGAATAGTCTGTTTACCAAGATAATCGCAATACTTAAATCTGTATTTTTAAATATTTGTTAGTTGTTTCAACAATATGTTAGCAACTGCTGTGGCTGCCCTCCCGCCAGCCCCATAATCCTAGCACTAAAAAAACATGCACTTTAACGAGTGCTTTTTTTTGGGGCGGGCTAACATATATACATATATTGCAACGCAAAGAGATTGCGAATCTCTTGTTGCCTCACCGCGCTAGCCTCACACGACATTTGTCGAGTTTTTGTGGCGTTTGTCGCGTTTGAGGCGCCACCAGGCGGCAGCTACATTTAAATTTTCATACGCGCCGCTTGGCAATAAATGCGCTGCCATAAATTTTGCATCGATGCGAGCGCGACTCCTATGTGTGAATGCTGCCTTGCCCACAAACTAGGAGGCCAGCCCAACCGCCCCTTGACCCTTCCACCATTTTCCCTTGGCTTGTGCAAATTTTTAATTGCGCCATAAATCAAATCTAGGATAAATGGCCGGCAGTTAAAGGGCTGCTAACGAAATGGCAGCCATAAGCTGATAACAAAACTCAAGGGGGGCAGTCAGAGGGGGCTGGGGGGTTCAGCAGAGAGACGTGCAGGCGATAAGACTCAACGGTGACTCGGCTTTAAAATGTCAAAGTCCAGACCGTGTCCTGTTGGTCCAGGTTCTGTTGCCTGTTGCCTGTTGCCTGCCTCCTGTCTTCATTCTGACCGCAATCTGGGCAGCTCCGCATTTAATTTTAATGGCTGCCATTCGCAATTTTTGAGATGAGCACCAGCGCCAACGTAATCAAGCCTCTAATTAAGTTGATAAACTTTGCCGTGACACGCCCACACGACCAGTTTCATGGCTGTCTCCTTCTGCTGCCAAAAACGACAAAAAAAACACAAAATAAAAAACTGGAAAAAGAGATTTCGCTCGGCAGACAAAGTCGTCGGCTATTTTACGCCACAGTAAACACTCTAAGCACAATGATGAACACACCAGCAGATCCTCCCTCTATTCTTCACCCTCCTCCCCCCCCCATATCCTTCCCCTCTTAGTACGCCTCTCAGCTTCCACGACCACCGAGCAGCTGTCATGGCTCCTCCTCCTCCACCTGCTCCTCCTTCCACCACAACTCAAAGTAAAGCAAAACTAATGCTGATTTCCGGCGACGGCGACTTCGACTTCGACGTCTACTTTTCAATATACCCTTTTCAAGTCGACACAAACAATTAGCTATGAAGTTGGCAAAGGCTCAAGGCTAAATCTTGGCACGTAAGACAATATATACTCGTATGCTATCTATATATTTGAAATATTTGAAAATCGATAGTGTCGATTTTATAGCTTATAAGCAAAAAGCCAATTATTCTTGTAATATTCCCACCATTCTGATTTATAAGATTGTTTTCCATTAACTATAAATAAAATTCTAAGTACTATTTCTTTTGTGTATTGAATCTATTTAAAGCAAAGTTATCATAACAATATTATAAAATAAAATATACATTAAGTTTGTAGATCTGACGAATGCGTATACCTTATATATTTTCCATAATATTTATTATTATTATTTAACACATATTTGTTCTCTTTAGCTCTTCAAGTTTATCAGTGTATTCCACATTCTACTTTGAACTTATCTCAAGTATCAAGAATAGCTTGTCATTGGTTGGCGTCGCTTTTTGGCTAGTTTCGCGTTGGTTCCACTGTGCGCACTGTGGGCACTTTCTAATTTAATTAAGTGCGGCGTCGCGACGCCTGCTTGTTTGTTTGTTTGTGCAAAAACTTTGCACAAGCGGCAGCTAACAACCAAAAAAAATTTACGAAAAACTTTCTCAACAGTTGGCGCGTTTAATTTGCTGGTTTTATACTTTTTAATTACTAGACAAATAGACAAATAGACAAATAGACGAAAACTCTACTCAATGGGGCTCTATTTGTTTAGGGTGGTTTTGCGGGGGAGGGGGGAGTTAGGTTTAGGCATTAAGTATTGCGCTTAGTTTACAAATTGAATTAATTTGTTTGTTGATGATGCCAAATATTGGCATGGACTTCTTAAGCTGTCAAGGGCTTACAAATAAACCGAAAAGAAAGTTGAGGCAATAAAAAAGTTTTCATTACTTAAGTCAAATGAAAACAATTGATGGGGTGCCAGAAATTAAACGTTTGAGTTGCAGAATACCGATTAAGTTACTAAATTAAATACAATAAACCGAATCTTATTTTGGTTCCGGTTTCTGCACGTTAATTGTAAAGGATTCTGCTGTTTAAAATGAAACAATTTCGATAGAGAAATCTGAATTGGTTTCAAACTATTTTTGGTATTCGCTATAGACTTGTAAGATATTCATAAAAACAGTTCTATATATCGGTTCTGGTTCGAAATTTCAATCGAAAAAGTTGTTTGACAACTTGTGTTAAGCTGATAACTTTTTAATTGATAAAAGTACAAAAACTTTTTATGTAAAAGTTGAATTTAAACTGCGGAATAAAATGATAAGAAATGGTTTGAATGAGCAGAAAAATAAAACGCTGAAAACAACATATTTACATATATATTGTTTGACACTCTGATTTAAACTGAACATAATTTAATTGATGAAATGTACGCAACTAGATTGAAGAAAAATATCTAAACAGTTTTATGTAAAAACTGAACTTAAACTGATGAATACAATTTAAAAATAAAATGGTTTCAATAAATAGAAGGAAAAAACTAAAATGTGAGCACAGATTTATAACTTATCTATCAAAGCCATTAGTCACTTTGATAATATAAATAATTTAACTATATATCCTATTTATTTACTAGTCACTATTAGCTTAGCCGGGTCTTAACAGTTTCTACAGTGCCATTTACTTGAAGTATGATTAATGTTGGATTTATTATATTCATATTCTAGTCTAAGTCTTATTCCTTGGCATTATTTCACAATACGCGCTGTGATATTTTATGCACTCACTTAGCGTAATCCTGCGGTGAAATGTGTTCCACTTCCGTGCAAATTTATTTAAGTACGCACGGAAAGTCATATTTATGTCCAAGTCAACTTATCGAGCAGCGCATCGCATGGCAAGTTAGTTGCTTAAAAGCTCTCTCTCTCTCTCTCTCTCTCGCTCTCTCTGTGTGTGTTTTTATGCTTATACACTCAGAAAAAAATAGGCAAAAGATTAGAAATTCGCGTTACTTTTAGCGCCAAGTGTCACTCACTTTAGAAAACCAAACAACTTTAAAATAAGCTTTTTTGTTGATATTATTTCTTTTTTCAATATTAAACATTAGTATTTTAATCATTAATAATTACTTGTTCTTAGATTTCTGAAAGAATTTTCACTAAAATCAGTAGTTGCATTTCTACTTTATAAAAACGCATTTTTTATATTAATAGAAATAATTTGCAGAAAATTAAAAGACACCATATTTTAGGGATTGTTGATTTAAGGAAAGCAAGGAAAGAATTGGTTTTCTTACATTTAGAAATCATTTCTAAAAACCGGAAAAGCTTTCTAGTTTTCACGGCGATTTTTTTTCTGAGTGTTTGAGCATATCCTGCAGGATGAAAACTTTCTTTTCTATGCCAAAGTTTTCTTTGGCTGGCGTCATGCTGTCTCTGCCTCAGCTGCCTCGACTGCCCTACCTCAGCTGTCTCTGCCTCAGCCTTGTGGCGAGTTTATGGTCAGCGTTTTGGCTCATATATCTTTAATTTTTATGCACCCCGCTTGTGTCAGCATATCCAACTCATAGCATACTTTTCAGCAGCCATACCTCCTGCGTAGCTGTTGAGCAGCTGTCATTAGCGAGACATTCCAAGCATATTTCGAGTATTTTTGCAGCATTTTCCCAGGCGCTCTTTATTTGTTTCGAGGACTGTCTTGTGGCTCATAACTGGGTCAACAATGCGAGCTCGCATTCTGTGCCAGTTTCTAATACGACTTCTACTTCTACTTTTTCTTTTGTTTTTGTTGTGTTTTTGGTTTTGTTTTTACGATTGTTTTGCTGTCTGTTTTGGCTGTGTGTGTGTGTGTGAAACCATTTGCCCATTTACAAGTCAAGTGGCGCGCATAACACCAAAAAATTTTGTAGCGAAAACAATTTATTTAGCTCTGAGAAACTTGTTACAATCCCCACTCAACGCACCCCCTTTTCTCCACATTCCCTCTTCACCCTCATTCCCTAATCCCTTTCCACTTCTACACCCCCCTTTGGCTGTCATTGTCAGCGCGCCAGATTTGACAGCGTCTGCCAATGCTTTTTGGCTTGGGTTTGGACTGGGATTTGGCTTGTTTTTGTCCTGTCAACTTTGACTGGTTCTCTTGTTGTTTTTGTCATTGTTTTTGTTGTTGTTATGCTAGTTTTATTTACGCATTTAAACATATTTTTCATTTCTCTCTCACTCACTCTCTCTCTCTCTCTCTCTCTCTCTCTCTCTCTCTCTCTCTCTCTGTCTCTTTCCCTCTCTGTCTATTGTGTATTTTTTGATTGTTCAATTTTTGTATGCTTGTTTATTTTGTACATTTCTGTTTAATACAATCATGCAATTTTTACTCTTTACAATAGTTACGTGAAGGGTATAATAGATAGTGAAAAATGTATGCGACAGTCCAGAGTTGACAAATATGAATAATATATATGAATAGTATGTAAATCGATGGGCTGTTAAACAGAAGAAAATAATAAACAAATAATATTTGTAGTGAAGACCTTTCACAGGATATCCGCTCGGCGAGCACTTCCCACTTTTGTATTCCCAGTTGTTAGCTGTCAGTTGTGCTGTGCAGCACTTTTAATCAGGCCAGTTCAATGAACAAAGTACAATTGACATTTATTTTAATTCGGTTTATTTGGCCTTTAAATGTGATGTGTGAAATTGCATTTCTATTTTTCTCGTCTTCGAATTTTCATTCATTTTCCAGTCTTGATTAAAAAGGTTATACAAATTTATTTTGGTTGCATAATATTTTCTATCTCCTGTCCAAAATATATTTCAATGGAAATTGAAATTTAAATTTATGCATGACACTTCACTTGATATTCGGGCTAATACAATTTTAATGCATTTATTGTGTATCTATTATGTTAAATTATGAATTATAGTTTAATTTATTTATGTATGTCGCATGTGGATTGCTAATTTTGCATAAAACAAGTCCTATCATTATAAATATGAACATGATAATAATTATACAATAGCGTAAATCATAATAAACTAAAAGATGAATGAGGGAGGCAGGAAAATATATGGATGAAAAATTAAAGGATGAGAACGAGTTTATATTTTAAATGTTGCATAATTTATTTTTATACGCTGACCACTTTAAAATGGGTAAAATGGGTACAATCAAGTTTAGTAAAAGTAAAACAAGCGAAAAGAATCATATTCTATCCCATAATATATACATACGAGTATATATATTCAAATTTGGAATATTTTGGAATATGAGTTCTCAGATATCTTACTCAGTTCACGAGTATTGAATTTTATTGATAACTGCACCCGTTTTGAGAATATCGATACAAATCGATTATCGATAACAATAAAAACATAATTATAAGATTGAATTGATAGTTTATAAACCCAGATAACTTTTATATCAACTCTATAAATTCTCTTAAGATCGATTAGAAACAAATTACTAAAAGCAAGCTCACTATACATTTAACAGCTGTTTTAAGGGCATCTTCTAGTTCACCTCGATAATTTATGTATAAATATTATTATATTAGCTATTATTAAAACTAAAATTGATCTTAAACATTATTTCCTCTTTGCTAACTTGAACTACATTTTTATACATTTTCAGCTTTGGATTCCTTGCTCCAATTGTTAAGTCATTTGTGGCTATATATATATATATATATACATATATTTATTTGGATCTAAATTTGCATATCTTGCACCTTGGGCAACTGAGCCAAATTGACAAAAAGACAGCAGCTTTGCTGACCAAATCATTTCAATTTTACCAAAAACAAACGCAAAGGCAGCCAAAGCAAACATTCGATTCGCATTCGAGCACTTTGCACATGTTAAGCAGCTGCTCAGTATTAAAATTGTTTGCCACGGCTTAACTTGGTTTACTTCAAGTCTTCTGCTGCTGCTGCTGTTGCTTCAAGTGGCGGACGACAAGCATGTGGCAAATATGCAAAGTAAATAGGAAAACTAGCTGCCACAAAATCGAAAGACAAACAAACACACAAAAAAAACTGCAACTGGCTAACGATGACATCAGCTACAAGCTGCAACCAGCAACTTGATATAGTGATGACTACAAGAGAAAGAGAGAAGAGTGTGTAGTGTGTTTATGTGGGAGTGGCATGAAGGAGAGGGAGGGGTAAGTTGTGAATGTGGCGAGTGGCAGCTGTGAGTGTCAAGTGGAGCCCCCTCCAGTGTCTACAATGTTTCAATTGTCACATTACATAATGCTCAACAATTGCCAATTGCAATTAAAAACAAATTAACAGCAAGCTGGAGCTGGCTGACAGACTAGCAGATACCCTGGATGAAGCAGTAACTGATTATTCATTTTTTGTGGAGCATTTCAAGTGTTAGATATGATTGCTAAAGATGATTGAATTATCTTATTTAAGGAAGAGAATGATTAACTTTTTAATTCATGTCTAAAAAGTTTCAAAAACAAAATTTAAATAATGAGTTATGAATTGCTTTCACTCCTTCTGTTTTGGGATTTGCTTTCGATATGGTACTATATGGACTAAAACTATACATCGTTAATAATAATTTAAAGTATATAATTGTATTAACTTGTTAAATTTGTTGAATTTCGGTTTAGGCTCCGGTTCCGGAATACAATCGCTTAAAGACCCAAATTTCTAGTGAGTTCTCACAACGTCTGTGATTACTTTGAACTGGTATACCCCAACATATTGATTGATTTCAGGGGTATGCAAATCACACAGCGGAAATGGCCGAAGTATGTTAAGGCCTGGTCAGATCTTGGCCCGTTGTCTTACCAATGTGGACTATGCAAACGACAATCGCTTTTGATTTCAGTCCGGCAGGTCGCGGTCTATTTGAAAGGCTGCCATTTGGCAAAATGCAAAGAGCCAAATGCAAAAAGCAAAAGGCAAAAAGCCAAATGAAAATGCAAAAGATAAACATATAATGAAGATTGCCAGTGGTGGTTGGTTGGATTGCTGTGATTAGAGACAGAAAAGAGCAGCAATTAAAGCTGAAATTTTGCCAAGCACATGCGATAAGCGCTTTTGATAAAAACTTCGTTTGAAGTCGTTGACCAAATCCAAGAGAAACGGTATAATTGCATACATGGCCCAAAGAAATGAAGCCATTGAGTGCCTAACGATCCACTTATAAATAGGCCAAATCACGCAAGTTGCCTTGATCAGCTCGGCAAATGTAGTCTGCAAATGTTTTTCATTCATCAGGCATAGGTGCAACTTTAATGCTGATGGTACTTAAGCGATATCAAATGTGATTGAAGATGAAGATTTAATGGATCTGACGAGTTTTATAACATGGAAATACATTAAAAATAAAATCAGCACTTAGTCAGGATTTCATCAATACTACACATATTGTTGATAATGGTTTGACCTCTACACTGATACTAAATTTAAATTAGGAAAAGCAATACTGATTCTATTTTACACACCCATAACTTTGTAAATAAATGATCTGATTTTCAAAAACCATAGCTTCTTAGTCACTGTTCAACTTTTAGAATAATTCTACATTCAAAATTGAAAACGAAAATTTCATATTTATATTAAAACCTCAAAAGTTACTGTTAGTAGTGGATCAAAACCGTTCAAAGCCATAACTCTGCCTAAAGTGATTAGATTTTCAAAACCACGTCTTGCTAAATGTGATTTGAACTGATTTGAATAACAATAATTTAAAGTGGAAATCTTGAAACTTACCACTGCCATAATTCTGTCAACTGTGATCTGATTTTAAAAATAAAGGGCTTTATTATGATGGCTTGACCCCTAAATAAAGACTCCATTTAAAGTTGCAAACACGATTCTGGCTTGATTTTCATATTGAAAAATCTTTTACAAATCTTCCATGTATGGTCGGATCATAACTTAGCACAGCTCCTACTTGGTCAAAAATTAAAACCGGGGCATCATAATGGTTATTTGACCTCAATATCAATACATTCAATTCTGGCTCAAAATTCATATACAAATAATAACCTCAAAAAGTGGTTCCAAATTCTAGATTTCTATTAAAATTATACCCCCAGAAAGAAACTTAGATACACATTTTCCACACCCATAACCCTGTCAAAACTGAACCGATTTTCAAAAGCTAAACCTCATTTTTACAACTTCATGTCTGCTAATTTAAATGAATATGGGAAACAATAACAAAAAAAAAAGCTCGCTTGGTGACATTATTTTGACAGCAGCTGCCAAGACAACGCAACTTGAAACAAAGAAATAAAAAAGAGACACCAACAACAAAAAAGAAAGAGAAAAAAGAGACTCCAGAAATGACATGCATAAACATGTATGGACATGCGTATTGCCCGCATCTTGATAAATTGATAAGTCTTACAAATTACTACTACAACGCAGCTACCCAATTAAAATGATCGGCATCTCAGAGAAAACTCGTTGATGCTTTTTTGTTGTTGTTTTTGTTGTGCATCTCATGAATGGGACTCGACATGGGGCCATGGAACAAAACAACAAAAATTTCAATGTCAACCGCAGAGCAACTGTAGAAAAATATGAAAAAAAGAAGCGTTTTCAAACTGGTTTCGGCTGGAACAATATACATATACCATCTGATGGAGGGGGAGTAGGTGTCAATAGGGCCGATGAGTCAGGCCGAGTCTGCGACCAACCTGAAGGTCAATTTGCATTCGTGCCAGCTGACAAATTGAGTTAATTTAAATATCTAGAGCATTCTTCAAAACGCACTTTTTTCTTCTTTTTTCTTATTCAGCGTGGGCCACGTTTTTTTGGCTCATTTGCATGGAAATCACTTAATTGGTGGTTAACATTTATGCTTGAGTGACCCTTGAAAAGTCTTCAATCTTGAATAGAGCACCCTATAAGGCACTCAATAAACGCTAAAAGCAATCACTAAAATCATTGTCTAATATTGAGCTTATATAAGTGGAACGTGGTTTTAAAAACCAAAAACAAACCAATCAAAACAAATCTCAAAAATAATCACAATGCCTTTATACAATTTATATATCTTTATTATATATAACTCAGCATCTGTTGAGTTTAGACAAGTGAAACTTGAGACATGCATGCTTTAGTACCAAAAACTAGATATAACATTTAAAATATGTATCGATACCATACCCAGCACAAAATGATCATTTATTAATATAATTGATATATCTTATCAACTCTATCTCAGGATCTATTGAGCTTGGTCAATCATTAATAAATATAATTTATCACATCATTCTTATATATACCTTCGTATCTTAATAGTCTAGACAAGTGTAACTTGTTATAAGTGAAACTTGTTGTATATACTTCAATACAAGAAACTACAAATAACGTTTAAAACAACTCTCGCCTCCATACACTGCACAAAATAATTATAATGCGATTTAGTATCTTATTTTTTTGTCACTTTTCAAGACTCTTTCAGCACTTATTACAGTCTATTATAGTCAATGTTAAATGACATGCGACTAGGCAATCAATGTTATTTGTTGAAGCAATTTTTTTGATTCATTGGCAGTTTAACCATTTTACCCATTACTCAACAATTAAATGAAAAACCTCAACAATTTGCAAGCCAATGCAAATTGTGCGCTTCAACAAAAAAATAATAAAAATAAAAAATATGCATTATTTCAGCCGACAGTAAATTGACATAACTTGCATTTGGTTTCCAGCGAAAGGAGCCAAAGAAAATAACGGTTTTTATATATGCAGACATAGTCCAGCGACTTTCTAAAACGAAACTGAAAGCTGTCTTGTGACTGGGGATGCGAATAAATAGAGATATATAAGGAGACTCAACTTCAGCCGTGTTGCATAACAATCTAATAAATGGTTTTATTAGGAAAACTCTGATTTATTTGAATTTCTTTAACAAGAGTTGAGTTTTTATATTCTTTGAGTGATCGAATTATGTTTGTCCGAAAATAAGAGGATCATAGTTAATAAATTGAAGTTTACTTTTGCCAATTGGTTTTTATCTTTTAGCTCTACTATAAATTTAAATAGATTTTATTGGTAAGTGAATCTTTTTCCGATTTTGTAATTTGTGCAGTCTGAAAAGAAGTTAAATAAATCGATAACGTACTATTTAAATTAGCAGATTTCATTATAGTTTGTCTAGACTACTTCTATGATAAAATAAAGGAATAGTTAGATGGTTCATGCTTATAATTACACTTTACCTGCCATAATCGACGAGACGATATTCAAATTCAATTCAGTTTAAAATCCTGGTTAGAAGACATTTTTTTCGACAAACATCATTCTTAAAACCCAGCTTTATAATTCTTCCAAAAAAAGCAAGTCTCAACTGAGATAGAGTCACAATTCTAGTTTAAAGATTGCTGACTAGTAAAAAGTGCTTGGTTACCCATTAAATTTTAACTTTAAGCACTACGTTAAAAAGGACAACCATTATGAAATTGGCCAAATCGAATGAGGCTTGAGGCAAGGCCGAAATTCATTACAGCCAAGTGCTTCCATATCCAGTGAAGCGAGGCTCCATCGGAAGGGCTTTGAGTTTTTTTCAGCTTATCGCCCCATCAATATAAATCACAACAAAAGGCTTTTGACCAAGGTGGCTTCTCACAACGTTGGCCAAGTGACTGCTGCAGCGCTACGCATCCTTTGTGCCCATTGTTCCCAGTTTGTCCCAGTTTGGCTTTTGATGGATGCGTTCCAACAGCAACAGCAGCTGTTTGAGTTTACTCCAAATAGGACAATGGAGCCTGAAGTCTGCTCATGATGCATCCATCACTCCACTGGCCATTTTAGTTCAACACATGAACATATCTTGGGAACAGCTTCTGTCATCTTCTCCTTAAATCTTAAAATGTTTGTACACAAGTGATAATTGTGTGTAAATTTAAAATAACTTCTGCAAATTTATAAACGTCTCAGCATCTGTTTCCTGTAGTTTTTTTTAAATCTTGTAATTTAAATTGTGCTCAAAAGTTTTTTAAGACTTATCAGAACACAACTGGGAGAAGAAATTAAAAATAACAGCTTGAGTTTTTGTAGTTTAAAATAACTTCCAATACAATAACAAAAGATATTTCTCAGCATCTGCTTGAGCGAAGTCTAACAAAGTTAATTTTGCAAATGAAGAATCCCAGAACTCAGCAGAGATGTCTTCTTTGATAAAAATTAAAAGTTACAGCTTGTTATTTTGTCTTAGCAAACATCTGAGAAACTACTTCTAACATTTTTTGAGACTTGGACTGAAGTAACAAGGTGCTAATTGTGTTATTTTGAGCCATGTGTCAAAATATGTTCATGTATCTTTGAACTCATGCAAAATAAAATTTGAGAATTGTTATAATTCTGTAATTTAAAACAACTTCAAGCAAGCAGTTGCAGTACAATAACAAAAACATATCTCAGCATTTGCTTTCCAGAGTCTAACGAATTAAATTTAACAATTTAAGAAATATTTTAAATTTGTTTGCCTTTACAATGCAAATATCTCCGGAATCCACAGAGATCTCCATTAATACAAAATAAAAGCTGTGTGTTGAACAAAAACAAAGCAAAAAGGTCCCTTTTCATATCTTTTTAAGGCTCTTAAATAAAGAGGTGCCAGATGTATTATTTTGAACAGCAATAAGTTATCGGTCAATTTTATTTTAAGTCTCAAACGATTTATTTATATATCATAGGACACATACAAGACAATCTCTTAGCAAATGTGATAATTGTGTAGCTTAAAATAACTTTCAGTGTTTCGTATCTTTTTACAAAAGTGAAACAAAGTTAAATCTACAATTTAAGATCTTTTTAAAAATTGTTTTGTATTACAATTTAGATAAAAATAAAATAATAAATTTTAAAATATTGCTTTTGCTTTTGTCTGTTAATCGGAAAACACAAAACTAATATCTAAGAACCTATTTATGACCTCGTTTTGACACTTAGACTCAAATAGAGAGGTGCTAATCGAGTTATTATTTTATTATTTATGAATTAGCATTTAAATTTATAGTATATCTATATAAATAACCAATTGAAGATTATTGAAAAGTACATAGAGGCAAGTGCTAAATGGTTGACATTAAATAACAAAAACCTTAGGCAACTTTTACGATGTCAAATATTTGAGCCAAACAGATGTTTTCAGTTGAGTTGGCGTTAGTTGTTTTTGCTTTTATGTTGGCATTAAGCTTATCGCGTGTGTCAAATGTGGAATTTAATCTTGGCCTGTATATATCACGTTTTGAATCGCGATAAGCACGATTTCATTCTCTGGCTACTAATTTGCATTGCTAAATTCCCCCATTTGGGGCTTATCGGACTGTGAATATCTGCATACAGTAAACATAAAGCCTCAGTCCATAAAGACCGGTAGCCAATGCCATTTTTGTGATTGTGTTGCAATCCATTCTCATGCCACTATTTAGCCAGCGGCTGAGTGTAGCATATTTGCTCACTTTACAAAGCTAAAAGTGTTTGCGAATTACGTCTGGACATGTAAATGACTTAATAATAAATTCTGTTAATTGCCTAAAATGCCGCAACACATTATTTTAGTTTGAGTTTGTAAAATAATGCAATTAAGTTGTGAGAAACATGACGTAATTCTGCTAAATATAAGCTAAAAATGTTTCTTTAAATATTTAAAATATCGCCTGTCAATTACACTTTGACATGAGGGCTTCTAAATAGTTTTCCAACTAAAACCAAAATACCAGCCACTTAAAATTCAGCATATTTCAAATTATTAAATTAATTTGGCAAGCGGCCTCAAGAACCGTACAAAAATTCAACACACGCAACTGAAACAAAAAGTCGTTTAAAAAGTTTGCCAAAAACTTGCTGACATTTCCCTCAAAATACCCACATCCTTCGTGCACGAAAACAACAACAAAAAGATAACTTAGAATGCCCTTGTCGAGAGTGCTCGACTGGGAGATACCCTGCTATTAAATTTGAACTTGCTAAGAATATAGCTTCCAATATGAAAACAGATGTTGCTTAATAAAATCTGTGTTTTTTATTCAATCCTAATGAAACTTTTACAGTTGATCAATAATATATCTGACTTCATTATATATAAATTCAACTGCTATGCTATATCTTTAAATTTGTGTTTTTAATTCGCTTAACAGCTGCAGTTATTGATACAATAGACCTTCTACATACTTTTCCACAACTTTATCATACCCTCTACCAGACTTTTAATGGATTCAGGCTATAAATAAAAAAGCGTTTGTTTTAATTTTTATTTACATGACACAGGAACCGGAAGACGAAAATCGCTAATGCTAAAAGGGAAAATTGAGAGGGAAAGGGTCACATGCGGCATGTGTAAACATATTTGAGTTAATTAGTTTAAGTGTTCAAGCGAGTCGGGCTAAAAGCAGAGAAAGGACTCAAAATGTGCTTAAAAACGCGTAAAAAGTGCGAAGCTCATTTTGTTAAATAAACAAATTTATTTCATTACATTTAGGCGAGTTGAGCAGACGAGAAAAGAAACACAAGCGAAAAAGTTAAGCACAAAAGACTTGGGCCTGTCACAATAACTGACACGAAGAGCTTTGATTCTAAGATACCCTGTGATATGCTTAAAGCAGTCTAAAATTAAGGTAAATTAAAGGAATCTTGAAAAATGTGTGTATTTAAGAACTAAAATATACCTTTATGAATAACATTAATCATTTCTTTTTCTTTTCTATATAAAAGTCCTCCCATAATTTAGCAGTGAGTTAAGCCTTTAATTGTTGAGCTTCTCTTGAATAATTAAATAAAATAAAGATGTATTCTAACTGCACTTTTCACATTCACTTAAACTTCCCACTCCTTTTAAGACATACAAGTAACTTGAACATATTTAAAATGCAAACTTTAAGGTATTTTATTGACATTAGTGATTATTACATGCGTAGTTTAATTTCCTTTGAAGTTGCCATTAAAGAAACTTGAATTTGAATTAAATGTTTAATGTATTTAAACTGAATATGCATTTAACTGGAATCAATCAGGATTATAGTCGACCGAGCGACCATTTTGAATGGCCAAGCACAAAAGCCAGAAATCAAAACAGCGAAATGCAATCATGTTGAAAATATTTGCATATGCTGCGCCTGCCTCCCCGCCGCTCGCTCACACCAACCGGAAACGGAAGTAAACAGAGGCCAGCAACAACGGCAACAAAAACAAAGACAAAAGTAGCTCAGTTTCACAAAAGCCAAAAAATTCGACTGAAAGGCACCAAAAAGCGTTCCAATGAACTGCGCATTCAGCGCATCCGACAGAAGGCAACCAACAAAAAAGGAAATTCAATAATGATGATGATGAAATATTGAAAACTGCTTCGTTGCAAGCCCATTTCAGAGACTCCATTTGGCTTCAGTTGCAGAGAAAGAGAATCCTTGCAGCTGAAGACTGCCTTAATGCTCGAAGGAAATCAAGCTGAAAGACTTTTAATATGATAAATGCTGGGAATATATGATGAAATCTGTATTTGTCTTTATGTCTGAAAGAAACAGGGAAAATAAGAAGAAAGTGCGTTTAACTTACATACATAAACAGCCTTTTAGATTGAAGTTCTGTTTTGAAGAAACATTTTTAAATATTTTTCGTAGTTTAAAAATAGTTTTCATTCGGTAACTGTTTCTGGTCTGGCTGTTAACTGAATATTTTTTATTTATTTAGTTATCCTTGTACCTCGACACTTAAGTTTGACTCGACTAATGCTGCTCATCAAAAATATATGTATATATACCGTGTGGGTTCCCATATATTTCCTTCATATTTAAAACCAAATTAAAATAATCTCTACACGAGTCAAATAAAGTAATGAATACGTCAACAACCTTGTCGTTCTAGTCTAACAATATCAAACAATATATTTAAATTCCTGTTAAATTTGTAATTACTTCTTAAGTTTAAAACCAATTAAATTAATAATGAACCCAAACAAAATGTAATTGACAGCTTTGAAACACATGTAGCTTAATCGATAAAGACAGCTTTGAACATATAAAATTCTAAACAAAAGCATGCAATCCAAGTAACACACACAAAATACACACACTTCACACACACACACTCGCCTCTGGGCGCCTCAACAGCTGCGGGGAGACAAAGGCAAAGATGTCAAATGGAACTGAAATGAAAATGAAAAAAACGTGGAAAGTAGCAAAACAGAAAATCAGTGAGCAAAAAAAGAACTGCAAATGGGTTTTGAGTAAAAAATAGGGTGTAGCGCAACGAGGTAAGTGGTTGTAGAGGAAATTGTGGGGGGAAGGGGGTGTGTACAGTTAACTAGTTAACTACTTCTTCCTGGCAACATTTATTGGCGTTTTGAGTGGAGTTTTCCGACTTCAAAAAATCGATGGCAGACTGATTAATTAAAAACTGTTTGAAAAGCTGAAGTTGAAGAGACCTTTGTAAATGTGTGTGTGTGTGTGTTGGGTGTGTGTGTGTGTTGGATGTGTGCGTGAAAGTAGTTCAAAGATAAAGCTGTAGCATGCAAGTTGGCCAATTGCATCCAATAAGCAGGCAAAGAAACATGCGTGTGTGTTGTGTGTCTGTGTGTGTGTGTCAATTTGTGTGTACTCTTGATCCTGGCTTGATGGCAGTACAACTACCTCTGCCAATACACTCAGAAATCAAATCATCCACAATTTTACAAATCAGCTTATTATTCAGAAAGTGTATTTCTAAAAACAAGAATTTTTCTTTTCCTTAATTTCAGGTTATATTTTTCTAAAATGTAGAAAAAAATGCTATAATATTCAATTTGATTTTTCATATGTAAAATAAAAACTTTTTAGATAGTTTATGAATTCATATAATTGACTAAAAAAACTATCAACGAAAGCTAAACTCTAATATAAAAGCCGAACCCGTAAATTTAATTACTTGTTTCTGAATTCTGGAAAGTACTTTTGCCTCTTTATATTATAGAAATGCATTTATAAATAATATAAAATATTTCTAAATAATTAAAAGAGAATACATCATTTGTTAGCCTATATTTAGAAAATATTTCTCGGGCGATTTCTTTTAAGGTCATTATATTTTTTGAGTGTAGCTGTAGCTATCTGCTGCAGATGCAGTTCCGTTTTTGTCTGCTAGAAGGCAAAATGAGTTTGCTTGGCAAGGCGGAAATGGAATGCTTGCCTGGTCACAGGGCCAGCAGAGGGCCGGGTTCAAGAACCCACAAAGGACTATAAAGTGCTACTCACAGGTAATGCCGAAATGGGCGGGGGCGTTACGCCCATTTGCCAATTATATTGTTTGCCATTGAAAGAGAAACCTTGGCCTCGTCGTCACATTTGGCAATTTTCGTGTGAACAACTTGTTCAGCTGTTGAATCCGTTGAGGCTGCTGCCAAATCTGTTCAGGCTGTAAAATTGAAGCAGTGAAGCAGTGTTGCCTGAGCAACACCATTTCAACAGACGCCACAACAGACGACGACCATCCAATAAATGGCCAATTAAAACACAAATGAGCCAAGCAACAAACACAACAACACCAATAATAACCAGAAGAGCCCTATATATATATATATATATATATATATAAGCTGATAGCAGATGGCAGCTGGATGAATGCGAAATGAAAATAAACATGAATTGGTTTATATAAACATGCATACCCATTAAATGTGATATTACTTAACGATCTGCTGGAGAGTCCAAGAAAAAGTGTTGGGCAATAAACACACAGCCAATTTCAGTTGGAGAAATGAAAAGAAGGAAGACAACTTTTTTATAAGTACACTTCTCATTCATTTAAAATTTTTATTGATGTGTTAGGCGCAACTTGTTTATCAGTAGTCAAGGGAAAGTGTACAACCTTTTTTGTTTTATTGTATCAACAATACAAAATATTCATTATAAATACGATATTAGCTGGTTTCTTAGATGGGTTTATACAGACGTATAAACTTTATAAGATAACACATCAAGAAAAAGAGTTATAAATAATTAATTAGTTAGGCTACTATAAACTTTATGCAATGTGTATAAGAGGTATTTATAAATACGTATTTAGTTTATATACAAACAACAAACATTGTTCAATCTGTCAAACAACAATCAGCAATTTTAGAACTTAGTTAAGGAGCTTACTTGTTACAATTAGTTTAAATTTATGTGAAAGGTCACATGCTTAGATTAGGTTGACTGACTCTTTAAATATCTCTAAAATAAACTAAAGTTAAATCTTTGTGAATTTATAGAGTCTTGTTTGTCAATTATCACCAAGGCTAATTTAATTTCATTTTAATATTTTGTTTTAATGGCTATTTAATGTGTTGCTTAAGCTTGTTAGATTTCATTTATTTAACCAAAAATGAGCATAATTACAATTTGCAACATGTTCGACAATGCAAAAACAATATGTAAAAGCCTGGAGCAGCATACGTTCTATTGACGCGATTAGAGGGCATTTCAGAACTGGTTCGAATAGGACAGTGGACAGTGGACAGTGGACAGTGGACAGTGGACAATGGCGCCAGAATCGATTACAGAAACATAGACATTAAATGCAGAGGATGTGACACTAATTGCATTGATTTAACAGGCCCTGCAAGCCATTCAACCATTCAACCATTCAACCATTCAGGCATTCAGCCATTTGGCCATTGAGGCAGTCAAGCTAGCTGAAAGGCAGACAGACAGGAGGCAATTGTGGCGACAACTGATAAAAGCGTTGCTCATCGAGCAAACTGTCCACGGAATACAATTTAAAAGGCAGCAGCAGCCTTATTGCAAAACTCGTTCGTTCCCAGTCAATAAACTCCGGAATTGGCCAGGAATTATTGGAAGCTACTCGCCTGGCTCTGATCTCTCTCTCTCTCTCTCTCTCTCATCTAAAATGGCTTTAGTCGCTTCGCGCTTTGCATTTTCAATTAGAACAAAATTATTGCTAATGAGAATTTAATTCGCACAAATGGTTACAGGGGCGCGACGGGGGGCGGGGTATTGGGTGTGGCATAAATATTATTGATTACATCGCTTAGGCAGGTCAACGGATTAAATGTTTTGTTGCAACTTTAAATGTGTTATTGAAGAAATGAGAAATAATCTTATGAGGGGATCCCAAGTAGTTTTCTGCATGAAATGTAATAATTTAACTTTTTGTTATGTATCACAGGAAACGTGGATTTCAAGTACTATCATCCTCTATAATAATCTTTCCATCTCCTTCTTTTATCTTTTATCTTCTATAAGAGACTAAATCTCATTTCTTTTCTAGCTAAAAATTTGTTGATTCTAGACAAGTCAATTAAGTATCTATTAATATCTGCAAAATAATATGCAGATTTAAGCCATACACACACAACGTTAAGTTAATAAATATAAATAAATATAAAAGAACAAAATAATTCAAAAAATAAAATAATTTCGATGATTTTCCGAGGCGCACACCCGCTGAGCTAAATTCACCTGTGGGCTAAGTGCGGCTTTGCACCACTAGCAAAGTCACAAGCCCTTATAGTTGCGTTGTGGTGAGTATGTTCGTGCACACGCTGCCAAATAAAATTGCCGCTTGGTGACGCTGCACTAGCCACGGCAGGTGGTTGTCTGTGCTTGACGAAGCTTCAAACTGGTACTCGATGGTAGTAGTCTTTACTAGACTCAAGCTGACATTTTTTGAAGATAGGAAAAAATTCGAAATGTTATTAAACTATCATTAAATAATTAAAATATTTATAGTTTCGGCAAAAGGGCTTTTAATTTGAACAGCAGTTGCTTACCGTTTTTTTTTTAAGGAAACTATGTATCTGTAAAAATAATAGTTTTCTGCCTGCAAAAAGAGAACTATAAAAAATTGCAAATTATTTGCAAATTAAAATTATCGCCCAGAACTAAAGTGAACTGCATGTTTGCTGATAAGCTATAAATATCAAGTGGCTATTCAACTATATTTTGGTCTGTCATTATTGGATTTTTGAGACACACGTTTCGAGCAGATTGCTACGTGCCCAACAGCTTAATGTGCCAACCAGCCGTATGCGCAATTTTTTAGTGTTCGCTTTGTAGTTTGAAATGAAATTTGGTGAATGGGTTAAGAGCTGGGACAAAAGTTGTGAATAAGTAATTGAATACTGAAACGAAATGCTGACACGTCGTATAAATAAAGCAGCTCGAAAGCTGGCCGGCCGATAACTTGTTGATAACAACGAATACGGCGAACAAAACATAGAAATGTGAAAAACCAGAGAAACATATTTATGACGCAGGCGCCAAAACAAATCCTGGAACTGGAAGCCGAAAGCGAAAAGCGAAAGCGTGAAAAAAAAACTGATGGAAAGGGGAGGTGTGTGCAACAGGGAGAGCAAACAATGGTTGGCATTCAATATTGAATGTGAGTGGGCTGGAATTGCGATGCTCGGGAAACCGCACAAATGTTTCAATTCTCGCACAAACACACAGCGCAGAGAACAGTCGCAACTTGTGAGCCCAGCGCGACAAACATGTCGTCCAAGTGCTCCGTTAATTAAAGCCATTAAATATTTAGTGAACAGTTTAGCTTCTCAGCTCATTAACTGCGTTGTTATTTTTTAACATGGGTCTGTTGGAGACATTGCGTCGTTTGACTCCTGGCAGTCCTTCTCGGGGCAGCTGCAACATTGAGCTACAGCATCGAGTTGCTGGCGACAACAGCAGCAGCAGCAGCAGCAAAATTAAAACGAATCTCGCCGAGGGGCCAGCTCGGGTGGCGCCACTGGCTCAGGTCACGGAGCAATCGTTGCAGGTGTGGCGCAGTTTGCCAGCGGAAATCCGACATGATCCCAGCATGGCCAGCTTTCAAATGGAGAACGAACGCATTCACGGTGAGTGAGGGGATTGAGGGAGGAGTAAAGGAGTGACACTCAGAAACAAATTATTGCCCTGCAATTTAGAAAATTGTCCTAAAAGAACAATCGCTCTTGACAATTTTCCTTGTTCTTAATAGTAGTTTCCGAAAAGTATAGACAGGATTTGTTTACTTTTTAAAAAATACAACAAATATAAATTCATTATTAAGAAATGCATTTCTGAGATGTTGAAAGGAAAACCTATATTTTCACATATAACTTTACAATAAATTAACAAAATTTCTTAAATTTAGAAAGTAATTTTTATTTTTTGAAACTATTCTCAATTATTAAAACACTATTTGTAGAAATAATTTATATATATCAGAAAAAGAGAGTTTACCTTTTTTCTGTCCTAAAGTTTATGGTTATCTTAAATTAATTTATATTATTATATAATTTATCTAAAATATTTGCAACAAACTATTTTTTATTCGAATATTCGAATTCTACTCTCTGATTAAGCTACAATTGGCGCGAAAAATACCGTAGATATTCTAAGTTTGAAGTCCACGTTTTTTCTGAGTGTATGCGTGGCTGCTTCTTCTAGTCAAATAAAAATAAAGCTTATCACACAACAATTGAATCAAATCAAACTACGCGTCACAAAAAACCGAGTCGAAATGTTTTCTGCTTCAATTTGTGTCGAGCGACAATAACACAAATCGCAATCCGCTTAACAAGCAGCCAGCTAATCGAATATTAATCGCTGTCAAATCGATAAATTGACAATCACTTGACAAGGATTCAAATAATAGCCTCATGCATTATTTATATGTATTTTCGTTGGGGTGCGTGGGGCATTAAAGGTTCCACGGCGTGCAACAGCGAGGCAGAGCCGGAGCCAGAAGCAGAGGCAGAGGCAGCGGAGCACGACATCGATTTGGGTGCCATTGAACTGGAGCCGGAGGAGGATGGGGCAAGTCGCCGGCTGCAGTTGCAATTACAAGATGCACCCAGCTCCAGTTATGCGGGCTCCGATTTTCTCGACATTAAAATGAGACCGAGTGGCGAGGGTGATAAGAGCACCGATGATGAGGCAACCACAACGCACTCGGAACACGAACCGCATGCAAATGGACCCGGAAATGCCAAAAGTCAGGCCAGGCGCATCCATCACAGATCCAAACGTTCCAAGGAGCAACTGAAGCGGGATAAACACTGGAAGCGAAGTGGTTTGCTCATCTTGTGGCTATTTGCAGCTGCTGTGCTGATCACTGTGGGTGAGAAGCATCTGCTGGAGAAGATCGTCCAAGTGCCGCGAGGAGAACCAGGCAAATGTGGGTTGCAATTTGACTCACATGTGAACAGAGACTCAATCCTTGGAGTCTTTTAGTTTTCCAGCTGCAACAGAAGCCCACAGGGGACTTTAGACTGAGGCTGCTTGGCCCCTTCAGGAAGACCTCGACACTGCTCAGTGAGAATAAGGAGGACTCAAATCAAACCATCACTCCGAATTTTCTGTTTGTGCAACCGCAAATATCTCAAAGTGGTGGCAACAATCGCAGTCAAGTTTTTAAGGTAAAGTTAACATATTATTATTATTATTAAATGCAGCAAAATCACAAACATTTTACATAGCTTATGAAATCATTTATTATAATAGAAACCCTAAATTTGTAAAGCATAAAAGAGCTAACCTCTAAAAGAATAGTTGAAGGAGTTAATTTTATTACATATTCAAACTTTTAGAAGTAGAAGGAGGAAGTTTCTTAGATTTTTTGTATTTTTATTTATTTTGTTATATTTTTGGAAATTTAGAAATTATTATTATTATATTAATATTTATAATAATAGAAAAATAGCCTGGCTAGTTTTAACCAATTTGGAATTTCAGAAATTACTTTTTGATATATATTTTACTTTTACTTTCTGTTTCTTGCACAGAACATTTTGGAGCCCTGGCAGCTGGCTCTCGTTTCCGAGGCGCACTTGCCACAAGCAGCCGCCGCGGCACGCAATCGCACCTTTCACCTCAATGAGCAGCTGCAGGATCAACTCTCCCGTGAGGATAGCAAATTACGACTGCATATCTACAGCAATGTGGAACAGGATTTGGCCATTGAGTTGAAGTACAATCCAGTGATAGTCAATACACGCACTGGGAGCATTCTGGCGGGGATTATCCTGCTGCTCTTCTATGGCCTGCTCGTTTGGGAGCAGTTGGAACGTCCCTTTGTAGCCATGATCTGTTCGATACTGTCTGTCACAGCGTTGGCCGTGCTCCAGGATCGTCCCAACATGGACGAGATGAAGGAGTGGATGGATATGGAGCTGCTCACGCTACTCTTTTGCATGATGCTGCTCATTCTGATACTGACGGAGACGGGCATCTTTGACTATTTGGCTGTCATCTGTTTTGAAATATCCGGTGGCAAAATCTGGCCAATGATCTACAGTCTCTGTTTGGTGACGTGTCTGGTTTCCAGCATGCTGGATAATATGACAACGGTGCTGCTGCTGACACCAGTCGCCATTCGATTGTGCGAAGTGATGCAACTGGACCCCATTCCAGTTGTGATGGGCATCATTGTCCATGCGAATATTGGTGGGGCTCTGTCGCCCATTGGAGATCCCATCAGCATCATCATCAGCACCAATCATTTTATTGTGGAGAATGTAAGTTGGGAGTCGAGTGGAGATTGATCTACTTTAATATTGATTTATTCATTTCTTGTAGGGCATCAATTTCTTCACCTTTGTGGCTCATATGTTGCCTGGTGTTTCGCTGGCTGTGTTGCAGAGTTGCGGCTATTTGCGTCTCTATTATCGCAACATTGACACACTGCGTCTCAATGAGCCCAAAGAGTTGCGTGAGTTGCGTCGCGAGATTCGTGTGTGGCAACGTGCCATGAATGCGATTGCTGCCTGCTCCAAGGATGCCCAGCTGGTGCGTGGCACGCTCCACGGCAAAGTGAAGCAACTGAAGCGGACGCTGAGACGCAGGCAGCAAGGCGTGGCATCCACAGAGATCTATGCGAATACGCTCGATGAACTGAAGCAGAAGGTAAGAAGTTAGAGAATCATCGGAATTCTAATATAACTGATTCCAAAATGGGTGTCCAGTGGTAACCAAGTTTATCCAAGAGTCTACACTCAGAAAAAAAATCTAACTGATATTTAGAAAATTACATAGAATTAAAAATGCGCTAAAAACTAGAACAATTTTATGACTTGTTTTGAAGCCAGCGAAAAATGTTGAAATCATTTCTAAGCAAGTCGATTCGTTTATCTCAGTGTAGAATCGAACTTACTTCAAAATGGGAATCAAGTGGAGACGAAGTTTAGCCAAGAGTTAGTTGCTCTTACCATAAATAAACCTATCTTTACAGTATCCGATAAAGAGCATGAAACTGCTGCTGCAATCCTCTGGCGCTCTGATCTTTGTGATCGTGTGCTTTCTGGTGCAATCGGTGCCACATTGGAGAACTCTGCCACTTGGTTGGGTTGCGCTGCTCGGTGTCATCCTGCTGCTGATTGTGCTGAATCGGGAGGATATGGAGCATTTGATACATCGCGTGGAGTGGACGACGCTGCTCTTCTTTGCCGCCATGTTTGTGATGATGGAGTGTGTGGAGCGACTGGGACTACTTGTCAGCATTGCTGAGCTAACGGAGCATGTGATCCTGGCTGTGAGCGAACAGCATCGATTGACGGTGGCCATTTTCATGATCCTTTGGACATCGGCATTGGCCTCATCGGTGCTGGACAGCATTCCAGTGGCAGCAATGATGGTCAAGTTGGTCAACTCGTTGGTTGCCAAGGAATCACTTGGCTTACCACTGCAGCCCCTGGTTTGGTCTTTAACCCTGGGCGCCTCCTTGGGTGGCAATGGAAGTTTGTATGGCGCCTCGGCGAATGTGATCGCAGCTGGCATTGCCGAGCAACATGGCTATAAATTATCCTTCACCCGCTATCTGAGGACGATGCTGCCCATGATGTTGGGCCAGGTGACCCTAATGACCATCTATCTGATGGTATCCCATGTTGTGTTCAACTGGGATTAAATACTAACAACATATGTTAATTAGTTTAATCGATCTATGTGTTGCCAATTTCGGGATATTTGATATCAACTGGAACTTTTAATTAAATATATTTATCACATTCAGTATTTGGAAAAGCGTATTCAATTTAAAATTTGTCTTTTCATGGTTTTGAATAACTCTTATTGTCTTAGAAATGTAATCCGTTGAGTGTAAATTGTTTAGCTCGTTAAATTAAAATTGTATAAAGTTGATGTCACCAAAAAGAAATATGAAATAAACTTGAGAGCTTATATTCCAAATTTTAACTATCTAGCTTTAATATTCTCTGAAATGGGCTTATCGAACCGACTCATCTTTTGATCTACAGCAAGAATATACCTTGTGGAATCGAAGGTATCTCCTTCTATCTTGACTCGAGCTATTCACAAATGCAGTTCTGTTTAGACCAAGTTCACTTATTTCAAATCTGAATATTTGTACTGCCTGATTTTAATTATTGCTTACACATCACTTGGTATATATACTTTAGTTCTCACATAAACCAATTTGATTATTGATTTTGTGTGTGTGGAAACAGCTGCGTATAAAGTTTACCAGTGTTTTATTGAACCCATATCTGCTCTTGCGTCTGCGACTCTTATTCCTCGTTCCATAAATAAATAGTTATGATGGAAAATTCTTCAAGACTAACGTTTATTTATAGAGACACCCACTTGAACAAACAAAGCATAGAAATTAGTTTCAAAGTCAACAGCTGAAAGGAAGCACGCCATGACACTCCATAAGTATTAATAACTTTTCTATGTTCTAAATATAAATACAAAGTAAACATAATATCATGTGTAATAATTCTATAGGGAATTTCGACGGTATTCGAAAACAAAATAAATATTTATCTTTAG
Source organism: Drosophila macrothrix (assembly GCA_035042055.1). Lineage (NCBI taxonomy): Eukaryota > Metazoa > Arthropoda > Insecta > Diptera > Drosophilidae > Drosophila > Drosophila macrothrix. The sequence continues at coordinate 7,330,070 of JAWNLX010000124.1, read as the reverse complement.
TGACGGTTATTGAATTGTTAATGACCTTTGAAGTCAACTAACACTACGCAACTTAATAATTTATGATCATTTATTTAAGAGTTAACCGAACACAAAATAATGAAATATTTTTACTTTCATCTTTTTATGAATCAAGATATTTAACGATCTTCAACAAATCTGTAAAAATATGCACACATCGCAAGGCAATAATAATTAATATATTCTAGGTAATTAATGAAGAAACAGAAACATCATATTATTATTGTCGTTATTATTATTATTGTCATCATCTTAATATTATTATTATCATTACTATTTTTATAATTATTATAAGAGTCACTGCGACCACTTGAGTCCTTTGTTATTCTCCATTATAGATGAGTTATAGCCGCATCATAAATCACTTGTAATATTCATTATGACAAATAATGTTCATCAATAAATTCTCTTACATTTTGCTGAAGACTTCTCTTGAACTTGTGAACAATTTGTAGCGTGAAGGAAAAGCTCAAGAATCAATTTGTCCGTCAAGTGAAAACAAATAACGCTTCTGGCAAGTGCCCCACTGAGATTAACACAACATTTACACAAACACACACATACAATAAAAGAATAACAGAAGCGGAAAAGAGAAATAAGAATTAGAGAGAGAGAGAGAGAGAGAGAGAGAGAGAGAGAAACATTTTGTTAGTTAGTTATTTCCGCTTTCCACGGATTCCACGCGACATTTTCCCAAAAAAAATAAAAACAAAATTTTTGTGTGAAATCCACTTTGAGTTGAGTTGACAGTAGATGGCCGACAGAGGTCGCCACCGGTTGAAATTGCCTGTCAACGAAACGTTTTTTAATTAAAAGAAAACAGCCACAAATTAGTAGCTCAATTAGACAAGTGGAAAATGTGTGAGAAAAAGCGATTCCCTCAGATTCTCTCAAGTGAAAAGTGTTTGTGTTTGTTGCATTTGTGAAAAGATATAGAAAAGTGGCCGCAAAAATGTCTGCGCCTTATGCATATATAAAGCCCACTTTTATGATAACCGATCACTCCGAGGATCCCTATCATCTGGAGCAGGAAACAGCTGCGGCCAACGATGACTACGATCCGGATGAGGATGAGGATCGCAAATCCAAGTTGCAGGATTTAATACATTGGCTGCACTCCAATGCCAGACAACGTCGTCGATGGTGAGTGGAAAATTTTACGTAAATTAAGCATACGCCTCGTGGCCAGCATTAATTTACCAGTACCCATTCCACTGGGGCTCAGGCGCAAAGTTTTTCAATTAAACAGACCAAGCATATAATTGGTCTTAATGATATTGGCCACGCTACTCCAACGGCGTTGTTTTTTGTTCTTTTTTTTCATTAAGAACTTTTCATTTGATAGCATTTATGCGTGGGTTTTCTTCTACAAATCCCCTCTTTGTTTCGGTTTTTCGGTTTGGAAAATTCTAATTTTGTCTAATTGAGCTAATTGCAATCAAATTGTGCACGTTATTTATTGAGCCCAGCTTTGATTCATTTGCATGCGTTTTTTACATTTGATAAGGCATATTTTTATATATTATATAAATAAATATTATATATATAATCGAAAATTACGAGGAGATCGAGTCTATTTTAGACGGAGTATGGAACCTTAATTTTAAGGTATATATATATATATATATATACACATTTGATCTGATTGATTTTATAGTATATATTTATTTGATCTATATTAAAAGTTTCAGAGACTATTAGAGCAAGAGACCTAAAATGTGGAATATAAGATTTTGGATACTTTACTTCACTTTATCAATAGATGCCACCGTTTGGCGACTATCGATACAAGCTGATACATTTAAAAATATATATATATTTTCATATTTCAAAAAATATTTTCATTTGGATAAACATCAGTAAGTTTATCAAATGTTGAACAGCGTATCTCCCAGTCGACCCCCCCTCTTGTCAATGGCATTCCAACTTGTTTTCATTCTCAGTTTTAAGAATATACACAACTGATTTACGATTGTAGATTCATAAATAAGATAAACAGTGTCTTCTCGGCAACTTTGTTTCTATAATGCATTTGCCTTGTCTGTGTTTTTAATTAAAATAATCCGCAGAACAACTGGTCAATAATTGCTTCTAAGCAATTACTTAATGTAAAAAAGCAAGTATCATTTTGATGTACTTCAAATGAATTATGGTACATTAAAAATGTGACTGCAAAAAAAAACTGGTTAGAGAAATATGATTGCATTTAATTAAAATCTCTATTTTTATTGACTTTGTCGCACCTTTGACGCATATAGTTCCAAGAATAGTTTATGCATTCGTAAATCTGTCTAAAATCTCTCCATTAACGTGACAAACAACAAATATACTTTATATGTGAATCGAACGAATAAAATATAAACATGACGCAGCAGATCGTACAAATCTAGTCACGACAATTTATGGCGCTATAAATATAGCTCATAATACTATGCAGAGGGGAAAAGAAAATTAAACGCCAGCTTTGAGGCCATTTAAATATCAATTTAGTCATTCGAGTGCAATCGTTATCTTTAATTAAAAGTTCCGCTAAGCTCTGACTCAAAACTTAAATCTAATTGACAAAGATTACAGCGCGGTTTTAATCAACTTTATCTCAGATATTAATACCCTAAAACACATTCAAAATGGTTAAAAGGCGTATAACGCAGCTGTGGGAATACATGTAGCAGGCAGCAGAAAACATATCTAAAATATATAAGAAATATAAAATATGTGAATATATATAATATATTTATTTAAAAAAATGTAAATAATTCGATTTTGTATAGCAACAAAAGCATCAATTTTAAACGTAGACCTTTTCTATTAATATTTAATGCACAATGACATATTATTTATTATTCATCAACTGCACAACTTTCATCAAGATCGGTTAAGATACACCCAAGTTATAGTCTAAAATATATTATCATGCGTGTTTGAGAATAACATAGTTGTTTTTACGCCCTCTCTAAATAATACGAGCAAGTCCACGTGTGCTTACATTTGGGTGTGCAGAAATATGTTACAGTTGAGGGTATGCCGTAGTCAGGTTTACGCCACTACAGCATTCTTACTTGTTTTTTACAAGTGTTGCACAAAATATTTATAAGCTGTTTATATACAGAAAAAAAGCATCATTAATATTTATAGCTATTAATTTTATTTAAGCTTCTTCAAAGTCATTTAGTTTTCAATAAGGGTGAAATTTTTGTTATTTTTGCCAAATGGGATTTTTTATCTGGTTTTTGGTCAGAGTTGTTGGCCTTGGCATTGACATATTGAGTACTCGTCTGGTGTCTGGTGGCGGAGTTGCTATCAATTTCATAGCCACACATAAAAGTCGTTAACAACAACACATACACGCCCTCACACACACACAGACACTCGCGCACACACACACAAGCACACACACACACATGCAGTGTAAGAGGCAATAACAATTACATTGTGATCAATTTTGAATGGGGAATAAGACACAGAAGCGACAACTAGAAAAAAGGGTGGACTAATATGATGATGACCAGGTGAACACAAGAGGGGGGGCTTTATGGAGGGTAAGAGTAGGCGTGTCTGGGTCAATATGTTCTTGGGCCTTGGCCACGAAGTGAGCTTGTGTGTGTGTGTTTTATGTGTGTTTAGTTTGCGGAAACATGCCAAACACGCTCTCTGCTTTCTCGTTTCCTCTTTCTACTTTTCTGCTTTCTGCTTTCGGCTTTTCCGCCCCCCAAAATGTACATGTGGGATTTCCGCTAAGAATTTTCCGTCAACGAGAAGGGTTTTTAGGCCCTCGTAAAGCTGGCTAAGTGTGTGCGTGCCCTTTCGGGTTGTCTTGTGTATTAAACGCTATTCAAATAATAAAAATACGAATTAAATATATATGCAATAAGCACTCCATTAAAACTGGTGTAAGAACTTAACCTGACTGTGAACCTTTTTTTATTTGAGTCAGGCTTTTAAGAGTATTTGAATTCTTCTAAAAAGTAATTTGTTTTTAAGATGGTTCACTTTTTTTTTATTAATTTATTTAAAACGATTTAAATAACTGGAAATGAAAGCAACAAGTTAAACAATATACATCAAAATTTAAAATGAAAAAAGCAAAACAAAATATGAGGCTATTAAAATGTTTACCGTTCAACTTATTGTTCAACATTGGGGAAGCCCGTTAAAAAATAACCAACAGACAAAAAAAGTAAGTAAAATGTTAGAGGTTTAAGATAAAAAGGAGAGTTAAGATATTTGGAGAGAAATTTGAGTAACGCTAGGCAAATCTCTGAATCTGTGGTAAGATAATCTCACTTCAATTATTATATTAACATTTAGATTTAAGTTGTTAAGTCGTTGATAAACGATATCAAGTATTGCTCCATTTGAATATATTGTAAACTAGTTCCTCAGCTGCTTGTGTTAAAAATTGATTTAAATGTTTACAAAATGGCATTGTTAAGGTATTTAATGTGAATATTATTCACATTATTATTATTAACTTGCAAAAGGTATTTCAATTTCAAATTGCCATTCTATTAGCTTATGCTAAAATGGATTATAACTTAGTTACCTCGGCTCGTTGCAGCTACTTGTTTGCTTCTGGTTGCCTTTATTATTCCTTGCTTATATTTGCAGAGCAAACAAACTTCCCATGCAAATATGAACAAGGGCATGAACAAATGCACAAATGTTCAACAGCTGCAGCTCAGCAAAGAGCAAAGAGATATCACATGGCACATCACATGGCAGATTATCACATTATCACATGCCATATTATACGCACACTCATACTCAACTAAATGATGGCAAACTGTTTGAGCCTTGAAACACACACAGGCACACACACAGGCACACACAGGCACACACACACTGACAGCCAGACAGACACACTCAGAAAAAAATCGAACTGAATCTTAGATATTCGCCACAGTTTTGGATCTACAGGTAACTCATCTTATTATTCAAAAAGTATATTTCTAAAAATCAGTGTTCTTCTCTTCTGCAAAATTTTAAGATTTAAAAAAAAAATTCGAATTTCCTCGGTTTAAAATTAACAAATATTTAGTATTTTTGTATATAAATATATATTATTATTATTATTCTGAGGCAGTAAATTTGTATCTGAATTTTGGATAGGATTTTTTAAGAATCAGGATTGAAATAAACATTGTCTTATTTTTGGATTGTTGATTAAGCAAGCCTTTCATATTTTTACAAGTTTCCTTTCTTATATACACAAATGACATGTAAAAACAATCGAAAAGTTGCTAGTTTTTAAGGAGACTTTTTTGCCGAGTGCAGGCAGTTATTAAGTCACCGTTAGAGTGACAGACAGTCACCGCTTTTGCAGTCACTTCACATCTACTGCGCCTTTCAGTTTCATTATTGGCCCTGGGCCCCGTGCGGAAAATTGCAAAATAAAGGAGCGTAAATTCCACTTGAAAGCGACTTAAGTGACAAACAGCGCGTGGCTGTCGGAACAACAACAACAACACTAACAACAACTAAACGACAACTAAAGAACAGAACAACAAACAAACAGCATAACAACAACAATTCAACAGTGTTTGACTGATAAGATACCATTTCTTTTAGGCTGCACATCGCAACATGAACTTTGACTTAAAAACAAGTTTTCAAATTTAAATCGAAAAATTGATCGTTGCGCAAAAGCTTCGTCAATATTTTTTTGGGGCTAAAATCAAGTTTTAATTTTAGAAAAATAAACTGAAATCTATGAATAAATTATAAATGCAAAGTTAAGCTGGAGCAGAGATCAATTAATTAAGCAGTGACCTATTGTTTAAGGTGAAAACTGAGCAACTAAAAAGCCATAAAAATCTACGGGGTATAAGCTGAGTGTATAGAATGTAGTTAGCCCTTTGCTCACACTCAATAGGGTATATGCAGCTAGCAACGTGTAGTTAATATAATACGCATACGCCTGGGATACCAGGGATAGACTGGTACTCAAGTGGCGGCATGTGCCCCACCATTCACGCACACACACGCACACACACACACATATATTTATATATATATATATATGGATATATATCCATGTTTATGTGTATTGTCGCGTTCACAAGTGTTTTTTTTTTATTTTTTACTTCATTGTCGCAGTCTTTTTGCGCATTTTTTTTGTGAGACGTTTTTAGTTTTGTGTATTCAATAACACTTGAGCAAATTGAGACATCGAGTGAATTGAGATACACACGCACATCAAAAGTCGCCACACGCACACACACAGGCACACAGACACACACACATACACAGATGCAAATTTGTTTAAATTTATCTTTTATACGAGCTTATAAGCAGAATTAGAGCATTTGGGATTTAAGGCTTGAGCTATTCGGCGTTTTTTATTCAGTCTATAAATAAATGCAAGCCATTTTTTTCTTTCTTTTTTTATTTTTTTTTTGCTGTCAATTTGACAACATTTTGGCTCAATTCGGAGAATTTCGTAGGGGGATTTTTTCTGGCTTTTCTGCTGCCCCATCGATTTCGAGAAAGATATGAGCAACAGATAGGGGCACAAGTGAATCCAAAATAACCCATTAAAAATGGGTGAATAGGGTATAATGCAGTTGTGGGAACTTATGTAACAGGTGGAAAGAAACATATATATTGTTGATATGGATCAAAAGCCGCGTCGATTAAGCTATGTCCAACTTTGCAACTAAATGAAATAAGCGATCGAAGACCATAAGAGCTAGGGATTAGATATATATATAAGTTCTCGTATAGGCAGATTAAGTTTATTTCATTTTATGGATAAATGTACCCGCTTTGTATTGATTTCCATTGAAAACTATTTTAAAGAGACAACCTTCCTATTAATCTATAATATACATTGCCATATTATTTATATTATATTATATTGATAAACTGCATAACTTTCATGAATATAACTAAAATATATTTAACAGTAGCTGCAGTGTTCTCAATTCTAAATCAACTCTAATCTTAAAAAATTACACCGAGTTTGTTAACTGAAATATATATTCATATTGGAATAATGTAACAGCTCTGTGCAGGGTATCTGCTAATCGGGTTCTCTTTCGTCCATAGCATTCTAACTTGTTTGTTTTTTATGTTTTCATCTCCATCTCCATCTTATCGTTTCGAGATTTAAGTAGGAGAAAGGGGCACGACTTTATACACACTTTATTCGCATTGAATACAAATATATACTTTAATGTCTACATCATTAATGATGAGGATTGCCTCGTGACCGAAGTTAAAGGTAAGCAAACAAAAAAAAGTATAGCTAAAAAATTAAAAAACATAAAATGACTATTTTTAAAAAAGTATATTTAAAGGCAGCTCAAAATGAACAAACACTTGATGTTTAAACAATTTATTATTTTCATGCTTAGCTTGTTGAATATTTGTTTTTCTCTTGTTTTTTTCTGCGTGTTCCGAGTCATTGAAATACATTATCAATATGCACAAGTGTACAAAAAAAAGTATTTAAACGTATTGAATGCATATATGGACAGGTATCAGACAATGGCAGCTGATTAGTCACAGCTGAATAGACAACGCTTCGACCATTATGTAGGTACACATCTACCCCCCTCTCTCTCTCTCTCTCTCTCACTCTCAGAGTCTGAGGGCTGTTGAGAATCCTCTACAACGTTCAAGTTCAAGTCAAAGAGAAATACGCTCGCTGGAATAAAAGAGAGAGAGAGAGCTAGAGAGAGAGAGATACAGAGAGAGAGAGAGAGAGAGAGAGCAGCGCACATAGGAAAACATATTCAACAGCTTGATGCATGCATTGAAAGCCAAAAAAGAAAAAAAAAAACAAAAAAAAACCGATTGAAAGCTTCGCGTCACAATTTCCAACCATTTCAACTATCGGTCGCTTTCAATCGGCAAACAAGAATACGAACAACAAACAACAACAATAATAACAACAAACAAACGAACATCAAACAGCAACAAAAACCGGGCAAACTGGTTGAAACTGTTGGAGCCGCCACACGGAACACATCGCATCGCATCGCATCCGAGATTTATTCGGTTCCCAACTTTCGCTCGGAACGGACGTGTGCGGTTTTTTATTAGACGCTCTTTTGAGAGCTCTTTCGGTATTTTTTTCGCTCAAATAAATAAACTATAAAAAAACATAGACCACAAAAAAATAAAGCTAAACAAAACAGAACACAAAATTAAATTTAAGCTGCGCAAATTAAAAACCAGTTGAATGTAAAACATTTAAAAAACAAAACAAAAAACCCGCACACAACCGGAAATAAATAAAAAAAAAAACAAAAAAAATAGTAATAAATTAAATAATAAAAAATATATCCAAAAATAAATAAAATTTAGTGTAATTAAAGGCGTGCTTTTGAAGGCAATCGACTGAGTTGAAATTTTGGTGGCTGCTTGCGGAAATAAATGTTGATTAAGATTTATATTCTTGATGAGCATCGATAGCTGAGTTCATTTGCAGGGCAACCCTTAACCGAGCACGCCCCAGCTTAACTCCAACTTGTTGGCTAATTAGCTGTCAACAGTCAATCAAAATGTTTTCCACTAATTTATTTGACATAATGCATTTTTGAACACGTGCCAAAGTTTTTTGATGCAATTAGCTGTTAAATTTATAGATCATAAATAAATATATAATTAATATGCTATGTGAAATATTAAAGTATGCACAGCTGCAACAAAGGTCCTCGTAACCTTTAATTAAGCTCATTAGCCAACATTCTTGAATCCAGTTGTGCTGACCCAGCTAATAAATCAATCAATAACCTAGTCAAATAGCACTTGATATAAATAATTTCGATTAAGTTTGATGGCGTAAGGAAAAACACACCTTAATCACATAATATTAATTGATAGCTGTCTATATAGTGTGTCGTTGTGGTAAGCCACGCAAATAAGTAATATTTTATTAAAGACTTGCGGCATCATTAAGAAAATTACAGAAAGTTCGGCAACCCACCAACTAACAAACCCATAAACACAAAAGGACTATTTTCAAAGAAGCCCTCAAAAGTAGGCAATAGAAAAGTAGTCAACTGAACACTGACTCACACACACAGACAGCCATAGGCAGACAGACGGACAGACAGACAGTTAGAGAGAACGACAGATAAACAGACAGATAGACAAACAGACAGACGGACGTACGCACTATTTGCCGACATGAATGGCTAAACATATTAAAACTCATGCAATTTTGAAGAAGTTTGTTCGGCTTTTTTGGTTAGAGTATTAAATGGACTTTCTTGGCATAAGTGCCAAAAATATTAAATTTGACGTTGTTTCGTTTTTTATGAAAGTAAAATATGTTTTCCGTTAATATAGCTACAAAGGCCTATGCTTAGCTATGGTTTTATTACTTTGTGTACACCCATGTCTCTTTAAAATATAATTTCAAATATTAAACTTAAACTTAAAAAAGTAAATGCAGGAAAAAATTCGAATTTTTAAGAATATAGAAAAACTAACAACATTTACAATGATTTAAAAAAGTTGTATAATAATAAAAAAAATAAATTAAATTTATAATCTTCATAATATTTTTAATTAATATTATTTAAAGAATAGGTTTTTTTCCAAGAAGATATATTTTTATATATTTTTGACATAATACTTAAAACTATAAAATATTATCCCAAAAAATATACTTTCAAAAATACAAAAGATTTGAAATATACGAATAAAATGATATAAATTAAATTTCAATTTGTGGTGTGTGTCCACAAAAATTAATAAAGTCTAATTAGATATTTTTGCCAGTACGAATAATTATTGGGCTGTGTTTATATTGCACGTTGATTATTCTACATTAATTACATTTATCCAGAATGAGGCCACCGAGGCACCGAGAGTAGAAGCAGAACCGTTTTGTGGCTTGGGAAAACACACTATGTGGCAGCAACTGAGTAGCGAAGCAAGACAGCGGCGGCAATTGAGCTGGGCAGAGGCAGCAACTCTCAGTCCCAAGCCAAATGCCCCATGGGAAGCTATAATAAAAAACGACTTAAGCAAGTTATAATCATGGCATAGAATAGACTTTGAATACTTTGCGGTCTCTTTATTTTTTATTTATATGGAAATTTATTTAATGTGGAAAGAGAGTGTTAAAATACTCAAATTCAATTTAAAAATAAAATTAAAATTACAAATAAAATGATGTCAAATTATGAATAATTTCAATTTTTTCTTAAATGAAAACATATAAAAGAAATGTCATAGAAGATCCAACATTTACTGAAAACATTGGGGAATTGAAATCGTTTAAGAATTAGCTCAGAAGGCTGCACAGACTTAGAGAGTCGGAATCTATAATTATATTGTAATAATAATAATCATTTTTATATGTTATAATAAGTATAAGACAACTATCTAATATATTTGTCAAATAAGAATTTAAATATTTATAATTTAATATAAATAAACAAATTAAAGTTGACTGCATGTCTAAAGAAAATGACTCGGAATAAGGAAAGTGTATTTAAAAGTCAGCTCGGCTAACTTGGCATTAAGGAAGACCAACTTGTTGGCCATATTAAGCTGTCTGTCTCTATGCCTGTGTGTGTGTGGCTGTGTGTGTTTTGGCAACTTTTAGACTTGCTGACAAAACAAATTCTTTCATTTCGCATTCTCCTTTCATTTTGCGGAGGAGCAAAACTTTTCCATGACAGCAGCAAACTTGCTTTATTTTCTGTTTTTTGGGTGATTTTATTTTTGCACGTCTCGTTTACATTTCGACAGAATTTCATAAATTTTTTAACTGATTGCCAGCGGCAACAGGAACCGCAACAACTTAATACTTGTTCAATTTGCTCGGCTTCTGGTCTTTTCTTTTTTGTTTTGTTATAAATGTCAGAAGTTGTTTGTTGTATTTTGCAAATCTGAAAGTCATTAGAGTAGCTGCATAATTAACATGACAGGAATTCAGGGCAAATTTGCATGGGATAAATACACACATATTATATTTAGAAATTCGTGTATGTATTTGTATGTGTGTGTATGTATGTGTGTGTGTGTGTGTGATGAGCTGAGACGGGTCATTAGGTCACTCGCTTGCCTGCGTATTTATATTTTAGATATAGCCTGAATCCTATTTGATGTGCATATCAGGACCCAAAGCCAGACACGTGACGTTAATTCATGTGTGTATGTGGGTGTTTGGGGGGTGTGTGTGTGGGGGTGTGTGTGGGGGGTGTGTGTGGGGGGTGTGTGTATGTATGCGGTCAGTTATTCTGCATAATTTAAAACCAACCCGCACAACGGCAACAAATATTTTCGCGACCCGCACATTTTTAATTACTTCAGCTTACCACAATTATTAGTCAATTACTTGACCAATAATTATACAGATTGTGCGGCAGAAGCAGAAAGGGAGAGACAGAGAGAGAGAGAGAGAGACAGGAAGAGTTGGAGAAAGAGATAGAGATAGAGTCGAGTCGAGTAGTTAGCCAACAGCGTAATCAAATCGAAATTAGAACGCATTACACAAACTGAGTGGCAAACAAAATGCACTACGTGACCAAAAACAAGACCTAATACAATAATATCCCCTATATACACACTCAATAACACTAGTCAACAAAGATTTTGAGGCACACACACACACACAAGTAAAAATAAAAAATAAATAAATAAATTTCTGATTTATGGCATATTAAAGAAACTTGGAGAAATAACCAAGCGTCCTAAAGCCCCTCAAACAGAAGTCTTCATCTATTACTAAAGTATTTCATATTATTCATATATAAATTAGGTATATATGGTTAAAGCAGAGTCGATTCAGCTATGTCCATATGTCTGTTAAGATATAAACTTCACATTGATATATACTTTGCCTAGATATCTTATTAATCAACTTTGCAAATTTCATTTAGATGAATTTCAGTCGAAGGAGTAATATAGTTGCAAAGGCAAATATAATTAAAGGAAATATAACCAAACTAAAACCTCTTTTTCATATTAATTTATTTATTTCTTTCATATTTTATTCGAAAGCTGTTTACTGGGTAACTCCTGGCAGAGTTATATTTCTAGAGCATTCTAGCTTGTTTTACATATTTTATGAATAGGAAACTTTAATTTATGAATTATAATTATTACAAATTTATAAATAAGAGACTTGCAATTATGAAGAGAGACTTTAAATATGAATTATAATTATTTCAGATTTATTATAATAAGGACTTTAAGTTACTTTAAATAACTGCTTAGATTTACTCTCATGTCATCGCTCTTGCAGACAGTTGCTTAAATTTGTTGGCTAGTAAAGCCGCACACACGCAACTGTGTCTGTGTGTGTGTGTATGTGTGTGTCTGGGCCTAATAAAAACTTTCGGATCAAGAGAAACGTGCTCACAACTACCGAACAGCATATTTGTGTGTGTGAGTTGTGTAAGTGTGTGTTGTGCCTGATGATTTTTGGGATTCGTTAGAAATGTCGGCATAAGGCGTAAATGAATATTGATTCATTGATTTCTAATCAATTGAGCTTACCCCCTTTTTCCGCCCTCCTCCCCTCCTCCACATTTCCCCTCTCCCCCACTGAGGAATGACAGGCTATTTGCTCTATAAATTTATGTTGGCTGTGTCGTTTAATATCTGTTGTCTAGTTTGCTTTTAGTATTTTTGTTAATTTGTTTGCATTATTAATCCATGGCTTATTTGACGTGGCAACAAATGTTGTTGTTGTTATTGTTGTTGTTGCTGTGTATTTGTGCGTGCCGCATGAAAAACTTCAAGTGGGAGGCAACAGAATTGTTCAGCTTTCGTTTCATTCACTTCAACAGCTTCAAAGTTGACGCAAGTGCAGCCGGCTGTCAAACGTGGCGTATGCGTAATATGCGAGTGACATTTCAAGTGACGCACACAACCGAAAAACGTGCACAACATTTTCAATACAATAAATAAAAATATAAAAGAAACACAAGCATCAAGAATAAACGAAAAAGCAAATTAAACATAACTTCAACAAAATGTACAAAAGAAAGGTTTAAAGCCGCAGGCAAATTCAATATTTGCTGCACAAAATAAATAAAGTAAAACAATCGCTAAACAAAAAACTCGAAAAAATTCAACTACAAGAAACCACAGAAAAAAATGTGTAATAACTAAGCTAAGGCTAACAATACAAGTGCAAAAATTAAAACGAGCCTAAAATTATAAATACAAAAATCGAAACGAGTCTAACAATAAAAAAAAGTCTAAAATTTAATGTAAAAAATATATTACCGAAAAAATACATGTGCTAAAATTAATCATCGCCGAGTTTAAAAAAAAACATGTGATTTAACAATAAAGATAAAGAAAATTAAACAAGTGTAGAAATAACATGTCATTAGACTATTAAAAAAAAAACTATAAAACAAGTATAAAAATAAATTGTGATTTGACTAAAATTAAAATTGAAGCCAAGTGATTTGAACATAATAATAAAAAATTAACAATAAAAACGATAAATTACTTGTCATTTTGTTTAATTAGAGCTGAGACGCTAATTAAAGCGTTAAACAAAGTGACAGCCAATTGAGTAGAAGCCAACAAAACGGCGACAAGCGTTAACAGTTAGTCAACGCTTAAAGCCAACTGCAGACGGGGGCAATAGCAACAGCATCACACATTCAGCTGGCCACAAAAGTGAATAGTGAACGGGCCAAGATAGAAGAGAACAGCCACAAACGTGTTTGGCCCTTCAGCATGCGAATGAAGGTTAACAAGTTCTGCCTGCAGCGACAGGCGTCCGGCCGGAGCGAGAAGTTTCCCCAGACCAGGTAAGTGAAGCGCGCAGACAAGAAAAGAGAAAATTCAAAAGAAAAACAAATTCAACTCTCGTTGCTGAATAATAAATATTGTCTCTGCGAATTAATTACTTCAATAAATATCAACTGACTTGCGAAGTGAATAAAAGTGAGGTGTTTGTAGCATTTGAGTCATTTAGTAAAGAATAACTGGCAGTGCGAATTAATTACAACAATATCTGATTAGCGAAGTGAATTGTTCAAGTCATTTTAGTTATAATAAAAAATCTTAAAGTTTTCTATAATACATATAATTATTAAATTAATAGTATTATACAATAATATACATTAAGGTAGTTGTTCTTCTAACTCTTATCTATTATACAATAATATTTTTCTCTTAATTCTTGTATTTGAGGTTTTCACTTTAAGTATTAAGTATTTAAGAAATGAATAATAAACTCTAGTGTCGTAGCTGAATATTAAATATTGTGCGAATCATTTGCTACTATAAATATTAACTCACTCATTCATTCAATAGTATGACTTGATCAAATCGAAAACGTCTTAAAGTTTATATAATTTATAAATTAAATATATTTTACAATAATGTATTTAACACTTCAAGTACCAGCTTCAACTCTTAAAGTTCCTTGCCTTATTACTTAGCTACGAATAATTAATAATTCTGGGTTTTCCCAAGCCTTGCAAAAAATGTTGCATCATTTTACATTTTAATACCGCGAGATTTTATTTGCCTTTATTTTATATAATGTCTATTTTTTTAATTAGAAATCTGTCCAAATTGTATTAATACTATAGAAAACAAAAAAAATATTTTTATTAATATTAATGAAGTTGTTAAGCAGACCTAACGAGGCAATATTTTTGCTCTACGAATGACCATTATTAGTCAAGAATATTTTGTGTGCCAGCGAAGCGATTTGATTTAAATATTTTTTCGAGGTTTTTTATGCATAAAACCTGTGTACATATTATACAAAGGGTAATTTTTATTAAAGATACTTAAATTTTATTTTCAAACAGTATAATCATGTTTATGTAGAAGATATATAATTTAATAGTGGTTTGGCTTGTATATATACCAACTGTTAAATATAAATACAAATATAAATATATATATATGTAAATTCTTTTGTTTCTATCTTTATATAATGTTAACAAGCACGAAACTGTCAGCAGTTCAATTTTGGAATTGCAACTTCTTATCTGATCCTAATGAAATTTGTACAGTTAATCAATATGTCTGGGTATAATATATTATATATTAATTGCTATATTTCTACAATTGTGTGTTTCATTGCCATCTTGATTTGCCTATGGTACACGAATATATATGCGTTATGGGTTCATAGATGCTTTCTTCAGCCTTTTACCTAATTCAACATAAATTCTTTAAACGCTTTTTACCCTTTTCTAAGCAGCAGCTTTTAATTACCAAGCTAGATTGTTTAAATTTCAACAAGCTGGATTTTTTTTTTAATTAGAAATACTTAAATAAATACATAAATCAGCCGAAATAAATATGCCTTTTGACCTCGAACCCAAAACCCGAAAAACATTTAAGAGTTTGTTCTGTTTTGTGGTCAAAACTAATTTCGGCTGAAGTTAATGAGCAGGACATATGTCCTTTGCATAAAAGGGACGACATCGAAATGAAGAGAGAGAGAGTAGAATCTATTTGAGACCTAAAAATAATGGCATATATTTAATTTCCGTTCGACGACGAAATGTTGGTATGGCAAATGAGCACTCATCAGAGAAGCCTAATGCATATAAATCGAACACTCAGGAAAAAATCGCTCTAAAAGGAAAGTCGCTCTAAAAAATATATGGACTTTTATATTTTTTTTTTAAATAATTTTCAAAAATTTAGAAAAGCTGGTCCCAAATCGACAATCCCAAAAATATGGCGATTTTTTCTCTAAGGTCTCTTAATACAAATGTGTATTTAATAATATGAGTAAGAAAAAAGGTTATTTTAGAGTTGATGGCTTTTGTACACATAAATTGGAAATTTTATGCGATTTTTTTCTGAGTGTAATAGCTGAGAACATTATTGAATTTCAAAGCACAAACAAACAAACAAACAGACGGACAAGACAAGACAATAAACAAGCGACAAAATTCAGTTGACTCGCAGCAGACAGATTGAATCAATCCAAATGTTCATCAATCAATCAGCTGCGCTCAGCACAGCAACAAGGTCAGACATGATGCTCTCTCTCCCCCTTTCCTTCTGTCTCTCCCTTTCTCTCTCTCTCTCAGCCACGTGCGCGTGACGTTGTCCTGGCAATAAAACTTTCCTTTGTTGCTTTGCCAGCAGCAACGTGTTGGAAACCCACCAAATGAAATGAAGAAAATAAAGCAACGAACGAAGTTCAAAGCGAAAGCGAAAGCGAAATCAAAAAACACTAATTAATTTGCACGCTGTTGCTCTCTCCCGCTCTCTCTCTCCCTCCTCCTCACTCCCTATATTATTTAGCAATTATTTTTCAATTTGCCTTTTAATAGACAACAGGCCAATAGAAAGCCCGCAGGAGATGCTAACAATTTCAAAGTCCTGCAAGATTTAGCCTCTGCTTATCTAACGCTACCCGCAGCGCCCTGTAAACTCCCACCCACTGTCCCCTTCTTCTCAAGAAAATAGATTTGGCGTCTAATTTTAGACAAGCGAAAAACAAGCTAAAAAAATGTGGGTCAACTAAATGTACCAAAACGGACAGCTGAGAGAGAGAATGCTCGACTGATCGATGCCCTGTAAGACAAATAAATACAAATGAGTAAACAATTGTTTAAGATAAATTCTAGAAAAATTCCCTATATTTTTGGGATACTACTATTACTACTACTACTTATACATTATTTGTAAGAAATATAACAACTTTAGAATTATTTTTTACTATTTAGAATTGTTTCTTAAAAAATAGAAAAATTTATATGTTTTTTATGGAAATTTCCATTTTAGGTCGATTCTAAGGAATTGAGAATTCAAAACTCTTACGAATTCTAAGCTCCTTTTGCATAGTTGAGATACCCTGCTGCCCATTGGCTGAGCTACAAGTTATTATATAAGAATGCTGATGACGACGACCTCGTCTTAGGCGGCAAGGTCAACAGTTAAGTATGGAGGCATCAGCGCCATTTTGGCATTTGTTGCCCAGCAGCCTGTTCTCTGCACACATTATAAATGCGATTATGAACGTGACAAAGGTTGATGTTCATATTAAATGTAATGTGTGTGCGTGTGTGTGTGTGTGAATGTGTGTGTGTCATGAGTGCGGTGTGCGTGTGTAATGTGAAATGGCAAGTGTCATAAACGTTATACATAATTAAAATATGTTGAGGCCAAAATTGAGAATTACAGAATTACGTCTGACACATAAGAAAGATGGCTGTCATTTGTAGGGAAGAAGAGAGCCTAATACGCATTAGTATCAGTAAGAGTTGACCAATCAAGGTTAAGCAAAACGGGATCTTCAAAAGCAGTGAGCGCCGGGCACTGTGCAAAGAGACGAACTAGTTCGTGAGCGAAGTATAAGTATATAAGATAAGAAAACAACGCATAAAATGGACTGGGATAAAAATTTTGTGTGCAAGTACCCAAAAGTATGCTATGTAAATGTTAAGAAAGGGATCTCTTTTTGGCAATGGAAACTATTTATTTTTTATTAATAAATAATTCATAATAATTATTATTAAAACTTAACTAACCGAAAACTAAAATCAAATAAAATGCATTCATATGTTATTTATAAGTTTAGAAAGACCCATAAAGTATTTGCAATTCCCAGCGTATTAAAAAAAAAACCCGGAAGCAAATATATTATTTATATTCACATGCTCGCAATGCTTGCATACTAAACTAAATTCCAGTTAAAACTTTATAGTCGAGGTGTGAATAGGAATTTCAAAATGCGCTGAGAATGTGCAAGAGAGAGAAAGAGAGAGAGAGAGATAGAGTGCATTAACATACAATTCCTTTTAGTGTGTGTGTGGGAAGAAGTCCCGTACAGCACGTGTGCGATGCGTGGGAAGAGCAGAAAACGAAAATGAGCGAATGAAGAGGGGAACAATTGAATTGTGTGCGTGTGTATGCGAGTGTGTGTGTTTGAAGCGTGCGCGAATTTCAATTAATTAACTCTACTGTTGCTGCTTCTTCAACGCAATGGAAATGTACGGCTGCCAAGAGAGATTTAACATGATTATCACTGTTATAAAAATAACTTATCTCCTCCTCTCTCAATGCCCTCACTCACAGTGTCCCCAGTCGCGTCCAGAGTCCAGGCTGAATTCTATTCACACTCAAAAAAAAATAAACAACGATCGCTTTCTATTTTTCTTTCAATTGCAAAAAATTGTCTCCACATTGAAAACGACTTTTAAATGTCAGACGAACAGTCCCCCAACCCCACCCACCACTGTCCCATCACTCGACCCTTCTTTTTGGGCTGTGTAATTTTCTTATCAATGACCCATATTAATAATCTTTATTTTGTATTTTTTTTAATATTTATTTTTATTATATTCAATTTAATTAAATATTCCAAATTTTGTATGAGTAAACATTAAGGTTTAAGCAATGATTATTCAATCTTGCCAGGCAAACAGTTTCACATAAAATCTATATTTTATTGGGTCGTTTAGAATAACATTAAAGTGTTCAAATTACATAAGCTTAACTAAATTGACTAGTCATAAACTGTAAGCGAGATGAGCTTTTCAATTTAAATGCACGTCATTGGCAAGAAGCTAAAATAACATAACAGTTAATTGGTAGGTATTGTTAAGCACACTCTCTATCTCGCTCTCTTCCCCAGTCTAATTTATTTAGTGAAGCATGCGATCAGCTTTTCTATATATACACACCACCGTCGAAGATAGCAGAGCATATTTGATTTACACCAATGTTCCGCCAAGTTCGCTCTTGTGTCCACTTTTCACCTTTATGCAGCTTTTACAGAGTATTCAGCAGCGCATACGTTTGGCTTGTTTAATTCATTGTATGAATTGAACTTTTCCATTTCGTAGCCGAAGCTCATGTTTCTTAAGAAATTAAAGTCATGCGAGATTCTCTTTCATTTTGTTTTTATTAAATTGCGTTTTATATGACTTATGTACTTATATTTCAACTACTGATAGAGCCACTCGTATTATTATTATTATTATTATGTGCCAAGAGGTTTTTCATTTCATTTCACTTTCTTGTAAGCATTGCCAGGTATCAAATTCAACAGCAACTCTTTCATTGTGCTTGGCACGATTTCCTCAAAATGCAAAAAAGGTTTTCAATTACAATGTAAGAAGTTTTTAATGCGTGTGGCGTTAGCATGAAGTCATCTTGAACGCAGCTGGCCAACGCCAAAACCACAAATTTAGCTGATTTACAAAATATTCTGCAAATGTGGCGAAAAAGTTCTTTCTTATTTTTTTGCGAATGATTTGCAAAAAAAAGTAGGCGAATAAATAGAAAACACTTTGGGCACACCTTTGGAATATCAAATTGAAGGAAAGGGGTGCCCAATGAATATGTATATTTACATTTTGTATTATTATATAA
Source organism: Drosophila macrothrix (assembly GCA_035042055.1). Taxonomy (NCBI): domain Eukaryota; kingdom Metazoa; phylum Arthropoda; class Insecta; order Diptera; family Drosophilidae; genus Drosophila; species Drosophila macrothrix. The sequence goes on along the minus strand of JAWNLX010000124.1, from coordinate 7,310,765 downwards.
GTACAAGAATTTAAATTTAAATTTGCTATTATTATATAAATAATTTAAATATAAGAGTGGGAAATTTTCATGACTGTACTATAAATGATATTCATTAAAAAATTCAATTAAATACATATTTAATTGCATATGCATTCAGTATGCACTCCAATATGCTCGCTTTTTTTGATTGTAGGGTATGCGAAGATCGTCATTATCAAAGGCAGTCGCAAACACAGCTCAACTGTCAAATGTGATAAATCATGTGTAAATTGAAAGAAGTGCAAATAAGCCAACGCCAGCAATGAAAACCGAAACACACATGAAAGAAGAGCGACCAAGAAATATAATAATTGTAATAAATATAACGGCAAACAACAACAACAGTAACATATACCGCAAGCAATAAATTAAACACGCAAATGGTGAACGAAAAAAAACAGTTGAGTTTTTGGGCTTGGGTTAAGCCTGGGCAGAAAGAGATAAAGAGAGCGAGAGCGAGAGCGAGAGAGAACGGTTTGAGTGACAGAGATCTGTGCTGACGATGATGATGATGATCAGTTGAGCCGTTGCATGTGCACTGAATAAGGGGCAGAAGAGAGAACGCATAAATGCGAATAATGAGCAGAAACGTAACTGACAAAACAAAAACGAAGAAATGAATATCAGGAACTTTTTTTTCGTAGTTTTTCATTTGCTGCTGACTGCTGCTGGCGACTGGTGACTGCGACGCGAGTTTAGTCGTGGTGCGCATTAAAAACCTACAAAATAGGGTAAAAAACGGTGCATGCGAGTTAGTAGCGCGAGGGCGACCCATCACTGCACTGCTCAAAGCCGCACAAAACTAAGAAAGCAGAAAACGGCACGTGATAATGCAACAAAAAATCCAAATATAATGTGTAAATAAAATAAAAGTATTTAAAAACGACTCGAAATTAATAGAATAACTTTCTTTTGCATCGCGAGTGAATGCGATTATTAAAAACGTAAACGAAAATATTGTTGCAAAATTTACGTAATACGAAAAAGAAAAAGGTCTCGGATTTGGTAGTGTGTGCCCCTAGTGCATTTTCTGAAATTACCTTAAACACACGCAGCAGCAGCTGCTAAGAGCGCCAACTGAGAGAAAGAGAGAGAATGTCCTATAATCACAACAACAGCTCTGAGGATTACTCACACGAGGATGAGTATGTATATATATATATATCTCTTTTACTCCAACAGCCTTGGGCTCAAAATTGACCCCTCTGTCAGCAAAAACAATATGAATGTCTACGAATTATTTGCTTTGGGTGTTTCTTTCCGTTTCGTTTTGTTCGACAAGTAAACAATCAACTTGAGTTGTGTGCAAGAAAGAAAGAAAGTGCAGAGAAGAAAGTCCAAGAATTTGTGTACTAAATTTAGTATGTGATTACATAAGCGACTGCACTCGAAAGCTTATCTCTCACTTCCATTGAAATATGAGCATTATCTTTTAAGCAGCGCTCTAAATGAACTTTCAATCGTATAACAAATATTCAATAATATAACCAATATTTATAATCTTAAAAACATCGTTCAATCTTCTATAAGTGAAATTTCATTCATTTTATAAAGAAAATTTAACTTTAATCAGAAAAATGCATAATCTTATAAGCTCTTTACTTATTCTTCTAGAAATAGTAGTTTACACTGATTCCAAGCAGTTTTAGATGATTCAACAAAATGATAATGATGTGATATTGGATTTTTCAATAATTTTAAGTAGTTTCAGCTATTGGTGGATATATCAAATTAAAGAAGATATAAAAAAGCCACTTTTGAAATAATATAAACCCTTATATGCATATATTCTGCTCCGATCAAGGTCTAAGTATTTCTATCATTCAACCCTCATATCTAACCAAGTGCATTGCAATTTGACGAGATTTGAGGCACTCAAATCCAAACCAATAAAAATATATACAGAGATATACATATATCTTCAAGAGACATACTCAATCTTTAAGTTGAACAATTTAGCAAGTTCAAACAAAAGTGTCGGAAATTGTATTCACAAATAAGCAAAGTGCATAAGTTAAGATCTCTAAATATCAACGAGAAAGGGAGAGGCAGTGTAAGGGAGAGAGTAGGAGATAGTGTGAGAAAGAGAGAGAGTGATAGAGAGAGATATACCCCATCAAAATATCATATGGAATCAGTGTCAGCTTCTGTTTCTGCGAACTAAATTAAACTAAATATAATTTATGACTTATGCCATTTGAGTTGTGTGAGTGAATGCGCGCTGAATGCCCGTTGAATGTGAGTTGAATGCGAGTGGGTTTCATTTCATTTATTTTTGTGTCTAAGCGACATTTAAACTAAACTAAATTAAGATTTCTGACCACTTGACTCGAGTGCACAAATTGCATTTATTCAACACTCGCACGTGATGTGCAATCTACCAACTGAATGAGTGTCTCTGCGAGTGTATTCATCTCCATTCAGCTGTGTTGACAATCTAATTGCTATTGAAATACAAAAAAATGTCATTAAACTCGCATTTGAAATGGAAATGGGGTTTTTCTATTCGATGTCATTCATCAAATGGACAGTGTGACCTTAAAAAAGTGTGCCTTAATTAAGTGTGCTAGCTAATCAAGCCATGCCCAATGAATATCCATAGTTGTCTCCTTCACTCACTACCTTCTTTCACTCTTTCTTTCTCTCTCTCTCTCTCTCTCTCTCTCTCTCTCTCTCTCTCTCTCTTTTACTGTTTCTTTCGCTCCAAACTGCTAATTTGCATGAGAATTGCAATGTTTTTCCAAGACTTTGATTGATGCTTGCAACGATTGACCTTCCACATTGGAATTTACATAATATATTTATTACCCAGCAACTGCTTGAAGCCAAACAATTGAATACATCATAATTGAAGCGAAACGACAACGACAACAACCTAATTATTATTTATTTATTTTGCTTGCAAGCACTTTAATTAACTTACTTACAATATTAAAAGTTACCAAAGTGGGTATTGTTTTGAGTGTTGGTCGTGTCTCAATCACTGCAACCCTTAAGATATATTGTCTTTGGGTATTTTACATATTATTGAGCGAATTTCGTACACCTTGATCTATTTTGCCCTTTTCTGAACTTATAACTCATCCATGAACCCGCAATTCATGCATGAATTTGAGAATCTTTGTCTTGTTGAGGGTTTCTTGTCAGTGAAAGATATAATATCCCAAGGGAAACGTGTGATCAACTCGAAAGAAATAAAGTTTATAGAATTCATGGGTTGATGGAGAAGTTATACTTCTTACGTAATTCCACACCTTGATTTTCTAAATTTGCAATGCCATTTAGGCTTTAAAAGGATTTAAATCACATTTAGCATTTATGTCTCTCACACAAAGTCCTAATCCACTTTTGGGTGCTTGTTAAACCCATTCGCCGAATGCGACAACCTGAAAACCACATTGAAATTGAAAATTCTATAAGCCGCAAAAATATAAAAAAAAAAAATAAATAAATAAAATAATAATAAAAATCCCTTAAAGACATTTAAAGCCTTGGCACAAAAAGCACAAATGACATTTACAAATTATTTCTTGGCGCCCCAAAATAAAATCAATAAGAGAACTTTAAGCGTTTATTGAATTCCTGAATTCCTGCAAATGCGTTGCGTGTGTCTCAATAGGGGGCGGGGGCGGGGCGGGTGATTGGCACGTGCCACACCTGAACAAAACAAATTTGATGCTTAGACAAGTATTTATTTTTTGTATTGAAGACAAATCCCGTTAGCAAATCTCACCTCAATTTTTTCGCTCTTTTTGCTCTCTCTTTTTTTCATGGCTCCCCAATGTGCCCCAAACTCACAACTTATGGACAATCAACCTGCCACAACTTCAACCTCCACTCCACATATGCAGCGAGGTAACGGAAGGTGCCTTACAGGTCTGGCGCACGCTGCCCGAACGCATTCGACAGGACCCCAGCCTAGCCTCCTTCAGGCAGGAGCACGAGCGACTCCATGGCGGTAAGTGTTTACATATTCCTTTTATTTCGCCTTAGTTTTTTTGTTTTTTTTGGGGTGCCACAAAACCATCTTGTTGCCTCAACATTTATTTGACTTGTCCAACAGCATATGCTTTGTTCTGTGTGTGTATGTGTGTGTGTGTGTGGGGGGGGGGGGGGGGGTAAGTGTCGCCCTACTTAACTGCCAGCTGAGGGTATCCTAAATGTATCGTTATGTTTGTTGGAGCTTGGGGGAAAACCATCTGAGATATTTATATACCCGTGGTAAGCTCAGCGGCTTTGTATATTTGTAATTTATCGATAAGTTATCAATGTTTGTTATCCCTGCTTATCTGCCAGCTGGGGTTATTTGAAACATGTTAAATTTTATTAAATATAAAGTCATCTTCAATTTAATCAAGTTTCTTATTGATATATTCATGTTTTGATCGTTAGGTTATCGATATATAGTTAACAAGCATGTAAATTGCTTAAAATCACATCAACCATTGGCTCAGTTTTCAATTTTAAGCTAGCCGCTGCCTATAATCATTTCTTATTAAATACTTCTTATCAATGGCTTTGCATGCTTACAATATATTAATAAGTAATAGACAAATATGTATACAAAACTTGTAAATTCTATTAGCTATCGATACTTATCGATAACAGACATATTATATATCTTACTCTTTAAATAGAGACTTTCACTTTGGTACTTTCCCAGACCCTTAGCGGAAGTAGAAAGTGCATCAAGTTTTCGGCTAGCTGTCTACGCATTTCTTTGTGAATTTGTTTATTTTTTATTGGCACGTTGTGTTTATTTTTTTTATGACTGTAATTATTGTTGAAATTTTTATGACGATTTGCGTTGGCGTCGTCCGTCCGTCGTCGACATTGACATTGGCCACAAAACAAGGCTCTCTCCCGTTATTTCTGCCTTTGAATTTGGATAACGAATGCGAATTGCGCAACTTGCGGCAATGTTTATCACTTTAAATTGTTTAATAGACGTACTATCGTTGTACTTGTTTTCTTTTTTGGGTCTTGAATAGGTATTATGCTAATGCCTATGCAAAAATATGGCCTTTACTATTTCCGCAATATTACGATAGACGATAGACGTTGATGATGATGATGATGATGACGGGTGACTATAGAAGCACTCCACGTCTGAAATTGAGCCATTAAAGCAGCAGTTGAATTATATATAGATATCGATAGCTATTGATATACCTCTATCATTGTGGTCAATTGATAAATTGTTTTATGTCCCCTAAACACATTAAAAATCTTGAAGAGGGTAAAATGAAGTTGTGGGAAATGAGGAAAGCATTTCCGAGCCCTTAAACTATATGTATTCTTGATCAGCAGCAAAAACAGAGTTGATATGGCCACGTTTGCTTGTCTGTCTCTAACAAGGAACCGTTTTCAGAGACTATAATAGCTACAGACCATAAATTTGGTATATAAGTTCTCGTATTTCATAAACATATCAAGTTTATTAAATTTTATCGATAACTACACACGCTTTGAATGTATCGATATAAATCAATTTCCGATAGGTATAAAAGACTCAATTGCTGAGCTTTTGCAAATGGGAGCATGTCTCTTTGTTTATCAAAACTTATTTTTATATTCAACAAACTATCAATTAGGTGCAGGGTATCTGCCAGTCGATCACTCTCGACTAGAGCATTCTAACTTGTTATCTCATGAGCCATTCGAGCTAAAAATAGATGCTAATAAAATGAAGTGGCGGACGTCGAAATCGAAGACTGAGCCAACTGCTGTCGCAATCAGTCCTCAAATTGCTGTCGTCCTGTTATCCTGTTGTCCTGTCGATTGCAGCTAATGGTTCAATTGCCGTTTAAATATTTACCCATATCGTTACTTGGTATTTAGCCATTAATAAATGATGCAGCTGCACTCAGAGAAAAAAATCGACAAAAATTTTAGAAATTCACCAATAGTAACTCAGTTAATTATTCAGAAAGTATATTTCTAAATATCTATCTATCAGGGGTTATCATTTCTTAATTTGTGAGTAGGTTTTTCTGAAATTTAGAAAAAAGTTGTTTCAATTTCAGGGTTACTTAATTATAGAAAGTATTTCTTAAAATTGGAAATTGTTGATTTTTATACTGAGTACAGATGAATTAGTTGCCTATTAAAACCTTCATCGATCATTTCAGATCCCTTGCCTTTGGAGGATGTGGCAGAGCAAGAGCACAACGAACTTGAGCAGATTGGACGGAATGGACATGGACATATGGAGGAGCCGAAGGCGGTCTTCACACAGATCGGCATCAATGTGACGAACGAGGCGGGACAGGTGCATGTTTTGGATGGCAGGTTCGTAGTTCTTTGCCACTCGATTGTCAGTTACGTAATTAGTGCAACCAGTTTTCTGTCTGTCCCCCCAGGGACCTGGAGAACAACAACGAGGACCAGCACGACGATGGAGAGGCCTACTCCAAAAGCAACGTGAGTTCTTCAAAAGATCTTTGAAATTTGAGAACTAAATTAACTTTAACTTGTACCTGATTGAAGTTAACTCAACATTTCTAACGTAATAATAATTAACTAATTTAACTTTAACTTATACTTAATTAAAGTTAACTTATTTGAAGCACCAATGCTTTAAATGGGAAATTTAAAGCTACCCTAACTAAGATGAAAATAATCTAGATTAACTTCAACATGTACTTAACTGAACTTAATATAGCTTAACTTAACTTAACTAAACTCCCATAACTAAATATAATAATGAAGTGCACCTAGTTTAACTGGTTATAAAGATGAGAATAATTCTTATGGATCGGATAAGAAACACTGAGTGTGTTAGCCAAAACCTATTTTCATATTGAGAGCCTGCTTAAATGTAGAGAAAATTTACATAATTTATTACTAAGCTTGAAGCTAAACAACTGAATACATAATAATAAAAACGAAACGAATCGACGACAAGCTAATTATTATTTATTGCATGCACTTCAATTAAGTATTTAAAAATAACTAAAGAGCGTATTGTTTTTATTATTGGGCGGGTTGCATGCACTGCGACCTATTAGTTCCATTGTATTGGGTATTAATATTAGTATTGGGGGAATTTCAAACACTTTCGATCTATTGTGCCCCCTTCTGATCCTAGTTAGTAAAAGATGGAGTCTTCCGAGGGAAATAAAGTTCTATTCGAAGAAAATAGATTGATTGATTAATAGATTGATCACATTTTACCCCACGATACTACATCTTTTTCTGACAAATTATCCACTAACTAACTTAGTTAACTTAGCTTAGCTTATTCGTTTGTTAAGTTTTTCTTCAGCCTGACTTTAAATCCATATAAAATAAATAAATAACTATTTTACCTAGCTTAACTTAACTTATTTGAATGTTGTACTAATTTTATTGGGTTAAACTTTAAATACAATTTTCTTTCACTTTCAGTTCAAAAAGTATTTGACTTGGTTTAAGATATCGGTGCTGCTTGTTGTGTGGTGTGTTTTCACCGCCTTTCTGATGAGCAACAACGAGCACGTGGATCAATTGAGTCTCATCAGTGTGCCCAAGAACAGTTCCACGCGAGGTGAGCAACAATAGAAACTACACCGGACTTGTAATTCTAATATATTTTAAATATTTCTTTCTTCAGTCTTCTCCATTGCCACATCGAAGCTGGAGCGAATTGGGCTGGGTCTGAGGGGCCCCTTTCGGTTGCAGGAGAACGAGTTGCAGTTGAACGATAGTGTGCCGCTGCCCGTGTTGCAAGTGCTCGTCACACGCAGCTATTTGGATGCACAGGGTCAGGAGCTCTACACGGAGAATGCGAGTCAAATGTGGCAACTGGATGTTGTCTATCCGGAGCTAATCGATGCCACCAAGGATACCAAAAAAACCCACACTTTCGAACTAATGCCAGCGGATGCAGCAAAACTCATCGAGGCAAATGAAACACGACTCAATTTCGAGTTGACCAGCAGCATTGATGGCGAGTTGCCGCTCCAACTGAATGTGGATGAGTCGCCCATCTACAAGAAGCATGGCGTTCTCTATGCGGCTGCTGTGCTCTGCGGCCTCTATGTGATGATCATTTGGGAGATTGTTAATCGCACTTTTGCTGCCATCATTGCCTCAACATTATCTGTGGGCATTTTGGCTGCGCTCAACTCGCGTCCTTCAATGTCCACGATTATGGGTTGGATTGATGTGGAAACGTTGCTGTTGCTCTTTGGCATGATGATCTTGGTTGCCATACTCTCGGAGACGGGTGTATTTGATTATCTCGCTGTTTATGCGTATAAGATTACAAATGGACACGTCTGGCCTCTCATCAATTGTTTGTGCTTCTTTACGGCCATTCTGTCGTCGTTTTTGGATAATGTTACAACGGTGCTGCTGATGACACCGGTCACGATACGCCTCTGCGAGGTCATGTCCCTCAATCCGGTGCCCATCTTGATGTGCATGGTCATCTACTCGAACATCGGCGGCGCTTTAACCCCTGTGGGCGATCCACCAAATGTCATTATTGCCTCGAATAGCTACATATCCAAGAATGTGAGTACTTTTAAATAACATATAGATGATTGAAGCTATCTATGATTGAACTGATTGATTGAATGAAGGAATGCATTCAGCTTTAGAACTTTAGTGAGCAGTTGACAAACATAAATCTTAAAGGACTTAAAAACCTACCAGAATCAAATAGTTGCTGTTAGTCTTTATATACAACTTTGCTTTACTGATTGATAATTGCTGATGAACTAAATTCAGATTGAGAACTTCAGAGAACAGTTAGCAATAATTTAGCTTAAGGAAGACTTTTAAACCCTACCAATCCTGGTAGTAGCTCCTTGATATATAATTTTACTGATATATATAACTCTACTGTTTGAACTTATATTTTCAATCCAGTTTTAGCATAATAATAGAAACTCAAATAGCAATAGTATTCTTGCTATTCCCGATATATATCCCTACTGATATTATCTCAATTGCAATTGCAGGGTGTCAACTTTGCTGTGTTCACTCTTCACATGTTGCCCGGCGTCATTTTGGTGATGATCCAAACGTATTTGCAACTGCGCTACAAGTTCCGAAATATTAGTGATCTGCAGTTCAAGGACTCGCCCGAGGTGGAGGAATTGCGCCACGAGATTCACGTGTGGAAGCGAGCAGCAGCCAGTCTCTCGGCCTACTCCAAGGATGAGGAACTGGTGCGTCAGACGCTAATGAAGAAAGTGAATCGCCTGAAGCGCAGTCTCAAGAAACGCATTACGGCCGTCGTCGTCCCAGCGCCCAACTATCAACAGACCCTCGCCAATCTGCAGGCCAAGGTGAGTTTACAATAATATGCCTATGCATATGTATATAGGAAAGAATACAGAAAGCTATAGCCATCTGGTAATTCAGACTGAAAGACGAATCGCTGTCATAACTTGATCAAAACTGAAACGAAAAAAGCGCGATTCTTAGTCGAAATTTATATTAAAACTCCGAATGACCGTTGAAGGAACAGCTTAAAACTTGTAATTTCTTTACTTTTCCTGAATTTTATATATATATTATATATATTTTGTCAATTCCCCAGTATCCGATACGGAATAAACCGCTGTTGATCAAGTGCACCGCAGCGTTGATCTTTGTGATCAGTTTGTTCTTTCTGCATTCGGTGCCGGAACTGCAGCGTCTCTCTTTGGGCTGGACAGCACTGCTCGGCGCGATATTCCTCATCATCTTGGCGGACATTGAAGATCTGGAGGCGATACTGGCGAGAGTGGAGTGGTCCACTTTGCTCTTCTTTGCCGCGCTCTTCATACTGATGGAGGCTCTAACCGAATTGGGCCTCATCGAGTGGATTGGCAACATGACCGAGAACATTATTCTAGGCGTCGGCGAAGATCAGCGCTTAATGGTTGCCATCTTGATAATACTATGGGTAAAATGAATATATTTTATATAATATTACTCTAGTTAATATATATCTTTAACTGTACCTATCAGGTATCTGCTGTGGCCTCGGCTTTTGTTGACAATATTCCGCTGACAACTATGATGGTCAAGATAACCATTTCCCTGGCACAGAACAGCACCTTGAATCTACCCTTGCAACCACTCGTCTGGGCATTAGCTCTGGGCGCCTGTTTGGGCGGTAAGTATATAGAGTATATATATATAAATGTATATATATATAAATAGAGTATATAATTGCTAATATTCACACTGTATTTTGTCAGGTAATGGCACGCTGATTGGTGCCTCGGCGAATGTGGTCTGTGCCGGAGTTGCCGAGCAACATGGCTACAAATTCACATTCCTCGAGTTCTTCAAGTGAGTATAAAACAAATGAGAATATATATTACAAAAAACAAAACAAGAAGAAATAGCTAGTCGTAGGAGTTTTAGTTTAATCTAGTTAGAATGGTGCTGTCGAGAGCTGCAAAAGAAACCAGAGATCAGCTTGTGCATATGACAGACGCGGGCATGGCTAAATCGATTCTGCATCTGCCTGCTACATAGTTCAGAGTTTCATTACACCTTTTTCACATTTGATGGGATACTTAAGAAGCAGGCACAGCTAGCTATAAATATCCTACTCTTTATATATTATTATATTAATCCAATTCCTTTTGCAGAGTTGGCTTTCCCATTATGATTGGCAGCATAATTGTGACAACTGGGTATTTGCTGGTGATGCATTCGCTCTTCGCGTGGCATTGACACTGATGATAATGATAACGATGGCGATGATGATGATGATGAGATGCTGCCCCTAATTTGTGGCATGGAGTTGACTGTGTCGATTTCGAAACAAGGCGCACTTTACCTCGTTACCTATAGCTATAGCTAAAGCTATAGCTGAAGCTAAAGCTGCAGCTACAGCAAAATGTTCAACATTCGACACTAAACTAAAACTCGTACAATTATCAGCTGCAGTTCGAATAACAAAAAGCGAGCCTAAATTTAGCGGCAATAACAAGCTGAAAAACAATGAATTTCTAAATATTATTATTAAAAGCATACTCGAAGTATGCTAAGAGCATATTAAAAAAAGAAAAACTAAACTAACACTAAATGTAAAACTAAAACTAAACTAAATATATATTTGAGACAAGAGTTAAAAACAAATCACATTTATTTTTACACATCATTGTTAGTGTAGTGCGTAGTCTAATAAAAAAAATACTAAAAACAAATAAACATAAAATGTAATTATATAATTATATACACAAATAATAATAATAATTATGAAAAAATGTCGCTGAACTGTGAAGAATTGTTATATATGTATATGTTTTATGTACGAACAATTATTAATACAATAATTGCTGCTCGTCTTACATAATTTATTTACAAAAATATGCTATAAATGTATAATTAAAAATTCAATTGGTTTCTTACAAATTTATGTTGAAAATGTGCGAAAATGAAAAACAAAAACTAAACAAGCAAACATTATGTAAAAGTTTAAGTTCTTAATTTGTTATTATACAATTAGTGCTTTAGCTCTAGTTAAAAAAAGAAAGCCATAAGAACAATAAAATGTAAATCAATTATTTTAAATGTCTGCAAAAGTAAGTTGCTAATTGGTTTTAGACGGGGTGTAAAAGTTAATTTAATTAGTTGGTTTCTTTATGCACTTTTTGTATTGATTATTTTGCTTATATTTTTTTTGATTTTATTTATTTTTGCGTGCGCCTGTTTGTATGCAAGGTTTTTACAGACAAAGAGCTTAACAGCAGCTCAAAAACAGCTTAACAACAGCTCAACAAACAGCAGCAAACAGCCCACTTAACAGGACTAGAGCAGCCTCGAAGTATGCTAGATTTTTTGACAAAGAAAATAGTAATAAAATAATTAATTAAATTAGTAAATATAATTTGGTACTTCAGCCATGACACTCAACTAATACATATTTAACTTAATCACAGTTAATTGTTAAAGCTTTAGTTAAGGGGTAAAAGTTGTGTACGTGCGTCTGCTGCAACTAATCAGTTGTCATTTGAACATGCAGTAAAATTTGTCAACACTTGAAAATCTTTTATGGCGAAGCCAAAAGCAAAGCAAACAATTGTTGGCCATTTATTTTCCATTATTGCCACATGCTTGTTGGCCAATTGTATTTGCAAATCATGCATTGACCGCAATGTGTCGCTACACTCAGAAAAAAATTGGACTAACTTTTAATAAACTTTTTTTTATTTTTTATAAATAACTTCTAAATATTCGCAAAAAGTTGCTAAAATTTATAAAGGCTTGCCCTAAAAGTAAGAGAAAGGCTAATATAAGAATTCTTCTATTGAAATTTAGGAATGTAACCTTTACTTTTCATAAAGACACAATCATACATTTTAGAAATTTACTTTCTCAATATGAGAGACTAACTTAAAATGAGGTCGATTATTTTGCTGAGTGTATGCACTTCAGCTTTAACCAATAGCTATGGTCCAATAGACACAGCTATTTTCTAACATAAATAGTTTTTATGCATGTGTGTGTGTGTGTTTATTGCATAAGACTGTCTTGGGTAATTAAACAAAATCGTTTTACACACAAATGTCAGCAATAGCTCAACTAACTGAAAAAATATGCAGGTGGGCGTAAAGGGTTTTCACTGACAGTCTGTTATTTATCTGTCATATTGCTTATGCAAATGTTAACAGTGCTTTGAGCTTCAGTGCGTTGCTTGCTGACAGGTTTCACTGTACAGTCTAACATGAGGCTAGTGTATGATTATATATGCAATAATGTCGTTCAATGAACTTGAAAAGGCACAAAAAAAGGCAAACCAATTTTATTTGAAAACTAAATAATAGCTATCTTTCAAATGTAAGCTTGTAAACAAAGAAATATATGTTCACTGCTCATCATTTAAATAGGTCACCCTGTATACACTCTTAGCAATTGCTGCTAAATGGAAAGCTGCTTGATAAAATAACGCCACTTTTGCACATTAACATTATTCTTTTTCCTTCGAGATTTGTTGATAGGTTTTCAAAGAGCTTTGTTATGTTATGTTACGATACGTTATGCATGTAAGTTATTTTATGTTATGTTATATATGTATGTATATATGTTATGTATGCAAGTATGTATGTTATTTGATATCTATGTATGTATGTATCTGGAGAGTATTCACATCTGTAATTGTGAATTGTCATTGCAAAACTTCCATCCGTAAATTATTATTATTTTTTGTTTTTTTTTGCCCATTAATGTCAAGCTGAGTGATTCATACTAACCAATTAACTAAAGTTTCTCGCAAGATAAGCATGTAAAGTCATTCAATTATGTTAAAATAACAGGCCCAAATACAGCACAGGACAGGGCTAAGCAGCCTGTCAAACTTGCAAGAAATACACACATACATATAAATATATATGTAGATAATTGCACAGAAGTGCCAAAAAAGTCACAGCCACCTGTCAAGCTACGCCCCAGCATAAGCAGAGCAGAAGCAGAGCAAAGCAAAAACAGCGAAAGGCAGAAGCAGAGCAAAGCAGCGTAGAAGCGGCGCATGTTAAGCCAAGTGCGCCAATTTGAGCAGCGCTGACGTTAATGGACCAAGAGCCGGCCTATAAATGAGAGCACGAAATTGAAACCAAAACCGAAATTGAAAGCTAAGGCGAAAACTAAGACGAAGCCAAAGCCTGCAAGACAACAACAGCAGCAGTGACGCATGCGCGAAGCTGTTACACGAACGAAGCATGCGCGAAGAACAATAACAACAACAACAATGCTGTTACGTGATGTTTAACGAGTGCGCGCTCCACCCAAAACCAGAGCTGTGGCTGAGACGAAGTCGCAGCGACGCTGCCGGCGCGTGTTGCATGCACTCGGTTTATTTTTTCACTCTCCATTTCAGTTGCCGCGCAGACGCGAACTAGGAATGATTGTTCAACGGCAAAATGTGTTTAACTGCACACAACATTGATTAAGAAATTCCAAATCAAAAAACACTAAAGCCAAAATGTACGAAACGTAACGGTTAATAAATATATATATACAAGTGTGTATGTGTGTGTGCGTAACTAAGCCATTTGTATGTGGCTGGTGTAAACTTTGCTATTTTTGGAGCCAAATCTAAATTGAAATTGAAATTGAAACCGAAATTGTATTAAGCATTTGTGCGTATTTTGAAGTCGAAACTTGGCGTCGCTTTCATTTTTAACAAATATTTTGCTTACGCCGCTCATTAGCAAAGTGTTAATTCAATTAACAAATAAAATTTACTAAAGTAAAAGTATTAACATTTACAACAGAAATATATATATATTAATATGACAATTAAAAATTTTTGTGACAAAAATTCCAAAAGACAAGGCCACATAAAATAGTTTAAAAAAAATAACAAAAACAGTTAAAATATAAACAGAAGACATTGAGCAAGGCAAAACAGGCAAAAACCCTAACAAAAAAAATCATCAAATAAAAACAACAACAAAAAGCGCATTGAACAAAAAGTGAGAGTGATTTCCAAACAGATTTTTTTGCCGTCCGTTTTTTTATTTTGTTTTCATTCATTTTGTTGTTGTTGACGCTTTTTTGTATGCGCGTGTGTGTGTATGTGTGTGAGTGTTTGCATATCGCATTTTTGAAATACTTTGCTCAGCTGACGCACACATACATGCAGAGCGTTGCCAGACTGAGTCAAAATTCTTCTTCTACACAACAACAACAACAACAGCTGTTTCATAATCCTGTATGTTTATTTTACAGTTTGTTAACATTCGCTAAATGCTGTGCCGCTGATCATGTTTTGGCCAAAAAGACAACAAGAAACGCTATTTGTTGGCCTGTGGCTGGCGCTGCTTCTTGGCCTGCTTCAACGTAAGTAAAACGCTAACAACCGGTTTTCTTTTTAAGACTAGACTCTAAACTTTGATCACAGAGCCAGCTTAGACCAAAACTCAAAACTGGCTACAAGCGCGTTTTCGAAATTATTGCCGGTCTTTGTGTCAAGGTCGTGTCTGCGTCTCTCTCTCTCTCTCTCTCTCTCTCTCTTGTGAGTGAGTTTGTGGCTAGTTGAATTCATTATCTCTATTAACAAGTTTTGATCTCTGTTAAAAGTTTACATTTACTTTGTTTAAAAAACAGAAGATAATTGAAACAGATCACTTTAAGCATTCTCAACAGCTTTAAAGTGCACTTCACTAATTATCTTCTGTTCTGTTTTCTTGAGCTTCAACACATAGATCAAAAGTTAAGCTAGGTCAGTTCTCTTGAGCTAAAAGTTATTAACCACACAATGGATAACCCTGAGTTTGATATATAAACAAGTTTTATTATGCTCAAGTTGCTAAAGTCATCAAATTATAAAAACTACATAATGAGTTATCTACACTCGGAATAACTACGACTTGAATCTTAAAATACTTTACTAATAATACATACTTTTGGCGTAAAACAAACAAGAATTATACTTTCTGAGCAATAATTATAAACCTTATTCAGAAAGTATATTTTCTCAATATATCTAATTTTCAGTGTGTTTTCCCATTGGTCTACAACTTTCTCATTTGCACAACTCTTTTTCTAAGTGTAATGATTATCATTACTAACATGAATGTACTCAGAGTGCTTCAATTACTTCTATGACTATTACTCCAGTAAATTTGGATTGTCTTAAAATTAATATAGTTTTGTTATAATGTTATAATAATAATATGGGTATAAAGAAGTACTGGCAAAGTATATAATTCACAAGGAAGCAATTACGAGCCCGTATAGATCAAAAGTCGAGTCGATTTAGCCAGTTCCTTTTGTCTGTCTTTGTAAAGAAGCCGATCTCAGTGAATAGAAGACCCAGAAATTTAAAATTTGGAATATAAGTTCTCATATACCTTATAACCACGCCCGTTACGCGAATATCGATTTAAATCGATTAACGATAGCAATAAACGGCACAATTATAAAGATATACCCTACCATTTGATATATAATGTAGCCTGACAAATCATTGATAGCCTGTAAAGATTTCATTAAGTTAGAATAAAATATGCAGATCTATTTTAGCAAGACATAACAGCTGTCTTCAAGGGTATCTCCAGGTCGCGTACTCTCGACAATAGCATTCTTTACATAAACACAAATATATATGCCGACATTAATTGTTGTATAACAAACAGCAAAAACACGAGAAAAAAAAACAGTCAACAGAGCAAGCCAAACTAAAAGTCGGCCCATAAAAGTGCTTGTTGCATAACCAAAAAGCGACGCTCAGAAAGTCAAAATCTTTGCTCAGTGTTTGAACTGCAGATAAAACTGAAAACTCAAATTACTTTTTATGTGCAGCTCAAAATGTGAATGGATTAATTGTGCCCGAGCAGCTGACGTCATTCCTGTCCCTGGTCTATTCCAATATACCGCCCATCAAGAAGGGTAAGTAGCAAAAAAATATAAAATTAAAAATGTTATTAAAAATATATATAAAATGGAATATATAATTTGAAACATAAAATGAAATATATATAAAAATTATATAAAATATAAATATATGCACAAGAAAATACTATAAATAAATATATATCCAAAACAGGCACCGATTCGCGACTTGGTTTCGGTTTTCGACTGGGCGATCATGCTGACTTTCAAGTGCTGCTCGAGCTGGGACCCCAGAAGGACACTCAACCGTTGGGGGATCCCAACAAGGAAGATCAATCCTTCAATAAGCGCCAGGTGAGCGCCATCGATCAGCGTGCTCAGCTGCGGCGCCAGCAGCAGCTGCAGCAGCAGCAACAACTGTTGACCAGCACCGAACGCAATGCGGCCAGCTGGCTGGAAAGCTGGTCGAATGGAATGAAACCGCTGGAGGCGAAACCTAAAACGAAGCTGAACAGCAAACAGAGAGCGAAATTGGCGTTGCCTGTGCAGAAACAGTTGCCAACGGATGCAGTGCAGCAGCTGCAATTGCTCTACAAAATGGCCGCAACAACAACAACTACAACTACGACAACAACTGCAGCTCCAACAACGATCAAGGTTGATTTTCTGAAATTGCCACCGCCTGCACTCGAACAGAATACAAATGCCTTGGGTTTGAGCAGATCGACAAAGAAAAGCCAAGCTGAATTGACCGAGGAATTAATGAATGTCAGTTTAGAGGCTTAAGTGGTGCATTTGTATTGTATTGTGTATATATTGTGGTAAGAGTATTTGTAAATAAAACACATTTCCATTAATTTGTCATTTAAAGTGTCATATAAATTGAAAAGTAAATGAAATGCTTAAATTCGCTGTTATATTTTTAAATTGCAAATTGAATAGCAGAGCCAGCGTTGCCAGCCCGCCTTAAGAACTGTCATGTGTTAACAGAGCGCTTAATGTTAGCAGCTGATCACGCACTGCACTCAACAGAGGTTGAGTAGAAACCGTTATCAGGTAAATGCGACTACGGCAACAACAACAAGACTCGCAATGCATTTGAGTTTCCCAGTGCAAAGCAGATCATTGCAGCCAGCAGACATCTCGTGCCGCGAATAGATTATTTATTTTATATGTATATATGTTGGATTTCATACGTGTGTGTTATGTGTATTTATTCATACCTATCACAATAATCAATTAGATTAAAAACAAACATGTTACATGCTTCCGCTGTGCTGTTCACGATTACAATTCCAACGGCGCTAGAAGAGCAACGCCTGAAGGAAGCCTACATGCGACAGCTGAACGAAGATGCGACAACAACAGTAATAGCAACAACAACAGCCACTGTTAGAAGCTCATCATTGTCTGCAGGCGATGCGCAAAGTTTGCAGAAACCCCATCAGCTGTTTGACTCACCGCAGCTGGATAATAACAGTAGCAGAAGCAGCGCCAGCAACGTCGACAGTTACAAGCGTCGCCAGCTGTCAGATGTTGTTGAGTCGGCGGAGTTGACAGAGCTGCCGCTGGACACGGCGATGGAGCATGTGCTGCAGCAGATCTTGCGTAAATTTCACATTTCCAATGCGCTCTGGCTGCGCAGTCGGGAAGGCAACACATTCCAGATTAGTTTCACTCTCGAGTTCAATGAGCTATACGAGAATCTCTACGAGGCGCTCCAGCAATGGGGCATTGGAGATCGCGAAGGTTCCTCGGTGTGTGTCATGAATTGCATTGCCTCCAAATCCTATAAAATTAATCCACAACAAATTGATAATCAGCCCCAGGGCATACCCCAAGCGGAGTGAGTACCAGTGGATTTAAAATATATTCCAGTTATATTTCCAACGGCTTATTTCCAGCGGGCATAGCAATCAGAATGCCCAGAAACAGGGCGCCTGGAATCGGTTTATGAATTCGGTTAGATCGCGCTTGAATGTGGCACAAGTTGTGAGAGATGTGCGCCAGGATGCGGCGATAACCTTTGACTTTTGCGTACTCCTCATCTCGGCAGCGTAAGCAATATATATCTAATAATATATTTCATTTAATATAATATAATATATAAGCAATATATATCAAATATATAGAATATATTCAATGCCAGCAATTCACATATTATTTTCTCTAGATCTGCATACAATTTGTATAAAAAGTAAGAATTTTAGAACCAATCTTAATTTAAAAGTTAGCCAAGCAGATGAAAAATCTGATTTCCCACTTTATGCGCACTCTGAATTATATATCTATACTTGTATCTATCCTATACCTATCTTAAACCTTGTGCTAATCCTTGCAGGATATTGGCATCTTTTGGCCTGGTGGAGAACAGCACAATATTTCTGGCCTCAAGCATGTTGATATCGCCGCTGATGGGACCAATTATTGCAGCGATCTTTGGCACGGTGATCGAGGAGCGTTCGCTCAGACAACTCGGGATGCGAAATGAGCTAGTTGGCATACTGATGGCCACCCTGGTGGGCTTTGTCTTTGGATTGGTTGTGTGCACCACGGATGCGAAATATGGCATTGGTGAGGGACTCACCGAGGAGATGCTCTCCCGCTGTGATCTCCACTCGCTCGTCGTCGGTTTGTTTACGGCGATACCATCGGGTGCCGGGGCAGCCATTGGCATATTGGGTGGCAATATTGGTTCGCTGGTGGGCGTGGCCATTTCAGCATCCCTTCTCCCGCCAGCTGTGAACTCGGGTCTGCTCTGGGCACTGGCTTGCATCTATAAACTCTTTGAGAACGATGATTCCTTGTACAGGGATGTCATCAAGTCGAGCAAGTATTCCCAAAATCAGGGCACAGAACTGGCTATCTTGGGCAGCATCAGCATGTGTTTGACCCTGTGCAATGTGCTCTGCATCTATTTGATGGGCATCCTCGTGCTGAAGATTAAACAAATTGCGCCTGTGATTGGACGCAGCAATCGAGAGTTTTGGAAGCATGACATTAAAGTGTCTCGTGGGGATGCAGCGATTATTGATGAGCTGCTGGCCAATCTGGCTAAGGAGGATAAGGGACAGTTCCTCCGCCATCTGGATGAGGCTGGCTATCAGCATACTTGGTCGCCGCGCAGCATAAGGCACAGTTTCTCCACACAGCTGCCGGCAACGTGTGGCGTCGCCACCGTCCATCGACTGGAGCAGTTGTACTCGCAATCGCTGGCTAAGCCTGCGCAGGAGCACCGTCTCGCTGAGCGCAGCCACACGATACGCAGCGTGGACATACAGAAAGGGGTAAGCAATCCCGGGTAGCACAATGATTACTCTTCTCAATTGTTGCCCTTGTCTTCCCTTCAGCGTCCTCGCATTGCCAGCATGCCCTCGCATCAGAGTCGCCAGCAGCTGCATTTGCCGGAGGCCATCATCACAATGCCCGTGCCACGCTTTACAGTCACCCCGGCTGCAAATGATGTGCTCCACTTATAGTCTGTAGATCACTAAGCTACGACCTCATCTTTGTTGTAAACATTGTTTAATATTTTTTTTTTGCAAAATTAGAAACTAAAAATCTACGCCGCTTGGTGTTTGTCTATCCGCTTTAATCTGGCCGCGTTCGCGTTTCAGTTGCAGTCGCTGCCTGGCTGCTTGCTCGTGACGACGACGCAGCTTTTCCAGTGTCTGCTCGCTGGGACCCACTGGCTCCACTTCCTGGGCGCGTATTAACGTGCGCAACTTTTCCAATGCGTCCGCCAAATTTAATTGCTGGGAGCGCGTCAAATCGCTCTTGATGAAAAAATAGCCCTCCTTGTTCAGCTTGTTGGCCAGCACCTGGATCAACTTTTGGCGCGTCTTCTCCGGTATCCAATGAGCTTCGGCCAGCTTAAAGCGTACATCAACTTTGGTGTTCACTGTGTTCACGTGCTGACCACCCGGACCCGAGCTGCGACTATAAGTGATATCCAACTTGTCCATAGGTATATAGCCATTGAATTTGCCATCACTGCTCGCCTGTTAGAACTTACTTTAAGTCAAGATTTCCATTAAATATTGAATCATTTAATACTCACTGCGGGCGGCGGCGGCGTATAAAGTTGCAATCGTGCATTTGGATAGATCTTTTCCAGTGATAAATCGCTCTTGTAGGACAGCTGACGGCCCAGCAGCGCTGCGGAGCTGTAGGATTTGTTTGTGTTGTAGCGCAGTACGCTAATAAAAGCACGCGTTACTTTGTTCATTTTCTTTATAAATATCGAGTTGAAATGCAATATTAAAAAAAGCGAGGCAGCCAAAACAGTGGCCTGTTACGACAACAATAGAACAGCTGAGCGTGATGCGTTGCCAACTGCCTAGATTCTTAGCTTCGCAATTATCGATTAAAGTGTATTTTAAATAGTATTTTTTAATGGAATCAACACATATAAATAGAGCAGCTGCAAAAAGTGCGAGCTGTTAATAACACATATCGGCAAAGTTATCGGTTAAAGTTATCGATGGCGCACAGCTGATCGATGTTATCTGCCGCAAAGTGAAAACAAAAATCTAACACGTGCACAAATAATGGAAGTGGATGAAGTGCAGCGGGCAACGGCGCCGGAGACGCCAATTATTGCCAATCCCAATGCAAACATCATCACAGAACGCAATGCACAAATTATATCCGGTGGCAATGTGTTCTACAATCCCGTGCAGGAATTCAATCGCGATTTGAGCATAGCTGTGATCAATGTTTATTTCCAACAATTGGTCAAAGAGCGCGCCGAGAAGGCGCTGAAGCAACTGCAGCGACAGCAGAATCAACCAAATGAGGAAACACCACTGTCTACTCCTCCACCCATTCCCAGCTATGTGGCCGGTACACAGTACGAGGATGGCTTGAGGATTCTCGAGGCACTGGCAGCCACTGGACTGAGAAGCATTCGCTATGCCCAGGAAATAGTAGGCGTGCGTCAAATCATAGCCAATGACTTATCGAGACAGGCCGTGGAATCCATCAACACGAATATGGAACACAATAAGGTGGCGCATCTGATAGAGAGCAGTCATGCGGATGCCATGTAAGTATTCGAATTTTATGAATTCCTGCAAGGAATCTAGTTTCTAAAATCTAAAAAGGGGTATATCATTGTGCTGCCATGCGAAACAATTTGCTCTGCCTGCGATATTTACTTTTTATCCGTTCATATTGCAGACCATTTAACTTCTTAATAACAAAGCATATTTTACACCTCCAACAAGCCTCCAAAATGATCTCAACTCGTTATCCTTTGCAGGACTCTAATGTACCTCTCGACTGCGCCACAAAAGCGTTTCGATGTCGTCGATCTGGATCCGTACGGTTGTCCCAATCGTTTCCTTGACGGCGCACTGCAATGCCTCACCGATGGTGGCCTGCTGCTCGTCACAGCCACCGATATGGCTGTGCTCGCTGGGAATGCACCCGAATCCTGTTACGTTAAATATGGCTCAGTGCCGCTGAGGATGAAGTGCTGTCATGAGATGGCGCTACGCATTCTGCTGAACTGCATCGCAACGCATGCGAATCGTCATGGCAAATACATCGAGCCACTGCTCAGCATCTCAGCGGATTTCTATGTGCGCATCTTCCTACGGGTCTACTCGGGTCAGGCCCAGTGCAAGCTGAGCATGAGCAAGCAGTCGTGGTTATATCAGTGCACCGGCTGTGAAACGTTCACTCTGCAGCCACTGGGCACCGTGCGCAGCAAGTCCGCCGAGCAGCCGCACTTGCTCAAGTTCGGCTTACCCACTGGACCCGCTGTGAACAGTCGCTGTGAACACTGCTCGCATCGTCATCATCTGGGCGGACCCATCTGGTCGGCGCCCATCCACCAGACGAGCTTCGTTCAGCAGCTGCTGGAAGCGGTGCAATCGTCGACGTCGCCACTCAATGCGCTCGGCACTCAGCGTCGCATTGTCGGCGTGCTCTCCATGGTCCAGGAGGAGTTGCCCGATGTCCCGCTCTACTACACCCCGGACAAGTTGTGCTGTGTGCTCAAGCTGGAAATTGTGCCCATGCTGAAGATGCGTTCGGCTCTGCTCCATGCTGGCTATCGTGTCTCCTACTCGCACGCCAACAAGAACTCCCTGAAAACAGATGCGCCACCTGCTGTGCTCTGGGATCTTTTGCGTTGCTGGAGCAAGCGGCATCCGGTGCGTGAGAATCGTCTTATACCAGGCACGCCCCTGCAGGCGATACTCTCGCAACCTTGCTCCAGGGATTATGAGTTTGATGAGCTGCACGGGGAGGCGAATCCGAGCAGTCGCAGGCAGGTCTTGTCCCGCTTCCAGCAAAACCCGGCGCCACATTGGGGTCCAGGCACGAGAGCCACTATTATGTAAGTACTGCACTATATATATACACAATTGGACAGTAAAATTGGTGTGAAGACAATATGCAAAATAGAATAGAATAAAATTCTGAAAGAAAATGGCATAACATTCTGTGGAATGATTAAAATCAGACACATTTTTATTGCTAGTTACCAAAATGTAAAGAATTCCTTATTAAATAAATTAAAAAAGCCAACAATTTATTGTCGTCACACCTATTTTACTGACCAGATGTGTATATTATATACATAGAGATTATTAAGATTATATTTCCCTTTGCAGGATTGGTGAAAATAAACTGCCCAAAAGTTATCGTAATCAAAACAAAAAGCAACAACGTAATAAAGCGGCACAGCAGCCGGCGGCACAGGAGGATGATGAAGATGGACTCCAAGCACGACAACTGGACGAGGACGAGGAGGATCACCAGCTGGAGTTGGAGGAGCAGCTGCCCGCCAAGCAAGCCAAACTGGCGCCGACTGCGTGACCAGCACTTATTCTATTGATGTTGTTGTTGTTGTTGCTCTCTCAATTTGTATTTGCCATTTGTCCAAATGATGTTGACTATGATGCTGTAAAAACACAATTTGACACCACAAAAAATAGCTCAGCTTATAATTCCGTGTGTGAAGCGGGGCAGTGGCAAGTGGGGTGCAGCAATAGTACTGCTTCAGTAGCGGAAGAAGTTGCCATCGGATGTCTGGCGAGAGAAGCCATTGTTCACCAGCTGCGTGTGGACTCCGCTGCAGATCAGCTTGACCCGAGAAGGATGAATCTTCTCCTTGCAGCCGCCTGTTGAGGAGAGGAGATTTTAGATTACTAACGAAAAGCTGAGAGATTGAAGGGGAGTAACAGACTAACTAAATACCCTGCATCAAAACGCTCAGACCATCATTTATCCGAAAACTGCAAACTATTCATCTAAAATATTCAATTTTTTAATTTTGCTTGGTTTTTTGGAAGAATGCATATTCTATATTTAATTGTATTATTATTAAATACAGCAAAATATCAGCGAAAGGAATTCGATAATGATGTTGCCTGTATGGGAGCAGTGTTGCATAACTTTGAAAAATGCCTATTCGTGTCGCTAGATGTCGCCGTGTGCGATGATCCCATGAGGCAAATTGAGCTTATACGAGAAGAAACTGATTAAATACCATGTAAAAATGAGTTTTAAGACTAAAACTAAATACTCATTAACAAATGAGTCAGGAGAGTAACTTAAATCGCCTACAATATCAAATTATATTTCCAGTTATAATTCCAGTTCTAGTTCTGCTTGACTCTACTCAACTCGAAAACTTGATCAACACTACAAAGTTATTTGAATCTATCCGTTACAGAGCCGAAAATTAACCCAACTGAACTCAGCTCAACTCTCAACTCACCAATGATCAAAGGATGCCCCAATGAATCCTGCATTTTAACTCGTACAACTTGCGTATTCCTCAGCACTCGGAACAAATTCATCCTGGCGTTGGAGCCCACCTCTGACTGACCATATGGCGCTGCCCAGCTGGTCGTGGCGCCACAAGTGTCCCTTTGCAACACTGCATCGACTTTCTCGGGGAATGTTTCCCGTCCATGATCGTAGCGCGCCTGCAACTGGAAATCCAACGAATCCTTGGGAATACTCGCAGTGGCACGAAAACGTTTGCTGTAGCGAACGGAACTCATTGTCTGGTGGTAGAAGAGACGCTCGTGTGGCGCCAGGTGGGCGTGCCAACTCTCCACGCCCATTGGTGGCGAGGAGGGCTTCGGCATGGGGCAGATGTATTTGCCCTCCTTGCGCAAATCGGGCTCGTAGGAGTTGTTACGCACCATCTTGTCCATATACATTTTCTTTACTTATTTCTTAACTATTTTCACGAATTTATAACAAAATTCAATAAAACAAAATAAATTTGAAACTTAGAAGTTGTTACGTTGTGCTGGAAATGTTTTGTCAATAAACACAGCTGATTCCCATTCACCTCCTCAAAAAAAAAAAAACGATGAGCTTTGCATTAAACGTCAAAGCTTGCGATAAGCTTTGGTTGAAATGGCCTCGACTTGAGCTTTTTACAAGCAGTCTCCAAGTACACCGACAACTCTCCAAAGTGCTGGAAGATCGTTTGTAGCTAGTAAAAGGCAGTTCTTTTTATTTTATTTAGAAACACACCTGACAAGCACTCTCCAATTACACCAATTACTGCAAAGTCCAACTCTGATCATTCTTAGCTAATAAAAAACAAGCTTTTTTTATATATTTTTTTCACTTTATTTGCAAATTTCCTGTAACAAAACTGGAATGTTAACTGTATGTTAGCTCAATGCTGAAACTTACCTGCTATATTCCCAGATCTATTCAGCATTCTCACAGATGTTTACAGGGTGTCCTTTCAAGGGGGCTCGCTCTCTTTTCCAGTCATCGGCTACAAATTTTCACTAAAGTCAAAAGTGGGCCCCAAAACAAACAGCAACTAGTACGAACAAGTGAAGTGGAGAAGGGCAGCAGCAGCAGCAGAAACACGCCAACGGCAAACAAAACAGCGGAAAGTTGAGCAGCAGACGCCAACTTCGGCAGCAGCAGCGCAGCAACAACGGCTGCAACAGCAACAATGTATGTAAGTGTGTGTGCGTGTGTGTCTGTGTGGGGAAGATCGAAGCAGCAAACAGCAGCAGCAGCGAAGTTTGCGGAGTCTGCAGATTAACAGCAACAGTTTACAGCAACAACAGCAGCAGCATCAGCAGCGAAGTTTGCAGTCTGCAGATTAACAGCAGCGCAGCAGCAGCATCGACGCGACGATCTCCGCTCTCGTTGTGTCTGCTCTCGCTCAGAAAAAAACACACACACGCTGCTCTCTCTCTCTCTCTTTGCTCTCTCCGCGCTCTCGCTCTCGCACTCTCCGCCCTGCTTCTCTCTCTTTCTCCCTTGCCCACGCACGACTCTCGCCAGCCATATATAATAACATTTACATTATTAACAGCGACGGCAACAGCGACGGCGACGGCGCAGCAACCAACGACTGCAACTGCAACTGCCGCACACACTTTGGCCTGCGTATATATAAATGTGTAAAATGGAATGGTGGAAAGCTTGTTAATAATGTTTTATCGATCAAATGAAGCAGATAGAAACGAAAACAAAAAAACACAAAGTAGGAGCAAGTTTTTTCTAACAGTAACAGTAACTGTTAACTGTTTACCTCGAGAGTTGTTTTTGATTTGATTTTTTGTTTTGAGTTTGAGTTTTATTTTTTGTAGTTAGCTACACAAATTATTAATTGGCGCCCAAAATTAAATGCTACACATACAACCCTAAATGTACCCTTGAAATTACTATATTCTTTTTTTTTGTTGTTTCTCCCATTAAAAAAAAGAAAACTGAAACAAAGTAAAAAGTTGACCTGAACAATAAAAAACTTATTCCTCCACATACAAAATCTAAGCTCTGTGTTTAAGTTTTGTATTAATTCTTTTAGTTCTTTCATTTCTTTTGCTCAGTTTTGTTCTTTTTTTTTTTTTTAGGTTGGTTCATCAACTTAAAATAGTGTACTCTATATAAATATTCTGTGTACGTGTGTGTGTATATATGTGTGTAATTGTAGGGTTTAAAACTTTTTTTTTTCTTTTTTTTTTTGTATACCTGCTGTTCTGGTACACAGCATGATGAGAAGATTTTTAGATCGATCTGCAGCCCACTTGAGGAGTTCCCTGGATAGCATTGTCCACTCGAGTCAATTAAGGCTGAAAGTGGAAAAGAAATTTAAATTTAATTATAATAATTTAATAATTATAATTCACCACTACAGTGGGCGCTATAAAAATGAGAACTATGTCAAGTTTTAGCTTTACTTTCCCCGACAGATCTGCAACTCAAAATGGTAAATAGTTCACCATTCTTATTTGCAAGTGATCACTGCATAGATAAATCTATGTATGTCGATAGATCTCTCACCTTATCGTACATCAAAAGTATATGGAACGTCTGAAGCGGCTTAGGAGGTTGGGGGAGAGGGGCGTACGGTGTCTCCATTTTAAGAACGACTGCGGCTGCGCGAACCGCCGGCAGCTGCTAAGCCGCTGCTGATGCCATTGCGACTGTCGCCGCGCACCGGACTCCTTGAGAATTTGCTGCGGCGAACCGGCGAACGGCTGCCAGCCGAACGAGAGCGCGAACGCGGCGAATACGAACGTCGACGCGGACTGCGCGACGCTCGTCGACGCATCGGCGAACGAGAACGCGAGCGACGTCGACCACCCGCCCCGCCCCCGGCACCAGCACCGAGGCCAGCGCCGCGACGACTGCTGCTGCTGTTGCGTCGCGTCGGCGACGAGGGACGACCGTAGCGTGCCATCTGCACCCGCAACTCCCTGCCGTCTAACATGCGACCGTCCATCGCTTCCAGTGCGTCCTCAGCGTCGCGCTTGTCATAGAAACTGTTAAATGGAAATTAATTTTATATTTTATTTTATTTTTATTATTATATGCATTATTATAATTTGAATTATTATATTATTTTTCTAACTTGGTAATTTATTTGTTGAAGTTTTTGATAAACTGAAATTCTTATTTTTTCCACAGTACATGTGCACAGTTATTCAATTGGATCTGAAGGCACTGTTAAACTCAACAGGTAAAAAGGGGAAGAGGCTGTTAAAAATCATGTTGAATTCGCTTTACATTAATTAAGAGATTTTGACAGGCAAATTTAGTGTGTAACAAATTTTCACTTTTTCATTATTATTAGTTTATGTCTTTAATAAACTGCAATTCTAAGCTAATTACACAATTTTTTTCTAGGCACAATTATTCTATTAGAACTGGAAACGCAAGGTAAACTCAACAGGTGAAGGGGTCTGAGAGGCGCTGTTAAAAATCTTGTTGAATTCGCTGTATGTCGACCAACAGAAATTATGCTATGCAATTGCAGTTGAACGGGAAATGTTAAAAGCCATGTTGAGTTCGCTATATGTTGACTAACAGAAAATTTTGCTAGGCAATTGCAATTGAAAACAGTACTTTTCTAGCATCATTGCTTGGAACTGAACAGTAAATAAATCATGCTCCAAAGTGCAAAAATTCATATTTAAAATAAAAAAACTGGTTGTTGTATTCGCAGTATGTTGGCTAGCATTGGGTTTGGGTAGGCAACAGTTGCAATTGAACACAATTTTTCTGGCATCTTTGCTGAGAGTGTGTTTAATAAAATGATTTAAAACACGCTCGATTTAAAGCAGAAAATGCTAATTTATAACCTGATTACTGTAGTATTCGCAGTATGTTGGCTAGCATTGGGTTTGGGTAGGCAACAGTTGCAATGGAATACAAATAATCTGGCATAATGTATATATATATAAATCGAACACGAAAATTCTCGTATTCGCTCTTCAAAATATGCGCATGTGTCGTATTTAACCTCACAAGTTTGATCAACTTGCAAATTGGCCTCACTTCCAGTGCAATAAGGGCTTTCATCTTCCATTGGGGTTCACTTACCGTACGAAGGCGAATCCGCGACTTTCACGCGTGTAACGATCACGTGGGATATAAATATCGCCAACTTCGCCGCAACGCTCAAAAACACGACGCAGATCCTCGGGCGTCGTGCGATATGTGAGATTATCGACCTGTATACAAAAATACACACATTATTATCTAACCCAAGACAGCAGCAGGAATCAATTGCCGGCCGCCATTTTGTCTGGCTGGCTGGCTGTACTTTCGATTTCTCTTTGGGTGTATAGCGATTACTTGCCTTTAGCGAAACCATGCCATCGATTCGGGGCGGTGGTCGCGCATTTCCCCCCACACCTCCGCCGCCAGCATTGCTCATTGTATTTTACACTGTTTTTACGTTTCAATTACAATTATTAATTTCGCAAATGTACTTTTTGCGTTGGTACTTTTCTCGATGCTTTGCCTACTTGGCTTCCACTCGGCTCTTTTTTTATGAATGTCTGCGATTATATCGATGTGCAAATTACGTGCTTGCAATATCGATTAATACAATGAGATTAGCAGCTCCACAAATATATCGCGTAGTAAAACGATACATTGAATAATAAAGTGAATATGTTTGAATATATTTATAAGTGTCTTACGTTATTGTAATAGTTGGGATATCGAATAATTGAAAGAGATTGGAGGCCCGTTGCATATATCGTTTCACTAAGCGATAGTTCGATTGTATACTAAAAAAATTGTGCTTGCGATATTTTATCGATTCATTTAACAAGGTTGGCAGCTTAACGAATATATCGTTTCGTTTTCGATCGTATAATAAAATTAATATATTTTCAAGTGCTTTACACACATATTGGTTTCTCTTTTTAACAAAACAAATGTGTAATTTACATTTTAAACGAAACAGATTTATAAATTGTAAAGAGCGATAGTTTAAAAAACCTATCGATATAGTCCAGCCCTGGCATTGCAACGCGTGGCGGTGAAACGTGTAAAATTTTATACGAATTTTGGCAACAAATTTGCCAATTTAACGACAAAAACAAACTGTTTGTTGTCAGGCAGCCTCTAAAGAGTTGTAAATAAATCGAATCCATTGCTGCCACAGAGCTGAAGAAGAAGAGAAAAAGAACTGAAGACTGAAAAGGAGAAGGTGATTGAAACGATTAAAGTTTCTTCACACGCACACAAACAAAAAAAACATACAGAGACACAGACACAAAGTAGACATTGAGTTGAGTGCACGAGAAAAGCGACGACGACGTCCAACTTGGCAACGAAACGTTGAAAACACACTAAAAAAGCAACAAAAAACAGCACACAAATTGAAAGGCTGCTCTGTCTACGCAGCTCTCCACCTCCTCCAACTAATCTCCAATCTCCTCGCCGACAACAGTCAACCGCGTGTTTGTGTTTGTTTGTGTGTGTGTGAGTGCGAGCGAGTGCGAGAGCAGAAGCAGTTGAAGAAGAGGAGGGCAAAAGTGTGTCGACGTCGTCGCCTGTGTGAGTGCGTGTGTGTGTGTGTGTGCGTGCGTGCGGCGAAAGAGAAAAAAGTGAAAATTTCCACTAAAGAAGATTGGAAAGCAGCAGCAGTAATAGCAATGGCAGCACAGGAAAACACCGAAGTAACAACAAAATTCTCCACATTGAATGTGAATGCAGTGGAATTTGTGCCCAGTTTTAGTTACAACAGCAGCAGCAGCAGCAACAACACCAGCAGCAGCGCAGCAGCAGCGGCCGTTGCTGTATCAGCAGCAGCAACTCAAGCAGCGTCCGTCCCTGCGCCGCAGTCGACAGCACAACAACAGCAGCAGCAGCAACAACAGTCTTTGGAAAATGCAATTGCGCCTGGAAGTGAAATGGATACGAGCGGACTTCCATCGCTGCCGCCATCTGCAAGTGGAACACCGGCAACAACGCCCGATTCAACGGGCAGCGCTGCTTCCACTACAAATAATGCCGCCGGTGCCGTGGTCGCATCTGCAACAGCAGCGCCCTCGTCGGCAGCAGCATCAAATTCGACGTCGCCAGCGCTAGGTTCGCCTGTTAACACGCCCTTAACAGCGGCAGCGATGCCCATTGAGAATATTATTGCAGCGGACAAAATATCAGCCAACAATGGTAAATATAAATAGGGGGGAGACACATACATATATGTATATACACGAACCTGTGAATGTGTGTGTGTGTGGGGGGGTAGTTTAGCAAATGTTAGGCGCATTGAACTTTTACATTTGGCTGTTGCTGCTGTCGTCTTTGTGACGTCACACGTGTCGCTTTGCAGAAAGCGCCAAACAAAGACAACTTTTAGCAAAAAAATATTTTTTATATTTGCAGAAAATGTTTGGTTATCGGTCTAACATAACCTCAAAATGTTACTGCGTGTGTGTGTGTGTGTGTGTGTGTGTTATGCTGTTATTGTCATGCACAAAGGGAGCAGTGCAATATCCCTCCCCCTCTACCACCTAGTGAAGAATGTTAATGCAGCAGCTGTTCTTATTGCCTCTTACATTTTGCGTGCGTTCGCTTAATACGCGTCGTGTCAGTGATGCGCATTAGTTGTGTGTCGTTACTTGTTAACTGTGACTTAACATGACTGCAAGCGAATTCTGTTAAACGTTGTTATGTTTCTCTCCCACACTTAATTTAAATTTTATGGGCAACTGCGAGCAAAGTCGTTTAAATGTTTTGCATGTATTTTGAGCTTATTATTTTAAGTCACTGATATTTATTTAACTTTTTCCACACTTTATTTAAAGCTAATTATTATCTTAACATGCACTTGTTATTCACTTATTTTTATTACACTTTATTTAAAGCAGGTTTTGGCATCTCTGTCACTATGTTTTGACACGTTTACGTTTTTTACCCGCATTCGCATTGCCATTCGCTAGTTTGATCAAGCGAGCCAAAGCTCTTCTTGCTGGGAGGGGGAACCATTCACTGGCTCAGGCAACACTTGTGCCAGGGCTGCAACAAACACACACATGTTGTTGTTGTGTCGCTTGTTGCTGTTATCGCCATGAGCAGCAATTGTTCTTGTTTTATATTGGCCCAAAAGGCAGTCGCTGTTAGTGTTAGTGTGTGTCTGCGTGTGTATGCGGTTTGAACCGCTTTCAACTTGATTTTGAATGTTAGTCGAACGTGCGAGCTTTCCACTCAGCCAGCCAGCCACGCGTCGTGCTCTGTTTTGTTGGTTGCGTTAATTTTTGAACGTTGGAAATTCATTCATCGTTTTTTGTTTGCTTATTAATTTTAATTTGCCGCCACATGTCACAAAAAGGCGACGGCGAAGTCAACGGAGAAATTCGTTGCATTGACACAAATGAAGAGCAAGCGAAGAAAAGTTAGTAACTGTTAAAATTGACCTACTGCCAGGCTGGAATTATAAGCTGCGCGCGCATAAAAAAAAACCATTTCCAGACTATGTACACAACACACATAGTCTGGAAATGGTTTTTTTTATGCGCGCGCAGCTTATAATTCCAGCCTGTTTGTGTATGTGTGTGTGTGTGCTTGCTCTGATTTGCCTAGCGACAACAAATAAACTATATATTGGAAAGACGCGTGTGTTTATTTCCCTCTCCCACAACTGCCCCGTGGCAACTTTTAAGTGGCAAGTGTGATTTTGGCATACGTATTTATATATTAAGTGTATTTAAAAAAGCACGTTTTTTACACATAGTAGTGCCAACAATAACTGTTAAAGGGGAGCAGTCACAGAATGAATGACTCATGCCCAAGCAGCATGCTAAAGCAATGTTAATTATTACAGTTGTCCTCACTCTTGCACCCCTACCCCACACACACACATGCAAACTCTTCCATTCGCCGCCCTATCATATCAAATGCACGACGATAAGTCAAAGATAACTCAAAACCAGGGTTGACATAAAAACGAGAATGGCAAATATGCAATTACAATAAATTCGATGATTTTATACAGTAGTCTTTTTGTATGAATAAAATTAAAATAAAATATACAAATTAAATAATTAATAACAATGGAAATTATATAAGAAATAAATATTTTAAAAATATTAATTTAAAAAGATACTAAATGTTAAAAAAAAAATTACAAATTATAATATTTGACATGAGTAACACAAAATTAAAATATTGATACACTAATTGAGATTTGTTAGTAATAATAAAAATAACTGAAAAATATTTACAGAAACCGATCCGGCTGATAGCTGGGATGTGGAAGATGATGCGATTATAACACCCGAGGATGAAGAAGCCGAGGATGCTGAATTCACTGAGGGTGGCGAGGCAACGCCGAAAGTATCCAAAAAGAAGATCGTCAAGGTGGAGGAGAACAGAAGCAAGCGGGAGCACGTGAACGTTGTCTTCATCGGACATGTTGGTAAGAGAGGAGAGCAGAAGATGATCTTCAACGAAATAGATATGGAAATAATTGCAATTCTAATGCAGATGCTGGCAAATCAACAATTGGCGGTCAGATTATGTCGCTTACCGGCATGGTCGACAAACGGACACTGGAGAAATATGAGCGAGAGGCTCGCGAAAAATCTCGCGAGAGTTGGTATCTCTCCTGGGCGCTGGACACAAATCAGGAGGAGCGCGACAAGGGCAAAACTGTCGAGGTGGGCCGTGCCTTCTTCGAAACGGATCGCAAACATTTCACCATTCTGGATGCGCCTGGACACAAGAGTTTTGTGCCGAATATGATTGGTGGTGCAGCGCAAGCGGATCTCGCAGTGCTCGTCATCTCAGCCCGCAAGGGTGAATTCGAGACGGGCTTCGATCGTGGCGGACAGACGCGTGAACATGCCATGCTCGCAAAGACGGCGGGTGTCAAGCATTTGGTGGTGCTGGTGAATAAAATGGATGATTCCACAGTGAATTGGGATCAGAATCGTTACAACGAATGCAAAGACAAGATACTACCATACCTCAAGAAGCTGGGCTTCAATCCAGCCAAAGATCTTACCTTTATGCCTTGCTCGGGCCTCAGTGGCTATGGCCTTAAGGATCAAGTGCCCGAATCTCTGTGCACCTGGTACAGAGGACCGGCCTTTATACCCTTCATCGATGAGCTGCCCTCGCTGAATCGCAATCTCGATGGACCCTTCATCATGCCCATTGTGGACAAGT
Organism: Drosophila macrothrix; assembly: GCA_035042055.1. NCBI lineage: Eukaryota > Metazoa > Arthropoda > Insecta > Diptera > Drosophilidae > Drosophila > Drosophila macrothrix. Next base: position 7,277,564 of record JAWNLX010000124.1, on the reverse strand, counting down.
ACAAGGACATGGGCACCGTTGTCATGGGCAAAGTCGAGTCGGGCATGGCACGCAAGGGACAAAATCTGCTCGTCATGCCAAATAGGGTAAGTTCTTGGAATAGCCATATATATATATATATATATATAATTTATGCTCATTTTTTGTTTAATCTCTTGCAGACACAAGTGGCTGTGGATCAACTGTTCTCAGATGACTTCGAGGTGACCTCTGTGGGTCCCGGCGAGAACGTCAAGATCAAGCTGAAAGTATGTGCACCGAATTTAGCATTAATTAATGCCCTTGCAGAGTTAGTTAATTAGTTAGTTGAATGTGACATCTTTCATATTGTATATAACGTATATATTCTATTTCAGAATGAATATCTGAGTTTAGACATATCTTTCTGTCTATCTGTAAACTGTTTTTATGCTGAAAGTCTGTGTTTAATTTTAAATACTCTTAGTCAGTATAAATATCCCAATTTTGGCATGTCCACAGTTAGTTTGTTAGTAGAATTTGACATATTTCTGACTATAAATTCTATATATTCTTAGTCAGCAAACATAGCAGACAAATATCCATTCTGTGTGTCTGAACACTAAAACAAAACTCGTTTGCACTCTCAATTGTTTATTATTCTTGGTCGACATGCAAATCTGACCCAATTTAGATATATCCTGCTGACTGTTTGTAAACAATCCTTCAGAGTTTATTAATTTTTCGGTATATCGAATTGAAGTCTTCTTTTAATATTAATCTAATCTTATACACAATAATAATAATATTCATCTAATCCACACAGGGCATTGAGGAGGAGGATGTGTCGCCTGGTTTTGTGATCTGTGATGCCGCCAATCCGATTAAAACTGGCAAAATCTTTGATGCTCAGGTCGTTATATTAGAACACAAATCAATTATCTGTGCGGGCTACTCGGCCGTCATGCACATCCACTGCGCCGCCGAGGAAGTGACGGTCAAGGTGAGTCCTCTATCAAAAGTATAATATATATAATTTCCACTTTTAAAAACGTGTATCTTAAACTAACCAATTTAAAAAGAAACCTTTGAAAACATACCTTTTTTTTTTTGTTGTTGTTTTTTTAAATCTATAATAATGTAAATATATATTATTGAATATATAATATTAATAAACACATTTCGTTATCGTAATTCAGGCACTCATCTGTTTGGTTGACAAGAAGTCAGGTGACAAATCAAAAACACGTCCAAGATTCGTTAAACAGGATCAGGTGGCAATAATGCGCATCGAATGCTCGGGAATGATTTGCCTTGAACAATTTAAGCTATTCCCACAAATGGGACGCTTTACGCTGCGAGATGAAAGTGAGTTTTATTTATTAGTACTTTTTTATTTATTAGTACTTTATTTATTTGTATTTCCATTTTGCAGATAAAACCATTGCCATTGGCAAGGTACTCAAGGTGATCGAATAAATTGAGCCAAGCTAAATTCGAGCGCCTTTCACTTTTGGCTTTATGCAACCCAAAATTCAACGTATGATGCAGATGACGACAAGGAATATATATATATATATATATATATATATATAACTCTACATATATGATGAAAACAACGCCAATGCCAACGCCAACGCCACGCTTTCTATACACACACACACACACACAACAAACACTCACACACACGGCACATACTCCTACACAAAAGAAATACTTTCACCACAATTATGTATGCATATACCCAACAACAACAACAACAATAGCAATTGATTATGATAATGGTTAGAGAGAAGATTTATATAGCAAGTATCTAAAACAAAGCAAAAAAAAATAAATGAGAGATCAACAGAGAGAGAGATAGCAACAGAAATGCATTATATCTAAATATAAAAACTATATTATGTTTAACTAAAAGAAGAAAGAAAAAGGAAACATTGGAGTTATGTACTATTTATATATATGTACAGATATATAGAGAGACAGACACAGAAGAGACAGATATTGTCGGGTAAAATCGATTCAAAAACAACATTTGGCTTTTTGCGGCACGAGCGAAGACATTTGTCGGTTTATTTACTTGTAACTCTTAAGGCATCATTAAATAGGGCGAGTCGTGAATTTTAAAAAAAGCAACAAAAAAAACTAAAAGCTGCAAGCTTAACAATTTTTATATTTATACGAAAATACAAAAAAAAAAGAAACAACACTCACAACACACAAATCGGAATCAAAAATCAGAAGCGATAAATAGTTGCCAATCCCTCACTCAGAAAGAAATAAAAATAATAATAATACTGATACTGATAATAATGATAATGATGATGATGATATGTATATGTTTTTGCTTTCTCAGCCTTTGAATTTTGTTATGCGCCGCCTTAATGGAAATTATGTTTATGTCTATAATAATATTATTACGATATATATATATATATAAATGATATACTTCTATTACTTTTCTTCAACGAAATGCTGTAAATTAAGTTTAAGCTCAAATTTTTGGAGTACACTTTTTGGGTTCGATTGATTTGTAAGCTCAAAATGATGAAAACAACTGGTTAACAACAACAAAAAAAAAAAACAATGTGTATGAGAAATATAAATAATTAGCAATTTATTCATACATTTTTAATTTCTTTCAACCAGTTTTTTTTTATATTTTGTTTTACAATTTAGTTAATTGAAGAAGGCAATCAAAGCAAAATCGAAATAAAAAAATAATTGCTTTATTTGCTCGATTTCTGTGCAAAGCAAAAAAAAGTCAATCTTTTTTCTATTGTTTGTATTAAATTAATCAGTCAAAAATCTTGAAATGCTTTTCTACACAATCAGGACCAAGATCAGGATAAAAGAGACGGTTTCAGCTCCCAAGAAAACACACTCAGACCACAATCCATACACACATTATTGAAAGAGCTCTCATCGAAGAAGAAGATCCAACTCCAAGTTTTTATGCTATGATATTTGAAATTAAATCGGCCCCCTCTCAATATTATTATTACAAAATATGATTAATTTAAAAGTTGAACTGAAATGTTGTTACCATTCACAAAACAATAATGAAATAACGAACATAAACAAAATGAAAAACACATAACTAAGTTAAACATTCGCCCATATTTAAGTTAATTCAATTAACTTGAAATATATATTTAACTGAATGATAACTAAAAGAGCGAGCATCTTTAATAAGAAAGGAAAAGAAAACTGCTTTTTAACGCCGCTTTCCACGCATTCTCAGCTAAATAAAAAAACTACAAAGAAAGGCGAACAAATGAATTAATGAAAATACAATTGTTAAAAATCTCTCCGACAGTTATATATGAATTGATGATATTTAAATGTTTCTCCAAACTCAAACTAACAAATTAAAAAAGAAAAGAAAAAACAAAAGTAATATAATAACGGAAGAAGAACTACGCAACTGATAAATAAATAATTATAATTGTATGAATATAGATACAAAACGAAATAATAGAAATTATATAGACAAAACGGGAATATTTATACAACATTAAATGTATTATTATTATACATGTATGTATACATATTAAAAAACAAAACAAAAGCAAAAAACAAAAAACAAACCGAAAAAAGATCCGTATAAATTTGAACATTTTTTATCAATAAAAAGCGAAACGAAAAATAAAAAAAGACGAAGAAAACGAACCAACTGCATAAATTATTTTTAAAAATCCATACGTTGCTAAAGCCAACAATAGTATGCTTAATGATTGTGTGAGTTTAATTTAATGATTTAAATTATGTTTTGATTATTTGTATGCCTGGCAAGCATGCAAAAGTTTAGCGATCGCAGCAAACTATCGATAAATTTTACTATACCGAAAGAAAGAATTAAGGTGAACTAGTTCCGCATATTTATCAGTTCAGTGAATAGAAATTTAAACGACTATTTGAAAAGGTAATTTAAAAAATCGATACGAAAAACGTATTTATTTTAATTATTGTTTTAACCGTAAATTAAAACATATAAATTCATCTTAATATTTCTTAACATTATTAACAAATCTTATATATGACATATAAAACTCATGCTATGCCGTATTTCTGTATTTCTCCAGTTTGTACAAATTTGGCTGAGTGCATTTTGGGGATTTTTGGACTTGGTTAATCATCCCCCTGCTCCGCTCTCCGGGCAAGCAGTGGAGTAATTGGCTGATCCCGTCTGTTGGCCTGCTCCTGCTGCTTGGTCTCGTTCTCGCCATAGAGATCAATGCCACGACCATAATACCAAACCAGCCAATCAAAGATGACGCCAATGAAGGTGAAGCCTTTGAGAAATGATGAAGATTAGCAAATATTTAACAATTAAAATCAAGACGATGACTTACCGCAGGCCAAAAAGTTCACAGAGTAACGGAATCTGGTCTGATCGTAGAGTTGACAATTGCCCGTCCCATTGCAGGTTTGAGTCCAAAACAAACATGTTGAGTCGATGATGCGTCCGAAGATAATCGGACCCGGTATCAGGGCAAACAAACTGATCATCATCAGGGCCAGACCCTGGGCAAAGGATTTATCCTCGTGCGCAACGGTGCGATAATTGACCAGCACATTGCCAATGCGACCCGACGAACCAAACCAATTCACAATCGTCGACGCTACCGAGAATGTCCAGAATGCAGCGTCGCAACCCTCGGTGCAGATGCCAGGACGCAGCACCAGGTCGGCAACAGCTCGTTTACTACGCGTCAACAGATCCTCTGTAGAATAATTATCATTCAGCAGTGGAACTGAACTCGAATCCATATCGAAATCTGTGCTGCTGCCGGCAGGCGACATTTCCGTTGGCTGCTGCTGCTCCTCCAGCAACATCTGCTGAACTGCTGCTGCACCAAATGCGGGCACATTGTTAGCACTCTCCTGTAGGCAGGCGCAATTATCGTAGACTTTATTATCGCCATCCCAATTGCGGCAGCCTGCATGGCAGGCTGAGAAATAGGTCGTATCGCTGGGCAAATGACAGACGGGTGAGTAAGGGACGCCTTCGCAGGAACAGTTTGCATTGCAATTGCTGGTCAAATTGAAGCTGGCGCAATAGAAAAAGTATATTTGTGAAGTTTGCAAGTTTAAAATTTGGCGGCAATTGTGAGAAAGCAAGTATGATTAGGTGGCAACGCTTGAGTAGCAGATGGAACAAGCAGAAGAATGTGACTAGGTGGCAACTCTTAGCAGAGCTGAGCTTACAGCGAAGAAGAAGAAGCAGAAGCAGACTTGCAAAATGTGCGCGAAAATCAGAAAATGTGCAATTGAATTAAAAGCTGAATTAAATGTGATAAGTGTGTTTACTTACTTGCCGACATGAGCCATCGACACCGAATCCGGACAATATAGAAATGCGTACGAAATCTGACCTGTAAGTGACGTAATAATGACCAATTAATAAAAGATCAAATATTTTCACATTGCATTGCAAACGCACCGCAAATGTAGACAAAGCCAACGAAAACATTCCACATGAGAACTTTGCTGACAGCCGGCTTCTTTTTCGAGATGACAATGCCCGAGGCAAAGAGGCCGACGACCATGCCCAAAATGGAAACGGGACCCACAACAACCGTCGCCGAGTGGGCAGCTTTGTGGAACTGCACCTCCATGTACTTTGTGAGGAAGGTCATGAAGCCGGCGGCGCCCAAAATGTAAAAGACAGCCGAGCTGATATTAAAAATGAGCACCTTGTTGCGCAAGAGACGCATCAGGGCGCGTGGAAAATCCTTTATCTTGGGCAGATCAGCATTGGCACCAGCACCAATGCTGTCCAAGGCGGCATTCGACGAGATGCGACTGCTGAGGGAGAGGCCCTCCTCCCGTCTCAACTCGTCGTGGCGCAACACATGCGGCACATGCGAGTTGCGCTTCTCTGCATCCGTTTTCTTGGGCAGCTGCTTGGGAAACAGGCCAATCAGGCCGGAGAACATGCACATCAGCGTGCCGAGGATGACCCAGCCCAGCCACCAGGCGCCCAACCAACGCGGATCCTTGTCATCGATCAGCGGCGTCTTTGTCGGATCAATGAACGTGTTGAGCGAGATGTAACCTAAAAAGATACATTCATTTAAATACAACAGCAAATTAAAGTAGACTCTCTTTGTAGCCATACCAAAGAGGAAACCAAAGACGGGTCCAATCATTCGCAGGGACATGGCCACCGCCAGCATAAAAGGAGTATTTGTGCGCTTTGTATTGTCATCCAGATAGGTCTGGCCCAGCGCATAGTACAGCGTATTGCCCACGCCCAGCACAAACTGTGAGCAGAAGATGAGTACCAGCGGCACATAGGTGAAGAGACTGTCACAGTTATCCTCACCACGTCCAACGCCGCACAACTGTTCCGGCGTGTTGTGCGCCCGAGAGCTGGTATTCTACATATATATATATATATATATATATATATTAATATGTATCAATAGTAATATATATAATCTCATAATCTTACCACAGATGTAACGTCGACCGAGAGTGAGGTGTTCAGCAGACCATCCTGATACTCCTTGGTCAGCTGGAGCACTTCATCGCCCGCACCATAGATGAAATGGGGCAGGACGAGTATATAGCAGGATATGCCACAGAGCACAATACCCCAGGCGATCCAGCGCGGACGATTGCGCTGTCCACCGATATAGGATAAGATCAGCGATAGCATTATCTGTGATATCTCATTGCCACTGAGTACAATGCCTGCCAGAAAAAGAATTTTGGATTTAGCTTTGAGAGATGCACAAGTATTGCGTGAAAGTGAATTGTGAAATGAGAGAAATGTTAGCGGAATGAGAAACTGTAAGTTCCTTTTTATATATCTGATATTCGTTGAAATTTGGCCTAAATTGTGATTTTCAATTGATCAATTTGAGCGATAATAATGTACTGGAACAAACTTCACATAGATGGAAAATCTTCTCACTGAAAGTTGGACATGAACTATGGGAAATTTATACATTTATAGAATATGATTCTTGCTAAAGTCTAAAATAAATATAAATGTGATGAATGAAGCAATGGAATATTATCACATCGACTGATATCCCATCAATCAAACCCAACCTCGACACTCACCTGTCGTCTGACTGGGTATTTTAAAGCGCTTCTCCAGCGTGGTTAGGGTGACAATGAAATACATGTAGGACATGGCCTGAATGGTGCCCAACAAACCGTAGACGCCCATAAAGTATTTGGTTGTGGCATATTTCTGCAGCCAGGCTGGATGCCAATTGGCCATGCCACACAGATAGTGACCAGGTGGCGGCTTCTTCCCCGACATGATCTGGGTTATCTCTGATTCCGATCGCGATTTGGATTTAGATTTTGATTCCTATTGTTGTTGGTTCTCCTGCTCAACACTTGAGCATGTCTCGCGGGCAAACTGATAAGATATATGATATGCATATATATATATTTATATATTTATATTAATGACACACAGAAATCAAAAGATATTTGTAAGCACCTGTAAATTACAATGCGCATATATCGCCTAATTACACTATTTTGCCTGAAATTTGTTTTTTAGCCTTGATTGCTTTTTCTTATGTTATTGCTATGCTCGAAAACTGAACGCTTAAGCATGACTGGTCCTATTACTAAAAGGTATATGTGTATATCTTTATATAAGAGCTCGTATAAAACATTATTGAAATTATTGGAATTTTCTGTAATTGATTAGTTGATTAGGCTGGGCAGGCGTTCCCGCTCAAGATCATATTAGTGCCAAGATTAGATAGGCGACGAATTCTTATTTTTTTAATGGTGCCATAAAGTGATCTGCCAATTGGCCGAAGCTAGTTTAAGCATAATTGCCAACTAATGCTGAGCGAAAGATTTTATTTATTACAAAAAATGCAAATTCGGAAAAACAATTCACATTAAACCAACAAATTGGTCATGGTTAGCCTTGATGGAGATACATATATAGAGTCAGGTCTTTTAGAACTGCTATCTTATCGGAAATTGAACGCAGGCTTTTCTATAATCGCAGTTGGACAGTTGATGTCCAGTCGAAAAAGCAACTAGCAAATACCCTGTATTAATTATATCAAATAAGAGCTATTCTATCTGGTTTCTAATCATTTAATAATCATTTTCCATTTGCTTATTAAACTAATAAACAAAATGCTGATAATAGGAAGTAACTCGCTATCTTTTTGCCTCTTTCTTCCTCAGAATATACTCCTTGAAATTATGTGGAGTGCTTGGAATAAAATTTCCTGGTATTGATTAACTTGAGGGCTTTGAGCAATAAACTTTCAGCACAAAAAAACACGACAATAAATTGCCGACTAAATAATGTATTTTAAGGTTGTTGTAGGCCTTAATCATTATCGGTTATATAGAAGTTATGCGCCTAATCTTAAAACAAAATTGAACCATTAAAATACAACTTTTTTGGCATAGTTAAAACTGAGTTACCAAGCAGTTGCTTAACTGATAAAAATGATCAATAATTAGGGTATATTTAAATTAGCTATCAGAACTTAAAATTAAAACCAAATTAAGTAATTCCTTTGAATTACTGACAATTTCAATGTTTATTATTATTTTTAAGTGATTGTTTAGCTATACAAAAGAGCCCTATTAGTGAACATCATCTGTGACACACATAAATAGACACTCAAACTGCTTCGATAAGTGCAGCTAAGCCCAGCACAGATAATGTCTATATAGTATATATCAGATAATACCAGTCGATCAGACAACAAACGAAGACTTGGACAAGTTGTCGAGGCTATCGGTCAATGTTTGCCTTGCAGAACAAAAGAAACAATATCTTTTGACTTGGGCATATTTTCTTGCTCTTTTTCTTTAAGTATATTATTTATGAGGTCTTTTCTTCAATATTATTTACATTTGTTGAGAGTTGGCTGGAAAATGTTGATTTAATTTGGCGACACTGATTGAAAGCACTTTTAATTGAAGATTAACTTGGTTGCAGTTCCTTGAAAGCGATCGTCCAACGCAAGGCGAGAGGCGACAGGATCCGACAGAGATAGAGAGCGAGAGAGACAGAGAGACATATATAGATAGAAAGAGAAAGAGAGATAGAGCGGAATGTGAACCGTGCAGCGGCGAGGCGCGTAACAAACTGAAAGCGTCAAGCGAAAATTTCAAATAAATTCGTTGACTTCGCCTGTTCGCCGTCGTAAAATTTTGGCGATAATTGTGCTCTGATAATGCGGATAATATTATCAGTTATCAGCTGATATATATGTGTATATAACCAAGTGGAGTATGCGTTACAAATATTACGCATACGCCTCGTTCTGCGCACGTGGAAACTGTCTCCTCTTCACCTGTTCCTTTCTCTCTGCGTTGACTTGCTCGCAGCAACAATAACAATCACAGTAACAATAACAATACAATAATAAACAATAACAAAACACGACAATGACACTATTTACTATTAATACCCACACATCCACACACACCCCCTAAAATCACTCCGCTGCTCAATCAAATATGCAACCCCTAAACCAGCCTCATCTCTTTCCATCTCTATCTCCCTCTCGCTCTCTCTCTCTCTCTCTCTCTCTCTCTCTCTCTCTCTTTGGCTTTGTGATTAGATTCGTAAGTGAATTAGTGGCGTGTAGAATGCTGAATGTGTCGAGTGTAGACTGTGCCACGGTCAAGCGTGGTGTGCCACAAGAGTTTAGTCTCAAGATTCTCAAGTCTCGGCGGTTTCTTTGACATGCGGCTCGGGATCATTGGCGCCACTCAGCCGCTTGTTGCGCCCCATGCTGAGGAACATGGTCAGGCCCACGCCCAGCAGGGACAACAGAATGACCACAATGAAGATGGACTGTATCAGACCCGTCGTCAGATATCCCTCGCACAACCAACACGGCTTCGGTATATAGTCATAATCCAGGGCAGAAAAATCACCTAAGAATAACAAAATCAATGAGAAATAAACACAAATAAATTTCTGCAGAAAGCGAAATGTTTTTTTTTTAGAAGATTATGTAATTTTTAGACCAAATTTCTGTGATGAAACTTTGAAGGAAATCTGAAAAGTTATAATTTAAAGCCTTGAAAGAAAAGTCTCTCCGCATCCATGATTTCTGTAAAAACTAGTGAATTAATGTGAATTGTTTTAGACCGCAGCTGATCACCCTGAAGACTGAAAAGTATTTATTTTTAAAAATAATTTCTAAATATCTACAAATTTGACCAAAAAACTAGTTTTCGGGGAGTCACAGAAATTAGACATATTTTTACAAAGCCTTAAAAAAAGTGTGCCTTAAAATGAAGAAAAGAAATACTCTGATTTTTAGAAATATACTTTCTGAATTATAAGTTGAATGGGTGTATAATGTTTCAGATGCTTACCTTCCATAATGATGTCCATGCTGAAGGAGAACAAGGTGAGGCGGTGGCCCTCCTTCGAGTAGCCGGTGAGTGCCTGGCAGCAGAAGCTGAACTTGTTGCTGTAGAAGATGATGTCCCTGGGGATGAGTGTGATATTCTTGAACTGCATGCTCGTCATGTGCCAGTTGCCCATCGCCGGGAGAAATCTCAGCCTGAGGCTGCCCATGCTGGCCACGATGATGAGCGTGACGCCCTTCTTGATACTCGAGCGATGCTTCAGCTCCAGTCGCAGCGAGGAGTGCTTCTCGTTCAGGTCGATTTGCTGGCGTTTGTAGTGCACTTGCTGTGCACTCAAATACTGTTCGGCCAGGACGATTCTGTTGACGCCAATGATGGCCTTCAGGTGCCGCAGCACAGTCACCTCGTTGGGATCAATTTTCGTGCGATTCTGCAACAATTTGTTGCGCACCACCTTTTTCCACATCGGCTGTTGCTTCTCCCAGTTGATGATCGAATTGGTGCGTTGAAGTCGACGCTGCAACGCCTCCATTTGCTCGCCGTGTGCCGTGTAGATCATGATCAGAGGACAGTCCCATAAATTCCCCGCAACGGCGGCCATAATCTGATCTGTGAGGCAAAGTTGCATTTACCATATGTGTTGCAAGTGAAATTCTCATTATTATTCATAAAGTTCGTTTCTAAGATTGAAGCTTATTGAAAGCCAGCGTTTGTCTTTTCTTAATTTCAGTTAAGATTTTCCTAAGTAATTTTTATTGGAATTCGGGTTTACATTTCTGCTTCTTGCACTTCTTAATAATAAATAACAAAATTCTTGGCAATGGTTTCTCCGAGTGTATAAAATTCGATTACAATTCGATAATAATTGCACTCACCATGGGTCGTCAGATTGTTATCCCTGAAATTGTAGGCGTGAATGCGATCCTTTTGGCACTTGAGTTGGCTCATCTCGAATGTGGTGCTCCACTTGGGTTTCTGGCCACGATTCGTGAACAGTTGTTCGATGGACTCGACTGGCTGCTGCACCTGGCTGTAATAGGTGAGTGGCGCCACTTGACGCAGATACTCGAAGCATTTGTCATTCTGCCCGCAGCTGAGATCCTTCGAAGTGAGCATTGGGGCGAGGAATGCGACTATCATGTGATCCTCCTGCACGGGCATCAGCATGCGAACGAATTTGCGCGACGGAAGTGCTTGAAATATGTTCCCAGGACCAGGTCTGCAACAAGTTGCGGATGACAGATGACAGAGCAGAAACTGACACAGCAGCGTTGCCAGACTTACAATTTGACGCCCCAAATGACGGCGGGCGGCGTGGATGGCAAATGAATTGCGGCAATGCCATTTATCAAGAGCAAAAGTTGAACAGCAGCCATTTTGATAATAGAAACGAATTGTTTTCCTATACTTTATACTTTTCTATAACTATTTGCAAAAGCCTGCTTATTTGTATTTCAATCTACAATTCGTAGTGTTGCCTTGTGTTGTTCAACTTTTTGAATGAAGCTCAGCCTTTGGTGGTTGCCATTGACAGCAGTTCGAGTTGCTGGCAACTTTAGTTGCACAGCTTGTTTACATGTTGCTGCATTTTTCGTTAGCAACATCAGCTCTGTTTGCTGTGATCGCATGTTGCTGCACTCAGTTCGAATGTTGCTTGGTGCGTAGGTGAGCAACAATGTTGCATTGCCGAATCACATTGACATGTTGCTGCATTTGCCGGCACCAACATCAGATCAAGCTTAACTACACATGTTGCTGCGATCAGTTCGAATGTTGCTTCACTTATGTGTTGCTTGGTGCGTAAGTGCGCAACATTGTTGCAATGCAGCGAATTGAGAAATGTGGAAAATAATAAAATTCACGATTAGATAAAACAGAAAGCTTATCAACGGCAACTGGAAATGTGGAAAGACTCTCTTGCACCTGCTACGCTCAGTCGATAATTGGCACTTGCTTCGAATAGACACGCGAATAAAAAATGTTAGCGAATTAAGTAAAAACAGTTGAGTGAAAACTAAGCTAAACTAAACGAAATAACGGAATAAACGAATACAGAGAAAACAAAAAGAAAATGGCGCAGGCTACGCGCAATTCGGATTTATCGCAAATAGCGGTAAATGCGCACAATATACCCGACGGTGGGCATTCTTCCTATTGAAAACCTATTCAAAGTTAAAGTCTGATTTATTTTTATGTATATTTATGTGTGTGTGTGTGTGTTTCTATGCAGACAGCGTCGATTGCGGCATCATTGGACTGGGCTGGTGTCGGGGCCCCGCCTGCCAGAAATACGCCCGGCTGCGCACCTTCATCATTGTCCTGCTAACCGCTGGCATGCTGCAAGGTGCCTGCGAATCCTATTTCCGGGTCTCGGCCAAGCAGGCTGCCTACCAATACGACTACCCGCCGCTGCTCGTCGGTGAGTAATCATTAACAATTAATCCCTATCGCAAAAAAAAACAAATACTGGAAGTGGTAGAAGAGGCAGAGCTGGAGGGGAAGGGCAACGAAGGGCGGGCGGGAAAGTGGCTGGAATTGGGGCTGAGGTTTTTCAGATAGAGCACAAAACGCTTTATCAGTTTTGCGATATTGTTTATTATTTCGAGTATCTTCAGCTCTGTGTGTCATCAGAGCAGTATATTTATATATATATATAGTATATAGCATATGTATAGAGTCGATTACTCGATGTGTAATCGTGATCACAACAATTGGACAAGTTATTCCACAGTTGGCCTTTTTTACTCACTTTGATTTACACTTTGCGACTTCTTCGAATCGTCGTAGCTGCCATAATTCTTATGTAAGTCACACACATATTTATAGATATTATGCGTATCTTAATAGTATTTCCTTTTAATTCAGATATGCAATCACAGTAAAACACACATAAATACATTGATTGCACCTTAATATGATTTCCCTTTAAATCAGGAGTGCCATTTTATGGATTGATAATGCTTTGTGTTAAGGGAAGTGCAGCATTCATTGATAATTTTGCATTGTGGCAAGCTTTGGTTAATGGTTTCTTAACCTATTAACCTATTTGGCTATGTCTGCTTAGTGGCTCGACTAGTAGATACCCTATAGACAGCTCTTAAATACATAGAAGGCTTATTCAAGTATAGGAATCGCTGATTTGTAAAACATTCATATAAAAGGCATATTGATATTAGTTTATTAACTAAATCAGTGTTTACAATTTTACAGCTTGTCATATATAATAATTATAAAATAATACAAATAATATGTCTGGGTTTATTAAATATCCATTCAAAGACTATCCCTTCATAATTGCGGCTTTTATAGCTATCGTTAATCGATTTGTATCGATATACACGAGACGAGGGCTTATCGATCAAATTCAATACATCTTAACTGACTATTTTGTAAGATATCTTATCTAGTCTCCGCGTCTCTGAGATTGCCTTGTTTATACAGGTGGACAGGCAGACATGTCTGCCTGTTGCATACTTTTCCTCCACTGCAACACATACATTTTCCATATTTATATCAAATAAACAATAATAATAAATCATATCGAAAAGCAGACACAAAACAAACTCCTTTTCCTCTAGCTGCAGTTGTTACTATTAAGTTTCCCAATCAGCTGAAATCTGAACTTGAGATTTTCATATTTATTGCTGCATATTGCTGACAGACACATATTAAATTCTTGACCCCTTTCAATTGCCATCCAAGATTGGCTGCTGGTCAGCAGTGGCTTATTTCAGGCTGTGTTCGCCTTGGCCTTTGCCTACTGGGCTGACTTCCATCATCCGATCAAATGGCTCGCTGGGACGCTGATGCTGCAATCGCTGGCCTGTGTAATAACCGTGATACCAGCCATCATCAACTTGTGAGTAGCTCTCTGCCATCTGCATGCTCCTCTGTGGACAGCCACTAATCTGTCGATCTACTCTTCGCAGCGCTGACGGCACCAAGTCGCAGGATGCCTTGATTGACTCGAATCTGTGTGCCACATCCTTGGCACAGTTTCAGAGGCTGACGATGACGCAGGCGCAGAGCAGCACAACGACGCTGGTGATGCTGTTCCTGCTCCAGCTGTGCCTGGGCATGGGTGCACTTGCCTACTACACAGTCGGACTCACCTATATCGATGACAACTCCCTGTCCCGGGACAGTCCGGCTGTGATTGCCGTCATCCTCGGTGCGCGAGCCATTGGACAGCAGACGGGTTCGTTTCTCGTACTCTCGGTGGGCATGAGCCACTTGGGCTGGTGGCTTGGCTGGGTCATCCTGGCACCGCTCATCCTTGTGAGTGCCATCTTGCTGGGGCTGTTCCCCAAACGGCTGCCCAAGACGGTGATCCATCAGGCGGCGCAGCGCATCATCGAGCAGACGAATATGCGTGGCTTTGGCAGTCAGCTGTCCGCCTACATGGATGACACCGATTTCTGGCCATCGCTGAAGCGCCTCTTCAACAACCGACTGCTGATGTTCAATCTGCTGAGCATCATGCTGCTGCAGAGTGGGCTGCTGAACTATGCCGCGCAGGAGGAGAACTACTTGCAGAGTCGCTTCTTTCTGCCCTTCAACGAACAGGATGGGCTGACGCAGGAGTGGCGCACCGCCTTCGTTGCCTACTTCCTGCGTCCACCTGTGCTGGCTGTGGGCATGCTCGTCGGCGGCTTGCTCTACTCGAAGGCACAGCTCTCGGCGAGGACCATAACTGGGATTAACATTAGTCTGGCCATCCACTTGATCATCGTCTTTGTGGGCTATGTGTTTCTCGTCTGCGATGTGGGCGCCATTGCAGGCGTTGTGGGTGGCAAGCTGACGCAGCCGTATTGTGCCAGTCAGTGCCTCTGCACCCCCACTGCCTTCATGCCCGTCTGTCCGGAGAATAGCACGGTTACCTATTTCTCTCCCTGCTACGCGGGCTGCACCCAACTCTCGAGCATCAACAGCTTTGAGCTCTACGACGGCTGCAGTTGCCTCGGCAACCAGAGCCAAAATCACGCGGGCACAACTCGTGCGACGCCCGGCGCCTGCAGCGCGGATAGCTGTGAGCGCAGCATCATCATCTTCCAGGTGCTCAGCATAACGGCGGCGTTTATGGTGGGCATGTCCACCATTGGCAAGACTCTGATCACTTTGAGAGCCGTCCTGCCCCAGGATAAAGCGCTCGCCTTGGCCTTTGAACTGCTGATTGTGGGATTGTTTGCCTATGTGCCAGTTCATCTCAGCTACGATCTCGTCACACGTGAGTGCCTTTACTACATCCTTCTATATATATACAGTTGTGGATCAAATGGTAGCATCACTCTCACAAGAAATGCCTGCAAAGGTGGCCTTTTTTAAGCAACTTTTGCATGCGTTTTCACAAATAAAAGAAAAAGGGTTTTGTAAAATATTTAATATATAAACTTTATCATTATCCTTTCTATCGCAGGCACCACCTGTGTGTATTGGGCGCCCAACTACGACCGCTGTTTGCTGCGCGAGACACCCAAGCATGGCAACATTCTGGACATCCTGACAGCCTCGCTGATCCTGGCCAGTCTGCTCTTCGACATCCTGGTCTATATCTTTGCCAAGGGCCTGAATCTATACAATTGCAAGGTGACGGATAATAACTATACGCCATCGTTGTATGCGCCAGTGCCACATGAGGATTCCCCCGTTTCGGATGTGGCTCATGGTGGGAGTCCCTCAATGACCACGACGACAACGGCTGCTTCCAGTTCGCCCATGCAACGACGCGATGCGCCACAGCAGGCAGCAGCAATACCTGCAAAAGTCGAGCCACGTGCGGAGGCCGCTGTCTTTCGGCATCCCAGTTCGCTGACCGAATCCTCGGGCTCGCCTAGCATTGTGGCGCCCAACGAGAGTGGAGTGACCTACGCCCAAGTCGTGTTCCCGCCGGATAAGCGCAAACCCAACGATGGCAGCACCAGTCCCAAGCGACTGGCAGTACCTGCCAATGTGCCACTGCATCATCTCTCCGAGACGGATGTGCGCGCCCAGCTGGGCACCCTTAAGTCATTCAATGCCGCGCCGCCCGTCGGCGAGGATGTGGCTGGCAATGCCGACATGCATCCGCCGGAAGTGGCCAGACCCCAAAGTCCCGAAACGGACTTTTAAATTAGTTTCCTTTTCTTTCCCACATCGATTTTGCTGGTCGCTTTGTGTTTTATGTATATGTTTAGCACTTCCATTTGATTATTTATAGCATTAATATTTTATACAGCATCTACTTTTATAAATTGTTATTATTTATACAATAGTTACATTTTAAATAATAATAATAATATAATATAAAATACGTTTAAATATTATGCGAGGGTAATGAAGCATTAAATGAAACACAATATTTGTTGCATACTTTCGCGCGCTTCAATTAAACTGCAAACAAATTTGTGAAAAGGCTGCAATGGACAAAAAAAACTGTTGCCTACTTTGTGGCTGATTTGCAACGCTCAAAAATTGTTGAAATCGCAAAATCCTCGTTTTCTCGGCAACTGAAAGGACTATTCGGATGTCCTTTGGCCAGTTGATAGCCCTGACCAAAACAAAGTGTTGGACTCGCCTGGATGCGAAAAGTTACAGCCAAGTTATGAGCTATTTTCTCAAATGGTAAGTCCTTTTGCTTTAAGGATTTTCTTACCATATGTGGATTTCGAAATTTCTACTCTTGTGAAAACTTGGCGAAATTCTTTTCGAAATTAGGAAATCCTTGAATCCAAATCGAGTCCTTTTTTATGTGATCTGAAATATATATTTCCTTTCAATATCCTGCAAGAGTTGGCCGATTATAATAAAAAAGACAAGCATCTGAATTTTGTTTGTATTTTTTTGTTTGGTTTTTTTATTATAATTGTATTTCCTTTAGTTTTATTTAAATATAGTTGGTATTTGCATTTGATTTACTTGTTTTAATGTTTTGTTGTTGTTGTTGTTGTTTTTATTCACTTACAAACTAATTAATAAATTAATAGTTAGGCTTAGAAATGAGGACTTAAGCGCGTAAAAATCATCAATCATGGGGAGCAATAAAATAAAATAAAATAATAATCAAATAAAAAACATGAAAAGCAAACGCATTTGAAAAAAAGTCCTTAAATTAAAAATAATAAAAATAAAATAAAAAACAAAGGAAAAAAATACTTTAAACAATTACTTTTAGTTTTGGATGGCTCTGCGATGATCAGGAAACTGATAAATCAGTTGTATCTATATATATATATGTTTATATATGTATATATATAGCCACGTAGACTCGACAGTAGTTTTGTGCTTCAGTTAGGAGTATATATATCATATATCATATATCATATATATATATATTTATATTAATTCATTTGTGTATAGCATTTATTTATTTTCTCTTTTCTTTTGTTTTTAGCTATTTTCGAGCCGACCTTAGACAAGTTGAGTCTCCGCAGGTGGCGCCAGTGTTGCACAATATCAAAACTAGTGTTGTCTACGTGGCAATACACATGCATACACATATATTCTATGCAGTGTTGGTCAACGCGTTTCTACTCCATTATTTTTTCATTTGAATTTCTTCATTTTGTTTGCAGTTATTTTTTCAGCTCATTTTTTTTCTGTTTCTTGTTGATGTGGCAAATAGAGTGTGGCTAGATGTGTGTGTGTGTGTGTGTGTGTAGATGTGACAGAGTGTGTGTGTTTGTGTTTAACAGAAATCTTACAACAGATTTATTTTGCTTGCGCTTTATACAAAAATTCGAAATTAATATTAAACATATTAAACAAAATATTTTTGCATAACAATTAAAAAATAGGACGACTCTTTTTTGCTTAATATTTAGTGTGCACTTTCATCAATTTTCTTTTTCATCTGCTATTTTGAGGGGGGTGGGGAAGGAGAAGGAGGGAGAGTAGGAGCAGGGGAGAGGGTTGATCACTTTTCAAGTGTTTAAATTTGTTATTTCTCCCAGTTTTCAAAGTTGCACACACATATTATTTTTTTTTATATATATATATTTACAATCATTAGTTTTTTCTTTTTTGTTTGATAATTTGTTGTTTTGGAAAATGAAAAATTCCAAATACTTGAATATATATATATATATATATATATATATATATATATATATATATATATATATATATATTGCTACAACATTTTCTAAGTGTGTGTGTGTTTATTTTTGGAGTGATTGAATAAATTGAGAAACATGCACATTTTTTAATTTGATTTTTCTTTTTTTTTTTTTAGTTAATAATTTGCTTCATTTCTTTTAAATAATTTAAAATAATAAAATTAGCAGCTTGCTTTTTATGTTTATGTTTAAGTTTTATATCAATAATCAGTGTTTTTTCTTGTTAGAATTATTTTTGAATAAAATGTGTATTGATCTCTTCTTCTTCTTCCTCTTTTTATTTCTCGCTGCTGCTCAAGTTTTATTTTTTAGCGCTTGCTTTTTACAATTTACAATGCACAATGCAAATTATCACATATTTTGTTTTTTTCTTCTCTCATTCCTTTCTCTCCTTCTTTATTTTTCTTCTCTCTTTTTCGCATGCTCAAATTCTACTTTTTACAATATTTAAGTATTTTTCGAGGCAAACTTTTAGGTTTCTTTGTATATTTGAATTTTTTATATTTGATTTGAATAATAACATAAAACAAAAAACAAATTCAAACAAAATAAAAAAAAGAGCGTTTTTTTTTTGACAATTCAAAATTAAACTGAACCTGAATGTTAAATTTGGCGCAGCAGCGCTCTGTTAAAAGAAACACCTCTCTGCTCGTTAACATTTACTGCCAGCTGCAGCCAGTTACTGTTACACGCAATCCAACTGACTGTGGGTGCAAATGTGTTTGTATGTGCATGTGTGTATGTGTGTGTGAAGGTATGTGTGGTGTTAAACAAATATCACAATCGAGAAATTAACAAAATGGCGGCTGCAGCTAATAACAGTCGCACAGCAGCTAACATAGCGCAACCTCAACAGAGCAAAGCTGAGTACAGCTTAACTCATTCTCTCTCTTTCCCACACATATTTGTAATACTTTTTGCTTGCTTGGTTATGTTAATGTTAAGGTTGCTGCGCTGTTTTCTGCTTCTGTTGCTGTTTCTGCTGCTGCTCTGCTACTGTTAGCTGCACTCTGCTAACTCTGCTTTTGGCTCTGTCTGTTAAATATCTGCTGTTGCAGCTGCAACAAACAAAATTACGACATTCCAATCCAACCCCGATTTAAAAGGGCTCACATTTTTTTGTAAAATTACAATTAAAACAAACTAACAAATACTAACAGACACACAGCTTAGGACATTGGCCCATTTGTGCTGACGGCTGCGACGGCTGCTGCTGGCTGCGCTGCTGCTTCGATTACAGAAGCTGCCGCTGTTGCTGTAACTGTTGTGTCGACGCCGCTGCCGTTGTTTTCAGTGCCATTCTCTGTTGGCGCTGACGCCGACGTCGCTGGACTGGTGACGGCCGCTGTTGACGCTGGCGTCGCTGTCGACGCTGGCGCCGCTTGTATAGCTGGCGTTGCTGGCGGCGCTGCAACCGCCGCTGGCTGCTGGCTGCCCGTGATCTGTAGCTGCATCTGCAACTGTTGCAGCGTCTCTGGAGCAATGTTAGACTTGAGTATGTTATTCTCCAGCTCCAGATTGGAGATCTTGTCCATCAGCTCGGAGATGCGCTCCTTGAGCACTTCCACCTCCTCGCGCACCGCAATCATCAGATGCGATTTCACCAGATCCTGCAAGTGCAAAAAAAAAAAAAAATGGTATTAGTTAAAATTAATTATTACATTTTTAAAACTATAAATTAAAATGCCTAAAATTTTAACAGCGATTATCGCTTATGTAAGCTAACAACGAAATGCTGATTAGCAGTGACGCTGCTGCTCTCTTTTCTGCTGCTGCTTATTTAACAGCTCTTCAATATGGCATGCTGCTTAAAATGTTAACATATTTGACCGAACACGTTGAGCGAACAGCGACATGTTGGTTAACAGCGTTGCTGCTGCTATCTGGTCTGCAGCTGCTTTAAGAGTTAAAACCTACACGCAGATCGCTTATGTAAAGATAATAGCTAGCACTGTTGCTCTCTTCTCTGTAGTTGCTAGCGTAACAGCGCCTTAACATGGCTCGCTCGCTGCTGTTCAAATAAAAAAAACGCTCAATTTATCGATGTTAGCTAATAGTCTATTAACTTTCAGTTGGAAAAAGAAAATATGACTTGAACTTAGTTAAGGCCACGCACTAAAATTCATGGCAACAATGTCGCGTGTTTCGAGTAAAAGTACTAAATAATTATTGCAGAGGATTCTAAAAAGCTTTACCTTTGTTTTTTCCCAATGTCAATGCCAACAGCAGCAACAACAAGAAAAACTCGCCACGCGTGTCTGCTGCAAATGCTCGTCAAATTTTAATATGCCCATTAAAAGATGTGGGAGGGCAAAAAAAACAACTTAATGTGAAACGTCACCGTTACGTGATTGCCATCTCGCTCGCACATTGCATGTTACACGTGCGCGGCCAGCAGCAATAACATAGACATGTAATTATATATATATATGTATGTAAGCAGGTGAGTGGCGCTTTCCTCTGCTTCTTTTTCTTCTCATCTCTTGTCCTCTCTCTTTTGGCGACACTTTCTGCTGCGCTGCTTGCTGCATTTAGTTCCGTTTTCATCGAGATTACGTTTCTTTTTTCTCGCTCTCTCTCTCTTTCTAAAAAGCCGTTGGCCTAATTTTCACCAAAAATGTTGCCCATAAAAAGACTCGAAATTATTCTCGATTAGACAGCAATATAAAAATAATATATTTAAACACAAATTATGAGAATATGTAGCAACACGCGCGTTTCATGCGCGATTTGCGTGCGTTTTCTATTAGTCATTCTCATGTGATTTATGACTAAATCAGATGCGTGGGGGAGGGGGCAAGGCTTTTGCTGTCGTCTCGCATTTATTGCACTAATTTTCGCTTGTTGTTGTTCTGCTTCCTCTTATTGTAATTGGCTAACTGCCAAAGAATTATCAAAAAGCAACAAGAAAAAATCGCGTTTTTCTATCTTTGAAATATTTAAAAAAGTTTCGTTCAATTCATGACAATTTAATGAATTGAAAATAGTACGTAGACACATATATATATAAAATATACATATATATATATGAGTAAAATATATTTTGTTTTGACAAATGTGCGCTAATTCAATAATTTAATTATAAATGGGAAGTCCGCAGAAAGGCAGTTCATTTAAAAATTACAGGTGATAAGTAGATAAAAAAAAAACTGTTAATTGTAAAACTAGTTTATAACCACAATTAAAAATATTAATATGTATGCAAATATAGACTACATAATTTAGGTGTGAAATTATCTAATTCAGTGTATTGATTTTTTTAAAATATTTTTTTTTATACATTTTCATTTATTTATTTATTTTTAATCCCGCTTTTTGTGCATTTCCTGTTTATAATTTGTCTACACTTTTTTTGTGGCCTCTTCTAAGAAAAAGAAATAAATGCACACCACACACACACATATATCCATTAATGCATGCATAGACATACACACACAGATACAAGTGCGTTGAATTTGAAGTTGGGTTCGTTTTTGGGTTCAACACGCGTGTTTTTGTCTGCTTCTTCTTTTTACTCTTCTGCTGTTCTTGTTTGCCTTTTTTCGTTTATTTTTTGGCTGCACTTTGCTTAACGTAAGAAACACAAATATGGCGACCATAAGAGACAAGCGACTAGAAGGCGTCCTCCCCTCTCCCCCCTCCGCTTTTCCTTATTCTAATTCAGCACTTATTCCATGTGCTCCTCTTTGTTGTCTGTCTTTTTAACGTTTTCATTTTTTGACAAGGAATTTAACTCACAATATAGGCATGAAAAATGAATTCAAAAAAAAAATCATACAATTCGACAGTCTAAAAAAACACAGAAGTATATATATATTATATATGTATATAAATATATATGGATATTTTGCTCGACTTTGGCTGTTTGCCTTGACGACAAGAAAAAAAAAGCGCGCAGCCTCAAAAATAAAAAAAAGTTGCAAAAATCAATAGCAGAAAATCAACTGCAGCAAGGTGAATTTTTCTCAATTGCACAAATAGTTCAAGCCTCTATATATATATTTTTTTTTGTATACGTACTTTGGCATTGGGGACCATTACATAGCAGGGGCTGTCGTAGCCCTTCTGCCAAACTTCGTATAGCCAATTTTCTGGCTGACGCAGCGACATTGTGCCCATCATTTTTCACTGGTGTATGTTTTTTATATTTGGTATTTAAATAAGTTTTTCTTTTTCTCTTTCACTTTTGAGTGTTTTCACGCACTTATATAATTTTTAAAAATTTACTCCAATTTTATTATATATCACAGTTAAAACAGTGCACAAAAAAAATCTCTAATATTTTTCTTGCTTTGTGCTGATATTTTTTTTTTTTGCGTGTGATTTTTAAGTTTTTGCGCTTCTTTATTTTTCTTGGGTTGTTTTTACGACAAAAGTTCAGCAATAACTCAGTGCGCTGTGTAGCTTTTGGTAATTTATGAGACCGGCGCAGAGCTTTTGCATTCAGAGTCGACACACACAAAAAGCTTATTTTTCTCTCTGTTGCTTTTAGTTTTTTTTCTTTTATGTTTGGTTGCCGAATTAATGTAATTCAACAAATAATAAGTCTCTTGTTGGCTGGTTGCTTGCGCACAAATTACAATTAAATATTTGTATATACTAGATTTAATAATAATTTTTTTTTTCTTATTATTTGTGTTTTTTAGCGTTGTTTTTTGTGTGTGGCGTGTTGCGAGTTGAACTGGCGACTGAACGTCTGCTTGCAATTAGTGCCCGTTTTATATCAAATTGCAGGCAGCAAGCCGAAAGAGAACGAGAGAGAGAGAGAACAACAGCGAGAGAGCGTAGACAGAGTGTGTGTGCATGCCGTGAGAGCATGCAAGAGAGCGAGCGAGCGTGCTGTGTATCTGGCAGATAATTTTCGGTAGTGCGCGCCATGTTGCGACAGCTGTGTGCGTGTGTGTGTGATAGATGACGGGTGTGTATCTCACTCAATCTTTAAGCATTTTCAAACCAAAAAATATATATATGTACAGATATAAAAAGCTGTCTCTGATGATGCTCTCTGTTTGTTTTGACGCGCTGCTCTACGCCTCAATAATTTACACATTTTTTTTCAACTTATTTACAAGCAAAATAAAAAAAGAGCAATAAAGAGAATATTCATAAGAAGCCAGCGCCCCAATATTGGTAAGAAAGATTTAAGCAAAGGCAAAGCAAAACAGCCGGCGTGTTTTTCATACGTATTTAAATATTTAGATACACACACAAATACTCGTATATTTACATATGTATACGCATACCTATAAAGTATTTGCCATTCGCTTTCGGCATGACAAATTTGCTGCTGGCTACTTTTTTTATTTGTGTTTTTTATGCCTGTTTCTTTGGCACTTTTTTTGCGACGCAAAAACTTTACGACACTTTTTGTGTGTGGTGTTTATCAAAGAGTGAAAAAAATACAGACAGACAGACGGAATGCTTGGCGTTCTTATACATATTTGATACGTTTTGCGAGCAAACATGCCATGTTTTTTTTCTCTGCTGTTAATTGTGCTTTTTTGGTGGTGGCTCTTTTTCACCTTTTGCGCATTGCGTTTTATGCTGCTATGCGAATAGAAGAAGTATAAGAGAAGAAGAAACAGATGAAGAAGACTTTCTTCAATTGAAATGCCATTTTTATATAATCGAGAGTCAATTTATTTCCGCTTTTTACGAAACGAAAAATGAAAAAGTAAAAAAAACGAAAGAAAAGCAAATAAAGACAAGCCCACAAATATTTCAAGGGCTTGCAACATTTGCAAAACAAAATTGTCAGCAATAAAAAAAAATGTAACAAACATGCGAAATGCGAATGAGGAAGAAGGAAAGAACGAGGAACGTATCGATTTCATGCGCATGTCCCCAGAAGAAGATGTATCCCACACCCCCCTCTCTGTCTATCTATGGGTCTTTAAGCACTAAACAAAGCTCAGGAAGACACACACACACACAGTCACATAAGCACAGCTAGAAATGCATATATAAACACAGCTTCACACATACACACACACATAAGAAATACAGCTTCATTTATTTTTCCACAGCACAGAAGAAAAAAGGCCGGCAAAATAAATTTGTAAAAAAAACATCCGCGTTTGAAAGCAAAACAAAACATAAAACTAAAGACGTAAATGCAAAAAACAAGCAAATATGTAATAATTAAAAAAGTGCATGTGGCAACAGAAGAAAGCAAAAAATTAAATAATAAAAAATACACAACACAATTAACTGCACATTTGTCAACTGCAGCTGATTGTTAAATAATGTATGTAATAAAATATTGCCTCATTTGAAAGAGAAAAAAAAAGTTGAATAAAAGTTAGCAAATTTTGATATTCATTATTCGAGTTTTAGCAACGCGAAATCTTCACTAAAAAGCAATAAAAATCGAAGTCCTTTATAAGCTTGTCAGTGCTTTTTGCATTTCTAATTACAGTTTATCTTATTTTACTTAACAGTGCTGTGCACAAATTAACATACACTGTAAAAACAATTCACAGCTGTTATACAAATTATATTTCATCAATGAAAATGCAAGAAAGAGAAATAATTTCACAACTGCAAATTATTATAGAAATAAAACAATTGATATGTTTTTTTTTGGCAACAAACAAGAAAATTCAAACCAATATAAATATTCATACTGGCAGTCAGCCAAAAGTATGAGTTCAAATATGTTATTCACGACTCATTATTCATTATTCAGGTGTTCAAAAACAGCAAGATTAACATTTGAATAATCGTCTGGCAAATAAAAAAAGTGGGTGGGGTGGCGGAGTATAACAGTATTACAGCTTTGCCCCCCAGAGACGCCCCCACACACTGGGTCAAATAAGTAAATATTTCCAAAGCTGATTAGAAGAAATAAAATAAAAAGTGTTTGTTGTTTTAAAAGTGTATGGAAATTTTTTGTTACTTGTTGACAAACCAAAATCATCAAAAGCAACAAAAGCAACAATGGTCGCATGTGGAAAATTACATGAGATTTTTTATATTTGAGCAAGAGCAGAACCTACGGCTGGGGGAGCAGAGAATGAGAATGATCGACACTTAAAATAAATAAAATCAAAATAAAAAAATATTCCATCTCATTTTGATGTTGAATCACATTTCGAAGCGTGCACAAAATGAATAAATTGCACTCTATATCTATCTGTCTGTCTCTCTCTCTCTCTCTCCTCGTCTCTCTGCTTCTCTCTGACACTTCGTACTGGACTTTGAGCAATGCACAACACTGGCTCCGCCCTTTTACTGTTTTAATGATTAGATTAGCTGCTTATCACTGGAAAATATCACAAAATGTTGTGCAGGCAACAACCGTTATAAAAATGTTAAACTGGCTGTTTTAAGCCGAGTGAGCAAGAGATAGAAAGTGGAGGAGGAGGTGGGCAAAACGTCGACAGGCAGTCTTCCAACGCGGATGCAGCTGATGCGGATCGAGGGGCAGGGGAGGGCGAGTGACGCGTCAAAAGTGTTATACAAATTAACTTGGCCAATGTAAAAGGAGAACACACAAATTTGTTTGAGTTGAGCAGTTGAGTTATCTAAAATAAATGAAACCAATAAAAATCGAAACCATTTTGTAATTCCAAATTACAGTTACTTAAAAGTGATCTGCTCAAATTAAAATACCCTGTAAATATCTGTAAGAACCATCCACAGCTGTTATACAAATTGCATTTGATCAATGAGAAAATGCAAGAATTAAATGAAAGAAATTTAAAAACATTTATTGTGCGAGTGGTGCTATTATTTTTTCCGCAACTCTATATATAGTATGAGATGCTATTAAATTGTGACCATGGAGGCACAAACAAATAAAAAACAAAAACAAATAAAAATTATGTCAAACAAAAAAAAAAAGTGAAGGCCTCTGTTAAAAACAATTTTGCAGCAGCAGCTCAACTCCCTCTCTCTCTCTCTGTATTTGCATAACGGTGTACTCTCACAGTTTCCGTTTCTCTCTAGGTCTCGCTCTCCCTTTCTGTTTTTCGTTCTTTGTTTTCTGATCACGCCACACCTGTCAGCACCTTTCCCAGCGAGCATTTTCCCCTCCCCGCCACCCTAAACACATTCCCACAAATATTTGTCAAGGCACATCATGACTGGAAACTGGAACGAATGCTGATTTTCTGTGGGGCTCCTTCAAACTCATCAATTGGAACAACAAACAGCTGATTGTTTAGCCAGCTTATCAGCTGTGCAAGAAAAACGGTACCACTAAACGGTAAATGAAAAAAATATACATTTCGCCTCGAACTTGTTCCAGGCGGTATTCAAAAACACACACATGCATATGCATATGTGTGCATGTATTTGTTTGCTTTGTTTTGATTTCAGCTACTCTTTCTATGGCAGACAAGACACTGAATGCTGCTGCTGATGTCGCTGCTGACGTTGCGCTAAATGGTCAGCAATTGAAATTCATTAAAAACAAATCAAAAAACACAAACGAACGCAACAATGTAAAATATCAAATATTCATTTGAGAACTATATCAAAGAGGTGGGGGGGGGGGGGGGTGTTAGTTTGTAGTGTGTCTGTCCAACAACTATCTGCCCAACGTTATCTGTTCTCCTCGCTGCTCATCTATCAACTTTTGCCTGCTTGTCTAGCTAAGCTTATCATCATCAGCAGTAGTTTTTCACACAACGCACGCGTGATTATAGTTTCAGCTTTGGCTTTACAAACAACAACAACAACAATAACAACAACAAAATAAAACTATTAGCACATTTGTTTACCACAAGCATAACACACACACAACTAAATCCGTCGTAAACAGGTACAAAATACACTAAGAGAAGAGGAGGAAGAAAGAAAGAAGACAGACGGTCAGGCAAATTTTAATACTCTGTACGTAATGGTAAATAGAGTATATTGGCTTCTATGGCTGCAGAAGCCAGATGACTGGCAAATTCTGCATACGCTGTGTGGAAAAGTGAATGGGGTATATCGGATTGTTATTGTTTGCTAAAGTCATGAAATAAGAAGACTTGCAAATAAAAGAAAAGGAAGGGAAAAGTAAGAAAACTGTTTTTTTTTTTATCATTTAGACAGTTTTACTACTAATAACAGAAGTAAGCTGAATTGCTACTTATTTTACTTTAGTTTAAATTAAGAGATAAAAAAGAGAATTCTTAGAAATGTTTTTCCACATAAAAATATCAAGAGCAGAGTATTGCGCAGCTTTAAATTGCCAGCTGAAAACAACTTGCGATTGCTTTTACATCGCACACCCAGATATATATATATATATATATATATATATATATATGCCTAGGTATATATTCTATAGTCTGAGTAATTCGTTTCGAATGCTAATTTGTTTATCTCAGCCAGCCAGCCAGCCAGACAGTCAGTCAGTCAGTTAGCAAGAGTGAATTTGAATGTGAATTTGTTATTCTGGCATAATATTTGGTCAAAACAAATAGAGCTACTACCAATTCTCAGATGCTACAGGTGCGTATTTGTATTTGTTTAGGAATTAGCGCTACTTAGAAGCAGCTCGAGTTGTATTTGCAAATGGATCAATGACAACAATAACAACAAATACGACAATGAAAACAATAATCATAATAACAAAACAGTAGCAGCTTATTACTGCCCCATCTATAAAGAGAGACTAAGGCATATAGCTTACTTGTAATAAATATTATTATTGTTGTAGATGCCTGTAATATTTGCTCCGCTGCTGGACATGTGTAGCAGGCAAGTCCAAACAAATCATTGTTTTTTTCCTCATCATATAAATATATATACATAGATATATATATAGATATATAGAGAGAAAGACAGATCTGTCTGCAATAGTCAATTGTTACTTGTGGCGGCAATCAAAGGAAATGCCAATTAAAAAACTGCTAAACGAGCTCAATAGCAGCCAGTTTGGCTTGAAATGCAAACTGGAAAAACGAATAGAGACAACTTTAAAGAACACTTAATAACTAAATATTGTTAGCAATGAATGGGCAATCATCGATACAAAAATATATCAATACGGAGAACTTTTTTCTTAATCAGAGAATATATCACTAAAAAGTAGAAATGTAGAGAGAGAATAGAAAATGTATTTTAAAACCTATTTTTTCTAAATTTTAGAAAAATGTACCCTGGAATTAGCATGTGAAAAACTCTGGTTTTCTAAATATTGTTGAAAATGAATAAGCAATCGTTACAAAAGTCGAATGCTATACTGCTACTATATATATTCTATAGCTACTATCTGTAATCAGTATAATATATATACTGACATTTCCTTGAATTCTTTGTTTATGCTCAGGAGAAATCGACTTGAATTTTGGAAAATCACCCTAAAAGTTGAATTGCTTTGAGAAATAATCTCTAGATATAGGAAAATAAATTCCTTAGTTCCTTAACTATACTTATATCTATATCTATATCTATATCTATATCTATATCTATATCTATATCTATATCTATATCTATATCTATATCTATATCTATATCTATATCTATATCTATATCTATATCTATATCTATATCTATATCTATATCTATATCTATATCTATATCTATATCTATATCTATATCTATATATATATCTATATCTATATCTATATCTATATCTATATCTATATCTATATCTATATCTATATCTATATCTATATCTCAATCCACATCTTTATTTATTGAATATTGCACTTAATTTTTTCGCAATTTTATTGCCATTTTTCTAATATTTTTGAAAATGTTTTTAAAATGATATTCATGCCAATTAGTGATCAGCTATCTCGAGGTGCAATTTGATTAATTGATTGGACACATGTCCATTTGACTCGAGGCAAAGTGCCTCATTAGTTGTTTCTCGGAAACACTCAGCGAGTCTTTTCCCAAAAGAAAAATTGTGCAATTAAATTACATGTTGTCGTCTATGTGTTTGCTTGTATATCTGAATAAAAGAAACTAACAGAAACTGCCACCACCCACCCAATTCAACAACGACAAATCAAGGAAAATGTGACGCATAAAACTGAAAAACTTTTGCTTTTCAAACCATTTTCATTGTGGCCGTTTTTAAAAGCGTGCCAAGAAAAAAAAAAGAAAACCTGACATGAAAATTGCTTTTAAAACTATTTTGGTCAACTTTAATGTGTATATATGTATATAGGGCGCAAGATTTGACAGTTGAACATGTCCCATATAATATATATATACTATATAGCATATATATATATCTATATAGTGTATAAAGATATTCGCCAAACACATTGACAGTTCTAAATTGGGCTGATACGCAAACCAAACATATGAAAAATTACTCATCACATTTTCCTTTTTATCTTTTGGTCGGAAAATTGACAATTGAAACTGACACGTTGAATATATATATATATATATATATATATATATATATATATATATATATATATATATATAGAAAGAGAGATGATATATATATTTGTCTCTGGGGAGACCTTAACCCAAAATAACTATCATAGAACTAATTGTGCGTTGACAGTTGACAAATGGTTACAAGGATAATACACAAGAAACCTAAAGCTGAAATCAAATGCAATCGTAAATCAACACACATCAAATTTAAATATAAATATAAACATAAACATTAGAAATTTGTGTTTGCCTGAGATTATTTAATTTAGAAATTGAGGTCAATGGGAAAATAAAATCAAATCGGAAAAAGAAATTCGGTTCGCTTTGAAAGGATGCGCAGTAAATTTGAAATAATGCTGAGAAACGTGTGTTGGTAATTAAAACAAGGTGGAATTTTTTATTTAGGCGGGTATGCTCTACTTTAAATACCCATTGCATTTACTTTGCAATAGTTTTCTGAGAGATGAGTGTAGGTAAGTGGAAGTAATCACCCAAAATCTGCAGACAGATTGACAGATTTCTAACGATCAAATGTGTTGCATACCACATTAAAGACTGGTCATACCCAATCGCATGAGTAGAGACCATTTCTTTATAGTATTCTGTTTATATTATCGATTTTTATGGCGTTTGTGGCCTCGCCAACAAATTAAAGCCAAACTAAAAATATGAGAACAAGAAAAACTGAAAGGGAAATTTGCTAGTGAGAAAACTATAAAAATACGTCGGACAAATTTGTCCACGTTTTGGGCAACACTTGCAAAAGTTAATTGCCCCACGTGGCGAGTTTGTTGGCATTACTGAGTGAGAGATAGACGGACAGAAAGACAGGCAGACTAAGAGACGACAGCTAATTTGCGCATTCAAATGCAATTAGCGCGGCTGTCTCTCAACCTGGCCAAGAGCCGAATCAACTCAATTCAACTACCTGGCCGAAATGCTAATCCGCATCGTAAAACGTAAAACGTGTCTCCCTGTGGCCAACATTTTGCTGCAACTGCAACTGCAACGGCAACACGGCGTCGCCATCGGCGTCTGTCTGCTTGTCTTAATTGCAACCATAAAGTTTTGTTTTTGTTTTCTGTTGCTACTTTTTGCTTAGGCGATTGCCTCATTCAATTTTATGGCCCTTACTTGATATGGTCAGCATTTGCAAGAGGTGTCTAAATGAGACTGAAACTAAAATTGCGCATGGCAAATGCATATCAAAAAGTTGTTAATGGCAGACTGATAGTAGAATGGGTCAAACTAAATAAGAAACTATTTATGCATATAAATATATCAAATAAAATTGGCAAGCATGTTAAGAAATTAACTGTAAGAAACGAATCAGCGACCGATACGATATATATACATATATATATTATTCTATATATGCATACATATGCTTGACCACCATAACTAGTCGAGTCGATCTAGCCAAGATCCTCTGTAGCAACAGGTTGATCTCAGTGATTATAGGAGCTGGCACGCAACATTTTGTATATAAATTCTCGTGTGGCATAGGTTTGCCTAGCAGAGCAGATATCATTTTATCGATAACTTCAGCCGTTTCGAAAATATCGATATACATCGATATCCGATAGTGATAAAATACGTAATTGAAAGATAAAGCTTTGCCATATATATATCATACCCAGACATATTATTAATAAACTGTAAAGATTTCATAAAGATCGACCAAGAATTTCATATTGAATTAACTACTATCAACAAGCTTAGAATTTATTTAGGGTCCAATTTTCTTTTAATATTTATGATTAAAATTCCAGTTTCCACAGAACTTTAAATTGAGCACATGAATAATTCTATTTACCTCAGACTGTAATGAGTTTCCTCAAATTATTTTTATCTACATATTCAGCTATCAAATAAAGTATGAGCTCATTTTTGCCTAACGCGCTTTGGCTTCGTTGTTTTCTTTTTTTATTATTATTTTTTTTTTTCACGTACGACACCTTTTATAAAAGCTGATTTGTATCCAAAAACAGTTAGACAACAACAACAAGAACAAGAACAAATTGAGCTATTCCCCCTAATATGGTTTATCATATTACAGCACAATATCATTCTGACTACGACTCTCTCTCTCACTCTTTCTCTCTCACACACACACACTCTGGCATCGTTGCTTAACTTTTGACTATGCATATCGCAAATAGTTTGTAAACAAATGAGCGGCCCAAAGAAGAATGGGCAAAAAAAAAACAGAGAACAAGAACACGCCGAAATTAATGAAAATTTAAACTGAGGCGCGCACAAAAAAAAAAAGAAATGCTATGAACAAAACAGAAGGCAAAACACATAAAACATAAACAAAAAAAAAGAGGTAGGCAACACTGAATTATTTTATCATGAATTATTCAAGGCCAATCAGGCGAGGGGAGGGGCTGGGGCTGCGCAAGGAAAAGGGCCAAAGCAAAGTACAATAACAGAGAGGGAGAGCAAAGCAGATGATTTTGCAGAGCGCAGCGTTCCCATGATTTATGTACGCACACACATGCACTCATACACATGCACGCATGCATATGTACACTTGTGAACAAAATAACAGCACCAGTTGCACATGAAATGGTTGCAAAGGTGGCTTTGCAGGCGTTTTTGGAAGTGGAAGAAGACTCTAAAACAGAGTGTGAAATTAAAAAAACATACATATATTATTATATAGAATCCCTGATGCTGTACTAGCATTTATTTATTCCTTTTTCATTCGTTAGGAATAATGTCTGTAGTGCTGCTATTATGCTTTTCGCAACTGTATATGTATGTGTGCTCTTTGCGCCTGTTCAGCTAATGCCGAAAACTATTTTAATTATTTTGTTTGTCTCATTTGTATTGCTTTTGCTTCTTCTTTTTCTTGCGATCGCTTATTTTTGGGAAACGTAAGGAAGACTTTTGATTTCGCCTTTTGCCCTTTATTCCAAGAATATAGTCAATCAATTTATTCCCCCCACCCCCCAGGAATTCTAATTGTGTGTTTCTCCTTCTCTCATTTTTATTGATATTCATTTGGCGCATTGTGGAAAAGTTTGTTCAATTCGCTGCAGATATCAACTAATAAACTAATTGACTTACGTTCCCCAGCGAGCAACAAATACTTTGTTTACTCTTTTATTTATTTGTATCATGTCTTTGTTTTGCTTACCTGTAAAGAGACAAAAGAGGGGAGAAGAAAAATGTCAAAAATAAATTAATAAAAAACTCATTTTAAATACATATTTTAATACATATCTTTTCTAAAAAACAGACATAAAAACATCAACAGCAAATGAAAAAGTAGCTCAAAGAAACGATGCAAAAATAAATAAAAAATAATCCCATTTGTATATCTATATTTAATTTATGGAGATATAAAAATGTTTTTTTTTAATAATATATAATTTATGGAATTATATTTTTTTAATTTAATTTAAATTGTGAAATGGCCCATTAAGCAAATTGAACGTGGCAAAAATGTTTTTGAAATTTCTCAGACTTTTTTTTTTCTTGGCCAGCTATTGAAATGCGGAAACAAAATGAATAAATACAAAACGATGTTGCGTTATTCGATTTATAGCGCCTCTATATAGACAGACAGACAGACACACACCTAATGTTTACACCTCGTTCACTTCTCAGTTGTATTTATTGTCGTTTTCGTTTTGTTTTGAGAGACGCTGGCAGCCACAAAGAAAATGTGAAAAACTTTCCACTGTGCGCCCAGAAATTAGAATATTGCTCATTTTGTGTCGTTTACCAAAAAAAATCTTAATTGGCATATTGGTGCCAGATTTATAAAAGGCCTACAAACAGCAGCAATATGTGAAAAAAAAATATACAACAAAATCAAAAAGAGAGAAAAATATAATTAATCATTGTATTGCAAAATCATCTAATTTTAAACGCTGCTCTCAGCTCAAATCGGTTCAGATCTTTATATTTTTAAGGCAAAAAAAAGGCAGCGTTGTAAACGCGTTTCTTATTTGTATTTTTTAGTGATTTTTGTGAGCATTGGTGTTGGTGTTGCGATCATGGCCAAATCAAACGTAAACATGGCCCGAAAGCGCTGTCGACGACGAGGTTACTCAGAGACAGATAGGTGTGTCTCTTGCTATCTCTCTCTCTCACTCCCACTCCCTCACTCTCTATCTCTCTCTCTCTCACTCTCCGTCTCGGCTAAAAGTCACCAGACGCACACACGCGGCAAAATTCACCTCACCACACCACACCTCTCGCCTCCTCCTCCGCTTCCTCACCTCTTTCCTCATTCTTCTTCACAGCTTGTTCAAACTGGTTCAATAAAGAAAAAAATCAAGTTGAATCGATTCAAATCGCACCTGAATAACACGATTATACGATTATTTATGCTATATACTATATAGCGACAGAGACAGACGCATATGGATTATAATGTCTGGGGCACAACAAATGCTCTGTGGTCAATTAAGGCATTAAGTTTCTTTTCAGCAGTCGTCGATCAGATCAATGCAGACAACATCTTTTCAAGGCAACACGACAATAAAAATAATATAGTAGAATTGTCTACAAATATCTGTTTGAATTCCTTACTGGTAACATTCAGTTGAACAATGTCAAAGAGTACCTTAAACTAAGACTTTTTCATATACCATAGTTTTTATGGCAAATAAAAATGGCCGAAGGGGTATAGTGAAGTTGGGTTTAAGTATGTAAAAGGATGAAAGAAGCATCTACTAGCCCATAAGTCATATATATTCTTGATCAGCATAACTAGTTGAATCGGTTTAGCCATATCAGTCTTTCACTCTGTATGAACATGCTGAGAGACTAACAGATATAGAGATCTTAAGCTGGAATGTAAGTTTTCAAATAACATCAGGCTTATTTCATATTTGCGAATCGATAAATACCGATTTCCAATAGCAATATCGTGAAAATAAAACTTTCCAATAGATACCCACACATTTTATTGATCTACTGTACAAATTTTACTTAATTCTGATATGAACCACAGATTCTGTTTAGTCCAACGTATTTATTCAATATGATTTTTTTTTTTTTTACTGGCTTCTTTTTTTAAATATATTTTTTATATACTCTAATATATTTTGAGTCACTTTTAGTAAGTCTTCCCTTGATAAGAAACTTCCATCAGCAAGTCTACTCAGATGAGCTCTCTCGACTCGAGTATTCCAAGTCGACTTGTTTTTTTTTTTAGATATGCTGACTATTTAAACTACGTGCTGAAAAGGCTTATTTCGCATAGCCAAAAATTTTGCTTATTAATTTCTATTTCGCATTGTATATTTTTAGCTTTGCAGCTTTTTAAAGACCCAAATCTATTATCTTTTTTACCACCCGCTACATATACTAAAAATATTTAGATTTATATGTATTTTGTTTTGCCTTTGACAACAAACATAAATTGTTGGCTATTTTCAATTATAATTCAGTTTTTATACACTTTTGTCTTTGTTGCAGATTTATTTTTAGCGATTTGTTTTGAGCTTATATTTATTTTTATTCGGCCCGAATGCCAAAAAAGTTAATTAGGTCAGCAACTGTTTTTTGTCAGTTTTCAATATCTTATTTATATTGTTTTTTCTCTGGTTGCTGGGCCGCTTGGCAACGAGCAAAATTTTTAAACAATAAAATAAATATGAGAAAAAGACAAGCAAGTAGCGAGTGAGAGTCGCGAGTGCTCGACTCGAAGTTATTGTGTACGGAAATTATATAAACTTTAAAGCTATTTTTACAACTTTTGAAATGTCAATTAAAAAATTGTGCAAGTGTTTCAAAAATGATGGTTTTATCTTTGTTATTTATTTGCTTTGTTGAAAAGAAATCGTATTCTATTTGATAGAAATATGAAGATGTTTTTCAACAATAAAATAAATATGAGAAGAATACAAGCAAAAGTGGACGGTAATTATATAAACTTTAAATGTACAATATCTTGCACAATAAATTTGATATTGGGCACCTGAATATCTGACAATATATCTTTTTTTATTTTATTTTTTTGACTGTCAATCAGAAAACTGTGCAAATATGTCAAAAATCAAGGCTTTAACGTTTTCAATAAATTTCAGAGATATATATCTTATTTTAATTTAGTTTATTTTATTTTTTATGTAGGTAGAAGTATCAACTTTCTTACGCACCTACTTTTTCTATTGGGCTTGACAACAGGGTATAAGAAACAAATGAATTTTTTTGCCCAAGGCGTGGAAAAGCTTTGCTTGTAAAAATCATCGTTGTTATTTGTTGTTATTTGTTGTGTTTGTTGTTTATTGTTGATTGTTTTGTATGTTTTGGGGGTATATCAAGTGCAGGTTGACAGTTTGGCAGCTTGTCAGTTGATTGACATTTCTAGTTGTTGTTAAGTGGCACAGGCGTGTGTGTTGTGCGGTGTGTGTGAGGTGTGTGTGAGGTGTGTGTGTGTGTGTGCTGTGTGTGTGGTGTAAAAGTGGATTGTTGTGCATTTGAAAAGCAACTAAATTACGCAGAGAAATTTGTCAAATTTTGAGTTTGAACAGCTGTTGTTAACAAGAAAATATACAACTATAATATATATATATATATATATAATTATATATAGGTTGAGAAAGTCATGATCTAGTCATCATAAAATAATGCCACGTAAATAGGCCCAAGTTGAAAACACTTTAAAAGGTCATTTCGATCATCATTATTCAGTTGAGAAATGTGAATTAATCGGTGATGATTGAATTACTTCCTGGCTGACTCTAAATGAAAAGCAATTTAAGCATTACGGAAGATCATTATACATACATTTATACATTTGTATCTTTTTCTATCTTTTTGTATCTTTTTGTTTCGCATAGCAGCACAACAAAAGTTCATTGGCTCAATATAGCGCAAAGGTCATTGTGTCAATATATCAACATTAAAACACACACTTTTCACACATCGTTTTAGTTCAGTTCAGGCTCATTTTCAGTTCAGAGTTGAATCTAAATTTTAGGCTATCTCAGCAGGGTCACATTAATCATTGTTTTATATATATTATGATACAGATTTTAAGGGGTCGAAACGAAATATACATTTTTGTTTGCTCCGTCAAATTTCAAATTGTGCATCAAATTGTGGAAAGAAGAAATTATGAAAGCATGCCACACATTAAATTAGAACTTCATATATATATATAAGATATAAAATATATATATAGCTTGGCGTGTGCTTTTGAATCTTGAAAATGTGCCGCATAAAATCGTACATTTGTCTTCAACAAAATTTACGACTTTCTTCCTTCAAAAAATTAATTATTATTTTAGCTTATTTTCCACATTTAAAGATGTAATTTATGAGGTGAAACCTTCCCTTTCTGTAGTTTCAGATTTTTATTGTATTTTATTTTTGTAGAGTATATCCAATTCGACTTTTGATAGTTGGCTATTTAATATTAATTTGTATGCAGGCGTCATCAACGCGACAGGGTGAAAATTCATTCATTTATTTTGGATTAGCATAAATCTGTTGTTTGTTTACGCCACAGCGAAACAAATAAGAAATAATGATGATCATAAGGCATAAATTAACAATGATTATGCTTTAAATAAATACAAATTTGAAAGTCAAAGCAAAAGCATGCGTTGACTTTAAGCCGGTTTTTGGCTAGGCAAGTGATAATAATGCCAAAATTGGCACAAATGGTTTTGTGGCCAAGCGTATAAATCAAATTAAAATTTATTAATGACGACTAGTTCCGCATGTGTTGCAGCAGGAAGGCGACTACTAAATGACAGACAAACAATTTACTGGCTTGTTCTGTCCGAGTTCATTAAAAGATGAGAATCAAAAACAACTGCTAGCAAAAGGTCTAATTTAATTGAAAAAGACTTTTGTTTCATGTTGCGTCAGGGCGGCAATAAAATGTTAGCACGCTCTTGATTATAAACAGCCGCTGCCTCAAGGGCAGACAGTATTGATAAACGACTGCTAGATAAGCTAAACCAATTGTGACATACGCCCGCCTGCAGATACTAACACATAGTTATACACATGGCTATATATATATTAAATATATATAGCAAAGCAGAGGCGTTTGCTTCAAAAATCTACTCAAGGACGTTCAGTTTCAGCAGCGCACTTTGCCCCAAATGACCGCAGCTGCTTTTGATACGGCAGCGGAGCACGTGGCTAGTGCTGCTCAGAGCGCACTTTTGTCGCATACGTCCGTAGCCAATTTTAGTGCTTACAAGTTGGTTGCGAGTGTCGTTGAGAATGCACTTTTGTGCCAAAGGACCATAGCTTTATGAAGCTAGGTAAATATGCAACGAAAAGACGCTAGTGTCGTCAAGCACACAGTTCACTTTTGCAGCATACGACCGTATCTACAATAATACATAAGAAATTCAAGTGCAGTTGAAAGGAGATTGCACTTTTGTCGCATACGACCGCAGCCACAGATTTTTAGGTCAAGGCGCGACAGTCGCCAATCTCAGAGCGCACTTCTGTCGCATACGACCGCAGTTAGTGTTTCTACTCAAAGAAGTGCATTGAGTGTCGCACACAGTGCACTTTTGCCGAACCGACCACAGCTACATCATTCTGGCAGTAGTCAAGGATAAGACGCTACTCTCGTTAAGTACACAGTGCACTTTTGCTGCATACGACCGCAGCTGTAACTGTGATTACTCAAAAAAGCGCACGCAGAGTCACACAGAGCGCACTTCTATCTCATACGAGCGTAGCTGTAACTGTAATCACTCAAAAAAGCGCGCACAGTACACTTTTTCCAGCATTTGCAATTTGAGTGCGCCTAGCAACATAACAAAAAAAAACAAATACATCAAAAAACGAGTGTTGATCAATTTGAATGTGGCTGTGAATGTGAAAATGAATTTGAGTGCAAGTTTGTGTGAATGGCAACAAGGCGATAAAAGTGACCCACTTAAAAGTGGCGCTCACTGCGAACTGCACTTTAAGGCTATCTAATGCCAGACGGATGCATTTAAGTCTCTAGGCCAGTAAGTATTTAAATATATATCAAGTATATATCATGTACAGATTTACGATTGTTGTTGACTAACATGTTTTACGAGTGTATGTGTGTATTTGTGGGGGCTGCATTTTGGCTGACAAAAGCACAAGCTGACCTTGAATGTGAAATGAAAATTCTAGAGAAAACGAAACAACCAAACTTAAGAAATAAACACAATTTATTTCGCGTGTTTTGCTTTTTACGAAATACCCTGTAACTGAGTGGGAGGTGTAGCGGGTATGATAGATAAGAAAGAGCCATCCCTGAGTAGATATATAATTTCTTGATTATTTTTAAGTATTGCTTAAAGCTCATCCGCTTGTAGAACTTGAGCTGGATTCTTGATAAGTTTACATATCTTTTCTTATGTCATATATATGCCTCACCAATCTTTTCTTTTCGTATTGTCATATTGGGGGGTATCCGGCAGTCGTTCATTTGAGGCTTAAAAATGTTCTGGTTTTCCACTTTTGTGCTTGGCAAGTGTTTAGACAGCAACATTTATTGGCATGTCGTCACCTTCTGCAGTTGTTGCCACAAGTTGCCACACGTTGCCGCTGCTACTTTGTAACTAATGCAAATAGCTTTCTCTGTCTCTCTCTTTCTCCCTCCACACTCTCGCACTCTAACGCTAAGTGCAACAAAACACAGTTCAGAGTCTCTGATATTTTCTGGGAAATTGTTGCATGACTGAGTCACAGCTGTTATTATATTTTTTGTATTATTTTGTGCTGCTGTTGGGCCGACTACAAACACAGGTGAGCTCATCGTGTTGAAGTTTATTGTGAAATTCCAAGCCTAAAACATTCACAGTTGTATATCCACCCACCCCCCCAACACAACCCCCCCTCTCGGATGACTTTTGGTTTACATTTCATGCGAATTGAAAGTCAACAACAACAAATTAAAGCAGCAGCTTCATCAAAAGCGCATATCTGATTTCTAAAGAACTTCAATGAGAAGTTGCCCTTCTATATGTACATATATATATATAATTATATATGTCTATATATATATTATTATGATCAGCATCATCACGACGTTTGCCACACAATGTTGCACTATTGTCTGCCGTGACGCAATCTGCAGTTGAAACTTAGTCTGATGACGTCAGCTGCTCTACATAATATACAATTGTGGCTTGTTGGTTATACGATGAATTTGTTGAATTAGAGATCATAAAATTAGCTGTGAATTCGACTATGGAAATCACGCCATGAATGAAAAGCTCTCAGCAAATGTCTGCATGGAAACACTAAATGCATTTTAATTGGCAAAAATCCTAAAACTAAATTCTTAACGATGGTTTTTTGCCTGGAAAGTAGATTGCTGTTAGTCTTTGTAAAAGTTATTCATTATTATTATTTGAAAGTTATTTTCAAATACTACTTTTAAGTCTCAATTAGTTTCAGTCTCAGTATTTCTACTTGCTGCGATTCCCCAGCCCCATTGTCATCTCTAATGAGTTGGGTGGGTGGCTTTTCGAAATGTGCCTCTGTCAGGTCAGGCCAGACGATCAAGTGATAAGCACGCAAGGCCAACGGTCCCAAAAGGTCTCGTGCCACAACTAATTAGCACTACTTTTTAGTAGATTATAGGGTATAGAGCAAATAGTCCGTAAACACACGTAGAACGGTCACAAGCTGGACTCTAGCTTGAGTTGGGGTACGTGTTTCTGACGTCAAACGGCGATTCAAAGCGCACATAGAGCAAATAGCTAGCTAAAGATACTAAACATTAGATACAGATAGATAGATTGAATTCGATTGGCCAGTGGAATATACTGCGATTAAACATCAAAGGGTCGCTGCTTGTGGCACGAGGCCGTAGCGCGTGCTTATTTAAAAAAAAGACAATAAAAGACAATGGGCAAAGAATCTGCATAGCAGAAGGAACAACTGTTTGGAGTTTCCAATTAAAAAATAATACTTGCATTCGACAGCTGTTTTCTATGGCATTTTGACAGTTTCGGTTCATTGTAATTAACCTTAAGCATATTTGGCAATAATAAATGTTTAGTGCTGTTTTTCACACCCAAAAACTTCAATCGCACTTGCACAAACACAAAAGCTATTCAAAAAAATAAAAATAAAAAATAAAACAGTGGTAAAAACCCAAAGAGTTTTTTTTTATCTTATCTGTTTCATTATATTTTATTTTTTATGGTTTTTTATGACTTGTTTTTGCTACAAGTAGTCGAGTGCTCAGTCAGTCAGTCAGTCAGTTAAAAGAGGCTTATGTGGGTTGAGAAATTAACACCATAAATGTCATTAAGTCATTAAGTTAAGTTGCATTATATCTTATCTTGTTGTTTTCAACATGTTTCCTTAAACATGTTTTCTTGTTTTTCTTGTTTTTTCCCTGTCAAGCACCCACCCAACAATTGACGAACTTTGTCAATTACCACCTTTTTTGCTGCTGACCGGCCTGCGTTTGCTCAGACACAATTGATAAGGTTTCAAATTTGATTACGCAGTTTAGTTTGTTGTTTGGGGGCACGGTTTAAAACAGAGAATGCCTTCAAATTGTTAATCTTGGACAATTTTTGTTTGTGTCCAATATAGTGACGGGCTTGACTTTATCATCTATCTGTATCTTTAGTTACTTAAAATGTCCAAAGGCTAGACTCTTTCAAATGCGACCCACATTCGAGGCTATTTTGATCATTATCTTCTCACTGTTATTATGGCCAGAACTCATTGAAAATGTGTTAAAAGTGTATAATGAGGTAGTAGAAAAGTATGTAGGAGGCAGCAGGAAGTGTGTTTGAGGCCATAAACTTGTTCTTGTTCAGCATTAATATCAGATCTGATTAGTCATATTACTCGGGCTGTCTGTTGATATCCGAGACTTACAGTCCTAGAGATAAGGGTATACGAAAAGAAATCTTTAAAAGATGGTTATTTGAACTTTATTCAGATTTGTTTAAATGTTTACCCGTTTTTTCTCAAAGGCAGTCGCACAAGAGGGACTCTTGTTCAGAATTTGCATGGGTTTCTATACTCTAATTTTATATTTACTGTCTATTCCATATAATATATATATATATAT
Organism: Drosophila macrothrix; assembly: GCA_035042055.1. NCBI lineage: Eukaryota > Metazoa > Arthropoda > Insecta > Diptera > Drosophilidae > Drosophila > Drosophila macrothrix. Next base: position 7,235,819 of record JAWNLX010000124.1, on the reverse strand, counting down.
TAAGCACTGTATACTTTAAGCATGTACCTAAGAACCTAACATTTCTAATTCATTATCTGCGCAGTTTGTCCATTGATTTCCCAATGCCCCCTGAAAAATCTTATCAAGGCTTGTTTCTCGTCAATCGTTTGATTTTCTATGTTTTGAGTAGTGGCGACAAACAACGATTGCAAAATCAGCTATTCAATATTAGTATAGCCTAAAAACATTATCAGTATTTACAATATATATATATATATATATATGTATTGTGTATATTAAAGCTTTAATAGAAAAAATTTAAATTAATCATTGAGAAATGGCTGACAAGTGGCGCCTAGTCTATGTTTTGATTTGTTTTGTTGAGTCGATTTCTTGCAGAATGAGATTAAAGATTTTTATACGAAGTATAACTTCGACGAGATAAGCTCAAGAAATGGGAACGTGTGCGTAGGGGTACTCACTACATATATATATATATATATATATATAAACAATATAGTAGTGATAGTCACACTCGAGTCAAAGTTCTGCTTATCGCAACTGGTAATAGTTATATATACATTTAAATGAGACAGCTTGGAGTAATTGGAAAAAATAACAAAATTTTGATAGGACAACATATTTTTTAATGCGCAAAAAGTAATAGGTGACGTCACTATCTTGTTTGTCGCAATTGATTGATAAGCAGCAGGCAAAAGATTAAATATGTATGTATATATACACATATATATTATATACAATGAATGTGAATAAAGGAAGCATTGTTTAAGGAAGGTAATGTCTGAGTTCCGCTCACATGAAGGGCGTGTCTTTGTTTCTTATTGTCCCTGATAGTATATACATATGTATATTTAATCTGACCACTCGTAAAATAAAGAAATATTTTCGAAATGAATTTTCAATGGACGCATAAAATATTTATGAAGAGAACTCATAATAAGAAACCGACTCGTAATATGACCACATAAATTATACATTCCGACATATCCTCATTCTTTCGATATAGCATATATCTAGAGTATTTATACCTCCAATACTTCAGCCTTTGTTCATAGCTATGGATTGCCATTCGAAAATCTAATCAGAGCAGCTTATCGGCCTATCAGCTTATCAAATTTGAGTTGCTTATTTGCCACGCTCTTTTTTCACCACCCACAAATCAATGTAGATAAAAAACACAAATGTTTTTACTATACATTTTTTGTCGGGGTTATCTACAAAGTTGAACTCAAAAGCAAAAGAGAAAAAAATCGCATTGAATGTAATTCATATTGTTTCTACACCTGTGAGCGCATTTCTATTTTAAGACTCTACGCAGGCACACCCCTACTATCAGACATACATTAGTGTAGCTCCCACTCCGAACTCCACTCCGATATATATTTATACGAAAAATCAAATAAATGATGCATAATTTGATGACTTTCACTTTCAAGTTGTGTTCGCTTTTAATGCCCCAATGTATAATTATAATTATTACTATTCAAAGTGATGTGTTTTTTTTTCGCCATATCATTGGCACAACAAAATGTACTTGAAGTGTGTGTGTGTGTGTGTGTGTAATGTTATGTGATTATTATTATTATTATTTTTATTATTTTTGCTTTGCGCTGCTTATTGCGGCAAACAATTTATGGCATTTTTCGAGTGTCGCCGGCGCGATAAACAGCATACACACACACACACACACAGATACAGACACACACTTGCACACACACTAAAGCAATTGTCTGCCATTTTGTAAACAACTGCGCCCCAAAACTGATAAGCAAAAGCAGCGGCTCATAAAATGCCATAAAACACATACGAAGTAAAAATATTTTCAAATGTGTTGAAATTTTTGTCTGCTTTTTTTGTATTTGTTTTTAAATTCTATAGCCAAGGTCAAAAGCAAAAGCAGCTCAAATCAATCCTGTTGCAGTGAGAAAAAGTGAATCAAAAAAATGAGAAAATTACTTTCACATAGAGCGAGAGAAGAGTGAGAAGAGAGAGAAGAAACTTCTCGAGTAGAAAGGCAAACAGAATTCAACTTTGCTTGTTTTTCTTCTCATTTTTTGTTTTCCTTCTTTCGATTTTGTTTGTTTGTTGTTTTGTTTTGGCCTGAAGAAAGTGCAGACAACGTATAAACTGGCAATTGAATTGACCCAATTGACCAACAATGGTCAACGTCATCGTTTTCTTCTTCTTCAGCTTCTACTCGCCGCACTTCTGCTGCTGATGCTGCTGCTGCTGCTGCTGCTGCTGCTTGCCACGTTGTAGATTTGATTTCAAAAGGAAAAGTTGATTGACTTTAACGAGCAACCAACCAGCTGAAACTGCATGCAACAAGTACCCCAATCCAAGAACCCCAATCAAAGACCAAACCAAGACAGATCCGTCATCAAAAAAAAAATAAAAATAAAAATAAGAAAAACAAAACCTGTGCATAAATATTGCCTGTGAGAAACTGGGTGATAAAAGATATATGCGCTTTATGCACATTCAATTGAATCAAAGAGAGAGGGAGAAAGAGAGAGTTAACAAGAGAGTGTCAGAGAGAGAGGGTTCTTTCGATGTTCGATGTTCGATGTAGCTAATATTTTTAGTCACTTGTTGGTTTGTATTCAATACTAATTCAATTAAACTCTTTTTGCTTTTACAAAGACCTTTATCACAGTCCGCGTCACAAAGCAATACATATTCTTTTTTACAATCAATTTTCGACTGCCTACTGTGATAACCATTTATTATTTGTTGTATTATTTCATTTATTATTTAAGTATTTTCTAAGTATGTCGAAGCCAGAGCAATATCTTTATCTTTATGGCAGCTAAGCAACAAAGTCAACTCTTTTTGCTATTAGAAAGACCTTTGGCGAAGTCAACGTCACAAAAGGATGCCCTTCTGCAGTGTATTATGCCAGAGCACCTCATAATCTACTTATATAATCGAATTTCAACTCAATAGAATTCTGCTCTTGCATAAGTGCTTTCAAAGTGTTTTTTTGTCGTTGTTTTTGTCAAGGTTTCTCTTTGCTTGCTGGTGATTGAATGTTTGCTCAATGTAAAAGCGTCCAAGAATAGCAGCAGCATCACAATCAAGGCTATATACATACATATTTATATCGACACTATATATACATACAGACAGACAAACATATCTGAGAGTGGGTGCAAAACAAAGCTGACGAGTTCAGAGCTCAATCAAAAGCCGCCCACGGCGCAAGAAGAGCGAGAAGAGCGAGAAGAGTGAGAAGAGCAGCTGCCTGCCATCATCAACATGACAAGAATAATTGTTGATGTGTGGAGGGGGGAGTGAAGGGGTATTTCCAAAGATAAAAACACAGCAAATAATCAGAAACAATTGTCCACTCTTGGGGTTTTTTTTAATTGAGTCTAAAAATAGCTGCAATATTATGTGCACAAAAGCATAAAAAACAGAGCGAAGAAAACATCGGAAACATCGAAACTCAATTGAACTAAATTTGCAGACAATAACAGAAGAGGGACGAAGGGGGACATGGGGAGATCTCACTTGAAGTGGGGGGCAAAAGACTTCAAGTGTTGAGCAGTGTCTCAATTGATTTTCTGGGTTTCAAGTGAATAGAGTCGCCGTTAAGTGGAAATAAACCAAAAGATTTTCGATCTGGTTTTTTTATATCTTCTTTTATGGTTAAACTGTTAAACGATCTGTAATTTTGAGCACTATTCATGGCCAAAACTAAGTGACAACAAATTTGATAGACATTTGAATATATTTTTAAGATAAAACCAAAAACATACTCAAAGTTTACGTTTTTCATTTGCTTATCAGCAGACACTTTATATATTATATATATGTATTAATTAAAGACAAGGATTTGCGCTCTTTTTATAGCACAATTTATGACGAAATACAACTTACCATTGCCTGTTCGATTTTGTTGTCAATCGCAACTGCACTCGTTCCAGATGCACTGTAAAAAACAAGTATTTGTTTGATTATAATCGAGTTGAACTTTATAGAATACATCAAATTATTTGATATATAAATAGAAAATGTGAAAGAATATTTATTTATTTTACAAATAGCTTAATCAAGCTTGATGAAGTATAAGATTTATATGAATGAAGTCTATGCAAATTACGATTGATCTAGTCCATGATGATAATGATTTGTTAGGTATATGATTGATCAAAAGTTGTGACAGTTATTTATAGTTGTTCTATATATCTTTAGCATCCACTTTAAGCCCACTTGGAGGTTATTTTTGTGCCAGTTTTTATTTGCATATCTTTGACCAACTCATCAAATTAGCTAACTTCAAATCAACGTCATCAATTAAAAACACATCATTTGATTTGGAATGCAGGGGTTTACTTAATATTTTGACAGTTTTATCCGCAGGCAAAAATGAAAAAAATTGCGGTTTATTTCATGTGACCCTGTACGGATTGAGGTCAATAAAATATATAATAAAACTTCCTACATGCAAAATGATAAAATAAAAAAACTTTTGGCACAGTCGGAAAAATAAAAGTGAACCCCATTAAAACGCAATGTCAAATGCGCAATTAAATTGTCAGTTTTTCGCATCAAACAAAAAAACTAAAACCCAAAAAAAAATTACCCAAAAATAATCGAGTTTGAACATCAAATTTTGTTGGCGCAACTTTGCCACACGCATATCAGATATAAAACTAACAAGTCTTGGGATAATTGGTTTGGCTCATTAAAATGATTGAATGATCATTCATTGCCACGCCTCCCTACACATACCTCTGCCCCTCCGCCCGCACCCTCGCCCCTTCCACTGTTTGCAACACGGTCTACCAATTTCGAATTTCAAATGGTTTAAACATGTCAGTGGAGCAGCTTGAAATAAATACAGACACCGATCGCTGCCAACTATGTATTTCCTTAATTATTGAGTGTTTTCTGTGTTTTTTTTCTTTTCAAACAAATTGCAAATTAATTATGCAACACTGGCTAGAAAAACCATAAAAACAAACATCAACTCAACGAACTGCGTTCGAAATTACATAAAACTTGAATCAGTTACACAGCTCGACTTAAAAAAAAACCTGAAAGCATTTTGGGCACAAACTCTCAAGTCTCAGTTCTCACCTTGAGCAAATGTTTTGGGCTGAAAAAAAAAAATCCGACAACTGGTTTTTCTTCTCAATTCACTAACGAAAAAATAAAGAAACAAATAAGCAAATAAAAACCTTTCAAGGACTTTTCAAAGCGATAATCGTAAAACATATTCTTGATTATAAACGAAATGATTAGCATGAGTACAGTGAACGCAAAACCGGGCGAGTTTAAACTGTCCAATCAGTCGAAGATACACAAATTGGGCGTGGCAGTTGCAAGGTTTTCGTATTTTATGTGTTGCGGGCGGTGTGCCACGCAATTCTCAATTATAGAAATGGCCATATACTTTTTTTAATGTGTCATCCAGATAGATGCCTTTGAACTGATAGCAGCGATTTCGATGAGTCAATCATACAATTTTTATGGTTCGCTTAGCAACTGTGTAACTACTATTTTTGGCCAAGTCAAAGTTGATCACATTCCAACATTCCCAAATTGATAGCAATGCAGTCAATGACTCAGTTAAAAACCTTTGCACAAATGAATGAATGGCGTCGGGAATACCCAAAAAATATCATTGATTTCAGTTGGGAGTGAAATGGCAAAGGGTTTTTCGAGTCTTATATAAAGAGAGTAGCAGAAAATATTCAAAATAAATATAGTAAAAATACTAGAAGAAAATAAGTATGAATGATGCAGTCGAGTGAGCTCGATTTAATTAATTGATTGATTTGCTGATGCACATTCCAAAGTCGTTTATAACTTTAAAAATAAGTTAATTATTTTATTTATGAGCGATGAGTGAGTGAAAAATAAAATAACAACAAGAACAATAAAAACATATCAGCACAGTTCGCACAAAACAACAAAAGAAAGAAGAAAAACATCATAAATTTATATGTTTGTTATTTAAATGGATGGATTTGCGTGGCTCGCAAAATAATTAAAGTCGAGTCGAGTGCGACAATAAAAAAGCGGATTGTCTGAGCCGACCGACCGACTATCTGATGATATTTATATACATTTTATAGTGCTCCTCTTTCTTTCTCTTTCTTCCTTCGTCACTTTTAATGGGCCATAAAGCCGAGTTGAGCCGAGCCGAGCCGAGTCACGAGACGAGACGAGACAAGGACGCTGTGCGGAAGTTTCTTAACCGACCGTCCTTGAGAAAAGCAACGGATGCAAAAAGGAATGTTGCTATGCCTTCTCCCCGCCCCTCTCTCCAGCCCTCTCTCCTTCACTCGTCTATCATCAGACTGCCCCGAAAAGTAAGTGGGCAAAGAATGAAAGAGGAGAAAACAAGAATGAACGCTTATCTTTTGGGCATGCCGAAGCTTACATACCCTCCACTCCCCTCCCCGTCAGATAGGGGTCAAATACCGGATATCTATAGTTCACTATAAATTTTAAAAATCCCATCTTTTTTTGATTTGTGAGAAGCATAATAAAAAGCATAACTAGGAAATTTGCTTGGGAAAATTTGGTAAGCAAATCATCTAACATACGATTGTTCCTAATGCACCTTTACGATATAGTAATCCAATCGAACTGATTTTTTATTTATATATGAACAGCATGTTAACACGCACATTGGGTAAATTTGGTTTTTCTTACAAAATTTCATCCTGTGACCTATTTTTCCTATAGCTATATGATATAGTAATTCGATCAGGCCACGACAAAGGAACTATCATCAAGGTAAAATATGCATATACTCCAAGCAACATCAAGTCAGCTTTTAAGCAGATGGGACACACGGGTATATCGATTCGTCTCTTATACTGATCAAGTATATATATATACTATATACCACAAACTTTACAATGTATTTATAATACCCTTCCAAAAGGGTAGACAAAAAGTAAAAGTCGCAGGCTGGACGACTCCACGTTGAGTGCAATGCCTCATGTGGCGTGACTTTTGTTCTCTTTCTTTCAGTTAATGCCAATAAAATATATATACATATATAAATATATATATTGCATATATATTTTTGCCAATGTCATTGCGGACAACGGTCAATGGCTTTGTAAGGCGCATTTGATAAAAACAAGCCACAAAAAGTCCAACGAAATGAAACAAAATAAATAATTACCCAATAACTAAGACAAATACACATTTTAACACTTAACGATCGAAATAAATATTATAAAAAGCTGCACAGAACTTTTGTTAAACAGTTATGTCAACAATTAGACGAAGGGGATGCCCCTAATGATAATAATAATAATAGTCGTCTTAATCAAAATGATTATTAAGTATTATAAAATCTCCAACTACCTCTAAAGGTTTTCAATATTGTATTAACGTTAAGTGGGATAACGCCCAAATTATCTTAAAGATTAGGCTTTCATTTCTATATTTATCTATTTAATTTTCAGTAGTTTGTAGTGTTTTAGTATTTAATACAAAAATATATCAATAAGTCCATTTAATCAATATTCTCAAGTTTTCAAACATTTGCTGAGCTTGAGAGCAAGTTAATTTAAATATTATTCATATGTTTGAAGTCTAAGCACAAGCCTAAGTAAATAGAATATAGAATCGGAATCAAATCAATTTGAACACATTGCTAATCTATAATCTATAATCCCTGAACTAACAGACCTCCACCCCAATTATTGAACGTGAGCTCAGCTCAGATTAGATCATTAGATCGTCAGATCGTTGGCACGAGAACAGCATTAGGGGAGTCTCATCATGATCAGCAACATCATGATCATCAACATGCGAATGATAATTAAAACCGGTTCGCAGCTGTTTTGCTGACGTCACAAGCGCCAAATAGTCAAAGACACAAGACACAAGCCAAACAAAAGTGAGTAAGAAGCCAAATAAAGTCGAAAGCACGAAATGAAAAATAGGAAAGACGAAAACAAACAAAAAAAAACAATGCAAAGTTTATTAAAGTTCAAGCGTCGCCCCTACAAACAACAATGACGTCATGTTTTATTACTTTATATTTTATTTCGTTTTTTTTTATTGTATTTCTATTTTTTTGTTTTTCAATTTCAATTTAATTTAATTTGATTTTAAGCACAAACAAATCGTGTTTTTTGTTGTTGGAGCACGTTTGGTTGCCGCCCGCAAGCTTAACTTGCCAAAATCACGTGATCAACACTGTTTTGTATCGCTTTGCAACACAATAAATATGTGTGTCAAAAGAGAATACACAAATATCGCAGTTAAGAGGCCGAAACTTGAATACTCTGCGTAGACAGAAGCCCACATGTTGACACGACTTGTTTATACACTGACCTGAACCTGAATTACAAACGGAAAAATTAGTGAGCGAAGAAGAAAGCACCTTAGACCCCACATAAGATATACTCGTATATATATTTAATACAGAATTTACTTCATTTTATCGATAACTGCATCCGTTTCGTCAGTATCGATACAAATCGATAGCAACAAAACACGCAATTGTAAAGATAAAGCCTTCCAATTGACATGATTGATTTTATACCCTGACATATTATTGATCGGTTGTTTTTGTGACTTTATCAAGATTGGATAAGGCAGACATAAGTAAACATATTTTCATATCTAACATTTGAATATGAACAGTTCTACTACGTATTTATCAGCTGAATGCCCTGGATTCAACGAGCTCTCGGAACTAGAGCATTTGAACTTGTTTTCTCTTTGACGTTTTCCTTTTTTAATTATACTTTTGTGTGTTATTATTTAGAATATATGATTAGGTTTTTATACTTTGTATGGTTCAGTCAATATATATGATTGGGATTTGATAATTTGTGTTACACAATTTATATAGTGCAGTTTCTTATAATATATATTACGCATTAAATATTAAATTTTTATAGGACAATAAAAAAAAAACAACAGCAGCAGCACTAGTGTTACATAACTTTAGGTTCTCTTTAAACAAGTGTTCCATAGCTCAATAAACAGTTACAAGGCACTATATACACCTCCCTCTCTCTCTCTCTGTCTGTCTCTCATTTGCGTCTGGCTTTCTTCAAGGCTTTTAACTAGTCGCATACGTAATATTCAGCTGTATTTGCTGGCGCCGCAAAGCAAATAAATAAAAGAAAAAAATGTTGACGTGCCAATTTTGTGTTTGCGATTTTGTTGTTTTGACTGCAACAGTTGCAAATTCAACGGCAACAGCGGCAACTGCAACTGCAAATGCAAGCACATCAAATTACACGCCAATTGCCAGACAAATTAATCGAATCGAAACGTTTCACTCCCTCTCTCTTTCTACCCCCTCACTCTCTCTGTCTATCGGTCTCTGTCTGGCCTATTGCCAATTGGCCAAGCCACAAATTAGCTAGTGTCGCTGCACTTTGGCATTTCTCTTTTTGGCCAGGCCAAAATGTTGCCCAGCTATTTCTGATTTCGCTCAAATATCAAACAATAACAAAGACTCTATTCCAGACAAATTGAAGTGTATTTTTAATTGCGGATGTGGCAGCTTCAAAAAGTTGCCCCTTCTCTCATTCGGCATTTCCATTTCGAGTTCTATTCCCATTTTCATTTACAGCTTATGTTGCATTTTTTTTGTATAAACTTTGGGCTGACGTTGCATAAACACAAACAATGGGAATGCGAATTCCAAATGGGAATGGCTCTTGTTGTTGAATAATTGAAAATGAAACAACAAACAACACAACTCCTCTGTTCAAGTCAGCAAAAAAAGATCTATCCAAGTTTAGAAGTGCGCAACTGTGTAATACTCTGTCTGCTTTGTGTTGTATACTGACCAAGTAGAAAACTCTTTAAAAGCAGACAGCTGGCAAGGCAGCAATAAAATTGGGAAAATATATAATAGCACAAATTACGCACTTTGCAAAAATCGTTTAATTATTTATAACTTTCAGAATTATAAATTTGAGCTTGATTTTCTTTCGTTTTCATAAAATCACAATTTTATATTTTAATATTAATTCAATTTAAATAAGGTGTAAACGATGTTTTTTACTTTCTCATTTTCTTTTAAGAGTCTTCCTTCACTTCTAAAAACTTATTCATAAGCAACTCTTTTGGCTATAAACCCATTTCCCTTGAAAAAGTAGTGTATAGAAATGTATATACAAAAGAGAACTGGCATATATAACGTTCCTTACATATATGTAGTATCATATGTAAGTTAAAGTTTCCTTTCTTTGCATTTATTCCCGTTATGACAACTACTTCTGGGGATCTCTCAAGTGTTTATTTGCATTGTCGTCGTTTTTGTCGGATTTTGTTTACGATATGAGGAAGTGAACGAAATCGTCACGAAAACATTTAGATTATAGGGCTCTATGTGTGTATTCGATATATACACTATATATATGTATATATTTACATATATATATGAAAAGCAGGAAGTCAATGGACATCAAAGTTGAAAGCATACCAAGTAGTTGCAAACAATAATAATAATAATTTTATTGCGAATGCGCATTGTGTACTAAATCAATTAATGATTGCTGGTAGGAAAGCGGAAAAATTAGACTTCATTTCAACTGGGAATACTTTTAATTACTTGATTGAGAACTATGATTAGATTAAAATTAATATAAAAAAAATGCGAAAAGTTTACTTCAAATATTAATTCATACAGCAAATACATTCTTGCTTAACTTAAAATAACGGTCAACAGCTAAAGTTAAATAATAAGTCAAATATTAGCACAACTATTTGGACAGTAAAAATTAGATTGTTGGTTGCCAAGCGAGCGAACTAAGACACGATTTATGAGTCAATATATATAGACTATATATGTGTATACTATTTCCACAGACGACTCATAAGCCAACATATATATAATTATAGATGTGCTGCTAATTTGTTGTTATTGATATTGATCTGGCTGTATTCTCTATACTTATTTATAGCAATCAATGCTGATCTATTTTCAATTGCATTTAGCTAAAAAGGCGTCTTTATTTACTTGAAGCAATTGAACTAAAATTAGCTTAATATTTTATATATAGGTCGGTTATCGCTTGGATTGCAAATTGTATCTACTAGTTGGCCCATAAATGTGTGTGTGTGTGTGTGTGTGTGTGTATCTCTTAGATACTGGTTATGCTTGTTCAGTTTCCTGTGTGTAAAGTAAAGTCATTCGGCAGTTCGCATTACATCATCGCCAAACGCATCATTAGTTGATCCATTTTAGGTTTATAACTTCTTTTTTATACCCTTCCAAATCATATTAAAATGTTAAATCAAATTTAAAATAAAAGTAAATAGTTAAAGAGAAAGAGAGAAAACTCGATTGCAATTCTATAAAAAAAACTCTATAATAGCTATTTCTCTGTCAGGGTATTTAAATTTTCTCATTTATTTTTCTCTATTTATTTTGGTTTTGTTTTTATTTGCGCCTGACCCCATTGAATTTTTTGGTCCGTTACGCGTCCAGTTGAGCAACTTGTTGCAGGCAGATGAGTTGCCACCAAGCTGCAAGTTGTTGCAGGTTGTAATCGGCACGCGTTGCCAACAGAAGTTGAGGCAGTTGAGTTGAAGCCTGGCAAGTTGGCGACACTTTAAGGCTTCCTACAACATGCCTCAACTTCGGTTCCGACTTGCCACAAAACCGGTTCGCTAGTTGGTGGCATTAACTGCGTTTTTTTTCTCCATATTTTTGTTGTTGTTTAGGGCTCATACAATGTTACCAATGTTGTTTCTGTTTTTGTTGTTTCCCTTTGTTTATATTGTTTTTTTTTTCTTGTTTTTTTTGTATCGCGTTTTTTATTTTTTTTGTGTTGCGTTTTCATATCGTTAAATGATTGACTTTTTAATTGGGTCAGGGACAAAAGCGGCGCATTGAAATTTCATTTTATACTGTGTGTGATTTTTGATTTATTTCTTTTTTTTTTTGCTTGAAATCGAATTGCAATTTCTTATCGCCTTTTGTTTATCATCGTTTTGCACTGCGAAATGTCTGATGTAATTTTGTTGAGCAATAGAAAAACTGAAGATTCAATAACATATTGTGAATTGTTTTTAATACTTGAAAATCAATTTAATTATAGATAAATTGAAATAATCTTTATAGCGAAAAGACCAATTTAATTGAGAAATAAGAAAATTGCTTTGAATGAATTGATTTATATATATAATATAAGATTAGTTTAATTAAAGGATATGTTTGATTTTATATCTTATACTTCAAGAGTTTTAAGTTTTGATTAAATATTTTGTGATGCAGTGACATTAACAATAAAACTAGTAAAGTTTATGACACAAATAAAACTAATCCCCCAGTTAGTTATAGATAGATGATAACAGTACTTCTCACACATTAAGTTTACCAAAGAGATTAAAATCTATTAGAGCTTCTGTTTGCTTTTCGATAAGCAACAACAAAGTATTGTCTATATCTATATAGAGCTCTTATCGGTGCAGTCTAAAATAAGATCTCAACTGAAGAATATAAAACAAGAATAAAACTTATAATTGTGACTTACTCGTTCTCTGGTAGAAAATAATCAATGTACTTCATAACGACTTCTCGCACGGGATCCTGTTGTTTACCCGATATACTTGGATACATATCGAAATCCATTTTGATAATGTTGATATGATTAATATTATTATTATTACTGTTACTATTGCTCCCGGCTTCAGTTTTCATTATCGAATTGAGAGCTTAATAAAAAGTGCTCGCTTTTATTGGTTGGTGTGCTTAATATGCCGTAATGATATGCTCAGTTTAACTGTTATACACACAAATATGTTTGCCCCCCTTTTTCTTGTTGTTCTTCTCTTTTTCTTGTGACCTTTGCTGTCGCTTCTATTTTGACTTGTGATTTTTTTACCTACTCAAATTCTCCGCTATTTTGTTTTAAATGCGTTTCACTTTTTTGGTGCTGCGCTTTTAGTACCGTTTTGTTGTTTTCCTATATTTTGGCGACTTTTGGGCAAGAGAGCTTTTATGTTTTTACACTGCGTTTTTGTTTGGTTTTGTTTTATTAACAACAACAACAAGAGAGCAGCTCTATTATTTTTATGCTGGCAGTAACAGCAGGAGAGTGAGCAAGACGGCTGCTTATTCAGCAGAGAGAATCGTTTTCCAGTTATACAGTTAATAAGCAGAATTCAGCGCTTGCTCTCTCTTGCTCTCGCGCTCTTTGTGTGCTTGCTTACGAAAGAAAAAACAAAATGCGCGCGAGACGTTTTCTGGTAAAATACTTTTGTTAGCTGCAATATTAATTGTTTATAAGCGAGTGCAGATCATTTATTTCGTCACACTTAATTTCTTTGTACTCTCTCTCTCTCTCTCTCTCTCTCTTACACACACACTCACGCACAGTTTTAAACAATAGAAACACACACACTGAAAACACATAAAAAATACAGAATTAAAACGCGAGTGCAACGTAAAACAAATTCCAAGCAAAACACAAAAACAAATGGTTTTTTTTTTAGTTTATTAATTAATGTCTGGGATTTTTGTTCGTGTTTGCTGCTTTTCAGAGCTTCTCAGCATAACTGAAAAAAACTGACTGAAGCACTGGCAAAGTTCGCTTTGGCTTCTTTTGCTTTGCTGCTGCTGCTGGTGCTCTGCTGCTGCTCTGTTGCTGCTGTTGTTCCGTGAGAGAGCGCTGCGCTGCTTACTGACTGACTGACAACAACAACAACAGCAAACCAGGTTACAGCAGCGACGCCAGGCGGCAGCTTTTGGTGGTTGCTTTTTGAAGTTTGCATTTGACTGCTGCCGCAGCTGAAAGTTTTCTGCTTTTTTTCAAGTACCCGCAAAAGGGCAGCTCAAAAGCAAAGCTTACAACTAAACGAAGCCTAATTCACACATACATTTGCATTCAAGCATAAACAAACAATCAAGCAAAATAAATGGCCAAAAATAAATGGTGTTTTTTTTGTTTTTGGTGACTGACATTAGTTAATTTATATGCAAACGACCATGTCTGACAAAAACTCATTCTCTCGCTCCTTCTCTCTCTCTCTCTCAGCCAGCACAAAAAAGCAACATGGCTGCTTGCAAAGCTTTGCAGCTGAATAATGCAATGCGCGCCAAAGAGAGAGAGAGGGAGAGCGCCAAGAGAGAGCGCGCTTGTCAGCAAACAAGCAATACAGATCGAGAGAGCGAGCGCAGAGAGAAAGAGAGAGCGGACGCACATTTTTTTAACGGCAAAGAACTTTTGAAACTCAGCGAAGCGTCGCAGCAGCGGCAGTAGCAGCAACAACAACAACAATACTCGATTGCCACGTTGTGCGACAGTGTACAAAATAAGTAACTATTGCTAAAAAAAAAAAAACAAAGCACAGCAGCTCAATAACCCGAGACGAGCAGCAACCTCTACCCGCCCACCCACAACGTGCGCGCTGCCAGACGAATAGATAAAAGAAGGACTGAGGAGGGGTAGAGGATGGGTACTTAGCCAGCAGTTAAAACAGCTGATTTCGCTTTATCTGGGACGTGCTTTATACCAAAAGCTTTTTATGCTGTTCCCCACGGGGGAAGGAGTGGGGGAATATGAAGCTCTAAAGCTAAAACATCCCCCAAAAGTAAATAACAAGCTTACCATACCAGTTTTTGAATTTGTTTGATTTCATGATTTGTGCAAATTGCGAAATGCAAAACTCACCTGCAAGTAGAGAGAAAAATATGTATAAAATTAATAAAAAGTAATAAATATTTAGACATAACATAAACATAAGCATAACAAGTCACAAAATACAATAACTGTGCTTCCGCAAAAGCTCTCTTCAGCCTCTTTAGGCTCACAAAATGTATTTAATTTTATTTTTCGCAATTTTGCTTTTAACGACTTTGGCAACGCCACAGCAACATAACCAACAAAAGCAACAATTTCGAAAGCCCATTAAATGTAGAAAATTGTTGCCGGACACGCACGCTATAAAAAATACTTAAGAGTGAAAGAAAAAGAAAATGTGCGTAACGCTTTCGATCCACAATAACAACAACAAAAGTATTATATATATTTTGTTGTTGAAATGGGTTCCACAACTAGTGGGAAATTAGGGCGCTATAGAAACGGATTACGTAAATATCTTAAATTACTATATGCAGCAGAGCTAATTATGACAAAAAGAAAGCCTTTTTTCGTTGCTGGATTGCATTTTGGGCTTATTTGAGTTGAACTGTTTTGATTTGTAGTATTCAGAAGAATTTGGGGTTTTGAAAAAACGGCTAAAAATTATATTTTTGTATTGAAGACCGTTTAATCTTAATCGTGAACTTTAAAATTAAAGAAAATATAAAATAATGACATCAAAAATGTATCATTAAACCTTTAATGCAATTTTATCCTTTCAAAATTACTTTATTCTTATTATTTTTATTTTTAAATTATTGAAGCAGTTAAAAACAAAATACAAAAATAAATAAAATAAAGCGTTATACGCTAAATAAATTTATGGGTAACATTAATAATCTTGAATTAAGTCTGTTGTCTGTTTTCTTCTCATTTGCATTTGCATTGCCTTTGTCTTTAGAGAAAACAAAAAACATTACATACAAAATCCATCATTAAAACTGTAATGTAATTTTACAAATTATAAAAATTGTATATATATTTTTTTAATCTTCAACATTTGTCAAGTAGATTGCTCAAGGAAGCTAAGTTGAGTAATTGAGAGTATTACGACAATGAAAATTGTTAAAGTCAATGCGATTAATTTATTTTCAGACACCTGTAAATAAAGAAAAGACAAAAAAAAAAGCAGATAAATACAATCAACAGATACAATATCTATTTGTTTTAGCGATATTGTTGACAACGCGTGCGATTTTTGTTGTTACTGTTGATGTTGTTGGGGGCAAGCCCAAATTTGTTGTTTGTTTGCTGCTAATGAGTGGTGTTTGTTGTTGTTGGTTGTTGTTGTTGTCTTTTATTGGCTGTTAACGTGATGTTTATTGCTGATTACTTTTGTTCGCACAAAGCAACAGCAGCAACAAAAACAACATTTGAATTTGACACGCCCCATCAATTAGCAAAACACCCACAGAGAAATATCAAATAAATATATATATAGAAAAGAAATTGGCAACAACAACGTGTGTTCATTGTGCAACAGACAGCAGCAGCAGCAGCAGCAGCTGGAAAAAAAGCTTGTTGCATGTTGATTTCTTGTTGTTGCCTGCCACTGCTGACAGTCATTTCCAGGCATTGTTTGCGTTGTTGTTATGAAACATTAGCCACCACAAACAACCAGCTAAAAATAGCAACAACAACCACAACAACCACATCTTATAAACGGCAAATTATCCGCTGCCGCTGGCAGCTGCAACAACTGCAACAAACAACAACCACAACAAGTGCAACAACAATGAAAATCGTGAGTCTGCAGCGCATTTTTCTTCTTTTTACTTTCGTTTTTTGCAACTCTTTTTCTCTATTAAATGCTACGTGCAACAAAGTTGTCGGCAATTTGATGCCTCCATTTTTGGGGCGGGTGGCTGACGCTGGGCGTGGCTGACCTCTGGCATGGCACAAAAAAAAAATAGAGAAAAAAAGCGAAAGGCAAGCAACCCGATGTCAAGTTCAGCTCAAATCGCAATTAAACATAATAAGTACTATCCGATAATAGACAGAGAGAGTGACTAGGTGGGAGAGAGAAAGAGAGTGCTAGAGAGTGAGTGGGAGAGAGAGAGAAAGAGAGAGTGAGTACCTCTGTTCAGGTCAAGTTGTAGTCAAGGTGCTCAGAGAATTCACCTCTATCTAACTTATCTTTCTTCTCCCTTCAAGCAAAGTTAACCTGATACAGAGAGTATTTTCCTTGGTTTAATCTTCAGATTTGAACTTAAGCCTTTCCATTATTTGTTTAAAGACCTTAAGTCGTAGTCGTCAGAAATTGTACCTCTATCTAACTTATTTTTCTGCTCTCTTTTATGTATACGGTACCTGAAACAGAGTTTATCTCTCTACGATTTGACATTGATGAGCCTTTGAAGTTGTAGTCCCTGAAATTTCAGCTCTATCTAACTTATTTTTCTTCTCTCTTCAGTTATATGACACCTGGCGCTCAGACAATCCTTAGTTGCCATCCTGTCTCTCTGGATTTACTCTTCACATTTGAATTTGACCAGGTCTTTTACCTTTCCAGTTGTAGTCAAGAAGCTTAAGTTGTTGTCCTTTGAAATTTAACTTTCATCTTACTTCCCTTTCTTCTCTCTTCAGCCTAAATGCGGATAGTTATGCAAATGGCACCTGGAACAGCGATTACCTGTAGTTGCAACCTCTTTTGTCCTCTTTTGGTTTACTCTGCGTATTTGAACTTGACGAGGTCTTCAGCCTTTCACTGACGTCGTCGTGATAATAAATCAAACAAATAATGATAAACATATTTATTTTAAATAAGCGAAGCACATACGAAACAAGAAAGGCACCTTTGGGCACGTCGAAGATTAAATACCCTTGCAGACCGGTGTAAAACTGTCCTCATTTCAATTTCATTACAAAAGTTATATAAAGCTATAATTAACACACCTGAACTCTAATATATTCTTAGTTTCTACAAAATAGCTTTAAAAAATATCGACTCGTATTAGTAATGCTGATCAAGAATATATATTACACGTTACACGTTTCCTTCGATGTGTTGCATACGTTCCAACCAAGTTTAAGAAGAGCAACAGAATATGGCATTGTGAAATACTCAAGATTAAGAAGAAAATATCGCCATCTATAATATTTTTATGGATTGCTATAAAGCTTAAGCTTAAGCAGCCCGATTGTAAAACACTTTTGATTTTGCTTTTGCTTTGATCGCATAAATCTTTCCATAACTTTGTTACTGACGTCATCACGTCGTCACTTGAGAAAATAACAGAGAAGGTCTCAACCGAAAAAATAAAAAAATATGCTGGTATTTGCTTGTGCCTCATGCATGTTTGTTGTTTTTTCTTCTTTAATGAATCATAAAAGCAACAACGTAAGTACTTCCAGATAAAAGCGAAATATTTGCGCCGACACTACAAAAAAATATTGTGTGTGCTTCATACTCATTTGAGCACGGCACAGTGACGTCACAAGGGTGAGCGAACAGATTGCAACAGATGAGAAAACCCCAATGAAAATTGAAAACTGAAAAAAAACCCAAGATCTCAATAAATTAATGAATCCGCCAATGGAAACTTCAATTATTATTCAGAAAGCATATTTCCAAAAACAAGGGTTTTTCTTTTCTGAATATCAGATTAACATTTTCATAAAATTTAGAAAATATATGTCTAAATTTCAGAGTGTCCATTTCATATGTTTGCAGCAAAGTGATGGCAATGATGTCACATATGCAAACGTTTTAGATAGTTTATAAAATGCACATAACTTAATTGAAATATATAAAAACTTAAATCTGAAAACCGAACCAGTAAACTTCATTATTTGTTTCTGAACTTTAGAAATTAATTCTTAAATCAACAAAAAACGATCAGTTATCAGGCAATTGTCTAAATGCAGATTGATTTTTTTGGGTGTATGATTGAATGAGAAAAAAGCACAAAATGCGGTGTTGATGAGTCAATATGCAACTCTGTGACGCTGACAGACGCACCGAAAACCGATAATCGATAACATCAAAAGCACAGCGCAACAAATTGAATGGCGTTGATTCATTAAGATATCAAAGTGAATAGATTGTTTGTGACATCATAGTTAAAAGTAGCAGAACGACAGACTGACTGACGACGACTGTCCTTAGCTAATCAGCAGCAACAACAGCAATCGTTAATCGCTATCAAACGTTATCAGCACTGTTTTGCAGCTGTGTTGCGAAACGTGTTTGCAATCTGAATGCCCTGCGATTTGTGCGCTTCTTTTAGCCATCTGCGTCGTTAAATTGACCGCAAAGAAAATTGTGTTTCCAGGCACGTTTTGACCCGCTAGCCTTACACCCCCTCCTCCTCACTCTATACCCTTTTCCACTCTCTCTTTCTCTCTCTCTCTCTGTATCAGGCGCGATTCACATGCAAGACGACAACAAGACAACAGTTCACCTTAGCCGCTGCCGCCCCTCAATTGTTGCCACGCCCTCGCTCTATCAAATTTCAATAATGCAATATGCCAATATGCAAATGGGCAAACTGTGCAAACGTGTTTTTCAACAGTCAAATCAATTAAACTGGGCTTTGTTGAGAGTCCACACGCAGCTACAGCTAAGCTAGCTGGTGAATATGAATACGAATGCATTTATGGGTGCACCCAACTTATTCGAACAGCTCAGCTGTGTTAGTTGTCATCTATGCACTTAGATAAGCACTTCAGCTTATTGGATTACTTGAATTGTTGGCTTTTACTCAAGGCAAAAGTGACCATTTCTACTTCCTTCTAAACCCAACCAACTATCAAACATTAATGGATAGCTATAAAGACGTCAATAGCAACGCTTGAACTGCTGGAAAATAAGAAAGCCAGCACCAGAAATGGTTGATGAAGCTATTATTTATTAAGCTATTAATTATTATTATAAACCTTCTTAGTTCAATTTCCGCCCTTGGTATACAAATTATAAAACTTGCTAGTTTCATTTTCGTCTTTCATATAACACATATAAATCTTTCTTAGTTAAATTTTCGATTTTCTTATATCACTTATGAAAGTGACTAGTAAAATGTTCACCTTTCGATTCATTATCTAATTTATATGAGATATTCACTTATTGGTTAAATTTAATAAATCTAATAAATGCTCTAGAACATCGCTGGCAGATTTCACTCTTCATCAATTAAAGTCAATTATTCTTTATTGCATAATTCTAATAATACGTATTACTTGTCAATGTAATCAGCAAAGTATTCTATTCAAAAATAGCATTCAAAATATAGAAATTCGCGTGCAAAAACCAATATTGAAATGTAGCGTTATAGGTATATGTATATATATTTAAATATTTAAGCTATTAGGGTCATTATTGTGATCTATTATATTATTATCCTAATTCCTAACATGTATTAATCGATACTTCTTAGCTATAAGTTCAGCACGCCAGAAAATAAATTGTCTTGAATAAATTATTGAAATAAAATAACAAATTTACAATTTCAAGCAATTTAAATAAAAAGTTGTAGCTGGATAAATGCTGGATAAACCAATCAACATACTAATTATATAAATGATTTCATAATGCATTAATTATATGAAGTCTCAAGTCTGTGCTTAATATAATTTATTGATGCTTTTTAATTAGCAATTAATTACCCAAAGAATTTTTTATAAACGGATATGCGCAGTTTGTGTCAAATATATAACAAATATCTTTTTCCATATGCTTATTCCGTTGTAAATGTCAACAGTTGGTATTGCAGGGGAACTCTTGGTGCAGCAACTTCAACAAGAACCTTTTCACTTGCCAAGTTATAATTATTTTCAGTACTAAAACAATGGCGGCGCGAACAAAAGATTTCAATTATGGCTAAGATAGATTTTGTGCTAAACAAAAACTGAAAAAGCATCTTTTGTTCTCAAATACTTTTCGCCTCGGCGGGTGGCTGACAGCAACCACAACAACTGAGAACAACAACTGACAACAACAACAACAACAAAAACTGCCACGAATAGCAACAAAACAACAACCACGAAAACATTTACCCTTGACATTTTGCTCAATGTCAAATTGTGTTAAATTGACCAAAATATGAAAAATAATATTGCAGTTGAAAATACTTTTGTGAATGATACCCTGGAAATTAAGGTTGGTTTGGGTTAATATCTCTATTAATACAGCCAAAACTTTAATAAAACTGATCAGTTTTCAGTTATGGTTTGAAGTATAGAAAATACTGCATTTTATGTTGAAAACGTGATTCTGACTCAATTTCAATGCTAAGAAAAAAAAATGGGTTTTAAAAGTTGGTCAAAAATTTCCACAATCATAACTTGGTTAAAATTGATCTGATATTCTATAAAAACTAGGGAAAATGATTTCAGTTCTGTAATAATATTGCATTTAAATGTTAAAATTATACCCCACAAAAATACTTTCAGGAACTGGTCAAAACTTCTTACAACCATAAGTTGATCAAAAGTGATCAGATTTTGAAAAACCAGCACTTTTTGACAAAGTCTTATCATCTATAATAATACTGCATTTCAAATTGAAAACTCAATTTTCATGTTAAAATTATACTCCCAAAAAAATGCTGATCAAAATTTATAGCGACAACCGCTTCCTTAAAGAAATTTATGCAGAATTTTGGCTACTAATAAAAAAACAGGAGAACAATTCGAAACGCAAAATAAATTAACGAAATCAATAAATTTACGTTGAAAGTAAACAAAATGGTTGCCTTTCCTTTCCATTTTTTACTTAACCTTATTTTAGTGAAAGAACAAATAAACAAAAGTCGATAAACAGAAGCGAAATCGGAATCAGAAACAATAACAGAACCAGAATTTAGAGGTAGGCATAATATTATGCATATATCATAAAGCGAGCACAATAACAGAAAATTGTAGCTTACTTCTAAATGGAAACGTGGCGCCGGTAGTAATATATTTTGTGTTGGAGGAAGGGGTTCGAATACCCTGGGAGGCAGGCCATGTGGTCGCCATTAATGTCTGATTGAAATACACTCTTGAAAAAGTACACAACTTGTAGTGGGGAGCACTTCGACAAGGTCAAAAGCAGTGCAAAAGTCAAAGGTTCGATTAGAAAATACCCTTAAACAAATAAAGCGGGTATACAGGAACTTTCAGATATAATTATCATCAATTGGGTCAAAAAGTATCCTTTTTTATATTCTGTAGCAAGTTAAAGATAGAATATTTCAGGAACTTTCGCAACATCCTATAAATCAACATATCTCAAAAGTCCAAGTTTCGATTAAAGACTACCATGAGAGAATAGAGTATCTTTGAAGGCATAAAACACACCGTAGAAAGATGAAGAAATCGATCTTAGGGTATAATTGGATTAGAGAGAGTAAAGCTATAGAATATTTAGGAACTTTCGCTACTTTATATAAAGTATCATCAACAAGTATCATCAAATAGGTCATATAGATCATATATATAGCAATAGAGTGGAGGTTTTTGTACCTCCTTTATTGAAATGTTAGTTTTTATAGATACTTTCGTAGCTTAACATATATTTCCAAAGTCTAGCGATTGATCTAGAAAATGAATATGGATATGCTCCACAGTTGTCATTATCTGTCACGGCATAAGCAACCCTCTCTCGCATCCCCTCTTCTCGAGGGGTATATTCAAAATGTGAATAAATCAACATTGACTGCTCTCTTCAAAGGAAATAAATTTCATTGGCCTGATGCTAATTAATGGCGAACGCTACAAAACACAAAAATTGTACTTTTTTCAGACGACTCGGTTTTGGCCAAGTTAATTTCAACATAAACAAACAAATACAATTGTTAAATATTTTCTTTGGTGTCTGTTATTTTTTTCGTCTTCGTTTTCTTCTTTTTTTTTTAATTTTGTTTGCTTTGAGCTCAACGCTAAAATACAACAACCAACAGAAAAAAAGAGAAGCAAAAGCTGAGCTAAAAAAAACATTTTGCAGGCCTATGGCAAGCGCAAACATCTGTCGTCTTTATATAGCTCTGAATATCATAGATATACCATATAGATATAGATATAGGCACACACTCACACACACATACAAATTGAGTTGACCATGAAAAATGTTTTTGCCTGCTGCTGTCTACTTGTGTGTGTGTGTGTGTGTGTGTCTGTGTGGGGGTGTCTGAGTGGGTTTTTCTCAGGTGCGCCATTACAAAATATTTGCATTTCGGCGTCTAGACACAACATCATTTTGAAAGTGTAATAAAGTTGAATGTGTTACAAATCAAACCTGTTATTAACTTTTACGTACTTAAGTAATCATAAATATTCATATAAACACCATTAAAAAATACAATAAATGGGTAAGAACATCTGTGGCAAACGCACATATATCTTATTGATATGAACAATTTATTCATTTAACATCATTATAGATAATGCTTGGAAGACCTTTAGATCAGCTTTTAACTGCAGTTGAGGCTTTTAATTTTTTCAATTTGCAATCATGTATGGAAAACAGCAAGGAACAATTAACTAAATCAAACCGAAAATTAGATACTCTTCCAGAAGGGAATCATTATCAACCGATTAGCCGATTAGCTATGAAAGCTTATGCAATAAGTAGTTCTATATTGCTGACCCTTTGCGTAAATGTTACAAGCATAATAACAATTATATCTGGTCGGTTTGTGTAGAATATTTAAGTTTACTTACAAGCAGACAAACAGTCGAACATGATCAAGAATCCATATATATTATAGCTTCGTAGACGTCATTTATAATGGACTTCTCAAAATCAAAATCGCTCATAGAACTTTATTATTATTGGGCTACCTGCACCTACTCGATCTGTTGTGCCCTTTCTGAGCCTTTTGCTCCTCCATCAACCCCTGCACAAATGCTAGAATCTTTGTTGTCAATCAAGTCTAGATTATTTGAAAAGCAACTTCAACAACTTCAAGCAAATCAAGCTGACAATTTTTCTCCACATGTCAGCGAGTTCTAGATTAACAAGCTGACCAGTTTTTCTTTGTTTTTCTTTTTCGATTTAAAATAAAAGTAATCGATAGGATATATAAATAGTAAAACCGCAACGCAGTCGAGTGGATGGCTTTGACAGACAAACGAACCCATTGAGGAAAGCTTCCGAAATGGGAATGGAAATGGAAACGGAGGCAAGTGTTTTCTGTTTTCACGCTGCTTTTCCGTTTCAGTGCACACTAATCAACCATGCAAACGAGAGAGAGAGAGAGAGAGAGAGAGAGAGGGATAGAGAGAGAGAAAGGCTATAAATGAAGCTCCAGTTAAAAGCCTGTGACACGAAAAGGTCAAAGGTCGCGCCAAGGGGGTGCATTCACCTTTTGGGCCGTTGACACAAAATACACAAAAACAAAGAATAAAAAATAAAAGTTAGTATTCTTATTGTGTTTGTTATTGTTGTTGTTTTGTATTAGCTATTTGCTTTTGTTACAGTTTTAGATTGCCAAAGGTAATCAGCCAGCTCAGAGTGTGAAGAGAGGGAGGAGGCGCACACAGTCGCCATCTTGTGACCAGTTCAAGGCGGTTCATTGATAATAAAAGTAATAAAAGAAAAAACGCTCAGTTGGCAACAATGTTTGTGTTCATGTTGCCCAATTAGCTGGCATTTGTTGGCCAAAGGAAGAAGGGGACTTCGGCTAGGGGTAATTGTGTCAAAGTATCTCAGCTAGTTGCCTTCTATGTACTCTCAAGTTGCGTGCCAGCAGCACAGTTGACTGGGCCACAAAGTGCACAGATAACGAGAATGAGTACGCTTAGCTTAATGGCGTTGCCAGACCGGCAAATGTTGTGGTCAGAAGAAGAAATGTTGAGGCAATTAGCGGCGTTCGCCATTCGAATAAGCCGTAATTAGTAATTAATTATCAATTACCAAGCTGTAATTAGTAATTACCTATCGAATGACAATTCATTTCGGATTTATATTTGTAGTAGTTATTTTAATGTTGGGCAATTTCAATCCAAAGATTTTATATAATTACGTAATTGTGGGTAATTAAAAGGATTAAATCAGCTTAGTAATGAGTAATGCTAATTGCCACCATGGATGATAGTAAACTTAAGATTTATATTTGTAGTAGTTATTTATATGTTGGATTACTGCAAAGAGCACTTCTAATGTAAATTTGCGTTTTAATTACTTAAGAATTGGAGGTAATTAAATAGATTTAATCAACTCAGTAATGAGGTGTCTAAGCATGTCAAATATGCTTTCAAGTTGACTGCGCGAATAGTAAGAATAGACCAAAAGAATATGCACTGCCTTATCTATAAACTCTATAAATGGTTTCTGGTTCTCTTTTGCTCAAATATAAATTTCTAGCATTCATTATTGGCATTTGCTTAGTTCTGTTGTACCACTTCGAATAGCTTCTTGCTCACATCCAATACCAATTCTCAAACGAAGTGCAATTCAAAAAAAATAACGCTCGCATATCATTTTTGTTGCGCTTGGCTAAAGTGCAATTTCAATGCGATAAGCAAACGTAATAAACAACACAATACAACACAACACAATACAAACACCCTTATCCCCATCCCCACTACAATCCAATGTGGGAGGGGTTGAGGGGCTGAGGGGTTTGCAGTTGTTCGCGCGTGGCTTCTAAAACAAACACAAGCCACCCACGAAACTGTGGCAGGGGCAGAAATGGGGAATTGTGGGGGGAAATGTGGCGGATTGAAGCTTGTTGCATTTTGCTATATAAAAACTGCCAAGCAATTAATGGGTTTTAATACCCTGTACTCATTAAAGCGTTTATGAAAGGGTATACAAAATGAAAGTGTAATGAAATGTGTGTTATTAATAAATAAAAAAAGAGATTGCATTGATCATAAAGCTATTTACATAAATAAATATGTCTATGAAAATCTATATCATATATTTAATCATATTAAAGATAATACACATATTTAAATATATACATGTATCTAACATCTCTCTATAACACATAGCATTATTCCTGATGCTTCAGTCTATCTTCTATCTTATCACACACACTACTAAAAATGAGAATATTCAACTCATCTGATAACTGCCCCCAAAACTTTAACTTAGGAAAGACTCACATTTAACACACTTTTCCAGGGCATTACCAAGTCGAGCATTTGCAACATTTTCACATTTATTTTTTTCATTTTTGCTTAACTTATTTTTCAGCGAATTTTCTCGAGTGCTTTTTGTGCGAGTTTTGCTGTACGGAATACATTTGCATTTTTTGCACATTTTGCAATACGCTTAATTATTTTTGATTTTATAATTTTCGAATTAATTATGCAGAGAACGCTTGGAAAATCAATTTGCATATAAAGACTTCAGTTGTGAGCGATGGAAAATAACAGCAACAATAAATGCAACAGGTTTTTTTTTTCAGTGTGTTTTGGTTTTTGGGGTCAACTCAGCGTTGAAATGTTAAGCAAAAAGTCTAGATTAAAAGCTATAAGTAAATCTGCTGCACATTGACTAAATTATATATGAAATATCTGCTTAAATAGCATTCGTTTTATGTTTTTGACATTGAAAGTTGCCATTTGCATATTATTTGCATTTCAGACGAGTTGTTTTTGAACGAGCTGCGAAACTAATTAAACTCCGCTCTATTTGGCCAGAGAAATGCCTCGAAAAAACACCTACAACAATGTCTAATAGAGTAAATATTATTGCCACGCGCAGCAGCTTTGTTGAATTAACTTTAGTCTTATATTAGCTATGGTGACAAATGAGCAAAATATTTGCGGAATTCTACAAGTGTTTTACACACTGCAATATTGTTTTTCGACTGAAGCACGTTGCTATTAAGGAAATTTTGAGTTGAAACAGAAGAAAATGGAAATTCTCGATATAAATGGATTAAATTACTAATCCATATAAGAATTTTTGTTAAGCTTCAAGCAAGCAATGTTCAAATGCAAATACCTTTAAATATGATCGATCGAGAGAGTAAAAAGTCAGCTGACAATTTTGATTCTGTGACAAAGAGGAGTAAACCTCAAAACAGTTCATAGCTGAATATGTCGCCTTAGTCAGAAAAAGCTGTAGCATCCTAGGGCAACATTTGATCAGCTCGAAAGATATAGAATCCCTCAAACTTTGGCGTTCTGTTATGAACCTTATAAAGGGGACACAATAGAACACAATTTATTCATAAACATAAATGTGTTTAAAAGTTGTCAAATATATATATTTCTACGGGATCGATTCATTTTAAAACACTTAAACTTACTAGTTAAACTCTAAAGGCCTAAAAGAGATCTGAAATCTTCTGAATCTGAATCTTCGCCTGAAATTTATAAATAAATAGATAAGCTTAAGGTACATTTAATTATGTCTAATGAACTATTGATTAACAGTCAGTTTGCGATACCATCGATTATTATCGACCAGTAGGAGCGAGCAACCGTTAAAAGGGTTGATTAGTTTTACTTACTCTTCGGTGCTGAACATGCGTACCATGTGCCTCTCCAAGTATTGGGGCACACAGCATTGCGGGGAGGTGGGCGGCGTTTGATAGGGATTCAGATTCATTAGGGCCTCATCGTCATCAAAGTAGCCCGACGAGGTTGAGGAGGAGGTGCGCGGATATTTGAGCATGTTGAGCAAACAAAATAATGCGAACAATGTCAACAGACAACAAACAACTGACAGCAGACAACGCTTTATGTGCACAGCTGTGTATTATTTATGTCTGAGCTGATTTGTATTTTTTATTTATTTTTTATTTTTAGCTATTTTTGGCACAATTTAAAATCAATTGGATTTTGTTGTTTGCTTCTTATTTGTTACCTATTATAATAATTATTATTATTTTTTATTTGTTGTCTGGCGTATTATTTGTATTTGTATTTGTGTTTGTTTTATTTTTGCCAAATCACTGCCAAAAATGATGGCTTACAATTGATGTGTCTGTTGTGTCTCTGTTTAATGCCCTATTTAACTGTTATATAAAAAACGATGTGTGTTTTTAATTGTTATTCAACCAGCACAAAGCATAAAACAACAAAATAAACAACGCGGCGAATTGTGTACAAAATTTTGTTGCTATCTTTTTTTTTTGTATTTTTGCTTAGCTGCGAAATATTTGTGAAACGAATGCGAAACGAATGCAAAACATGCACTTGAACACTAGATACAGATACAGATACAGATACGAATCGACACGATTCGAATCGTTTATTGAGCAAGTGCAACTGCAACTGCGAAACAGAATTTCCAATTTGATTTTTGAATGCGAATTGGAATTTCGATTCGTTTATTTTATTTATAATTTTATTTTGTATTTAGATTTTGTGGCGCGCTTGTCTCTCTCTGGAACGAACTTGTTTAGCGTCGTGCCAAATGGCAACAACTAATTTATTATTATATTTAGCATTATTTTTATAGCAAATATCCAAGACAGAAACACACATAAAGAAAGAGAGAGAGACAGAGAGCGAGAGAGAGAAAGAGAGAGCGAGTGTGTGTGTGTGCAATTCTCTCTCTTCTTCTAGCGCTGCGGCTAATTACAATTAATCAAGCGCCACAAAACGTTGACTAAAAATAAATATTAACCAATTAATTTGAGATACACACAAACATAGATACAAAAAGATACAGTTGCAGATAGCAGCTAATTGCAGATAAAAATCATGTACACTTTACTTGACTTGAATCAAGTGGAGAAATACTAGAAGAGAGTGTTGAGTGTGTATCTGTTTGTATTATTATTTATTTATATTATTATTTCTGAATTTCCTCTTTAACGTTAATAGATTAATTATCTTATGAGTATTAAACGACATAATTAAACTATTATCTTTTTTTTTCTTCACAAAAACTTTGCTGCAGGGTATCAAACCGGAACCGAAATGGCAACTGCAACTTTACTGATTGAGAATTAGAGGAACTAGTTAAGGAATCCGATATTGTTGGTGCACATAGTACCATAACGGAAATGAATACCGAGAACCAGTTTATAACCTTGACCGAAATCGAAACTGATAACTGAGATCGAAATATGATTAATTTTGACACCCTTAATGTTATTGGCTCAAATGCCTTGACTAACTAAATGATTCGTAGATTGGGTAGGATCTACAATAAAATGCATAAAACACTTTGTATTTGAGTGTCAAACCTGAACTGAAACTTGAATTGCAACTTTACCGATTAAAATTCAGAAGCAGAACCGGACTCGTAATACATTATCTTAAGAACCAGTTACTGGAACCGATATGATTATGAGTTCATATAGTACCAGAACGGAAACGAATACCTAATAAGATTCGTATATT
The DNA here is from genome assembly GCA_035042055.1 of Drosophila macrothrix. Lineage (NCBI taxonomy): Eukaryota > Metazoa > Arthropoda > Insecta > Diptera > Drosophilidae > Drosophila > Drosophila macrothrix. The sequence continues at coordinate 7,207,014 of JAWNLX010000124.1, read as the reverse complement.
AACACTTCACGTGGTGGAACCGGAACCGGAACAGGTACTAAAATACGATACAGTTTGAGACCCTACTTATAAGTCAAATGCCTGTACCAACTGAGAGATTTTATTGTTTAGTTATCTAGTGTAAAATGCACATTTTGTATACGTAATTTTGCTAATTGATTTCTTTCTGTTTCTATTTGAATATGCACGCTTTGCAACACTGACTACTGCAATTCGCCAATAATTGAATAAACGCTAAATAAAGTCGTCTATTCGCTGCTGCTTGCCACACTGAATGTGCGCCCAATGAATAATATAAACAAAATTGTGGAAGACCGTAAAAAAATAAAATACCAAAAAACAACATAAAAAGATAGAAGGCGAAGCAAACTTAAAAATTTATACCACACAATTCGTTGCGTTTGCTTCGTTTTCGTTGTTGTTGTTGTTGTGGTTGCTATTTATAGACAATATTTAAATGATGCCCCTGTGCGTGTGCGTTGCGTGTGTATCTTTGTATCTTGTTAGTTTTCAAATGAGCAACGTGGCGGCGTCGCAAGAAGCAGCAGCAGCACCAGCAGCAATAGCAGCAACAACGATACTCAGGAGAGTCAAGCAACGGCAACAATCTCTCAGATACAAAGTAGACACGAACTAAGACTACGAGGCACGACAGTAACAAGGTCAGGGCGTCGCACAGCAACAACAGCAACTTAAACTACAACTACAACAACAACAACAACAGCAACTTGAACAACAATTAGCACACGTCATCGATCGTTCGGCGGCTACTGAAAAATAAAAGAGCTACGAAAAAAATAATACTTCAGCTTGTTATTTGTTTTCGTATCTGTATCTCGACAATTTTTGCGTCTGTATCTTTTGCTGCCCGTGCATTCAACTTGAGCTGTGGCAAATTGTTTAAACAAATAGCCGAACAACAACCACTTTTTCTGTAGTGTTTTTATTTTTCTGTTTTTTTTTTATTTATTTTTTTTTTGATTTTGTCGTGTCTCGCGCCGGCGACAAGTTTTTGTTTACTGAATTCGAACCGAAAACTGATTTTTACAAAACGCTGCGCACAAAATCCAAAAAGCGCCGACGTCGACGTCGACTGCGCTGCTTTCGGCGACGGCGGCGGCTGTGTTGCCGCCAATAAAATATTTTCAAAAATACAACTGTTTTGTTTTTCTCCTCCTCCTGCTCGGCATTTTAGTTGAAGGCAGACCAGGAAAACAAAAACAACAAAAAAACAGAAAAACCAACAAAACACATGAAAAGTTCACCTTTTTAACGATAAGCAGCGACTGCGACGCTGGCAGCAACTTTAACGTCGACGTCGACGTCGACGTACGATAACAAGAGCGACTAGAAAACAACATCGATGATTAGCGAAAAGCAGGCGGGTGAAGGGGACTAGAGGGGGGGTCTGCTTTTTTAAATAGTGCGTCGAGAATGTTATCGAAAAGCGATCTAATCGCAAAGATATCATAATTACCATTTATATGCATATCACTATATGTGTGTGGGTGGATTTTTAGAGCCGAATTTAAGTGCTTTGGCAAAGACAGCAGAAAAAAAAGAGAAAAAAACAAAGCAGTCTTTTATTGAAAAAGCAATCATCATCAATCAATCAATACACACACTTTGTGGCCCAAGACTGCAAACAAAATTTTTCCAAAATATCCTTTTCTAAACTCAGTGCAAATAAACGAATAACAAATAAATAAATTTAAATATCATTTTTATCATTGGACTTTCATCATTAAACTTTTGTTATTCTGTGGTATTATAAAATTATAATAATATTAACTCATTTTTATTATTATATATATCTCAGTCCAGTCCAAAGAAAACTTTGGATATTGTTTGAAAATAAGGTAAAGATTTCTCTTGTAGCATTTTCTGACTTTTTTTTGAGGAGATTCTACTTTAAAGAGAGAAACGCGAAGTGTTAATTAAGCTGTTGAATTTTTTATACAACGATTTTAACCCACTTAACAAGGTCTTAACGCAAACAACTTGAGAAGTATCAGCATAAATTGTGTTAACAAGAAAGCTGTAATCGAAACAGCTCGACTAGAAGATACCCTCTTAAATACATGTGAGCACAGACCTGCAGTTTGTTTAACAAAATCTTTAATTCTTATTTGATCTTGGGGAAATTTGTACATTAGTTCAATTATTTGTTGGGTATCTTCTATTAAAATTGAAAAACTGTATTTTGTGTGTATTTTATTGTTATCGGAAATCGATTTGTATCGATTGATTGATCTTTGCGAGTTCTGCGCGAATTTATAGTCCAAATTTAAAGTCTCAGCTGTTAATGCTGATCAAGAATATATATTCTGCCTTAGGCCTACTATATATACTCATGCACAAGTTTATCAGGCCGCTTTTCTCCCATTTTTTTTCAGGGTATAATGATGATTTTGACACAAGTACCCCTACTTGAGAACTTATCGTACTAGCAAGTCAAATAAAAATGTAGTAAAAGTCAAAAACTTGCGTTGACAGCGATGACTAACTATATAGTTGTATAGAGTATATATATATATATATATATATATGTACAGGCGTGAATAGTGCATTTCAAGTAGTACTCGTAGCTGTAGTCAAATTGCCTGATAAGTGAAGCATGTGTCTGATAATAATACACAAAAACAACTTCAACGTCAAACGGCGAAAAAGACGTCATTGGCAAGTATAATTTAAATGAGGGATAAATAATATGGACTTGCAGCAAGTCAACAACTACTTAATTCGTGATTGTTACTAATACTATTTAATGGGTTGCGGCAGCAGCTGCTGATGATTATCGAAAATGTCTTTTTAACCTGTTGATGCGAATACCAGCGTTTTCAGCAAATTGCATTTATTTTGTGCAAATGCCAGAAAATATGCATGTGCGATTTCGCAAAAGGGGGTGCAGCCATGTGGGGGGGAGGTGCAAGTAAGAGGGTATGGAGGGTGGTCGGAGGGTTGATCGCGATAATTGCGAGCTAAAAGCAACGCTAAGTGTCGAGTTGGCGTGAAATTTATCGCGGTGAAAAGCCGAAATAAAAACAAAAATTACACACACAAAACGAAAAGCGCAAAAAAGGAGAATGTTGCACAATAAAGCGGAGCACGACTAGCAAATTCCCTGTAAATAAAGACTTGAGGTGCAGAAGCACAATATGTAAGAGGAAAGAAAGGAAGTAAAGCTAATCAAAATAATTTATGTGTGTTTTAAGACCAACAATAACAGCCAAAGCAGCTAAAGGAGTACTGAAAACATACATAGCTAAATAAATAACAAATTTTAATTGATTTATATTCTAATAGAGGAATTTGTTATATATTTAATTATATATTTTTTAGCAAATTAATCTGAGATCAACTTCTCTTTAAACGCAAAACTCTGCTGATATTTGCTGCCAACTGTTAAAGCAATCGTATATGATTTGTTAGACACATTTAAAATTACAGGGTATTTGTACAAAATGTACACAGTGTATGTAGTATGTAGTGTATGTGGCGAGACGGTGCTCTGCGCTCTTGTGATTTACCAAAACTGCCGCAGCTGGCCACCTGCGCGTATACGTAATCTAAATTTATTGGCTCATTAGAGAGTTGTGCAAAATGCGCACGTAAGCAGAGAAAGAAGAGGAAGAGCAGAAGAAGAGGAAGCAGAAGAGACGCCCAAATGAAATCTGCAATTGCAATGGGTAATTGTGTGTAAGAAAATGTATGATAATAATAAATAATAAGCAATTATTAATTAAACAGAATAAATAATACAAAAGAAATGAATTGATAAAAATAATAAATAAATAACAAATAATTAATAAATAAATAACATATAAATAATGAACGTGTTTCTTCTTGGAAATGGATAATCGTTTCAAGAGCCAGCTAAATGCAATCAACTCCGAGTCTGAGTCACCAGTTTCAGTGTCAGTGTTCGAGAGTGTCACAATTGTTGGGTGAGTTTGTTTTTACAGCACTTGCAGCACACAGTCAACATTTGCGCTCAGACACAGACTTTAATTAACAGTCAATATGGGAAATAGAGTGAGGAGTTTAAGTTCGTCGAGCGGCTTACGAAACCATATCTCTAAAAAGTGAGTAAAAAGTGAGAACTTCACTTCAGTTGAACTAAAACTAAAACTAAAGTCATAAGTTGCGTTATGCGCTCTATTTGCCTTTCAATGGGGCTTACGCTTTGCAAACAGACTGGCGGACTGGCAGACATACTGGCAGACAGACGACGGTACGACATAACGGTAAGTAATGCCGAGTGTAACAAGTGCAAATAGCGAGAGAGTTTCAGTTGAGCATTACTCAGCCCAGTTGTTGATGATAGTGAGGTAGGTTTCATAAGCCCACAAATGGAATTTGTTTTGTTTAGCATTTGAAAATATTGGATATTAATTCGATTATACAGAATAAGTGTACAGCAAACACTGGTCAATGCTGACCACTGACTAATCAACACTGGTTAAGCCCTATCGATGTTACAAAGAAGGGAAATATTTAGCTCAGCAAAATATATCGAATTACATTTCTTCATCTCGAATTACTTTCCTCCAAACTGATTATCCAACACTGACAACAAACTAATCAACACTGTTTAAGACTTATTAGAGACACTCGATGATATAAAGTACAATACTTGCAAGTGAAAAGAGAAGAGAAATGTTTAGCTAAAAAACTTTTGAAACAAGTTAGGGCCATGCCAAAAGTAGAGATATAAAATTGACTGGTTGTAATCGAAACATTTCCTCAGACTTTCGATTAAGTTAATTTTGGTAAGACCTGCGCTAGCCTATGGAACTCCACTGGGAGATACCCTGAGACCAGATCTTAAATGCCTACTAGATTTGCTGCTAGAAGTTAACAAAAACTGGGTTTCTTAATCGCTGTTAATAAAATATTTTCAGTTGATCAATATCAGTGTCAAATTATAGTAATACTTTATCGCTTTGTATCGATATTCGCGAAACTGCTGGTGCAGTTATCGATAAAATGAAATAAGCTTGATTTGTATCCGATTTCTTGTATTCAGAATTTGTAATTTACTTTACTTTTATATATATTGTTAGAGAATAATAGAAAGCACTACAATCAACAGGAACCAGCTTTATATTTAACCTGTCTACATATTTTGCATACTTAAAATTCCCATCAATTATAATCGAGAAAGAACACCACATTTTTTTTACTTACGCAACCCGAATCCCAACCCGAAAGAGGGGAGTATATCTAGTAAATAGGTGTAGTCTTTTGGCATTTGAATATTATCGCTTACCTGCAAAGAAAGGCAAAAGTAAACAATAATCGATAAATATTTGAATAATTTGATGCATACCTATTTAAATACTAATTAAATGCAAAGTGATTGAAAGTGTTGTCAATTTTACATTTTCGGCGACGCAATAAGCCTTAAAATTTATACAGATACAGATACAGATACACTTAATTAATTGGCGTGTTTGGCAACTGGCAAAACCCAATCAAAAACATAAAAATAAACTCAAATTACGCAGACGTCACCACAAGAAAAGAAATATAATAAAAATAGTGGCAAGAGCAGAGATCGGAATGCACTTTATTTGGCCAAGAGCCATTCGAATGTTGTCAATGAAATTTGGTAGAGCCAGCGAGCCAAATCGGGAATATACAAATATGTAGATTTCAAATTGTAGCCAAGATTCAGTCAAAGCCAACTGCGAAGTCAGCTGTGAAATGAAAATGAAAATGAAAATTGCATTTCCCACTTAGGACAGGTGTCACAATATATATATATGTACAATAGTCTTCCTCGAGATGTGGGCGTTGAGTTTTTCACAATTTTTCCCAGTTTGCAAATTCAGCATATTTGCAATAATTCTTTGACTGACTTTGACTTTGACAGACTTTGATGTCTGTCTAAGATGGGAATGGGAATGAGCAGAAAGATGAGTCATGATTCTTTGTGTCGCTCGTCGAGTGTTTTACAATAATTGCAAATGTTTCGGCTTCTGTTTCTGCTTCTTCTCATTTGGCATTTCACATCACAAGCAATATGTCAAAAGTGGGCGGACATCTAGTTGATTTCTAGGAATTTCATACACAATATACACAATGTCCATGAACCTTGTAAGAGACTTTAGTTTTCTCTGTTTTATTGTGACAGCAAAATATTCAAATATCAAACTCAACAACTTAGTTGGAATTGTTGATGAAAAATGATGTTTTTTTGCTAGAAGAAACACACTTAAAGCATAATAGAAATGCTGTGTTTGATTGATTTGTTTATTAAATTTCCACAAACACAAACATTCTATTTTTAGGCCAACATTTCAATTTTTTGGTAACCTCAATATCTTATATATTAGAGTGTAAATTGATACATAATCTGTGGATTGCCCTTGAATTGTTTTCCTGTTGAGCTGTCATATCGCATCTTGTCAACTTTGCGCAGAGTCTACTTTTATACGCGGCACTCAATGAACATAATTATAAAGTGAGTAGAAAAGAAATGCAGAAGGAAGCATAAAGTATTTTCTCAGCTCTGACAAAACCCTTTAACATATTTTTCCTAATTGCTGTTTATTTAATGATCAACTCTACAGACCCTCCCAGCTGCTAATTGCACAATTAGTGCATCATTATTTATATCTTCGTACTTCTCAGGGTTTTCGGGGCTCGACTCGATTCGATTTGAGAGTTGTCAGTTGCCAGTTGACAGCTAAACAAATATTGACGACTGATAACAATTCACAGCAAGAGTGCGACTAACGAGTGATATCAGCCGAGTGACTGTGTCTGCCTCAATGTTCTTGTTGCTCACTGATATCGCTAACAATACTAAACAACAGCAGCAGCAAGACGAGCACCAGCAGCAGGTGATAATGGCAGTGAAAATAACAGGAGTACAGAAATTGGAGCACAGCCAGCCAGAATAAAAAAACAGAAAAGAGCAAAAACATTCAGCAGGCAGCAGGCAGCAAAGCACTTTGCTTGACAATGTGTACACATTTTTGCAGTTATCAGTTGATTAAATATGAATTATAAACACACACACACACATACACACACACACACACACACAAAGACAAACACATACACAAGTGTAAAATGATAAGCGCCAGTAAATAAAAGGCATTCTTATATACAGGGTGTTGTCTTACAGTCTGCTGCCTCTGCTAGCAGCAGCAGTTGAGGAGGGCTGTGTGTGTGTAGGTAAATACAAATAAGAAATGTGTGTGTTTACAGTGTGTGCTGCATTAGGTGTGCAACAGTAGCAGCTACTGCAATTGGAACTTAACAATATTTTAAGCTGGACAATTTAAAATGGGGCACGTTTACTTAACCCTCTAAGAGCCCAGAAAAATGCGCTTATTTGCGTTAAAATATTCGTTTCTCTAAATATTTTTGGGGAGATTTTTTCGCCATCAAACCTAAATTTGGTACTCAAAATCTCAGATTATAATTGCATCCCTTAGCCAATGGAATTCAATATTCAATTTGATATTTTTCTAAACCTAACCGTAGTGTTCTAGGGTACTCCAAATTGAATTGTTAATGCTCTTAAAAGAGATTCTTTTATTCACATTTCTTGTTACAATTTAATCCATAGCTCAACAGAATTTTATTTACAATTTTATCCACAAGTCAACAATTTTATGTTTATAATTTTGCTCAAGTGCTCAAATAACCTTCAACTTTGTACAATTTGAACTTAGTCGAGTTTTATATATATATAATATATATACAACGTCCGATTGGGTAAATTGTAAACTGGTAAAGTGGTAAACAATTGGCCGGAATACGTATTGCGTATACGATGAGATTTTTACTTACCCAATGAAATCTTTGATAAAACAATAAACCTTAAATAAACCGCGATCATTATTGAGTAAATAGTCGGGTTGTATCACGGAAGCGGCCATAAGGCCACTGCTCTGTCGTTGTTGCTGCTGATGTTGCTCTTGCAGATGTTGTTGTTGCAGCGTTGTAGTCATGCAGTTGCTGCTGTTGCTGCTGCTGCCTGTTGCTGTCGCCATATTGGCAGCCATTTTGTTTGCCAACGCAGTCATTTGGCGGCCATTTTGTTTAGCTCAAAATGCACATGCACAGTTAAAGCAGCTGTTGTTGTTGTTGTTGTTATTGTTGTTGTCGAGTTGTTGTTTTGTTTTTATTTGTGTTGTTTACAAGCACTTTTGTTTAGTCGACGAGGTAGAAAAAAATTCTTAGCTTCTTTTTCTTTCGGTTTGCATTGAAATCAAAATAATTAAAATCAATTACAAAAAAGCAATTGCCAAATTTGTGAAAATTGCTCAAAAATTGCCAATTTCAATTAGAGTGCTGCAGATGTGTGCATGTGTGTGTGTGAGTGTGTATGGGTGTGTTGCATGCATCATAAACAGAGGCGACACAGTTTGCACCAAGCATTTAATTAACATTCCGGTTGTTGTTGCTTTTAGATGAAATGCCAATTAGAAACCACAAATTACAAAATTGCAGAAAGCGAAACAGAGAAAAAGAGAGAGGAGTGCCAGAGGAAGAGAGAGAGAGAGCCAGATCCAGAGAGAGAGAGATTGCGAGATATAGACAGTTATAGATAAGGTCACCAGTTGAGTGGTTAGTTTGTTGCAGACGTCACTGTATGTTACACTCGTGTCCAACAATAATGTGAACAGCACAAAGTACGCATTGAAAAACGTGAGCGAAATGAAATTTTCAACACGTTCACAATTTATTTATAGATTGGAAACAACAAATCGATGGAGTTTGTCCTTTGCTATTCTCGACACACAAACATGCATAACTAAATACAGCCATACACTCAGAAAAAAAATTGCCATGCAATTTAGAAATTAGCCATGCTTTTGGCGCCAAGGATAACTCATCTTAGTATTCATCAAGTATGCTTCTAAAAACCAGGCTTTTTTTAGGATTGTCGATTTAGAGCAAGCTTTGCTAACTTTTAGACAAAAACTTTCTAGTCATCGCGGAAATTTTCCAAAATCCATTGCGATTTTTATCTGAGTATATATATATACATACATTCTTATATAAATCAGTGTGTTCTTTTAAATACCAAAGACTTTTGATAGGTAAACACTCGAGGTAAGTTATGGTTATCTGCGAGTCAAACGTTCTCTCGACTTGAGCATTATTAACTGCTTTTTTAAGCAAAGAATATAAATAATAAGTATTAAATTAATATCAATAGAATCATCATTGATATAATGCTGATTAACACACAATTTCATCAGACATACACAAGTTCTACTCACATTCAATTATAACTAAAAGCAAAAAGAAACTGTTAAAGCTGCCCCAACTTTTGGTTAGCCTACTTTTAGTATAAAAAACAAACAAAGGCTGGGCCAGCAAAGAAATGTTGATTATATAGATATGTATATATACATGTATATAGATATGTATATGTATGTATGTGTGTACAATATCTAAAAACATAGCTGTTAGCGGGGCACAGTCAGGCAGCGAGGCAGTTGTTGGCCAGAAATGAGTGTCGCCCGTTGACAGCTTTGTTACTATTATGACAGGCACCCTCCCCCAACCTCCCATCTGCCCCTCTATGTCTCTAACTGTGAGTGTTTAGTTTGTCAACTTGCGACTTTTACAAGTGTACAACATACAACAACAACAACAGCAATAGCAACATAAACATCAACCACAAATGGAAACGATGTTTGCTCAAAGATAAGCATAAAAAACAAACCCAAAAATGTGTCTACAACAATATCCATTAACATATTCAATTAAAAGACACACGTGACGCAAATGCATAATTAAATCAGTGAAAGAAAGAAATATTTATGTCGAGTTTAATGGAGAGCTGAACCCAAGGTTAAAGGCGCCCACTTCAATTAGGGAAGGACTTGATTATTGTACAAAACTCAGTCGAGTATATTATTATTATTAATATTACTTTTATTATTATTGTTATTATATATATATATATTTTGAAGTTTGGTTTTTGGTTGTGCTGACCCTGACTTTGACATTAGCAGCACCCAAGTTGTAAGCCCAAAAAACAAGTCACATTCTGAGTGCGGCACTTGAATTTGATGACTTGACTTAGGTATGTATGTGTCTGTGTGTGTGTGTGTGTCGAGTGGCAGGTAGGGTTGCCAAGTGCGTTTCAAGTGCCACACATAGGCAGAGGCAGAGAGCCAGAGGACCTTGGAGCAGCATAAGTATAAAAGACTTGCAGCCTCACATCGTCCCACTCAATTGCAAATGAAAATGAAAATGGAAAAATGTGAAAATGTGAGAAACGTGTTGCAAGTTGCTTGTCCTCTCAAATGTATTCATAGCGTAAAAAACACAGCACGGAGCTGCTTTATTATGCACAACAAGAATTATATACCCTTCAACTGAAAGTAAGCGCAGATCTTTGGTATATTTTATGATATCAGAGTCCTAGTTAGGATAGCTTGGGAAACAACAATGTTTTTAATACAAGAACTCAAGAACAATATCAAATATTTATGCCTCTATATTGTTATTAAAGCAGTAATAGCCTTCTCTTAAGATATTTTGAACCGATTCTGATTTGTGTTTAGAGACGCCTCGAGTATCGTCCCACTTCTAGTTGTATAAATGGAACACAGACTAATCAAGACAATATATATATCTTAATATATTATTGCAGCAAACTCATCATACCCTGTCTGCTAAGTACACAAAAGCAAACAAGAAAGAAAATCTGTATTCAAGCGAAATGTATAAAAATGAAAATGGAAATGGAAAACAAGGCGACTGCTGGGCTGCCAAGGCTCTTGGCCCAAGAGCTGCCAACATGGAGAAATAATAATATGCGATGAGTTCGTATCAAATGTTAGTTTTGACAAGGACATTTGCGACTAAATCTAAATCTAGTCTGAGCAGGAAACTGAGAATAATCTGACTGACATGGTTATCGCTTTGGTTGATAATGACACAATGAGAGCAGAGTGAATGAAAGCCACAAAGATTAAAATCTGTTGCTGAGCTGCTAACAAATGTTTAATTTGAGTTCAAAACAGCCAACTGAATGGGAATCTGTGTGAGAAGCTCTGTATTAAAAAGTGATTTATGCTCAAAATATAAAATGTCAAATATAAATGTAAAACAATTGACCTGGAAAGCCAGCAAAACTAAGGGAAGGAATGGAGGGAAAGTACACAAATGCAATCCGTCTCGTCTATAAATTGTAATTTGGTTTGCAATTATAATTCTCAAACACTTGCTGAAAGTCCAAAAAGCAACTGGAAGATAGAAGATGCTATATTTGGAATCTGCCTGGAAGACTGTCCGGTAAATAAGTTATTTATACACAAATTTGTTTTCAAATCGGCTCTTGACGAGGAGCCAATAATTTGTAGGATGAAAAATGTTTACCATTCAAATAGAATCTATTCCAGTAGGAATCTTCCACTTTCCGTATTAAACAAATATATCAAAAATGTAACAAAGCTAGCCTTGCAAGTTACTTGCTTCGTTTATTTAACTTCGTTTAGTGACTAGTCAATTCACAACGAATTTTAGTCAAATCAACATCTCAGCTTTATCTCGCTTTCTCTAACTTATTTCATTTTCATATTCCGAAAAGTTCAGCATACGAAAGGAAAACGTATTTAAGAAATGACTTCGTTTCTTTTGGGGAAAACCATTCTGCTGGTGGAATTACTGCTTTCTGTGTATCGTTATTGTCAAGCGGCGTTTAGGAGCCAAGCCGCTAAGAAGACTCCCAGTGCAAGAAAGCGAAATCAAACCCAGTATCGATGTTAATGGCATCCATTGATAAGGATAGCGATGATATAGGAGATGAGGATCAAGATTCAGAATCGGAAAGATCGTTAGCTAATCAGTTCACTCGATTTTATCTTACTGAAGAAGAATTAACACTGTCTCTGTCAATTCCCGAGTTGCCTTAATATATATAATTATATATATATCTTTTTTTGTGTTATTCAGAATAAAATTCAGTTTGATTGATGTGACATTCACAGCGTTCGTTCAGTCAGTTGCGGAGTTTGAAAACTTCATCGAAATGAAAAGATAATTTTTATATTTTTAATAAATATAAACATATTTGTTCTGAATTTTAAGACAGTTAAGATGTTAAAAACACTCCTCTTTAAAAGGAGGCAGACTTCCATTTTGGGAATGTACTTTCTGTTTATTAAGTTGAGTTATGAGTTGCCAAAAGAAAAGCTGTTTTCTAAATTCCACGCCGACTGTTTTGCGAGGTCACGATTAAGCCAAGCAAAGAACTATAACTCACTTATAGCTACTCTAACTACAACAACGATAATAATCGTAATAAATAATAAATAAGTGCCACACACTCGCTGTTTGTCGCAACTAAGCCACAAAAACTATTTTGAGCAACTTTCATTTTAATCTTGAATGGCTTTCGCATAATTTTCGCATTAACCCTGAAATAGCAAATGGCAAAGATGCCCCATTTGAACGCATAGAAGCGTGAAATTTATGCACACACACACACACAGGACTGCACACAGGAGGAGCAGAACAAGCAACAAACGGTTGCAAGTACAAAAGAACGCTTTGAGTTCACAGGCGTATTAAACGTGAATAACAAAATTATGCAAAATATTTGCTGTGAATTTCTTACACACTTTATGTGTGTGTGTGTGTGTGTGTGTGTGTGTGTGATATGTGTTTGTATGCGTGCTGTGTGTGTGTGATGAGACTATGCGCTTCATTGCGCGGCGCCATAAAAACGCAGCAAGGACGACGCCAAAGGATTCCGTCAACTTTCCAAAAGCGCATTGCTGCAACAACAAAAACTACAACAGCAACACACACGCAATACACACACACACACACAATACACACTCATAGTGCAACAAAAGAGGACACCGAACAGCAAAAAAAAATAAAGGAAAAACTAGTAAAAGGAGAGAAAAATTCAAGCTGGCAGCAGCAGCTATGGCAACCTTGACCTGAAAACGTTGCTGCATGTGGCATAAACGTGGCAAGTGGGTGGCTGGGTTGCCAGTTGTGTGGCACACACAGCAGTTGCGTATTGGGGGCACACACACAAACACACACAGAGCGTAGGAAATGGGAGACAAGCGAGGCACCGCATGTGGCACATTGATATTTGTTATTTGAGCTAAGTTCTTTGATGCAACAATGATGCAGGCAACAGCAGCAGTGGCAACCAGATGCAGATAGATTTTACGTTTAGACAGAATGTTTGCTGCTTTGTTGTGCGTTGTTGTGTGTGGCATGCAGCACATACATCCTAATTTTATAGCCCGATATTAAACTTTACTGTGGCAGTTGCAAGCAAAACACAACTCTCAACTTGAACAAGTCGTTTTTCTTCGTTGCGTTTCGCTTTTAAGTTGATGTCAAAAAGTTAGCACATTATTTTTCGTGGCATGTGGCAAATTGCGTATGTGCCATAAATAGCGGATTCGATAACAACAACATTTTTATGGGCCAAATTCGAGTTGTTTGCTTGTCAGCGATAATCAAGAAAATAATTTGAAAAACACTTTTCGCAAGAAAGTCATACAAAAAAGTAATTTGCTTGAAATGAGTTGAATACGTTTTAATTTACTGCTGCTGCTGCCTTAAAGAATTAGCTGTGCAGACAACTCCATTTGCAGCATGCATCAAATTTTCGTTGCACTTAGCTGTAATTTCCTTGCAGCGATAACAAAGTTTTCCCCATGAAATTTTTAATTAGGTTAAGTTAAGTGAATTAGGACAGCCAAGGCTCGAAACGGAGCGCGGAACTCAACAAGATAGCGGAATGCCTGTGGGCCTCTTCCGGTGCCTGCTTGCCACCATGCAACCGAGGGGCTGGTGCAACTGCCTCCAACTGACTGGCGACTCCTCCTAACGACAGATTTATATTAAAGTCTAGCATATTTTAGATGCATATTATTTAGTATTCACATCCCTCATCCATCATCCATTCTTCACTTTAAGTCATGTTAAACTATTGATTCACCTCCAGCTTAATACTACATTTAATTTTTTCAATCTTGGCCAGGGTTGCTCTTCAGTGGGTCTGAGAACTATAATTTATTCTCAGGAGCATCATTAGATATAATTTGTTTTGTTTCTAAGACTATAATAGTTTGTGTTGTTCAACTTCTCTAATTGTGTCGTTATTCTAGGACAAACGCCTTTTTATTGCTTCACATGTCAAATTTGGATACTTTACTGAGAAAATTAGCTTTAATGGCGCTGAAAACTTTTCCAATTGCCCAAACAACAATTTAAAAGGAAACTTTTTTCAAACGTCATTTTAGATTGAAAGAATTTGGAAATAGTTAAAAATTGTCCGGATTCTGTTAAACCCTTCTCATTCAGTCACAGATATACAACATTTCTTAGTCATTCTCAATTCGTATAAAATTCTAGAAACAGAGTTCTCAAAACACTTCGGTTTACAGAACGCAACACAATTTGGCTGCATGCCGAATTTAATCTAATTGAGTGCTTTCTATAAATTCACCGAAAGCTTTAACGCTTGATCTGATCCGATATAATCTTGAGACAATAAATATCAATTGACGTCGGTCTCTCTCTGCCCCTTTCTTTTTCTCTTTATATCTCCATGTTTATCTCTCGGTTTGGTCAAAGAAACCGCCTCGATTCGCTTAATTTTATATAAAAAAATAATTTGAACGACTGACGTCAAAAAACACAAAAAAATACTGCAAATTGTAATGCCAAAAAGGCATGCGAAAGTCGTCGAAAAGTCGTGTCTTCCTAATGGGTTTGTGTTGGGCCATTAGTTAAATGAGCGGCGAATGCGGCAATCTCTGAGAGCAGATGTTGTTCGATTGGATAGATGATGATCTACCTCAAGCGAATTACAGTCGGCACTAGCCCATCATCAAAGTGGGTAGCTCAACAACAAAAGCAACAATAACAACTGGAAAATGTCTATAATAAATGCCAAAATTATCAGCTTAGCAAAATCTCAAATTCATTTTCCAAATTGCCAAAACTGGCAACTGGCAACTGACAACAAAAAAGCAGCAACAAAGTCGCATTCAAGCGAATAAGTGGCAGTTAAGAGTGTGCTGGACTTAAACATACCCTGTCTTCACTTATAGAAAGATATACATTCTTTTTCTCTATTCAAATTCTGTTTGCAAAAAATAAGTTTATAATTCGTTGCTCTTCAATTTTGAATAAAATTTAAGTATTTTTACTCACTTAAACATATTTATGTTTCTGGAACTGGTTTTAACAAACTTCAAATGCTTTTAATCTCAAACTGCATTTAAAATAAGTCTTTCTTTTCGGTTTTTGTTGGTATGTAAAAGTCTTCAACTTTCATATTTTGTGAAACAAGTGTCAGAAATTGCCATTAAACATTAATAGTATTTTTTCTTAATTATTTAAAACATTTATGTGTTAGATATAATTATATTTATTGGAGCACATGAGAAAAGTAGTTTTCTATTTATATATTTTTAGTTAGCAGTGAATAGTAAGTAGTTTTTTATTTATTTGCATACTATCCATAGTCTGTCAATTATCAGAGCCTCGGAACTATTACAGGGTATTTGGCAAATTGCTTAATTAATGCTTATGCATAAGTGAATATGATGATGATGATGGGGATGGGGATGATGATCGTGAAAAGCGAATGTCTGTTTTGACATTTGATGTTGTTTTTACTTCGTTGTTCTCTACTCATATATTTATTTGCTATTATGTGTTTTATTTAGTTTTTTTCGGGGTGTGTTGACTTAGGTTGAGGTCATCCCCACTCTATTTTGAGACAGCTGTCACAAAATGTGGTCAGTTATAAAATATTGCGTATACGCAGTGTTATACGAATTTTGCCAAAGAAAACAGCGGACCCCAAAAAAAGGGGTTGTTTTCGGTTTGTTTTTACTGCTGTTGCTTGTTGTTGTTGTTGTGGTTTTTGTTGACAATGGCAAAATGAATGAAAACAAATTTCAAGTGAGCACATTGCGTAATCGAAACAAAACCATCAAAAATGTTGATGACGACGACGACGAGGACGAAAACTTTCAGAGACAATGTCGCGCTTTGATACCCTGTAGCAAACAGAAAAAGGTCCAAGTGGGGTACATCAGATGAGAGAGGGATGTCGGAACAAAAGGTGAGGTGTCTCTTTCAAGAGAACAGAAATAAAGAATTATTTTCTTCTCGCTTCAATAGATAAGAGTCATATCTTTTGTCTATTAAACCATTTATAAATCATAAATCTTTCAAGAGAGTTTATAGAGTGTTTTCTTCTCATAGTTCTCACAATAAAACTGATTTCAAACATTTATACAGGGTATCTTTTTAACGAGCAGTGAATACCTCAACATATTTTTGCTCTGCTTGAAACCCAGAAAAGTACACAAAGGAATCCGAGTGAATGAAAGAACAACAAGAGATTAAAAATAAATCAATAGAATTGTAAAGAAAATACTACAAGTAAAAATTCAGTTGATTTAAATACTTCCGAGTCTCTCTCGGAGAGACTGCATTTTGCACAGTTGAATTGAGGGAATGACCTTAATGCTACTTGCTACCTGTCCAAGTTCAAGCCAAACTATTGGAAAAGCAATTCGCAAAAGCAAGGGCGTAGGTGGCGGAGGTGGAGAGGGGGTTTAGGTGGGGTTATCGCTTTATTTATCAGATGGAGGCAAGAGCTATGCAAAATAATAGACAAAAGGCTATTGATCGAAGGCCATTGAAGGCTATTCCGACATTAAGGACAGCACTCAATAACCTGACATTGAGTTGAGTTGTTCCTATTTACTATTTTCATGTCGAGGGCTGTGTGTGAATATTTTATTGTGTGTGCGAGTATGCAAGAGTGTGTGTGTGTGTTTGTGTGTATTTCTGGATAAACATCGCATGTTTTACACGCACTTTGCCAGCAAGTATTTATTTTTGGGGGTAGTTTTTGTGGCGCATAATACATATGTTTACTTTTATGGGCTCGTTTCAGTTCCCGGCAAAGTGATAACGATGATGGCCCTGAGACAAGTGCCAAAACCAGTTCGTGTTCACATGTGAAGCACAAACTATTCGATTTGAGTGTTGAAAATATAAAAAAAAAACCAGACTCGATCGACTTAGAACTAGTTATCTATGATATATGGGAATATCAATTTTAGAGTTGCTTTTTGAGATGTGAATTGAGTTGAAGTTATAGTTTGGATTACCTATATTTTGAGACCAGTTTATGGTGAAGAACTAGCTCACAGAAGGACTTTCGACTATCAGAGTGATTTAGAATACGATATCTATTTTACAGTTTTAAATGGAAGTAAAAGTTTGGTATATCGACACATATACAGAGTAGATTATAGCACACAACTAGTTCACTTAGTTGCTTGGTATACTTATATATACTGACTGGTTGAGTGTAAAGGAGCAGCCCACTAATTCCCAGCTTGTAACAGCTTAAGGACTATTGACTATCAGAGTAGGTAGTCAAGGAACTTAACTGTGTGAAGGACAAATTAATCGATTTGAGAGTGAAAGTTTAAGAAAGTTTAAGTTTACTACTAGATTTCCTTAGATACAGTTATCTTGGGCATTAGGTGTTTTGGGAGTATTAATTTTATAGTTGTTTATTGAGTTGCAGTTAAAGTTGAGAATCTTTATATAAATACTGCATAGATTATAGAAGATTGCATAAGATCTGTTCACTGCTGCTTCTGACAGCATAACCTGCTAACCTATAAAGACTATTGACTGTCAGAAATCGACTTAAGTATTTAATTATTAATTAATTAATTAATTAATTATTAATTATTGTTATTTATTTTATTTCAATTGCCTATTTGTACATTTTCAAACAGTTTAATAGTTATAGTTGAACCTTTAATACCAACTAGTTTTATATAAGAAACTTGTTCTAAGAGTAACATAAATTACATAAATTATAAATGTCATTTGGCTGTGGAATTCCATGAAACAGATTATAGAGATATGAAAGAGAATAAAAAAGCTGATTAAAAAATACCTCGCAAATAATTGCTACACTTAAAAAATGCCAGAATAAATACAGTCCCCGCTCAGGTATTTTAATGCCCGGAGTTAGACCTTCAATCGAAACTGTTCAAGCCACATTCACATTGACCTTGTCACTCAGTGTGTGACGTCACACACACTCTCTCGAGTTGACATTCACGCAGAAGGACACTCGACAAGGACTACAAAGCAAGGGCTAGAAAACTGCGCAAGCGTAGCCTTGACAAAGTATTCTTCAAATGGAGTGAAACATATTTGACTTTAGGTTTAGATATAGATAAGCATGTTATGCATGAGAGCGAGAGAGAGAGAGAGATAGAGATAGTTTAGACATGTTTTTATATTATGATAAATTAAAAATACTAGTTTCTCTTTAACAAATTTTGAGTAAAATAAAAATAACTCGCAATTAATAGAATTTAGAATTTATTTGTTTAAATTAAATAAATTTTAGAATTTCGAAATTGAATTTACCTTTTAATAAATATATTTCCGTTATTAAAGGCAATTTCTAGATTATTTTTGTTTTCCATGAATGAAACTTTTTTTGCTGCTGTTGTTGTTGTTGAGATGACGGCACGGAGCACGACACGAAGCACGACGAACGACGAACGACGCACGACGAGACAGAGGCGTACAAAGTAGTTAAAGGAAGAAGAAGCAGCACCGACAAAGGCGAAATAGGCGCGAAATTTAACGGGTTGCTGCAAACAGTGCAAAAGGGGGGTGCGGTGGGTGGGTTGATTGGCTGATTTGTGCAGGAGGAAAGAGAGCTACAGAGCCACGCACGTTTAATTACACACAAACACACCAACACACGCACACGCACACAAAGAGAGCGAGCGCGCGGGCGAGAGAGAAAGAGAGAGAGAGCGCGCGTTAGTGAGTGAGTGTTGCAAAGCGTCGCCTGTTTTAATAGGGCTGAGGCGCTTTTTACTAAATGAATTTTGTTTGCGTTGCTGCTGCGTGCGTTTATTTATTATAAACAAAAATATACATATATATATTTCTCTACACAGCCTTTTTTATTGCTTTTTTCTAGCTTTTTTTTTATAGCTTATATTATTTTTATATAACACAAAGCACTTCTTTTTTTTGTTGGTATTTTGATTGTAAAGATTTGAAGAAGGCAACTTGTGCGTTGCACTCACAACACTTGCCAAAGTTCGACGAAGACTGACGACGATTTGCCACCAGCGACGACGACGACAACTTCCGCATTTGCCACACAAAACAAAACGGCGGACTTCTTTTCTTTTCCGCTTTGTTGTTGCAGATAAGAGCGCCGTTTGCTAAATAGCAAATTATATATATTTTTTAGAAATATATTGCAAATAATTTATTATTTATAATTTTCTATTATGATGTTTGCATGTTTGCGCTGGTTTTTTATTTTTATTATTTTTTTTTGTTGGGTTGGTTAGAAAGAAGCCAAAGTGTAGATTGACAGCCGCAGCAGCACTCTGAGGGTAGCTTTTTTTGTGTTTTACCCGTTTGGCGCGTTCATCGCCCAAGCAGGCAGCAAAGCATGCAGATGAGCGCAGCAATTTACCTCTCTCCCACACTCACTGCGCTCGCTCTCTCACGGCGCTCGCTCTCCCACACTGCGCTCTCTCTCTCTCTCTCTCTGGGCTGCACAGTTCATTTCATTGCTTTAACTTTGCCACGTGAGCGCGCGAGAGCGTAAGAAGAGAGCCTATGTTGCAATTGCCTTTTAAGTGTGGGCAGCACGCATTGATTAACCTAAAGCGCCTAGGCATTAGGCAAGCATGTGCGTGTGTGTACGTGTGGGTGTGTGTTTGTGTGTGTCAGAGAGCCAGAGTGGGTGGCTGTAATAACAGACGACTTGTCTTCCCAGCCTATGCGCTCTCTCTCTTCGGCCGCTCTCTCTGCCGTATACATACATAAATATGGGCAGCATTGGGAAGCTTTATGCATACATCCACTTGATACGCTCTGCTGGCGCCGCTGCCTGCTGCTGCTGCAAAAGGCGCCTGCGCTTAGCATAAATACAAACACATAAGTTGTAGCTGCCTGGGTCATCGTTGCTGACAGCCTTAACAAGTGGGAGGCAGAGAGAGAGAGAATGACTGCTGCTGCTGTTGTGCAGAAATGAACGCTGCTCTCTCTCTATCTCTGAGATTCATTCGCACTCTTATTGTGAGTGCTTTTACTGTTGTCCTAATTTTGGCATTGGCTCTGCTAACTGTTTCTAACTAATTACGCTGATTTATAAATAATCCAACGAGGCGCACAATTTTAAGGTCCTTGAGCAAGGACTCAACCAACAAAGAGAGAGACTGTGAGAGAGAGTTAGGCAGATAAAACAAATGTAAATATTTAATCATAGTGACTGCTAGTCGAGGCTATTACAAATCAATGTCGCGTAACGGTTAATGCGAATGATGACAAGCGAAAGAAAAGGGGGGAAGAAGAGGTAATGAAACGGGACATTTAACTAAGGACACTTGTCTGCTCTGCTTCCTCTTCTTCTCTTGCTTTTTGCTTGAGTGAACTATGCAAATTGTAACTGATTCTTGTAACTATCTCTCCCTCTCTCACGCTCGCTCTCTTTCTCTCTCCCTCTCTCTCTCTCTCTCACTCTCTTATCGGACAACTGGAGCATGACCCACATAATCAAACAAAAGAAACAAAACTCAGCAAATTTGTTATAGTTAGCCAATTGAGCTGCCCATTCACAAAAATAGATGTGTAGTATAAGTGGAACAATATTTTTTTTCAATAGAGGGCGCTTGGGTTTTGTTTGGTTTTCCGTGCCGAGCTTAAGATCTGGGCTTTAATCCTCACTTTATTCAACTCGGTAAAGCTTTCCTTATGTAAAGTAAATATAATTTGTCTATAGAATTTTTTTATCAAGTGTTGCAATAGTTTCATACCAAATTGGAGCTTTATATCTATGATTTAAGCTCGCAGCTTTATATTAGGTAAAGCTTTCCCGATCTTCTGAAGTGATTATGATTTGCCCATTGACTTAATCAAATACAATATTTCCACAATTTCAATAATTAAGTATCTTCTTTTTTTGGATACACACTAGAAAATAGTGGATCAATATTATGTTCAAGTATTCAATGTTCATGCGATTCATATCAAGTCGGAGCTTTACGTCTGAGCTTTATCTTTATATTATTTAATTCGGAAAGGTTGTCCGATTTACTTCGAAAGTAGTTATAATTTCCCCATTCCCTCATTATCAAATATTAAAGTTTCACAATTATTAAAGCTTCGATTACTCACTTTTAAATATAGATATAATTATTATTATGTGAACCACAAACATACCTGCAAAGAAAAGATAGAAAACCATTACAGAAATGTGTCACTCAAGTATAAAAAATCTATAATTAACGCAATCAGTTTATAATTATTAGTTGCACTATAAACCCCCAACTGATATTGCTTTTATTATCATTATTATTATTATTATTATACTGCGGCTCATTTATATTTTTAGCGCAACAATTGAACAATTTCAAGAAGCTTCAAATTTATTGGAGCCAATAAGCCAAACAAACACATAGACAATATATGTGTATATATACATTATTTTTAATATTGTTTCACAGTGTTTAGCTCTGATAAGATAAGAAGCCGGGGGTCTCTGCTTTGTGCAGTATATATTGAAAACAGCCTATAATAAATAAGGGCGACAGACAAAAAAAAAATTCAATCATTGAAAAAAAAAAAAAAAAAAAAACAGGTTGTCTGTAATTTTCCATATGACCATCAAAATGGTCGAATTCAATTATTTTCGGACCAGTTCTGTAAAAGGCCAACTCCGAAGGTATTAGCTGATAATCAGCGGAAAAGTTTAGGGCAAAGATTAGATATTTTACATGGGTGTATTTATTACAAATAAATAAAGATTAGATATTTCACTTGGGTGAATTTATTTATTTATTATAAATGCGCTCAATTTCTGGCACACAAATTTATATAATATTTATATATATTTCCTTTACAAATTCATATTTTCAAGCTCTCGAAAAGAGAGCTTTCCAAAAAACATACGACGACTCAAAATTGTAAGTCAAAGCTCACCTGCAAAAGGCAGGCACGCTGATTACAGTTAATTTGCACTTGAGGCGAAGATTAGCTTTGATGTTGATGGCTCACAACAGAAGTGCTTACTACGAGCGAAGTGCAACAAAGTTGAAGCAAAACATGTGCCCCCAACCCTCCCCCCCATCGTGGAGGTCAATGAAATAAAACGCAATTGCGCGCGGAGTAAAACTCAAGCTGCGCTGCTCCTTCTCATTCCCTCCCGCCACTTGAAAGGTAAGCAAAAGAAAAGAGAATAAAAGCGAGAGAGCAGCAGCAGCAGCTGTAGCAGCGATCGACGAGTAAAAGCACAATGCTGAGAGAGCGAACGTACGACGCGAAAGAGAGTGAGTCTGACTGACGCTTACAAATAAACAAACACACACACGCATACACGTACACACGTAAACACAAAACAAGGCGCATAAGGCAAGCACTGAAACCGGCGACGCAACAGAGCAAAGCATAGCATAGCAAAGCAAAACAAGGCAAAGCAGCAAGGCAACAAAAGCAGCAAATATTCAACCGGGTTGCCCGCTTCTTGTTCAGTGTGACAGTGAACGTCGTACGTAACGTTGTTGTCTCGTCTTCTCTACTTACTTACTTGCTTACTGGGCATGTGTGTTATGGCAAGAAGAAAAACGGCCAAGCAAACAATAGAGAAAAACACAGTGTGACAGAAACTAACAACAATTACAATTAAAGCCAAGCAGCAACAGTTGTCAACAAAAGTTAAACAGCTGAGATCAACAAACAACCACAACAATAACAAGAAGAACAACAAGCACAAACATGTTTGAGGTTGCCTGCCTAATGTTCATTTGCCCTTGGCTCATCATCGTTCTGCTCATGTTCATCGCTATGACCGTGCTTTGAGCGAGAGAGAGAGAGAAAGAACGATAAAAAAAAAAATAGGGCACACTTGCCAAAAACAGCAGCAGCAACTGTTTCAACACATTTGGCAGTGTGCCCGTTCGTTCGTCGTTCTGTTTTATTAATGCTTGATTCCTATACACTCAAAAAAAGGTGAAATGCAGCAGCAAACCTTCATATTTGTTGTAGTTTTGTAAGTTATTGAAATGTGATTTTAATTGTGTAAACATTTGTACCTATGTAAATAATATGCATACATCTATTTTTATGTATTTCCTAATTGATTAAGTTCTATTTTACGCATGAGCAAATAAATATATTCAATCGTTTTATATAAAACAACGCATTTTCGCTTTCGATTTTAAATATTAATTTGCATAATCGCCTGTGCTGCGCAACAGGTGAGAAGAGGGCAAGGGAAAAGAGAGCGGAGGAAGGAGGGGGTGGGGATTTGAGCAAGCTCATCATCGAGTGCTTGTTGAGGTCATCACCCAAAAATTGAGCTGCAAGCTGCAAAAATATGTTGTCTAAATTCTTCAGCTCTATACTATATACATATGTATGTATATAGAAGAAGCTACGAATTGTAGATGCAAAATCTAGATTTAAATGGTATTAAACTTGAATATTGCGTAATTACTTCTGTAACTTGAACTCAAATAATCTTGATGAAGTCGATATTTGATCGATAATATTTATAATATAATATAATAATATTATCTATAAAAATATACCAAGTTCTATCTATTTTCTATTTTTTATCAATATTAGTAAAAGGTATTGATAATGATTTACTTTAAATACAAAATTAAAGATTAAAATATAAGCCAAATGCTATTTTTTAATAGTAATTATTTTAGTTTAGATCCACTTCTACTACGCTTTTGCAGACTTGGTCTAAAGTTCACTTTTGAGTGACACTTTTGCCAGCAATCCAACTAAAGGTAAATGCGAACAAAGCCTTATCTACATAATTCTACTATCAAAACATGTTGATAAGACTAATCAGCATTTTGCCCACTTCAGCAAAAACAATCTAAATATACAAAGAACAACAGGTTAGCAGACAAGTTTTAAAAAAAAAAAAAAATCAAAAACAATCTCAAAAAAAAAATATATATATGATGATAAATTTCGTTATTTTTCATAAAGAAATGTTCGAAAAAAAATATATTTCCTCACCCACACACAAAATGAAGCCCATAGCAGAGGGGCGTGGCAGGGGGAGGGGTTCTGGGTGCTTTGAGGTAAGTAGCTGCTTTATTTTAAGTGGGGGGGCTACGCAGTCAGCCTGGGAGAGAATTAATCATATCTGAGAAAAAGCGGAATTTAATTTCTTCAGTTTTTTTGTGCTTCGTATATTTTTAAACAATTTGTGCTGGGCGTCGTCGTCTGGTGCTAATTATGATGTTATTTTGTATGCTCCTCCATTATGAACACAAGCCGTAATTGCTTGTGCCTGAAAAAACTTTTCAACTTCAAAAAAAAAAAAAAAGCTGATGAAAGTGAAAGTTTTTTTTTTTTTATATATACATCAACATATATATTCATATATATAAATATATAAATATATATATATAGTTGTTGTGGACGTGTCAATGACAAAGTTAAATGAAATTGTATTTAATTATGTAAAACAAGAAAACAGCAGCAACGAAAAACAAAAGCTAAACGGGTTATTTAAATGAACTTTACAGCCAAAGTCAACAAATTAATCAAACACGTTTAAATGCAACAAAACTGAACTTGACTGTGATTAATTTCAGTTTGCTGCACGCTGCACGCGCACATCTTAAACCAACAAAAATTAATTTATCAATATTTATATTTGAGACAAAGCACAATTTTGTGGGCAACATTTGTTTTCTCAATGCATTTTATTTGAATGTTTATTGTTTCAGTTTCACGAGGTGTGAATGACACTGGATTTGTTTGAGTTACAGCAAAGGACACTTCACAAAATTAATTTCAAATACATATTCATTTTTTGTAATTAATTAATTTAATTATTCATTTTTCTTTTTATTTAAATTTCTTATGAAAATGAATATTTTTACATTTTTTGACTGTTTTTAGTTAGTCAAGTCAACAAAAATATATATATAGAAGAAATAAAGTTGTAAGAAATTACAAAATCGTATAAAAAATTTGAGTGTTGTTTGAAGATGAGAAGCATGCTATTCTGATCTGATTTCCATATCTCATTTCCATACGAAAGATTTAAATATATTACTTATTTTATTTATATATTTATTAAAATGGGTCAAGTCAATGAAGTCATGGATGAAACTCGATCTATATTTAAGTCTCTGACCTGCTAGCTCAAAGATGACTTCACAAAGTCAGTGACTCAATATATTTAATGTAATCATTTTCAAAGAAGACAATTGCATCATTTCAGAATGATTAATTAGCTCGCTGACTAATGAGTTAAAAAGCTCGTTAAAAATATTTCAAATTATGCGAATAGATTTGCTGAGTTTAATCAACTCTATACGCATTTATAAATTTATTTCTCTCTAGTTTTATGTTTTTTAATCTTATGGCCAGATAAATAAAGAGCGGATTGACTTATCTTTATTTCTGTTTCTGTTTCTGTTTCTGGTTCTGTTTACGATATTTGAGTTTAATAAATGTTGATAGGGAAACCCGGCTGTTAATCAACACTAAATTTGTCATATCGTAAAACTTTAGCACCATTTATTTGCCCCGCATTTGCGATTATTATTATGGTTTTTTAGCGCTGAAGTGAACAAATATTGAGCACAGTTTCTTTTTCTTTTTCTTTTAAAAGTTATTTACTGTCGACTGATTAAATATTGTCCCAGTGCTGACTAATTTAAGTACACAAAACAATTTGCTGAACTAATTTTGTCTTCAAATTTAAATGCAGCATTAAAATTGGGTTTCAATAAACTTTACAAAAGTTATTGTTGATGAAAATCGGTCAAGTTTTGACAAGGTTTTTGCGTTTTCAATATTCAAAAGTAAGCGTAAACATTTGCACAGCTTCTTCATTGCTTCTTGCTTGCTTTTGTTTTGAATCGCAGAAAACTTAAGTTGAAACTGAAACTGAAACTGGGTTAATTCAATAGAAGATGAGGCGTTGATTGAGGGCTACAGGTAATAACAGTTACAAATTTGTGGCATCAACAACAACAACAACAACAAAATCAAGAATGCATTTGCATTAAAATTCATTCCAGTTGACACGCAACAAATGCAACAATAACAATGAATTTCCTTAATTGCATTTCGGGAAATATTTTACTTGCCATTCAAAAGTCGGCGCAGAAAATATCGCGTGTTTTGCACTGACTTAGGGCGGCAGAGAGAGGGGCGGGGCGGGTAAAGGACTTGCTTAGTGCAATCACCTCACCAGTTTTGTGGGTTAGCAGGACTCGCCTCATCTCCCCGCTTTGATTATTGTTGCTATAAATTTGGAATGTTTACATTTTTCATGGCGCAGTTTTATTTCTTTGCCCCCCCCCCCCCCCCCCCCATTTCTCGTAATGGGCACTACGAACTCGCAGTTCCGGTCGAAACACAAACAACAACAAAATGCAAATGTGTGCAGAGCGAGACAGAGACAGAGACAGAGATAGAGAGGGAGGGAGAGAGAGGGAGTTAGTTACAAAAGAGGCAGGTTCGTCCACACAAACTGCACACAGTTCATTGCTCCAGTTCCAAAAAGAGCATTTGAAAACGAGCAGTCATAACAGAAATGAGTGCCAGCCAAACACTCACATATTCACACTCACACTCAGACACTCACACACTCAGTTGAACTACTCAGAATTGATTTGTTAAGTGAATCTTAAGCTTTTCAGCAGCAAGGAACCGAAATGGCAATTAAAAACCAGAAACGGAATTGAATTTGGAATTAAAATTGAAACCATTTGGTATTCACAAGTGGAACCGAAATTCGATTCACTTGAAATCAAAATGTATTTTTAACTTTTCTTAAATGAAGGCAAATCAAATATATTTTATAGCAAATATTAAGAAATGTTCATGTCCCTATTATTGTCTAATCAAGTCCTATTCAGCTATTCAGTAAAACCTGTGCAAATATATAAATTCTCTTAGTAAGAGCTGAATAAAAATGGGAATAAACCCATTCTATTCTCGCATACAGAATAGTATTAATTATTATAATTGTTATATCGAATGTAATATTAATTAATTGAATATTCAATAAGCTACATATAAAAAGGGGAATGCCACAAATCTAAATTTGTATTCGGATTAAGGCGGAAAAAAGGGGAATACCCCTTATCGAGTCTCGTATTTCTCTTGCCGCAGCGCACAAGCAATAAACTCAAATTCAAAACAAACTTCACATGCCACATGTGGCACGTTTACTAAAGTGTTGCATGAATGCACTTTGTTTAGGTTTTGCTGCAAATTTTGCACATTATAAAATGAAAATAAGGCCAGAGGAGAGCGGAGTTGCAAGGGGAGAGGGTCATTCGGAGAGGGGGAGACAGAGAGAGAGAGAGTCAGAGAGAAGGGGAAGGGAGGGAGGAGATGAAAGACCATAAAACTAAATTACAACAAATGAATTGAATTTTTTAGTGCTTCTGGCGGGAAACTTTGAAGTTTGCAACAACAGACAACTGCTGACTGGGTTTGCCCCATGCTGCAGTGGCAGTTGCAGTTGCGAAACGCGAGTCAAATGCAGCAAATGTCTATGCAATTAGGCCAAATTGAGGCGCTGTCGGCTTCCCTTTCAAAATGTTGCACATTGTTGTGGCATATGTGAAAACTGTTTGAGCAACTCAACTTCAATTTGTTTATTTAGCATAGTTTTTCTCATGTCTGATTTAGGATTATGATTTTATATACATTTTTCCATGCAGCTGAGCGAGTCAAGTAAACAAATCATTTAGTTTTAGTTGAAAATATATTTCACTTTGCGCTGTTTGTAAGCAGAATCCATTTAAAATGGGGAACAGAGATACTCAAAGCTATATTTTTATTTGTTTATCGATAGCTGCTTTCGTTTCACGAGTATCGATACAAGTCGATTTCCGATAGCGATAAAGAACACTCTGTTAAAGATCTAGTCTATCACTTGAGCATTTCTGTTTATATACGAGAGATTATTATTATTATATTTCTATTTGTAGCAGAAGATGACATTATAATCTATTAGCTTTAAGGATAAATCGCTTGCGGGTTCTTTGAAGTGATTTGATTTATATATATTTGAGTAGTTTGCTAGAAATCAGATTTACTATCTGTTTGATAGATATAATCTGCAGCTGTCAATGAATAATTGTGTTTCCTATTAATGGAGACTTTCCTACCACAAATATAAGATGAGCTTTCTTTATAAATGAGCTAAATATATATGCTATAATTTGCACAAGTTATTCATACTTGTATAATATAATATCGGTTCATTTATTTGCCTGCAAGTGCATTCAAAAATCGATACCAGAAATCAATCAATTCGCGCTTTGAATTGCTGTGCAAAATGCAGAAAGAAATGTTAAAAAATTACGATGCAGTTTTTGCTGCAGCTTTTAATATGCCAAAAGCAGCAAAGGCAAGCAAAAAGCCCCTCCACCCCTGCCCCTCACTGCTCCCCTGCCTTTTCACTACACGCAGCGCTGCATTTCATAAGAATTATGCAAAATGCAAGCAAAAAACAAAAAGCAAGAAAAGAAAGCGCTAAAAAATGTGAGACGTGTTTTTTGTTTTGACTGTGTTTCTTTTTAGCCATTGTCGCCAAACAGTCTGCGCCGTCATTGCTCGTATTGGCCACGTATACCGTTTAGAGTCTAGAGTCTAGAGCCGCCACAAAATGTGGCAAGCACAACCCGAAACCATAATGAACTTAAGCACTCGCAATATGTTCGTGTTGTTCTTGTTGTTTGGGTCTTCATCGGCAGCTATTTTGAGTTGTTTTGTTTTGTGGCAACTAATGAAGCAGCAACAGCAGCAGCAGCAGTCTCGCGTAATGTGGCAAACAGCTTTGGTTTATTTTTACAGCCTAGCCTTGCTTTTGTGTTATTTTGGCCAACATTCGCCACCAGCTCATTAGCTTGGCCAAATAAACACTCGGCGAAATATGATGAAAATGGTTTCTTTTTGCGCTAGTCACGTACTTTTGTGTGTGTGTGTGTGTGTGGGAGTGTGTGTGTGTGCCTAGCTGTGTGTAAACATTGGCCACGTGGCTCATTGCAAAAAAGTAATTAAATGCTGACCTCCGGCTCCACTCCTCTTCCTCCCCTTTCCCGCCCGCCCTTTGAGGACGGCTCAACAAAAGAGTTTTCCACTCCCAAAATCAAATCGACTTTTGGCCAAAGTTGAATTTATTTTCAACAGCTGCCAAATCAAAGCTTTTATTAGCACAGTAATTGCTGGCAAGTGTGTGTAATACATATATATATATATATATATATATATATATATATATATATATATATATATATATATATATAAGATTGATTTGAATAACTTGTTGAACAGAAACATTTTTCATACACTAATTCATAGAATTCAAATAGAATTTTTGGGTGTGTTTAGGAATATATAAAAACTTCAGGAATATATTTAGACTTAATATAGTTAATGATGTCTTCCTCAATATTTATGTTGTAAATCTCTCCACAAGAATATAAATAAAAATAAACCAACTTAAAACTTCATCTCACAAAATTGATGTATATTTTGAAACGCTTAAGAATGCCCAACAAAGCATAATATTTCTATGCCAACTCTAAAGAATCAGCTCAGTAAGAGAATTATTAATTTAATAAATAGAAAACTAAATACAAATATAATATTTATAATTGCAAATCAACCTTTGAAGCACCGCTCGCTGCACTTGCCTCGAGTGCGCATTGCAATTTTTAATGGCGAAATAATGAAAAACAATAGAATAAAATTGTTGTATCCAAAAAAAAAAAATATTGCGCACGTGTCAGTTGTTGAATACTGATGATGATGATGATGCCCCTCCGTTGGGGGCAACTATCTATGCACATCTACAACGACAACAACAATTTGCAGTTTTTAAGTGGCAGCCATTGAAATGCATTTGTATCTGTATCTATGGCAGTCTGAAATGTATCTGTATCTGTAAGCGTGTTTCTAAGTGTGGCAATTAACCGTGTGGAATACCCAAGCTGGCCCAGTCCCTGCCCCTCTTCCCTCGCTCTCCAACTGCTAGTTAAAATGCCAGACAATGCGGCGTCGCTTGTCGCTTCTCTCGCTCTCTCTCTCTCTCTCTCTCTCTCTCTTTCTCACACACTCTCCCCGTCTCTTTCTCCAGCTGAGTCTCAGTTCCTTTAGTTAATAATAATCACATCGATTTCTTGGTTCTTCCCAGTTGTGCCTAAATGTTAATGTTTATTGCGGTTCATTATAGTTCATGCCTCGTTTATGATGTGTGTGTGTTTTGGGTGTGTTTATTTCTAGGCAGCACTGTCGTTTGCATCAAGTGGCACGCTCTTAATTATAAAATTAACTCGGCGCAATTTGCATATAGAGAAAAGTTGATTATCAACTTCGTTTCGGCGTCAGTCAGAAGTGATGTGAAATCGGAACGTTGACTTTGATTGATGCCCAGATATGATTATAGAGTTGATTTCTGTAGTCTATTCTGGTATCTCTGGCCAACTTATGACAGCCTATCAATTGTAAATGTCAGTGGGCAAATGCCAGAGCGATTAGCCACAAGCCACAAATTGAGCTTTGCAACGGTTTGAAAGTCAGTTAATGTTTTGCAACTACTCAAGAGCTCAAGTTTAAATATCGGCCACGATTTGACAAAGCTCTCAATTCCATTTAGAGTTCATTCTAATTTTCCCATATCTTAAACTATCTAAATTAAATATAAACAGTTTCAACTCACCAAAAACAGAGTCGCACATTAAGGCAATAATTTAAAACTTGTACATACCTGTAATGAAAGAAACAAATGTATATATATAAGTAAATGTAATCAATATAAATAATAAAAATAATAGATATATGCAAGGAAATGTTATCTATAAGAAATAATGCCAATCAGTAACTTTTTGGTAAAAGTGCGCAAACTGTACAAACTTTGCTGGCAAAGAAACTTTAAAAAAATGTATGGAACATGCCAAAAGTGCAAACAGAATGAAAAATATTAGAATAGAGTGACGAATATGGATAGGCCATAATTTGTCACGAACTTCAAATAATTATGATAATAATGATGACCATGACGATGATGATGATGATGACAAGGCCTGAAACTCGAAAAGCAGACAAAAGTGCTTCGCTTCGAGTGGGCGAAAAAAAGCAATCGAGCGAGAGGCGCAAAATGAAAAAGAAAAAAATACAACAAATAAATAAGACAAACAAAAAACTTTAGCAAATTCTTCAAGTTGTTTTGCCGGCCTACAAGAGCTTAAGAGCCGCAGCCCAGCTGGTGAACAATCCATTGTTGGAAAGCGGAGTCAAAAATAACCACAAGATATGAAATGAGTGCAGACACAAAAAAAAAAAAAAAAAAAAAACCAAGACGCCAACTGACTGAAGACTCCACAGATCCCAGTCATCGGCAGTCACAAGTCACCAGAGATCGGAGACCCGAGTTTGGAGATCGGTTGGAAAAAAGAGACGCAGATAAATTGCTGGGCCAAGGTAAACAAATTCTGCGTCGTTGTTTACCCTTGCAATGGGTTTTAGCGCTTTTTTACAGCATTTGCCGCGAAAAATAGTTTCGCTTTTGACTCGAAAACCACAACTGACTGGAACTTAACCTTGATCTTTCTATTGTTCAGGAATTAGTTTATTCAATTACACGTTAACGTTAACGAATGCAAGTCAAAGAAGATGCGGTGATAATAATATATCATTTGTATTTGTATTGTTCAAAAATAAGTTTATTAAACGACAAGCAAACGTTGACGAATGGAGGTAAGAGAGAATCAAGTGATAATATATTGTTTAGACAGGTATTAAAGTTACCCCAGTTTAGCTGGTTGCAACGTCTACGAATACGATACAATGGGGAGTTAAAAAAATAGAATGAGTCTTTAAGTATATAATATTCCCGTTAGTCTTTTGTCCTTACTTTTCTTCCTTTCTTTTATTTATGATTTGAAACGTTTACGAATGCAAGTGAAATAAAATGGGGTGAAACTAAGCCACATGAGAGCAGTACATTTACAAGGTGTGCTTTAAGAATATGACATAGTATTGCTGCTTGCAACGTTTAGGAATGCAACACAAAGAGAAATTAGAAGAATATGGACTCAAAGGTTTAATATTATGCTTTGTGGTCTGTTTTATGCCTGTCTTGGTCCTTTTAGCCTGGCAAAAGCAAACATCAAGTAAGCCGAAGGATATTTCGACAAGATACTAAATCTTCAACAGAGATTTAAGGGTAATCCTCACTTCGTCAAGTCGAAATTTAAGCTTTACTTTTACTTTGCTTTAATTTACTTTTTTCGTTTTCTTTTTTGTTGTTCTGAATTTAAAACTTATTCTTGGCTTGTTTCTTTGTTCTTGTTCTTTTCTTTGCTTGTTTTTGTTTTTGTTTTTTTTGGTTTTTTTGGGGGTAACTTTAGTGAGTAGACGTTAAAACAGGTTCAAGATACAAACGCCAATTTATAACAGAGAAACTGAGAGAGAGTTGTGGGGGGGGGGGGGGGAGGGAGACTGCCTCTCATTACGCGCAGAGCATGTTATTGTTATATATTTTTTTTTGCTGGGCAGATGCTCGTAATTGTTATTTGTTATACTCGAGTGTGTTTCAGTTTTTTCTTTTTTTTTTCTTTTGCCTGGTTGTATTTTTATTTTGCTTCTTTTTTTTTTTTGCCTGCGCTCACATTTAATATTATTTTTGGCATGTTTTTTAAGGCTTGCGGCTTTCGTGTGTGTTTTTGTTTTGTTTGCGCGGCGTTGTGAGCCCCAAAAATAAACGCTGACATCATCGAGGCAAGCAACCAAATGTCGACAATGAAACGCAGCTCACTTATCAGCAAACAGGGAGGGGTGTGTGTGGGGGCGGGGAGGGAGGCAGCAAACATGTTGTGTGTGTCTGTGTGTAGTTGATTGTTGTGTGTGTGTGTGTTTGTTTGCCATGCGATTAAACAGAATTTGCGCATACCTCCCTCCCATGCCAGCCACACTCGACCCGCCCCACTCCTCTGGTTGCTTGCCACACAATGTGTCCAGAGAGTCCCGAATTTTGTTGCACTGCATAATTAAATTGCAATCTTTGAGCCCCTTTTTTTGACTCTTTCATTCTTTTTATTCTTCTCTTTTGTTTCCCAAAATGCAGCAACGATTTTTTAACCTTGAACTTGGCCAGCGGCTGCATTTTTGGACAAAACAAGCAGACTTTCACACATACACACACATATATATATATATCAATATATATATATATATATATATATATATATGCAGATAAATTTGTGGAGTGAGTTTTGTTTTTTATTGTGTGGCCTTCGTTGCAGTCAACGACGCATGCGAATGAGAAATGTGTTTTTCAATTGAGTGCAGACTGTACTTGCACTCGATTTAAAGGGGAATCTTTCCAAAATACAGATATCAATTTAGATAATCAGTGCTCTACTTAGATATTGAGTTGGATACTTAGTTGTTTCGAGTTTTTATGATTATATTTACTCTTCCCTAGAAGCATGCCACAACTGTTGGACCCTTTTACATTTAAATACAAATAATATTCTATAATCTCCAACAACCAGCAATTATGTAGTACATAGCTATATAGTTCACATAAAATCAATATATATTCCTGTTCAGCATCAATAGTTGAGTCCACATAGACATATTGATGGTATTATGCGGTTACTCTCTGTATTCTATATCTCTCTTAGCTTTTCTCGTGAATTTAAATTTAAATGCATCGTAGGAGACTTCTCCTATCCCATCAGTATATATATCTTTGATCAGCCATGTTTGTCTGTCTGTCTATCTATCGTTATGCCAAATAGGACCTCAGTTATTGAGCTATATTTATAAGACTTTGCCTGTATTCGCAAGTAGATTCCTATATCATTTATCTACCATGAGAACAATCAGTCGAAGGAGAATTTATTTTATGAATAACCCTTTTGTTTCAGTTAAGTAATCCCAATCAAACTCAACTAAAGCTTGTTTTATGATCAGACTACTATATGACATATATAAATCGATTAGTTTTTTTTAATAATAGTGAAAGTTCTTCGTCGAAATCTTGAATTTCTAAAAACCAACTGCTTGATTATCTTATTAATCCCTTGATTGAAAAACTGACTGCTTAATTAATTGCCGGATTGATTAGTTGACTGCATGATTGACTGACTGACATAGAATAAACAGTGTGATTGATTGATTAACTAATGTTTAACTTCGGTGTCAAATCTGCTTCGTTTTTGCTTGTTTTCTGTTCAAGATTTAAACTCTTTTTATAACTAAGAATTATTACTGTAGAGTTTTCATAGACTGTAATCTTCACTTTAATTAAATTAACAATTAACAAACAGAAAGCCTTGCTTTAATTTTTCATTAACAATTTTCCAGAAGAAAAGCGAGCGCTTTTCCACAACACAAAATTGCGGGTTAATTTTAAATGTGCTTCAAACAGAGAATACCCCAAACGATAAACCAACAAAAACTAAATAGCTAATAAAAATTAGCCGCAGACAGAAGTAAACAAGAGCGAGAGAGAGAGAGAGAGAGAGAGAGAGAGAGAGAGAGAGAGAGAGAGAGAGAAAGAGTAAGCGTTACTTATCAGGCAACATGCAAAAATGTTATTCCTTTTTTTTCGTTTTATTCTCATAGCTAGCAGGGGGGCTGGGGGCATAGCAGGGGTATTCCCTTAACTAGTCCCCCTGAGGGAAACATTTCCGCAGTTTAATGCGCAGTTCTTAGCCAAATGGTCAAACTGCGTAATACTCACTCTCCCTCTATATATACATATGAACAAATATATATATATATATATATATATATATCTACATGTGTATTTGGAATTGCTTTTTTATTACGAGCCATCATCATCAACAGCGTTGAGGAGTTGTACAAAAAGCAGCGCAAAAAGAAATGCGATACGCGAAAAACAGAGAAGAAACCTTCAAGTTTAGAAATGACATCATTTCAATTTTTGGCATTCCACTCAGAGCGCACTTTAACACACACAAACACCAACACACACACACACACACACACAACCCTTTAGCTGTTGCAAATTGAAAGAAAAAAAGCAAAAACGAGGCACATAAAACGCCTCCTGGCAGAGAACCTTAGCTCAAAATCTTAATGGACAACATGACATGAGTCTTAAAGTGGCTGCAAAGATGAGTTTTTGACGTTTTTTCCCATTTCGCTTTTTTATAATTAAAAGCAAGCCAAGGGCCAGCAATAAATTGCAAAAGGATTCGCCTCCAGAATCCATCTCCACGACAAATGATGCATCATCAACTGTGGCAAAGACTCAAGACTCATCTCAGACCGGAAATCTTCTCGCAGTTTGAAAAAGTGCTGCTGAAAAAATGCACAATTTGCCAAAGGATAAATTGCATTATTTGCAGGATGATCCAAAAGGAGATTTATATTGATATATAGTAGATATAGTCAGTCTGACCATGAAGACATTAAGATTGTAAATAGGTACACAGATAGTAGATATAATCAGTGTGACTATTTATCTATATCTATATGAAAATATTCAGATTGTAATAGATAGATGGGAAAACAGATAGATAAATATAAGGACAGATCGATAGATAGATAAATATATAGATAGATGGTTGATATAGTCAAGAGTGATTGGTAGATAGTGGTTAGCCATGTCGGAGCTGATCTCAGAGACAAGTTCTCGTTCACCAAAAGACAAACAAACAAGTTTATCGCATTTTATCGATAACTTTGTAATTTTTTATTTTTCTATATTTTCGTATTCTTAGGCAACTTAATCTGCTACCAGTAATTAGTAATATATAAAAATAAAATAATACTTATTCATGCCACAAATAAATTGTTCAATGAAGCTCAGATGATATATTAGCAAACATTTACCGATTTTCATGCCACAATAAGAATTAATGAAGATGATAGAATGTCAAACAAATAAAATACGTGCAACATTATCAATATGAGTTGAAAGTATTTGCAACATTTTGGCGAAAACTAGCAAAACACCAAAATGAAGTGCAAGATGAAAACATGAGTTTTTCTGCAATTGCAATTGTGCTTTTTAGTGGAACAACTTGCAGACGTGCAACAAAAGGTTATCGAGAAACGAGACAATCGATAACAGTTAAACAGATTAGTTGTGGGCCAAGTAAACTCAATGTTCGATTAGAATTAAAGATCACACTGAAAATAGGCTTTTAGAAAAAGCTAATCGATACTTAACCTAAAAGCTAATACTTTACTGCGGATAACTTCGATAACTCGATGAACGATGACTATTTGCATATCGATACCTTTTTAAGCAATAAACTAATCGACAGACTCAAGAGACTAGCTGCAACTTTGAAGTCACTCAAGTTTTAGCTGTGTTTAAAGACGGACTAATCGAACATTGAGCAACACTGTGGCATTTTGAACCGTTAACCAACACACCGACCTGTTGACGGCCAACACAGTGGCGCCATCCAGCGGCGAACGTGGACGTCTTGCGGCAGTTGTGGCTGCTGCTTCAGTTGCTGTTGCTGCTGCTGCTGCTGTTGCAACCTCTCTTGGCACTTGCAACCGATGAATGCCACCAGTAACTCCGGCTCCACCCCCTGCTGCACCCATCACCGCCAAAGCATCCGGTGAGCTGGCATAAAATGATGAATAGCCATGCACAAATCCCGTGGGACTCGCACTAAAAGCTGCCACTGCTGCTGCAGTTGCTGCTACAGTTGGAGTTGCAGCTGAGCCGATGCTGAGGGAACGTTGCGCATACTGCTGCCGTTGGTGCAGCAGCTGATGATGCGGATGATGATGCAGATGCGGATGCATCGGATGATGCTGTGGACTGTTGCCGGCACTGCTGCTAATGTTGCTGCTGCTGCTGCTGCTGGGTATGTTGATGGCACGACTCGAGCCGAGGCGAGTGTAGAGCGTTGGCGAGAACTGATCGATTGCCTCCTCGGGATCCTCGTCGGCACCCGTCGTCGTATACAGCTGCCCCTCGCTGACAGCAGCGGGCCAAAGTGAGGCATCCACGCAGAAACTACTCCGGCCGGAATGCGATTGATCGTAGTAGCAATAATGATGCGGCTGCAACCGCAGCCCCGACAACGACGACGACGACGCGGTGATGTTGCAAGTGGTGGTGGTGTTGGAGTAGGGTATGTGTGGGTTGCTAAAAGCACGCTTGCGACTACCGTTATTACTTGGGGCGTGGCTAAAGCTGTGTTTATTTGTTGTGTGTATCGATAAATTTTTACAGTGTATCGATAATTTTCAAGCGCAAAATAAAGCAAAAAAAAAAAAAGAAAAAGAGAAAGAAAGAGAGAGAGAGAGGGAGAGAGTAAGCAGCAGATATACATAGGCAATCATATTTTCAAAGAGAGAGAGGGAAACAGGGGGAGGGGGAGAGGGAGACAGTGAAACCCATGTAGGAAATCAACAAAATATGAATTTGCCAATAATTTTAGGGGGTGTGAGTGAGTGGAGGGGAGGGGAGGGGAAGGGAAGGGGAAGCGAGAGATGACCGAATTGTGAGTGTGGGCGTGGCAGATGAGCTGAACTGTGTAGACTCAACAAGGCCGGCAAATGAGTAGTGTCAGTGAACAAAGAAAACCATCCAAGAAGCGAGCTATCGAATTATTGCACAACTAATTAACAAAATGATCGATTAACGCAATAATCGATACATCGATTACAATAAGTATTAAAGCATCAATCACCAATTTTATCAGACCACAATGTTCGCAACGTAAGAAATATTCGATTAATCAACAATTTAATAATGAGATCGAAGTAATATTTAGTAAAAATTCAGAATTACCATTTAGTTGCTTAGGAAAGCTAATTAATTATCGATTAATCCAAATGTACAAGTATCGATAACTAATTATATCGAAGTTAAACTATGTATTATTCGATATATTTATGTAGTAATTAGAATTACCGTTCAGTTGCTTCGACAAGTTAAGGAATTATTGATTAATAAAAATGTTGAAATATCTTTTAATAATATCAAAGTATTAATCGAAAAATCAAAAATTATACTCATGGTAAGTTATCATTTTAATTTTAACTACTTTTGCTTTGCTATCGATAGGTTTTCGATAAGTTGTTGCTTCGAATTATGATTTATCAAAGCACAATTACGGGTCAGATTTGTAAATAAAACTATATCTAAGAATTATCTACAACTTCTTATATAACTTATGCATGTTATATACGTTTATCGATATATGATTGATTTTTCGGTTTAAGTTTTTGTTGAAAAATGCTTTTCATTCAAAATTTTAAGCAGCGCCAAGCAAACAAATGGCAAGTTATAAAAACAATCGATTAATTTGCTACAACCCAACAATAATTGATTAAATAGAAACTATCGATAATTTCTGCTTCTTCTTCAGCTGCTTGAATATATGCAACAACAAAAACGGGAATAAAAAGCGGCAAGCGTCATCTCAAATAGATGATGCAACATTTGTGGCAGCAACATGATGGCGATGCGCTCCAGTTCTCAGCATAAACAAAAAGCGAGAAGAGAAGAGAAGAGAAGAGAAGCTGATGATGAATGATGAGCTGAATGTGGCATAGATAATCATCATGATCACAATCAGCACAATCATAATAATCATGAAAATGAAATGAAAACTGTCAGATTGCTTTGTTGCACGCAACAAGATGCAGCAGAAAATGTTGTGGCAAGATTCGCTTCCGCACCAACAAAAAATAGTAAATAAATAACAGACGCCTCTTGAAGTTGAAGACAAATCGCCAAATATATATATATATATATATATAAAGACATCTTCATCCTCATCAGCCGCTGCTCTACTTGGGAGCAACCAAAATAGGAGGGAACAGTTAGTGAAAAATAATGTGCCTGATGACGCTTGAAACACCCCCTAAATATAGTATTTATTATATATAATATTATATATTTATCAGTACATTTTATATATTTTATTATAGGAATATATATAACAGATATATATAAATATTTAATAAACTTTCATTTTAATTTAAACTTTCGTCTTTCAAACTTTATAACAAAATTATTCAAAATATTCTTGTAAATTTTCCATATTTATTAATATTTATTTACTCTACTCACAAAATATTGTTTTTAAAGCAAGAATTCAATTTTGAGAATTTATTGTTTTGATTAAATAATTTTAATATTCAGATTCTTTTAATTTTACAACTTATCTTTAAATCGTTTCTTCCCATGACAGCTATAATATATGGTTCGGCAATCCGTCTAAA
Source organism: Drosophila macrothrix (assembly GCA_035042055.1). Lineage (NCBI taxonomy): Eukaryota > Metazoa > Arthropoda > Insecta > Diptera > Drosophilidae > Drosophila > Drosophila macrothrix. The sequence continues at coordinate 7,167,729 of JAWNLX010000124.1, read as the reverse complement.
TCGATGTTAAGTACCAATTTAAAGATATATATCTTCATCCTCATCTCTATTTGGGGGCAAGTCTACACAGTTTTGGTTGCAAACTGAACGCAAATTGCGGGCAACGATAAACATAAATAAAATGCAGGCAGCCGCGAAGAAAGATCTCGTGACAAGCAACAACAACAACAACAGCGTGCCACAAAGTAGTTGCAACAAACAGCAGCCCAAATATAAAATAAATAAATAAACGAAACGAAAAGAAAAAAACACTTTTACCCCATTTGCAGCAGCAGCAGCTGCAACAACAACAGTTGCAATTGCATTCAATGCAGTTAGCAGCACTCAGTCAACGCCGCACAACATCCGGGATAAACACACACACACACACACACACAACAACAACAACGCTTTTCACTTGATTATTGCGCTTGGCAAATGCTATTTTTTTGGCATATTAACTATGACAATCAGAAAGATACAATTTGCCCAGCCTAAGACATGTTTTCGGATTGAAAACAAAAAGTGGAACCTAAAATCAAAAAAGGCAGCTGATCTATGTGAAACTCTACACCTTTAAGAATATATCCTAGTTGAGAATTGAGTCCTCTTCTGATTCTGATAAGCAGTTCATGTATATTTTTTACTTTTCGTGAATATCGATACAAATCGATTTCCGATAACAATAAAACAGTTTGTGTTTACCCAAAGCGCATTTTCCTATCATAAAATCCGCAATGAGCAAGTCTAATAATATTAATTTTCAGCTTTAAAAAATACTTTTCCAAGTTATCGATAGTTTTTAGACTATCCAAATGTAAACGTTTCAAAATTAAACTTTAGTTTGTCAATGGCAAAAATAAGTATTCAGTTTGTATACAATTTAAAGATCACAAATTGTGTTTAATTCAAAAGACTTTTGTCTGAAGTTTTAAGTTTAAGTCGAAAATGCGTAATTTGGCTATTTAGAAAGAGATTATTTTAATTGCGTTGTGTGCTAAGAAAAAGTCGAAATTCTTTTTTTTTTTAATATGTTTGCACACTTTTTGAAAGTAGTCGAAAACATTTTTTGAGAACTTTTCGCAGCAGTTTTTAATTGGAAAACTTGCAACTTTGTTGGCATTAAAACTTGCAACTTATTCTTGGAGTAATTTTAATTCAAAAAATCTTTAATTTTTAAGTTTAACAACTAATTAAGTTTTGTAAACTTTGTGTGTTAATCTTTTTGATAAAAATAATGTCTACTTAATTTTCTTTTCTTTTTTTTTCTTACATAATCTTAGCAAGAAAACAATTTTGTTTAACAAGCGTCGTGCAACAAAAAAAAGAGTTGGAAAAAATGAAAATGCAACTGAAAAATCTGCATACAAATGGCTCTTGCAACGTGATTGTTGTTGTTGTTGCTGTTGCCATTTAAGTGCACAAATCACATGCGAGTTTCGCACATGTTGCCACTACACCCCCCCCCCCCCTTCCCATCACTGCCACAATTACATGCCCCCTTTGCCACTCTTTGCCCCTTGCTAAAAAACAATGCACAAATTATGCAGCGCACTTTGTTTTTACTGTTGTTGTTTTTTCAGTGTGTCGCCTGCAAAGCAACAACAACAACAAACAACAACAAAACACAAACAACAAAAAAAAAAAAACAACAACACAAACAAGGAAACAAAACTTTTTGGCCAAAACAAGACGAAGAAATTAGGTGAATGCAGCTAAAGTTGTTGTTATTGTTTGTTGTTGTTGTTGTCGACCAGTTGGGAAAATGTGAAAGAAAAAAGGAGGAGGAAAAGCGCAAAGAAAAATAGTCAACGTGTTTTTGAGTGCAATCAGAGATTGGCATTAAGGCAAATAAATGGGGAAAAACATGAGTCGAATTTAAATTCAAAGCCAAAACAATAAAGAACCGTTAGTTAAAAAATCAAAGGTTGATGGGGCTTGAAATACCCTAGCTAAAATTAAATAAGGTATATATTATATACATTCCCGGTTCATGTAACAAATTGTATAATAAATGTACAAGAATAGATGAAAAAAAGTGTTTATTCCCAGGACAGCTAAATTATATAGTTCGCCGATCCATCTAAAACGGACGCGGCTAACACCTATACTCCAGAATAGAGCTATTTATCAAGTTTCTTCAAGTTAGCTTTAAAATTGGCCGAGTTCAAAAAGTCAGTTGGAAATAGCTGAACTAATCTAATCATATCCAACAAGAATTCATGCATGAAAAATGTCTTCTTCTTTATTTCAAGGCACTTTTTGAAATGAAATTTGAAATTTAAATTCAATCATTTTATTTTGATTTGTAGAATTTTCCCATTTCTTAGTTGAAAAGAGAGAGAGAGAGAGACAGAGAGAGAGCAAGAAAGAGACAGAACGAGCAACAACTGTAAATTTCAATTAATGAAAAATGCTTGTAAAAAGTTTACATTTATTTCTCAACCAACAAAATTTGTGCATGATTTTTTTTGTTTTTGTTTTGTTTTGTCAAATGTGAAATTATGAAAAAGGAGTTTTCTTTTTTTTTTTGCGGTGTGTGGAGGAAAAAGACTAGGTTCAGTGCATACTCACTCGGCTGGTTAAGTAAATAAAACTTGGGCTTACCTGCAATTAAGAAAAGATACAAATATTGATTAGTTGTGAGGAAGAAATAATTAAGTTAATCTTTTTAAAACCATTTCTTAATTGAAAAAGTGAGCAAAACTGCTTTCGCACTGCTTGTACACAAAATTGACACTGCTTACTTTTGTGGTTGCTGTCTGTGCTAAAGTGTACAATGTCAAGTTGCACGCGGCGCAATAAACTGTAGAGGGAAATATAGCAGAGACACATGAACTGCTACACAGTTCATCGAAAACTGTGCGCACTTAGCTGCTAACAGTGAATGCCAAAGTGTGCGACTTAGCTAAGACACCTCGCTTATAGCAGCTGAACTCAAACTAAACGAAGTGTGGCCGTGCTAATGTGGAATGTGTTTCAGCCATGACTTACACCTAAGAAAAGATTGAACTTTACAAAAGAATCTTAGAAAAATCTGTAATTATTACAATTAAAATATGCATTTTAATGAAATCTTTACCAAATATTAAAAATGTTATTAAATGAAGCAAATAATGAATATCAATTTTCAATTAAAAGCATTACTGTTTAAGAAAACATATGGTGCAATTTAGAGCAGATTTTTAAACGAAATTCAATTGAAACATTTAAATTGATTTTAATCTACAAATATTGATTGTTTTCCATGGAATCCATTGAAATCCGCCACCATTAATCCCGAAATACTTGGACAAATTTTTCAGTTTTAGTAGAACAGCAAAAGGCAACCAACAACAACAAAAGAAGCCCGCAACGCAATAAAAATCTGTTTACCGTTTTCTCATTGTGCGCTTTGCTTTGCTTTGCCTTGTTTTGTTGTCGTCGTTGTTTTGGTTGCTGTTGTTGTTTTATTTTTTTCAATACCCTTTTTAGCGCAACGAAAAATGGCAACAAATACAAACATGGCGATAATGTGCAATGCGATCAATAGCAAAAACAACAACAGCAGTTGAAGAAGAAGAGGCGACAATAGAAGCAGAAACAAAACAAAACTCTTGAGAAATACAAAAACAAAACCACTGCAATTAGTAAATAGAGAGCGAGAGCGAGTGCGAGCGAGAGAGGTAGCTGGATTCATTCACGTGTGTAAAACGGTTGTAATTGAGAGCCGATGATAAGAGCGCGAGCGAGAGAGAGAGGGAGAGAGCGAGGTAGGTCAAGAGAGCTTCTAACTGTTGATCTTTGAGCGAGCGAGAGCGAGAGCGAGAAAATTGTCAAAGTGTGTTATTTTTTTTTATTTTGTTTTGTGTCTACGTCTATAATATAAATATAGAGAAGAAGAAAAATGGTAAAATTGCGCACTATTTTAAAATGTTTTGCAAAAGCGAATTGTTTGATTTTTGTCGCCAGTTCGTTTGCTTTTTGGGCGCTTTTGCAATTTTTGTTTTGTGTTTCATTTTTGTTTGTATCTTTTTGCTTGGCATGATGACCGTCGCCTTGTCTCAATTTGTTGTTATATTATTATAGTTGTTGCTGTCAATCAATGGAAACAAATTCAGCAACACAAATGCAAAACAAGCTAAAAACAAACTCATGAGAAATGCAAAAATCGCATGACGCGCAAAGGTGCGAGCGAGACGCAAGATTTCAACTTCCACACGGGCTTGTTGTGGAATGTATATGTGTGTGTTGTATAAGTGTGTGTGAGCACCCACGCCCGGTGTTATCGTCACGGCAATTTAAGCGCCCTGGCGCCAAGTGTTAAAAACTGACAACGGACAAAAGTTCTTCAATTCTTCTTCTTTAGCATTTGCTCTGCATACCCTAACCCTGCCTGCAGGGTATATGCATTTACTCTTATTTGTAATCATATTAAATATACACCTCATATTTATAAATATATAGTTTAAATAGATACTCATCGATACTCAAAAATAATGCTTACTAATAAAATAAATTCAAGGAGTTTCGATTTATGCAGGAATCAATCAAATCAGTATCTAGCAGAGTAACAAACCTGGGTTTCAAACTAAATTCGTATTTAGACTAATTTGAACATGAATATTAAGTTTATTTTGATGCCTAATGCAAAATATTGAAGAATTCTTCACTTATTAGATTATTATTATTATATTATTATCAAATCGAATCAACTTTGATTCCTATCCGTAAAGGTTTTATTAAAGTTATCAGATAGTCTCCGTCTATTTACAGGGTATCTACCTAGTCTCATACCAATTATCGATTGCAGCACAAGCCAGCCAAAGTAGTGTTGTATTATCATCAAGTGTGCATTGCAAAGAGACCTTCAAAAATTCAAGTACAATTCACTTGACTCAGGTATTCCCATTATATATTTATATATATAAGTATATATATAATATGAGTCTGCATAGTTGGTATAGATTTAGGAAAGTGGCACAGTGGGCATTTCAGCTAAGACACGCATAATCGATGGGGTCTGCAGTTATCATTGAGGGCTCAGATAAGAAATAAAAAACAGCAGTGAAAGGTGCATGTTAAACGTAAGTCAGTTGAAATTCCGGAAACTGATAAATGTACAAATGACAAATGCTTTGGTTAGTCGCAACTTTTGTTTAATCATCAGTAAATAAAAACAAAAACAATAACAATAAAACGAAAACCTGTTTCTATGAAAAAAAAAATGAAAAACAAGTCGGAAAAAAGCATGGAAAAATCATATAACAAACATAAAATGTAGAAAATGAGCAACTACTGTATATACTATATGCGATATAGTATAGTACAGAAAAACTGGCGATTGCAAAATGATAAATTTAGTTTTGTGTCTTTCATTTTGTATTTAAGCCATATTTCATTTTTATATAGTTACGGATTTGATTTATTATGCGACGCTTTGGTTGATTTTAAATGCAGTCTGGCGATAGTCGCTGCAGAGCCCCCTGGCGTTGGCCAAGCGCAACAGCAGCTGCGACGCTTTGGCAATGAAAAATTGCAATAAAACCGATCAAAAACAAATTAGATGCGGGGAAGGCTATGCATGCAAATAGAGTGGGAGAAGGAGAGAGAGAGAGAGAGACTGGGAGGGAGAGAAAGATTGAGATAGCATGATAGAGGCAGAGATTAGCTAGACGACTGTCAGATACCCTGTTCAGGAAGATCATTGAAATAAAGCTTTAGACAAATATCGATTAGAACTCCAATTGATTATAAAGTGATAATCATAAACGATAATTTAAGAAATCAGATTAAAAGTGTATGTTATCGATAAGTGAAAGATTTTGTTTTGTTGCTTATATGCTTAAACAGTTGCTAGTTGATCTTTCATTAGCAATCCAACATAATAGTTATCTTTACGCGATCGATAACAGCCGATTGTACAACTTATCGATAATATAGTACAATATTTACATTTAAACTATCGATAAGAAGCAATTAGTGCATAATCTATCGATACTAATTGTCTACAACAATTAACAATAGTTCAAATTTTAGTTAATTCTATTTACTTTGCCTTCATTTAGGGTAACATTCCAGCTCACATAATCCATATACCCTATTAGCAATTGCTTGTGCCAATAAAAACAAATAAAGTAGAGATCACTGCATACAGAATTTCGCTTAATTAACATTTTCGTTGTTTGTATTTTTTGATGTTGTTGTTGTTGTCAGTCGCTTGCGTCTTTTCTAATTTTCTGCGGCGCTTGACGTACAACAAAATTGTTATTTATTTCAATTTTAATACATTATGCATTATCTGTGTAAGTGTGTGTGTGTGTCTGTGTGACTGTGTGTACGTGTGTGTGTGTGTGACAAATGCAATGTGCCCACAACAATTTTGGCACAGCAACAACAACAATCGCAAACCGATATTAGGCAAAGTAAATAAATTAATTGTAGATTTCGGGGCGCGTGAAGAAAATTAATGCGAAATTAATGGAGCGTTGTGGCGCCGTCGCAAAGTTTGCGTTTCAATTAGCAATTAATAAATTAGAAAACCCAAAAATAAAAAGTGCAAAGCAGAGCACTGAACACTCTCAACAGCTGGCTGCTATGCGAGCGGGGATTAAGCGCTCCCAATTTCCCTGTTTTTGCGAGTTGCTGACTACGTGTGTGTGTGTGTGTTTTGTGAGTGGATGCCATGTGGGCGTTGTCACCGAGCACCGCCGGCAACAAACAAACCAAAAAAAAAAGACACCAACAAAAACAGCTGTTGAAGCACTCGTTTCGCACAGCTGCGCGTCGACTTCAGCATCGGCGCTGTCATCAGCTGAGCGCGCTTCGCTGACTCGTCACAATCCACACACACACATGGCGAGCTGCCAAACAAAGGCGAGCGAGTGAGACGCAGCATGTGGATGTGAAGTTTTTTTTTTTGTAAATGGACGCAGGCTTTGGTTGCTGGATTGGTTTGGGGTGGAGGGTGTTGAGTGAGGTTAGGTTTGCTGCGGCTGTGGTTGATGATGACTAATAATGAGTGGCAACCAAATAAAAGTCAGAGGCAAAAGCAAACAATAACAACAAAAAATAACGGGCCAAACCATAATAAAATAAAAAACCGGCAAAATAGCTTAAAACGGCAAACAAAGAAAAAACCGGCTTCAATTTTTTCTATGTGATACATACACATACAAAATATTCACATATATATACACACACAGATGGGCAAACAGCATAATGATCTCTAGCGGAGACTACAACCACAGTAAAGATTCGAAGTTAAATATTTAATTTATGCCAAGAACCAATCCAAATCTTTCTTTTCATCTTTCCTTATCCCCATCTTCTTCAATCTCTATTCCACTTTAAGCTGAATTTTCTTTTGCAAATGAAAACTCAACAAATAATAAAAAAAAACAATTTCAATTTGACAATAATTTCCGACAAAATGCGGAAGTCTCTGCAAGTCTCAAAAATTATGATAAATTTTTGCCAAATTGTGTTGTTGCCACTAAAAGTTTCTTTCTCTTTTGGCAGAGGGGGTGGGAGTGGGGGTGGTTGTGCTTTGTCTATGTGGGTGTTCAGCCAGTCAACCAATAAACGCCTCCGTAAACAAATGCCCAACTTGTAGGCGAGCAAATAAGCCATTAATTATGTTATATGCCGAAAAATGTGTGACGCTGATTGCTGCGGCTTCTTCTCCTTTTTGGCATTCTTTTAATTAAATTAAATTATATTTATATTCCCCTTCAATTCAAGAATGTGTAATTAATTGTTCACTTCTTATCATGCTAGAATTGCATGCAATGTTTGCATGAGATCCAAATAATCAATAATTTCATATTTTAATATTAATTAATTTCCTTACTTATTGATTCTCATCAATTAATACTAAATACTTCAATTATATATATATATGAAATTTTAAATATTCTACAACATATCGCTTGAAGAGTGGAAAAAATTGACTTTAATTCCGTAAATTAAAATATTTCAAATCATGTGTCTTTTCGGAGTGGTTCCTGGAGTGCTTTGTGTGGTTCCAGTTGGTTTTGTAGAAGAATGTGTTGGCCTCGGAGTGGTTCCAGTGGTTCTCCTTGGAGTGATTCCTGTGGTTCTCCTTGGAGTGGTTTCTGTTTATGTTATTACATTTCTGTTGAAGTCATTGGATTAGTTCCTGAAGATGTCGTCATTGAAGTGGTTATTCTGGTTGTACTTGGAGTGGTTCGTGTTGGAGTCATCGGAGTGGTTCCAGTTGACTTTGAAGAAGAATGTGATGTTCTTGGAGTTGATCGTGTGGTTCTGCTTGGAGTGGTTCCTGAGGGTGTCGTCATTGGAGTGGTTCTTCTGGTTGTACTTGAAGTGGTTCGTGTTCGGGTCATCGGAGTGGTTCCAGTTGGTTTTGTAGAAGAATGTGTTGTTCTTGGAGTGGATTCTGTGGTTCTCCTTGGAGTGGTTTCTGTTGGCGTCATTGGACTGGTTTCAGTTAGAGTGGTTCCGGAGTGTGTCGTCATTGGAGTGGTGCCAGTGGTTCTGTTTGGAGTGGTTCGTGTTGGTCTAATTGGAGTGGTTCTTCTTGTCCTTGGAGTGGTTCCCGTGGTTCTCCTTGGAGTGGTTCGTGTTGGTGTCATTGGAGTGGTGCCAGTTGTTGGTCTTCTCGTGGTTCTAGTTGTAATTGGATTAGTTGCTGTTGGTCTTGTATGAGAAGGTGTTGTCCTTCGAGGAGTTGCTGGGGTCCTTCGAGTGGTCACTGCTGGTTTGTGTGTTGTTCTTCGAGTAGTTTTCACTGGTGTCCTTGGATTAATTGTTGTAGGATTCGCCCGATTGGTTCCGCTTGGTATTCGAAATGAGTTTGGTTCTGCTGCAGATTTTACGGCAGTGTTTTCAATCACTTTCCCCGACGATATTTGCTGCAGCTTAAAGCAGTCTGTGCTGATCTCATTGACACATTTGTGGGTCTTGGAATCAAAGAAATTGATGCACATTTTCGGAACAGCGACTCCTGCGAGACACTCGTAGAACTGCGAACAGCTGCCGGGTTGTGGAGCACGATATCCATTGGGTTTATTTAGGCAGATGTAAGAATCGTTATCGCGGAATGATTTCAAATTTGTGGCTGCTCCGTTGGTGGTAATAACCAACAGGGACAAATAGCTAAACAGAACTGCAAAAGTAGGTTGATTAAATCAAGTCAAAAATGACTGCTTCTTGAAGTTTTCCTTCCATTATTACCGATTTGTTCCGTCATCTTGAATGAACTCTTCATCGAAGTGTTTGAATTGTACTAACTCAAATTTCGACTGTGTCACTCAACTTTTTATTTAAATCATTAGCCTCTTTTAGAGTTGGTTCTTATCTACATATGGTTCAGATAGTAGCTTATCTTATACAGTTTTAATTAATTGAAGAATTGAAAAATAGACTTCGATTAGGAAATACCAAGAAATTTAGAGATTTTCAATTCCATTTAAATTAAGAGAATTCGATTGAGGGATACAAAAAAATGAGCTAATTTCACTTCATATACAATTACAATTACTCCGAGGAGAAGGGAATAAAACAATAAGTTTCAATGCAAATTAAGATATTAAATGAACTTAATATAATTCGATTAGGGATTATTTTGACAGCATAAGGAGAAGATAAACAGATAAATCGCAACTAAGTTGGGTTGATTAAAGTTGGACTTCAAAGTCAGCTTATTCGTTTCAAAAAAGGAACAATTCTTGATTGTTAAAGATTGTCAAATATATTTTTAGTTGGCTTGATAAAAATGAACCACGAAAATCAACTCATTCATTTCAAAAACGAGGAACCAAAGATTGCTAAGGCAGACATATATATTTATAGTTAAGTAACGAGAGGACATTGACCTATGATTGTGTGGAACGAACCGGAACGGAAATGCCTAAATGGCAAACCGAATTTTTGTGACTCAGTCAATGAGAAATGAGAAACTAAGGAAGCGATGAATTACAATATGGTTTGAGAGGCAATCAATAGGCTCTTTAACTGCCCAGCCACACGACAGTTCACTTAAGTGGACTCCTCCCCAATCCCTTCTCCTTCTCCTACTCCTACACTATAAACAATGTTCTCCACCAGCTGGCCTTATCTGATGACACACAGAGCCCACCATTTCCAGCCAACTGTTCCACTCTTCGCTTCTCGCTCTTCTCGGCTGGCAAAACAAATATGCTTAATGAATTAACAAACAGTTCTCTCGCCCCTCTTTCCCGATCTCTCTCAAGCATTATGGCTAATTAGGTGCTAAAATGCTACAATGTATTATGGCAGCGAAACAGCAGCTGCTTAAAGCAACCTTTAAGGAGCAAGGGAACCTAGTCTACACTACACAAATAAAACGGACTGAACTTTTTAAATTAGCAAAGGCTTCCTCAACTAATTATTCAATAAGTCACTTTCTAAAATTGAAGTTTCAAATTTAGAAAAAATACATGTCTAATTTCCATGGTGCATTGAAGAATTCAAAATTGAGAGGATTTTTATCTAAAAACAAAACACCATATTTTTGTAATTATTGCTTTGGGGCAATCTTTCTCATTTTTAGAAACTCGGTTTTTCATATATTTAGAAATTATTCTAAAAGAAAGATTGTTATTTTTCTGAGTGCAGTTGTCTAACACCCCTTAAACCCTCCTATTCCCCCACCCAAGCATTGCAAATTAGGCTACGCAAAGCAAAATGGCGCTCTGATAAACCAGCGAGTGCATTTTGTCACGCACATTGTGGCACTACCCCCTTCCCCCTTTCCCCTCTTACACACTTGTGGAATTTTCCATTTGGCTTCTCTCAAACGAGAGTCAATCGATTCGAACTGCCCTTAATGCTAATTGGTAACAGGTCAAAAGCTATTCAAACTGATTTCTAACTTGTTTTCCATAAGTTTCAGCTAGGTTAAGTAAGTAAACAGCTCAAAGGAATTGTGTTTGAAATTTGTGGCAGCTGCTGAGATTGATTTAGATTAGAATTGAGATTAAGATTGAATCATATTGGGTTTAATATTGTTATTAAGATAAAGATAAAGATTGTAGTTAAATAATTTATCGGTTCTAAAGAGATAATAATGATATCATTTAATGAAAGTTCTGCTTTATAAAAATTCTTGTAACATACCCAGAAATTTCAATTAAAATCATATATTGACAATTTTATAAAGATTATAACTCAATATTTGTTCTCCTCGATCATAAGCATGTTGTAAAGTAACTACCATAAATCTAATAAACAACTAATATCCAATAAAAGTATGTATCGAATTATGAACATAAATATTACATATGTATCTTATAGATACTTAACACCCACACAGACAACAATATGTAACTTGCTGCTCGGCATCTGCCCCAGCACATCCAGCTTAACATAAATATATTTATTTAATTTTCTGCAGCTGAGAAATCCAATTTCCGTTTACTCCAACGCCTCACAATCCCAATCCGCATCACCCGTCACTTCCCCCTCGCATTCCCCATTCATCCTGCTCGAGCTGAGAAAGGCGCTAATGAAAGAAAAGCGATAAATGCCTTTTTGTCTTTCGCATTCGCATTTCGGTTTTAACGTGGCTAAAAACGATGTTCAAATTGTGCAACTTTCACGCTCACTTTTTTTTTTTTTTTGGATTTCACTAAGTTGTTTTTAGTTTTTTTTTTTTTTTTTTGTTGCTTTAGCGCCATTTGACATTTTCCCATTTTCCCTTTTTAAATTTTCTTTTTTTTCATTTCGTCTTTTTTTTTTGATTTTCATTTTTATTTTCTCGCTAGTTTTTCGCCAGCGACGACGAGTGCAAATTGCGTTTGCTTCTTACTCCCTTCTTGCCCCTTCTTTTGCTGAATGCCGCTTCTTTCTCTTTCTCTGTCTCTGTTTTGCTGCCCCCAAAAATGCAAATCCATAATCAAGTTTGCCTTTCAACGATTGTTTGCACATCCGATAATAAGTTTTTCTTTCGCTGTCAAGGTCGTTCGTTTTGTGGCAGCCACAACCAGCGCCCTCATCCCCCTCCCCCTCCCCCTCCCCGTACCCTAACCAACCACTCGTTGGAAGAGTAAACAACTCAAGTCAGCTCACCCTACAACACCTCCTTCTTCCCTCTCTCTAGTTTCGCTCAAGTTGCAATTTGAACTTTTATAAATGCCATTTTTAACTTCTATTTAGAATTCATTTAGAGAACAAAATGAATATAAAGAAATGGGTAATCGAATCGAGAGTGTGAAGACCTATAAATTATATTTATTTAAATATAAAACTCATAATTTTAATATTAGCCATTTCAAATGGGGAAAAGAATATAACAAGTGTAAGTCAGCATCTCCAATTCTATAATGTTTATATATTCATGATCAGCATCAGCAGCCAAGTCGCCATAACTATATTCCTCTGTCCTTCTGTATAAACGAGTTGATCGTAGAGCCTATAGTATCTTGTGACTTCAAATTTGGCACATCATTTCTCGTATACCTCAAGCAGCTCAAGTTTATTCAACTTGATCGATAATGGCATTGTTTCGACAATATATCGATGCAAATCGACTAACAATAGAAATAAAAGAAAAAGTTCTAAATATGTAGTTTTCAAATTAATAGACGTAATTTCGTATTTATTATCATTTTACATACATATATATATTTTTTTTTTATATTTTATGATTGCTTATTTTTTTATATTTAATTTATTTTTTAAAGCCTGTTTACAGGGTATCTCCCATTCGAGCAGTCCCCTTTACCCATCGATTTTCAAAAAGATAGCTATTTTTGTCTCCTCCCCATTAAAACTTCATTTATATTTGTAAACACAACTTTTGCTGGTAATTCATGCAAAAAAAAAGAATCGATTTTCAGATTTGCACAAGTTGCGGAAATGGGCAAATGCTAATTTGGAAGTTGTCGTTTCTTGCAACTTGCCCCTTAACGACCATGCCACAAGTTGTTAGTTCCGTTTGTTGGTTCGATTTTTTTGACGTTTGCTTACAAGTCTTTAAGAGGTGGAAAGAAAAGGGGAGAGTCCCAATCAAATTGTTGTCCAAATAAATAACAAATTAAGCTTGACATGCACAATAAAAGCAAAAGTTGTTTGCAAATAAATTTTCCACATATTTACATTTTATTGTATTGCTATACTACATAAATAAATGAAATCAAACACAGATTAATGACAAGTCCATAAAATTCTTGATTTACTTTTTTTTTTAGCTTTTAGCTTAATGCAATTAGTGGCAAATATTATTTGGGTCGAAACTAAACTGTGCTCTTAATTTAGTTTTCTATTTTTTGTGCCACATGCGGCACATTCAGCCGGCTAATTGATGGCGGCCATAAACTTGTTTTGTCCAGCAGAAATGAAAACACCAATTTTGCCGCATTCAATTTCCATATAAAATAGTCAAGGTTATGGTCAATGTAGGGAAAAAACAAAAACAAGTAGAAAAGCTAGCTTTTGGCGCCAGGTCCAACTACCCCTCACCCCCTTCTCCCTACCCACTCTTACAGGAAATGACGCGAACCAAAAGAAAATGCCAAAAAATGTACGACATTTTTGCAAGGCGGAAAACGGCGATGAAAGCGTTAAGATTATTATTATTTATATATATTTATATATGGCGAATTATTGATTGTACAAAATATTATGATTTAGTGGCATTAATTTGTATTATTTATTTTTGTGGCGTTATCATTGATGATTGACACACTGTGGCGGCATTAGATACAAGTGCGACGAGAGAGCGACAGTTAAATAGTGGCAAAGAAAGACAGAGCAACAATTTGGGTCTGCTTTGATATTTATGAGCTAAAATAAATAAATACATGTGTATGTATGTTCCTGTTTTTTTTTTTTGCTTTTGTTATTTTCCTTTTTGTTGGGATTCTTTTGTGCGCCATGCTTTGTTTTATTTCAATCATGTGCTCGTCCGTCTTTCGACGCTGTCCTCGTCGCCAGCCGTCGTCCACCCCTCGGAAAGATCACACACCCGTAAAGCAGAACGATCGCAGCCAACTGACGTCTATCAATAATTTCCTTCTTTGCTTTCGTCTAATTTCACTTTGCTCTCCCAAAAAGATTTCTTTGTGTGGGTGTGATAGAGAGATACACTGCTCTCCTTTACTCACGCGCGTACATATCGAAAAAGAGCCAAAAGTCAAAAGCCCAATCATCAATCAATCATTTCACGCAGCCATCCAATCGCTCATAAATCAATAAAGTGCCGTTTGGCGCCTGTCACAGTGCAACAACAACAACAACAAGCAAGACATGTGAGCACGATGATGATGAAGAAGAAGGTGTCAATTTGAAGGCAATAACAAATGAAAGCCGAAGAGCTTTCGTAATCTGAGGTATTCCCTTTTTGCACATGGAAACACCTGTTAAACATATTCTGTTATTGTTGCTGTTGTTATTTTTAGGTGAGTTGAGGCACAGTGGGGCAGGTTGTGTTGTGCTCGAATTGCGATCAAGATTTTTACCTGGCAACAGCTTCCTCTTTATACAAATTTATATTTATACATACATATAGAATTTATGCGAGAGCGAGATATGAATCAGTGTAGCAAAGCAAAATAGAAATTCCGGCATTTTTGCATGTGATTCATATGAAAAGTTTTGATTAGATAGAATATATGTATATATGATATTCAAGATTATTTCGTTGATGTGTTGTAAAGATAAGCTTTGTTTGTCTATAGCTTAAAATAATTGTAGATTATAATGTTAAAAAATCCTGTCAACAACTAAACTATTATTCGGTTTGGTATCATCAACACTGAGACCACAGTGACAAGGCAAAGCGAAATTTTACTTGGAATATGGATTTTCATACTGCATTTATGCATTTAAAAGTTTTAACTACTTTTCCCATTGGAAAACGTATTTGTTTTTTTATGCACACCATTTTAATGCTTCCAATTAGTGAGTGCAGGCGGCAGACATTTAACAGCAACAAAAAAAATAAAGCTAATAACAGTGCAGACATGCAATGACGCCCCCTCATCTATTGAAGCAGCAGCAGCTCGTTAAATGCCAACACAAATAAAAACTAAAAAAAAGGCGGCGCAAAGATGCTAAACATGTGCGCGTGAGAAACAACAAAAAAAGAGACACGCATAAAAAAATGTTTGTTGTGGTGAAATTTGCCAATTTTTTTCGCAAAAACGAATAGTTAACATTTGGAGAGCGCAGAAAAGAGCCACTAGCAGCCAGAGAGCGGGAGCAAGAGCGAGAGCGAGCGAGTGCGAAAGCATGAATTAACATTTTATGGAATTTCATTCCATTGACTCTTTTAATAAGCAGATAAGTGCGAGCGAGAGAGCAAGAGAGCCGTCACTCTCGAGAGCGGAAAGCTTCTAAAAAAAATGCCACGCGCAGCCGAGTTTATTTTTAAGCAACAACAAAAACAATAATAAGCATTACAAATATAATAAAAGCAACAACAACAAACATTGATAGCTGATGGTTGATAGCAAAACCAACAGCAACAACAACAACAATAGTAGCAACAAACAACGCATATAAAAATCAACATCAATATTTGTGGCTATTTATAGACACATAACACAGCCACATAACGAACGCATGACCGTTTGCCTGTGTGTGGCTGTGTATATGTGTATACGTGAGTGGAAGAGCGTCGCACAGAGTGCTTTAGACAAGAGGGTGTGAGGAGTGCTGGCATACGCTGTAATGCGCCGGCTCAACGATCAATGCAGCTAAGCACAACAGCACAAATACAAATGCAAAAAAGCTCTCCCATTTACACGAGTAGAGCGCTGACTTCGTTTGTATTCGTGGTTGTTGGCGACGAGACGCCTTACAGACGACGACGACGATGCGACGTCAAAGGCGTGTGTGCTGTAATCTAGCAATGAGAGTTTTGTCGTTGTTGTTGTTGCCTGTTGCTTGCCTGCCTGCCGTGCACAAGGCAGAGGAAGAAGAAGCAACAGCAGCAGCAAGCAACTGGAGAGAAAATGCAGACAATGCGAGTTTTTTTTTGCTTCTTTTAGTTTTTCATGTGGCGCACTTTAAATGCACTTCTCAACTTCATTAAATATTTCAAATTAAATATATTTATATATGCATTTACCACAATTCGTGTGCCATTTGGGGGCGTATTCCAGTGCCATAAATTTGTTGATTTTCACAAGAAATTGACTTTTTTAAACACGCTTTGACACCGCCTGGAATAATCATGCATTCCAGTTAAGCAACTAACGTTTTTCGCTGGAAATCAGCGCCGTCTGGAAGTTACTTACATTGCATTCCCAGACAGACGTATTTGTTTTTCTTTTTATAATATTAGTTAGCGTCATATTAGCTAAAAAAAAAAATATTGCATGGCGATTGAATAAATGCCTCGCCGTAAAGCGTAATACGTAAAACGTAAACGTAGCCGCCCCGTCATCAATTAGAAAGTTGTTTGCGTTGCATGTATGTTTGTGCGAGTGTGTGAGGCGCTTAACACATCCCCGCCCCCAACCTATGAACCACTGTATTATGTTTAAAGTCGCGCATCAAATTTCCATTGAAGGTCAAACTGCGTTTTACATTTTTTTTTGCGTAGAAAAAAAAACAAAACGACGACGTAACTACGTATTTTTAGTTTGGCATCGGGTTTCTCTCAACTACAATAGTATACCTGGAATATATATATATATATATATATATATACAGTTGTGGCAATAATAATAGCATCATTAAATTTTTCCTTAGGAATCGAAAATAACAGCATTAATTTTTGCAAATTTTAATTTTTAATATATTGTTTACGGGGAAGTGAAGGGGAAAGCGCCATAAGTATAGAAAAAAGAATTATAGAAAAGGGTTATTTATTGCCAACTTGCATAATTATTATTCTCATTCTCATTATTATTGTTATTTTTATTTTTATTTGTATTATGTTAATTTTATTGCTTCTTTCATAATATGTAATTTTTAAATTTGATTTAAATTTAATAAGTTGTCACATTTTTTTTTTGGAAGTGTCTTCTTCCAGTTCCAAAAACATATGCAAAAGTTCCTTAAAACATTTCTTATACGAGTAGTGATATTATTTTTTCGCAACTGTATATATATTTATAAATATATTTATATATATATATATTACTGCGCATAAGGCGCAGCTCATTTAGCGTTACACAACGCCTATTCCAAGGGGGAGCGGAGAGGATGGCGAGGCAAGCACATCTCAAAATGCACACATTACGTACAAACAACAAGGAAATGAATCTTGACACGTTTTTTGCCATTCTTGCCATTATTTGAGAACTTTGTACAATCAACTTTTCGTATCGTATTTTTGATAAAGTTTAAATCTTTTCAATGTGTGACCCCCATCTTAAGTGTTGCATGCGATTTCGTTCCACTGTGCACTATGCAGCAAACACTTTCGCACACATCACGCATCATTTAATTCTGCCAAATTACGCTGATGTAACAATTCGTGATGTTTAAAGTCTACCTCGAGAATAAAAAAAACCAAATGGCAAACGAAAAAAAAATTATAAACACTATTTTTTTTGATAGCGTGATAATAATAACACAGAGCTACCCATTATCAACGCGCAAAAAAAAAATGAATGCTGATTGTGGAAATTTTTTTTGAATGTTTTTATTTGTAGAGCAGCAAGTTTCAAGTGAAAGTGAAATTTGCCAGTTTTGTGTAAAATACATATACACACGCATTTATATATATATATATATAGATAGATTGTTGATTCTTATCAAGCA
This sequence comes from Drosophila macrothrix, assembly GCA_035042055.1. Classification (NCBI taxonomy): domain Eukaryota; kingdom Metazoa; phylum Arthropoda; class Insecta; order Diptera; family Drosophilidae; genus Drosophila; species Drosophila macrothrix. The sequence goes on along the minus strand of JAWNLX010000124.1, from coordinate 7,150,053 downwards.
TCTGGGCTCATCTGGCCCATATAGCAAGTGGCAAGCGTGCCAAAGTCATAAGACATGTGCAGAGATAATGGTTCATTCGCAGATTGTTTTCATGATATCCTATCAACTAGTTGATATTGTTTGAGAAATGTTTCGTATGATTATATTTGAAATTATGGCTTATATTATTTCTAGAGATAAATTAAGTTATGGGTATAGCTGTCCTTGAGAAATGTGCTTGTGATTATATTCAAATGAGTTTCGGAAAGATTACTTAATTTTTATATAAAGTTGGCATAGCTTATGCGATTTGTTAAAGACAATATCTACTATATTATTTGTGTTTATGTGCAGATTGTTTTGTGATCATAACTTCAATATTTAAATTATTATTTTATTATAATTTATAGTGCCATATGCCAATAAAAGGTCAACTTAAATATAAACTTGACTTTCTTTGAAAAATGTGCACATGTTCAGTTTTATTTGAAATGATAGCTAATATTATTACTAGAGATAAAGAAAATACATTTTCAAAGTTGGCAAAACATATGATTTTTTTAAGAAATGCGTTTAAAATTATATGCAAGTGTTAGCTTTTGTCAAATTTGGACAGATTAGCGAGATAAGTAACCTAATAAATGAAGTTTAGGATTGACGGACATATAAAAGCTGTTAAGAGATAAATGAAGACCTTAAATGGTGAAGATGTACAAGAAATAATTATACACAGTTGTCATGTATCAGATATATAACAGTGTTTTCTTAACTACTAAATCTGCTCATAGCAACATGTGCAACTGTACAAATTTTCCTCCTCTCCTCTTGAAATCGTCTTCATAATTTACAATTGCCACATGTATTCGTTTTTATTGTATTTTGGGTGTATTCCTTTCATTTGCCTGCTGTTCTGACGTTAATTTGCTCAGCACTTACCAGCCCCAACCCCCACACCCTCCCCTTCCCCACCCACTGTCTTTCTCTCTCCTCTCTCTCTCTCTCTCTCTTTCTATATTGTCACAGCTGTTTCTGGGAATATATCTTTCAATTTCATTTCTTTTTTTTTGCAGATTTCAATTGGCTTTGTTTTCTTGGAACATTTGCCGTGTTCAATTTGGTTCAAGCAAATAGATAGATACGCTATATTCTAGATAATTTAGATAAACAAGTGCCTCAGATAAGAAAGCAAGCAGAGCCTTAGATAAAACAAAAAAACGGAAGTGACAACATTTCTAGTATTTGAATATCTTTCTCATTTACATTTTTGTTGGGGTGCATTAAGAAAACAACATATGGATTTCTGTGAAGGTTGGAATCAGCATTATTAATTGACGCATACTTTCTGCTTAGTAGGTCAAAACCAGAGACGCAAATCAAAATAAATGAGTCGCAGAAAACCAGCAAAACTCGGCATTTGACAGCTCGGCAAAAATAGAAGCATCCAAAAGAGAGCAGACCAGACCAGAAGCAAAAGGAAGAACCAACCAAGCCAAGGCCCATTTTGGCACATGAAATGTTTACGACCTTGCCGCAAAAGATAATAAATCTATAGATATATATATATATGTTATATAGAAACATGTCATGTTCCCAATAATTGCTTCAATTATGAGCTTCCAAGGATCTTGCTTAATAATGACTAGCAGTAGCAGCCTTCAAATTGAATTCCGATTTATATATATTTAAAAAAATCCATATTTCTTCTTTTTTCAGTTTTAAAATTACAATGCAAGCAACCAAAAATTCTGTTTTGTGTTTAAAGTTGTTATTTAAAGCTAAAGACTTAATTTTCAAATCTTGTTTAATATTATTATTGACAGCATTTGTTCTTAACTTTAAGGGTTTATTTCTAATCCAAGATTGCATCTGTTTTTAACTATTGGGTTTTCTTGTTAATCCCAAAGATAATCCATTCACAATATGTAAAAAAAAGTTATAAGTAATACAAGAGACAGAAGAAAAGAAATCATTATGCATATATATTCCTGATCAGCATCAAAAGTTCGAGTCGATTTAGCCATGTCCCACTGTTTATCTGTTTGACTATATTAGCTAGAGATTTTTAATTTTGACTACAAGTTCTCGTTTGCCATAAACAGATCAAGTATATATATAATAAATATTTATAAAATCTCTGTGGGTACTCAATTGCAAAATGCTTCAGAAAAACAAAAATCAGACCAAAAATAAAAAATAGTTTGTTTTAAGCAGCATCAGTGGTTCTTTTGTAATTAATATATATAACGAAATCCACAATTTTAATGATATATCTGTAATATCTTTACACATTATCAATCATCTGTTGGAATATCATTAACTTAGCCGAAGAAGAAAATTGTATTTCCATCTTAAAGACCTAGCTTTGGGGTATCATCTCCTAGTGGAAGCACTCTCGACTCGAGCATTCTCTTTTTTATTCATTTAGTTTATTTATTTTTTTTGACTTTGGTAATGCGAGCGTAACGAACGAGAACGAGCTCTGTCCAAAGTGACAGGTGTCACAAATTTCAAATTTCGCCGGTTTCTCGTTCTCGTTGTTCTCGTTCTGCTTCTGGTTTTCTATATGCATATATATTGTATATATAGCATAATATTATCGGTTGTTGTTTGCTCTTTAAGGTGAGAAATCGCCGCTGACAGCCACATATGACTTTGACATAGTTATGAAAACGATTTGCGAAATTTGACTTGCTTTGTCTTCTATTTCCTTTTTTTTTTTGGGTTTTGTCTCTTTTTTAATTACTTTTTGTTTGCTGTGGCGCCTAAATGGATTCATTTAAAGAGCCAGGCTGCTTATGAGTAATAGTTTTTCCACTTCCGGGTGTTGCTAGAATAACAGAGCAGGGCAACTTTTGCTGCCTCTTCCACTTTGCTGCTTTCCAATTACGCTCAAAGTCGGTCAATGCCACACGCCTAAATGAGCCACCCCCCCACACCAGATCCAAGACTTGACATATGACTTTAGTAATACTTATTTTATTTTTTTTGTCTGCCTCGCCTTTCAAAGGTTTTCCACATTGGCTGAGGTAATCAATTTTCATGGCCCGGCTTTATTAGCATTGCTGCCCCGCAATCGCTGCCTTATCACACATGACGTATGTGAAGTTCTCCGCCTTCTCTCTTTCTCTCTGTCTCTCTCTGTGTGTTTCTCTCCCGCTTTGGGCGCTTGACTGTTCGATTGGGTCGTTGACTTTGACTGTTTCTTGGGATCGTTGCGTTCCATTGCAGTAAATCTGTCGATGGTATGGTATATATATACACACATATGTGTATATATATATATGCTGCATATATCTGTGTTTGCAACAATCTTCCAATATATAATAACTCATGCGTGTGTGTGTGTATGAAATATGTATTTACAATGTGTTTGAGGCTTTTCGTTTTGTGTTGCGAAATAAATTAAAAATGCGGAAAAGGTCGCAAAGCAAAAAAAATAAAAATAAAATAAACACAAAACTCATAAATGAAATGTGTGAAGAGACAAGCAAGCAAAAAAAAAAAGAAAGACATAGAGAGAGAGAGAGAGAGAGAGAGAGAGAGAGAGAGAGAGAGAGAGAGAGAGCGAGCGAGCGAGTGCAGAGCCGTTATTAAAGACGCGTGTTAGACATTCAAAAAATATATTCATTACGTATACGCAGCGTCTGACCAGCGAAGAAGACTCGTTGTAACTGCGACAAATTCATTTAACTGTCTATTGTTTGACTTTTGCTTCAAATATGTATATATAATATACAGTTGCGAACAAAATAATAGCAGCATTCCGAAATGTATGCAAAAAACGAAATTTATTATGAAAAACAAACCAAACAAAATAAAATTCAAGTGTTGGTTTTTAATTTGATGTTTGGATTCTTCCTATCAAATAGGGTTAGGACTGCTTTTGGAATTCATTTCAATTTATATATATTTTTCGTTCAATAGAGAAAAGTGCCGAATGTATAAAATAAAATATAATTATAGATATCGTTTATTCATTTCTAATTTTCTTAATTTTTCGATCATTTTCTTCCTTTTTCATAAAATGTAACTTCTTCATTAGAAAAGTATTCAAATTTAAGTTAATTTATATCAATTTTTCTCTCTATTTTTTTAAAGTCTACTTCCACTTCTAAAAATGTATTCATAAGTTCCTTAAAGTTACAAAACTTAAAATAATGCACCTTTGAAACACATTTCTTGTGAGAGGGTTGCTATTATCTTGTTCACAACCGTATATATATTAATCTGCAAATTATGAGTAGAGTTCTTTTTAATATCTCTAGTTTCTCATTCGCTTTGTTGCCATTCGCTGCTAATTTAAATGACAAAATTGCCCAATGAGCTCAGCCAGCTGAGGGCGATGATGATGACAACAGAGCAACTCAATGCTTGGACTGATAGTGTGTATATATCTATATATATAATGTGGAATGATGATTAAATGTGTTCGCTCACATATGAGTATGAGTCTTGCTCGGTGGGTGGTCACTATACTCATCTAGCGTTTCAATTAGCTCAAGAAAAGATTGTAATAAAAGCAGAACAAGTTGATGAAGTATCCTTAAAAGTATTTAAAAGGACTCAAGGCTGTACTCGACTTTAAAGTCCACATATCAAAATCAAATATCCATCTTAGAATCAGATCAGCTTTAATTAGCTATAATTCGCAGTTCAATGAATATGTATTTTTACATGGTATTATTATTAATATTACTTGTCACTTAATGAATAATCTGGTTTATAAAAGTTAAATAGATGATATATAATCAGTTATGGACATTAGATATTGATGATTAGAATTTCAAGATTCGTTTCAATCATTTTAAGATGGTACGCTCAATATGTTAAATTGAGCAGATTTTCTCAGAGTGAAGAATCAGTGTGATTTCTGCTAGCCATTACAGAGATTTAGTTAGACATTTACAGTTGCAAATTTCTTTTACATACTGCCCACCAAAGACATCTGTCAATTAACACATTTCGTTATCCAATTGTCCGTTTGAATAATAAAAACAGCTACAATTCAAACCGGCTAAATGCTCTCCCATATTATATAAACTAAATGGCATCTCTTTTTCTCTCTATCTTCCCCTCTCTCTCTTTCACACTTAACAGCTGCTTTGTGCAACAAAGCCCACGTCAAGTGCCATTGAGAAAGACTTTCGTTTTCATTAAATATAAGAGGCAGGTTAAGATCACGACTCGGAGGCTGACCATACATAAAATAAACCAGTCACTGATTCAGTCAAAGTCCACTTATAAGTATTACATGCTTAACTCCCTGCACTGACGCAAGCTCTTCACTTGCAACAACTTGTGCCCTTGCCACATTGCATCAATCAGTCGACAATAACAGCACTTCAATAACACAAAACTCAACTGAACTCGTTTGTGGTGGCAACTTCTTAGATACCATCGAAGACGCAGCACAAGAGGTGGAAAAATGAGAAATACACAATGTAAAATGTATAACAGCAAAGTTGTCAAGTGCAGGCCAGTTCATTGGTATACCCTGTACCTTTTTAGGGGCAATCAAAGGGAATATAACTTTGTATGTTGTATCGAGATGAAAGCTGCTTTTAAAGTAGAAATAAAATTGCTAATAATATTATTATGGATAGCATGAAATAAACTTGATCTGATTTTATTTCTCTCAATGGATAATAAAGTAATGAATGAATCAGCGAGCATTTATATATTCAAAATTATATGTCTCTAGCTCTTATGGTCTCTTAAATTGATTTGTCCTCAGAGAGTCAGACGGAAATAGTTAGATGGAATCGTTGAAAACATATTTACACTTGACGGGTTTGATTATACCCTTTCACCAGTCTGTTCCACACTCTTACACAACTTCATATATTTCAACGCTTTCAAATATTTATTTGTTCTGTAGGATATTCCCACGTCGTGCATTTGGAACATATTGAATACTTTCCTCTTATATTTTATATCTGGCTGCTGTGTATTACAGGCATTTACATGGCAAAAGCTGTTGCTAAGCCGGACAGACGACAAACAGGCACACTGCGAGAGAGACAGACAGACAGATAGCCAGATATTTGCTGCATTACTCATTCAAAATTCGCAGCAGGCAAGTCAAAGGCAGAGCAGCAGCTTCTTCATCTTGTTCCTCTGATGTTGCTGTGGTTATTTTTAATACCAAGCCACATAATTCGTAGTAATTTGCCAGCCGCTTTACATTTGCCAGCTGCATTTGTCAGTTTGGCTTTGACGTGCCACACTCAAGGGGCAGAAGTAGAGGAAAATTAAGCAGGAGGCAGCCAGAAGTAGGCAAGAGGAGGCAGGCAGGCTGAGACTCCACTTGACTGCCTTCGACGACGTCACACGCAAATGTGCACTCTGTACACAAGTAATCTATGCATATACACTCAGAAAAAACTCGGCATAATATAGAAGAATACAGTTAAATCAAATTGCTCGGATTTTAGAAATGTTTTCTTTTATTAAGAAATACTTATTATTTTCAGAAATAAAATGCTTTTTTAGACTTTGTTCAGCTGATACAACCGCAACATATTTTTTGTCAGCTCAATTCTTTAAATACAAATGTTTAATTATAATTTAAATATAAACCTAATGCTCATTAAAAAGAAAAGATAAAAGCATGCATTTTAGAAAAACCTTGCCTTGACTTGGCTTGTTTTATTGCACTTGGTGTTTGCTCAATATTGCAGTGGATCAGTCAGTTTATCAGTATTTCTAATACTAAAACTAACAATGAGTCATCAACATCATTCAAACATTCCACCACACAAAAATTAGTCATCACATAACTCTGTTTGACCGAGGAGTGTCCCCTTCACCGCCCCTCCCCCCTCTGATGACAACACAACAGTGTCGTCAAACAAGCAACAACAAACAACAAACTAAAAACCATCAGCAGCAATTTTAAATTACTTTCGCAACAGCGATGAATATTAAATACCCTAGATGCAGAAAAAGAAACAAAAAAAACGCTCCTGTCTACAGACAATAAACATTCCATTCATTTGGCTTTGTATGAATCAGCATTCATAAATATTTTGTATAAAAAAATATATATATTAGACTAATGTTTTTTGCGATTCGTTTCGAAGCCAGTAAACTTTTGTACCTCCATTTTTTATGATAGACTTATTCCACGAAATGTGACAAATGATAATGACTAATTTGCGCTTTGAAACCACTTTTTGAAACAGATTTTTATCAACTGGAACTCTTCTTTGCAGTGAAAGTAAATCTATTTTGGTATATTTGTAAACTTATTCATAGATTTGTTTTAAAATAAACAATTGTCTTATATTAAGAAACAGTTTCAATGACATGAAAATAATTGAATTTCATTTTTAATTCATTTCAGCTGAACTTTTGATGACCATTTGAATTTAATTACTCAAGTAGTTTATTACCTTGGATTCTCTCTTCTTCTAGTTTTCGTTTAAGATGCTTACACATATTAAATCAACTTTGAACTGGCTCAAAAGAATTTTGTTAGATTTTTGAACTCATATGAGCTCATAATACTGGTATTCCCTTTTTTAAATATTAGTCTCTCTCTCTCTTTATTTTACAAGTGAACTTTTGAAGACCACTTGAACTAGTTTATAGCATATTAAATCAATTTTGAACCGGCAAAAGCATTTTTGCAGCACTCTTGAACCGGTTCACATTCACATTCACATTCAAATAGTAAAATTACGCTCGGCACAATTGAATCAAATTTTATTTGGTTGACTTTAAAGTGCGCTTAATTGAAGCGACCTTTAGTGTCATGCCCGTGTGTTTTGTATTTGTGGCACTGGCACTGGGGAGAACATACGACTCGTGCCCCCCTTCTCCATCCCCCACCTTCTCTCTTGCACCCCTTTGCAATTGTCCAGGCCAGCTGGCTAGCCCACCCACACACGCTACGACAAATTTCTCAGCTAATTTCATTGATGAATTTTTATTAAATAAATTATTATAATGAGCTTGATGAACTTGTTATTGTTGTTGTTGCCCCCTCGAGGCATGTTGCAAGTCAACGAACGAACGAATGAACGAACGTGAAGCGAAGAGTGAAGAGCAGCGAGCAGCGAGCAGCGAGCAGAAAGAGAAGAGAGAGAGAAGCAACAACAAACAAAGCGCCGCAAGAAATTTGGCACAAATTGGTTTATGGGGCAAAAGAAAGAAATTGGCGACACTAAAAATGTGGCGCGTGTTTGCACTTTAGCAAAAGCAACCCACCCCTCCTCCACCAATTACAATCAGATGAGAGGAGAGAGGGGAAATCAGAAAGGGAGCTGCTCCAGCTCCAGCTCTATGGTTTGCTAGCCAACAATCATCGCTGAGAAACTTTGGCAAACAATGCTGTTTGCTACCACCAAAAATAGCTCAAAATTAAATAATTCTCAGAAATCGAAGCTTTGTCTCTTGCTTCTTATGCTTCTTTTACTTCTTATCGGTTGGGGGGAGTTCTATAAATAGTTCGGGCCACAGCTATTATTAACTAGCAGAAGAACAAAGGGAAACAAAGTGCGTCGATTGGGCGAACAAATGTTTGACCAACTCAAATAGTCGCCGAGATAAGGGAATAACGAAGTGAATAAATGAATGAATGAATGGATTTGTGAATGAATATTGGAAAGTGTTTATTGAACAAGTTGAGATTTTGTCCAACATCATCAACGGTAAAATGAAAAATGTTAATTGCAATTAATAAATCAATTATAGAGCTGGCATATTTATTAAAATAAATAATCGATTTTTAATATTCCTCACGGTTTGGTAATGAGAAATTATGGTTATTAACTAGAGAAAGAGAGAGCGAGAGCCAGATGGAGAAAGAAAGAGATTCATTTATCACAAACTATTCATCATTTATTGTCTAGCTAAAATGAGCATCAGAATAATTTATAGGATTTTATCGATACGCTTTTGAACTGAGAAAAAAGGGTATAATAAAGTTTGGAAAAAGTATGTAACAGGCAGAAAGCTCAGATGTATTATATATCATTAAGATTAGATTGAACTATTGGAGATTTTGTTAACCAAAAGCAGAGTATCTCCCAGTCGAGCTCTCTCAACTGTCGCATTCCAACTTTATTTCAGTTTCAATTAGATATTCCTCATTTATTAACCTGTTGACAACTGATCACAGCATTCGGATTTGATAAATCTACGTGATTAGCTGCGATATACAAAGATTATGTATGTGATCAATGAGTAATCTTTTGATTACATATTACCCAATCCGTGAGTCACATAAAAGTTGGGCTATGCATCGATTTATCAGGCAGTTTATTTTTAAAACAAATGATTTCACATCTTGGACAGCGAGCATTGGTGCATTTCTGTCTTCTTTTGCTCGGCTGGCGACAATTTATGCTTGATGATAAGAAACGCAATTAAATCAATCTTGATTGCATGCAAAACTCTTTTTTGTCAAGGAATTGTTGATTTTTAGGGAAGTTAAGCATCTTTTGAACGCTTGTATAACTCGAATTCGATTCTTAAAGTAAGATATCTTGTTTTGTTTTTTTCTTTTTGGTACATTGTCAACTTGAACTATTTTTTAAGTTAAAAGATATACTTATACATATATACAAGTGATAATCTTGGACTTACCTTTCAGTCTCGGATTCTGCATTTGGTTGCTGCTGTAGCTGTTGTATCTGTTGCTGTGTGGTTGTCGATGTTGTTGCTGCTGCTGCAGGTGTTGTTGTTGCCGTAGCAGAATTAGTTGCAGCTGTAGCAGTTGTTGTTGCTCCAGCTGCTGTTGCTGCTGCTGTCGATTGTTGTTGCTGTTGTTCTTCGCTTAAGCTGAGCGATGTTGTCGTTGCATCCGCTGCTGTTGCAGTTGCAATTGCATTCGTTAAATTCACATTCACATTCACATTATTGTTGTTGTTGTTACTGTTATTGTTGTTGTTGTTGGCACTAACACTCGCGTTATTTGTTGACGTTGCTGTTGCTGATGTTGCAGCTGCTGCTGCTTGCGATTGCAGCTCATCGAGCACGCCGGCTACAACCAATTGCTGCACATCAGCAATGGTTGCTGGTGCGCTTTGCATTACTGTTGCTGCTCCTGCTGCGGACGTAGCAACAACTGTTGCTGGCGGCTCATAGCTGCTCATATGCAGCAATGGCAACGTTTGCCCTTGAGTCGCAACACCAATTGTTGCTGACGTGCTAGTGGAAGTTGTTGAAGTCGGTGCTGCTGCTGCGGCAGCAACTGTTGCCACGATACCATCGATTTGCGATGGCTCCAGCTGGAAGTTTGACGACGACGGCGGCGGTTGCTGTTGCCCGGCAGCAACAGCTGCAAATGTTGGCGGCGTTTGTTGTTGTGCCGGCGACAATGGTTGCTGCTGCTGTTCGATGTAGCTGCCACTCATGACAGTCAGCTCACCAGCAACTGTTGCCGCAGTCGTGCTGCTGCTGTTGTTGTTGTTGCTGCTGTTTTTGTAGCCAGCAACATCCATTGCAGCAACTGCTGCTGCTGCTGCCTGCTCCTGTTGCTTCAGCTGTTGTAGCGATTGTTGCAACTGTTGTGCGGCAGCCGTTGCATAATCCATGGGCAAGGTCTGACCATGGGGCGTGCCCTCATTTGTGGCATTAGGCGTGGCACCACCAGCATTGGCATTAACACTATCAAAGAGTTGCTGTTGCTGCTGTTGTTGTTGCTGTTGTGCTTCGTTCACAAATTGTTGCATGCCATGTACGACTGTGGCAGGTGCTGTCATTACGCCACTGGGCGTGGCAAGTGCTGACACAGCTGGATGCAATTGTGGATGTTGTTGCTGCTGCAGCGATTGCTGTTGCAGCAGCGACTGTTGCAGCTGTGCAGCATGCTGCTGCTGCTGCTCGGCGAAATTCCAATTGGCGTCCGATGCGGCGGCAGGCGGCTCATGATGCAACATTGTCGGCGGCAGTATCATGCTCTGCGTTGTCTTCGGTGCACCACCACCACCGACCCCTGCTGCTCCCATGCCTGCTGCCCCCTCAAACCCGTCGGCGGTGCCGCCGCTTGGCGATGCCTCCGAGTTGCCAGTCTTTTCATTGTTATTGCCGGCACCGCCACCACCAGCACCAGCACCACCCCCGCCAGCACCACCACCACCAGCTCCGCCGACACTGGAGTGGTCCAGATAATCCATGCAGATCCAACGACCACGCTTAAACGGCTCTGTCGACTCAATTTTGACGACCTTGAAACGTTCACTGCGATGCTGGGTCTCCTTCATATCCTCGTGCTTCTTCTTGGTGCCACCGGGTGTAACAACACCACCACCACCACCAGTACTAACCACATTGATTATATTATCCGCCACGTTCACCTGAACATTCTGGATGGTCTGGCCGCCGAGAGAAGAGGGCGCTGTGGGATCGACGACGACGAGACCATATTGTGAACTGGTTGGGATGACGGGTGCCGTTGTACTTAACGCATTGTTGGCAAAGAATACCTCCTCCTTGGAGAATGTGTCCTCGGACATCGAGGGTGTCTCGTTCTCGAGATCGGTGATCCGACTATTGTCATCCGTATGAGATTCATCTAGATCATCGGCGGACTCATCGCCCGTATCGCCACCGGCTGCATTCAATTTGGCATGTCCAACCGTAACGGACGTGATTTGAAATGAGGATGTCGTCTTTGGTTTGCGCTGATTGTTGCTGGCGGCGGCGGTGGCAGCTACACCGGTAGTGCTGCCACCAACTGTTGCTGTTGTCGGCTGATGTCCCTGGCTGTGGCTGATGTGTGGCTGCTGTTGTTGCTGCTGGTGATGATGATGATGATGGTGGTGATGATGATGATGATGGTGTGGCTGTTGTTGTTGCTGCTGTTGCAGCTGTTGTTGCCACTGTTGCTGGCTGTTGCGTGGTGCAACAGTTGCAGCTGCTGTGCCACCACCATTGTTGTTGGGTGAACTGGCTTTGCTATTGTTGCTGCTGTTGTTGCTGCTATTGTTGCTGCTGCTGCCAGTTGCTGTTGCCGTTGTTGTTGCTCCTGCTGCTGTCGCCGATTGATTATTGCTGCTGCTACTGCTGGTTGATTTGGGCGCCAGCGATGCGCTCGAAGTTGTTGTGGTTGTTGCAGCAGCAATGCTGCTGCTGTTGCTGCTCGCACGCGATAGATTAGCAAGTGTTGCTGCTGCGGCACTAGCACCAAGACTCAACGCATTCAAACGCAAACTTTCGCTGGTGGTGCGTTGAATGTTGCTGCTGCCGTGACTGTTGTTGCTGTTGTTGGTGTGGCTATTGGTGCTGTTAGTATTGCTGCTGCTGTTGTTGGTGTTGGTGTTGCTGCTGCTGTTGTTCTGTTGCGCATGCGCCTGATGATGATGCAAATGCGAGGCATGATGATGATGATGCAAGTGTTGCTGCTGCTGTTGCACCTGTTGCTGTTGCACATTGCTGCCGCCGAGTGAATTGTATTTGGCCAGCGGTGGTTTCTTAATGCTGGTCGTACTCACCACACTGACGCTACCACGTGGTGGATTCTGCATGGAGTTGCGACGCGGTGGCGCATTGCCAGCATTTGTGGCGCCACCTGTTGGCTTAAACTTGGTATTCAATGGACGATCGAACATGTTGTTGCTGTTAACTCGTTGCTGTTGTGTGCCTGCCGATTGCCGGCGTGCTGTGGATGTTGCAGCGGCAACTGTTGCTGCTGCCGTTGCAACTGTTGCTGCTGTTGTTGTTGTGTTTTCTTGCGAGTTTTCGGGTGAGGAGGCGGCTGAATTGCTGCCACTTGCCTGACTGCTGCTACTATTAGCAATTGTTGTTGCTGCTAATGCTGCTGCTGTGTTGTTGCTGGCGTGTTGTTGTTGTTGCTGTTGATTTTGATTTTGCTGTTGTTGCTGACCGGAATCTTCGTTGGCAGCGCTTTGATTCTCGGCCATAATCGAATTGGATTTCAGCGTGCGCAAAGTTTTTAGCAAATAATCCAGTTTTGCTGACAATTTTCTGGATTATTTGAATTAAATATATATTTTATTTTTTTTAATGTTTTTCTTTCTTTTTTCAAGTGTTTATTTTGTGTGTGTTGTCAGATTTTGTTGCTGTTTGTGGCAACTAGTTGCTGTTGCTGTTGCAATGTTGCTGCTGCTGATGTTTGACGGCAATTTTTGCTGTTGCTGGCGTTGTTGTTGCCAACGATGATTTGCCCACTTCAAAGATGAAATTTGCGGCTGCCAAACGACGACGGCGATACATAATAGCGACCGTTGCGTTTCAGTTGCAATCGATTGACTGACTGACTGATTGACGACGATGACGAGCGAGAAAACGCGCGAGACGCGAAAGATAAATAAAAATATTATTTATTGCTGTTGTTGCAACTATTATTGTTGATTTTGTTAGATGGCGCGTAATAAATTTTAATTTGTTTTACATTTATTATTTATTTATTTGTTATTAAACAAAAATAATAATATAAAAAAGGCGCCCAATACAGCGCCATCTAGCGCTTGACTTTGCTTACAGACACACACACATTTGCACTAATACACACACACGCACACACAGCACAGCTGATGATTAATTGATTGATTAATATTATTATTATAATTCACTTAAATCGAGCACAAATATTTTATTTTATTTAATTCTCAATTATTTTTGTTATAATTTATATTTATTTATTTATTATTATTTTTATCTACTTTTAACTAAGAATTTTAATTTAACTTAATGAAATTAAAAACTTGTTATTGTTGTTGTTGTTGCTTGCACTTCCCACACACGGAATTAATTTATTTTGTTTATCGCGGAATATTATTTAAATTAAACAATTTCTTTGAGGACCCCGTTTACTGACAGCAATGCAGTAAACCCGAGAAATGTAATTCCTGCAAAAAGACAGAAACGAGAAAGAAATGCAATGCAAATATAAATATTAGTATTAAATTCAATTTCACAATTGCAGATATGATGTATACACCTAAGTAATACTAGTGATTAACAACAACAACCAGTCAGTCTTAAACACTGCAAAATTCAATCGACAAAAGTGCTAATAACAAAATAAATACAACTAACTACGCAAAAAGGAAAGAAGAAGTTTCCTCTGCAGCTGGATTAAATTAACTAAAAAGAACATCTAAAAGATTAAACATTTTTTACTTTGCTCTCGGATTTATTATTGCTAATACTATATTTATATAGCTGGGGAAGAAAAAATAGCACTAAGAAGATCTTTTCCGCCAGGCAACGAAATTGGAACCGCAAATTTATTGATTGAAATTAAAGTATTCAAAAATAGATACTCAGTAACGGGAAATACTTAAATCGGAATCTGACTGAAGACAAATAACAAATTTTAAATAGCCACAACTACCGAAAACGATAGTATTTGTGTCGAAAGAAACCATATCGGAACTAAAACATACTAGGATTACATATTACGTTCGATCCCTTTGTAGTCACATTGAAATATAATCAGTAGAGATAAGAAATAAGCAACTTTTCCATCTTATAAGGTATATAGATTGTTGATCGGTATCAACAGACGAAGACAGCACCATGACTCCTAAAGTTATTTGTTAATCATAATTATAACTTAAGACTTTAATTTTTTAACGTCTGTTTAACGAATTCTAATGGAGTTTAGATCTGACTGGGTTTCATTATTCGTGTCTGATCGACTTAAATTTATTTTAATATTTAGAATAAATTTATGTTGTATTCTTTAATCTTTTCCAAGCCCAGCTCAGACAACATTTTTCAAGATCTGAACTGTTGAAGAGTGCTATATTTATTGCCCAGCACTGTATACTCTCCAGCTATATCTTTGGGCAGTCAAACCCTAGCTATATCTGTATCCGTATCTGTATCTGTTCTGTAGATGTATTTGTATGTCTGCTAGTAGTAGATATTTAATAACTGCGTAGTTCCACTGTTGCGTCTGATTAAGTATTTTGTTGTTGCTAATGATGATCATCATCATCACCATCAATCAGAGATGATGATGATGATGATTTTGAGTTTTCTTTGCTTGTGTGTTTTTTTATATTGATTTCATTATTTCCGTTTAACGTCGTAGTTTGTTGAATTAGTTAAGTGCCACATTAGAGGGCTTCCTTTTTTTCCACTCATTTGCCTGCATTATTGTTTTGTTTTCTTTTTTTCTTTGCCACAGTTTTTAATATTTTAAATATTTGCTTTTGTTTTTTTGCACTTTTTATTATCTCTCAATTTTTTGCTTTTATTTCGATTTGTTTTTGCATTATTTAATTGATTTCGTTTACGGAAATAAACGCGCAATTGACGATGCCAAAATCAACCAAAAAAGTCTGTCAACAATTTTTAAGCATTGTATATAGACGCATTGATACCCTATAACATTTTCATCTGAGATTGGACATTCTTCGATTTATAAGTAAATTATTTAGATTGCATTCATCGAAATACAAATACTTCAGCTTTCTAACATTTTGTTTTTTTTTGCTATTGTTTTCTTATTTTAAAAATAAGATCTCTATAATTAGTATAGCCGTTGTGCCACTGCCCCAAAAAAAGGTTTGCAAAAAAAAGCTGCGTAAATGAACGGACATGTTTGTGCTTGTCGTTTTGTCGCTTTTTCTGTTTGTATTTGTTAATAGCCGTAAAGCTTTGGCGATCATTCATAAATTGCGTGAACTGTTTAACTTTGCTGAATGTGTGTGTGTGTGTGCGAGCGCGTGTATTTGACGTTTTGAACTCTTGCGTGAGCCCCCGTCCCGAAGGCAAAGTCAAGACCTTGGGGCACGCAACATGAAGAAAAAACAAACAAACAACCGAAAAAAACTTAGCTTACTCAAAATAAAAAACAAAAGTTTTATATTTGAATGTGGAGAGATATATGTATGACAAATCAGTTATAGGTCAACACTGGTCAGGGTTCTCAGCAGGTGCTAGAGAGAGAGAGAGAGAGAGAGAGAGGGAGATAGGGAGATTCTATTGGCCTTGCTGATCGCTCTCTTGCTCTTACTCCAAGTGATTTAGTTTTTAAGATTTGTTGCTGTATTTTGTTTAAGGAACCAAAAAAAACACGTTTTAACAACTAAACAAATTTTGGAATGTTTTGGAATGTGATTTGAGCTCATTGCTTGAATATATGAATAAAATTATGATTTAATTTGAGAGATAAAAATGCTAATTAAAGCATACAATCGATAGTTGTAGTATAAATATTCCCCTTAGGCTATCGATCAACTTTTAAAAGATTATTTGAACATCGAAACAATTTTGATGCGTTCTTTTTGATGTGAAGTGGCATTTAGCAAATTTTGAATAAACTTTAAGATAGATAAATTGTAGTTTATAGTTGTAGTTCAAATATTGCCCATCGATATACTTTCAGCATTTGTGAATTAAGTTTTGATCTCCAATAATTATCCAGATAAACATATTGTGTAGCTTCCATCCGCATATAATCGATAGTTGAATTTAAAATATTGCCATTAAGCAATCGATAACTTTTGGATTTAACAGACTTTTAAATTTTGGAACACATCGGATATCTCTAATTGTTAAGGGTATTCCCTGTTCTATATCCTAGCCAAACCCATTAAATATTCGCTTCAACTTTGATTGTTTTATTCTCTATTGTGATTAGGGATAGATAAACATTTAACCATTTAGATTTATATTAGTGGCATTTATCTCAAAGATAAGCGTTAAATATAATGTAGCCAGCAAAAGTATCTGATGAATGCAAAAGGTGCAAAGAAAAGATGCAATTTACAGTTTTCAATTTGCTACGGAGCAAAGATGCCTGCCTCAACAGAAGAAGAAGAAGGAGATGCAGCAGCAAAAGGAGGTGCAAAAGGAGTAGAAGAAGAACTAATTGCAACGACAAAGTATAAAATCGATGAAGCAAAAATATAATGAAGAACGAACAACTACAACAACAACAACAGCAGCAGATAGATTCAAGCAAGAAAAAAAGACGAAGAGAGAGGGAAATGGAGATGGAGAGAGAGCGAGCGCAGAAAAAATTACATATGGATGGACAGAGAGAGCGAGAGAGAGGCGAATGCGCGTTAAACAAATTGCAACAATTTTTACCCACAGAGCAGCAGCAGCGGGACAGGGAGAGTAGGGGCCGGGGCCAGCCTGTTGGCCTGCTGCCTACAGACACACACACACACACACACATAAACATACACACATATATATATCAGAGACACAAACACACACATATGCACATTAAGCAAGCAAGCAACGTGGGCGCCTACAAGTGGGTGGGTGGCGGGTTAGGGGGGTAAGGGGAGGCAAGGGCTGCATGCCAAACAAACAGTGCAAATTGCCAAAAAGAGAGCGCGCACACCATGCACAAAAAGAGAGCGGGAGCAGAAGAGTGCAAAAAATTGAGAGCGTGCATTTGTCGGCAACTGTCGCTCTTTCTATCTTGCGCTCGGTCTCTCTCTGTCTCTCTCTCTCGCTCGCTGACTCCCTCTCTCTTTTGCTGCTGGCTATTGGCACTGAAGAAGACGAAGAAGACAGCTGCCGGTAATCAATATTGATGATAGCAGCAGCAGCAAGCAGGCAGCAGCCGAAGCAGCGACAGCGACTGCGACTGCGGCCGCAACGAAGATAAAGAGCAAAAGGGAAAAGGTCAAAGTGAAATGCAAATCAAAGAAAAAATACGCGATAAAAACGAAAATTAAATGCAATTTAATTAAACGAAATAAATATATAGGAGAAAGAGAGCGAGCGGGGGAGTGAGTGAGAGCGAGATAGAGAGCGTATGCAAGAAATGAGTCATGAGACGGCGCGTCGGAGGAAGTAGTGCAGCAGCAAACAAAGAAGAAGAGGAGCAGCGAGAAGAGCAAGAGCAAAGCAGAGGCCAAAAAAAAGGAAGACAAAAGATATTGCATATCCAAAAGATACCAGCAACTGCAACTGTAAAATAAATCAAATCAAACAAAATAAATAAAAACGAAAAAGAAATAGTAAAAAAAATAGATAAACGGAAAAGAAATAATAAAATAAAGACAAAATAATAATAAAAACAGAAATAAATAAAATCGATTTAAAAACCATTAAGTAATTTGTTTAAATCGATAGCACACCGTTTTATAAATCGAATATAAATATAAATAAAGCTAAACAACACACAGCTAATAAATAAATAGATCGTATTTCTAAACAACAAAAAATTCTGCCTTGACAAAAGATAAACAAGAAAGTCAGAGCCAAAAATCGCAGACTCGATTGAAATATGAGACGAAATGAAAGACATTAAAGCCAAGCTTGCAACTATGTGGCATGTAGCATGTGCCAAATGTCAACAATAACAATTGCCTTCTGCCTTCATCTGTTCTCTGATTCAAGGTTAATTTCCAGAACTGTTATTGCAAATTAAATAAGCCTAGAACTTTTCAATCTTCTAGAAAAAATATTAAACATAAATAAACATTTCTTATTAAAGCAAACTGATTTTCTTTTAATAGAAAACTAATGCAGCTGACTCAAATATTATTGAATAAATATATGAAATATCTTATAATATAAAGCTATTATATAGCATAAACTAAAAGAAAACAATAAGCCTGAAAACTCCTATCGAGGAAACTTGTATTTACTCCCCCTTGTGACTAACATAATCATTTGTAGCGCTGAGATAAGTAATAAACAAAGAAATAATTAATGAATACAAAAATAAACTAAGCTTTTTTGCTATTGGAATCTTCATCAGAAATTATAGAGAAACAAAAAAATTGAAAGTTTTCTCGAGTTGAAAAAGATGTATAAATTCTGACAATATACGAGTATAAAGCGAAATTTAAGAAAGCATTGATCAAATATTACAACTTTATCATCAACAAATTGAAAGCTTTCTCAACTCTACAATATTTATAAACTATAGTAATACTATAAGCAACTTACGATTTTTGAATATTTAAAACTGTACCAAGCAAATAAAAAATCACTGATATTCCGTTTCTCATATAATTATTCATTCCCCGGTTTAGCGGGAATGCACTTGAAAAAATTCCCTCAAAAATACTACACAAACTCGATTCGATTTTCAACATCTTCCAATATGCACTCACTATCAATGAGGGGAGGGGGTATGAAAGGGGGGCAATAATATACCGCAATAGGCTTATCCAACTGGACAAGATTTAGTCATCGTCTCATTTTACCTTATTGGGAAATCGGAATTAGAAACCGAATCGGGTTTTAATTTATTTTCAATGTAAAAAAGTTGATTAAACTAATAAAAAGGGGGGGAGAAACAATTGCAATGGCAATAAACTGGAGTGTAAACAATGCGCCAAACAGCTGACTTTTTAGTTATAAACAAAATGACTTAATTGCGTTGCCAGCTGTTTTTCTGCTTCTTGCTGAACAACAACAACAACAAAGCAAAAGCCGCTGTAAATCCAATCAGAAAAAAATCTATACTCACATACATGTGTGCGTGTGAGTAAGACAGCAACAACAAAGCGAAAAAAGGTACAAAGTGCAAATATTGCCAACAGCAACAAGAACAAGAAGAAGCATAGGCAGAAGAAGAAGAACAACAACAACAGCAGCGAAAACGCAGCGAAAGTGAACGAAAATTGTAACAGCAACAACAACAGCTGAAAGGATGGGCGACGTCAACGTCGACGCAGGGCAGCGACACACGCACGCCAAAACACACAACACGCACACATAGAAACTTGGCCACATTGCAGTTAATTATTAAATTCTTTGGTCACATTTTGCACATAATTTTTTGTTTATTATACATTTGTTTTTGTTGTTTTGCTTTTCTATCGATTTGTTGCACTGTGCAGCAGCGACTGCGACTCCGACGCCAACCGCGACTGCATTTTGTTAAATCAAAAAACTTTATTTAATTGTCAAAACAAACTAACTTGCAAAGTGTCAGCAGCTTCCAGTTTTTCATGCATTTAAATTCAATGAAATTATAAAGAAAACTGAACGAAGAAATATGTTCAATTTTCGTTTTGCAACTACACAAAAAAAACTCAGACAAAAGGAAACAAATTTGACGTGAGCGAGAGAGCAGCAAGACCAGTGTGCGAGAGAGCGTAAATGAAGAGAGCGCTCAACACACACACACACACACAGGCACACATATGTAGCACTCGTAGCGCGTGTGTGTGTGAGCGAGAGAGAGAGAGCGTTAAGTAAACGAAGCTCGTGCAAAGCAGATTTGCAAAAATCGTAAAAAAAAAATTTTTTTTGCAAAAGCCAAAAAAAAAATGAGCGAGAAAAGACAAAGCCACTTTAAACATTCAACAACAAGGGGCATTAAACAATTTAGCGCCGACGTCTCCAACTGAAAAAAATTACATTTTTTCACCACACACACACATAGAGAGAGCGAGGCACACACACACACATAGAGAGAGCGAGGCACACACACACACACATACACACATATGCACATTAAGAATCGTCGGCGTCCAGCAACAAATTAGTGCTTTAATAGTTTCGATAGATTTCAGTTGAGGGCTTCACATAGACACACACATATAGCGAATTTTATGCTTGTTGTTGTTGTTGCATTATTTGCTACCGTTTCTTATTCAATTTGCACGCACACACACACGCAGACACACGTATGTAGAGACACGCACACACTAACACACATGCGACTCACTTTACACATTTTTCTTATACGGCGCTGTGCTCGGCTGTGTTGGTGTTTGTTGTGTGTGCAACGAATTCGATTTTGGTTGATTCTCTTTTGTTGCCCCGTAACACGACGTTTGCTTGCCATTTAGTTAATCATGCTGTAGCATTTCGTTTCTTTTTTTTATTTGTTTTGTTGCTATTTTCGAATTACAAACTTTTCACCTTGAAATTTTTACGGCAGGCTCGCGAACGGTCGACAATTTGTGGCGGTCGGGCGATACACGCTCGCTGCATTGCAACACTGACTCTGCGCGCAGTGTGACCGCTCAATCGAAACTGCAAAAATATTCCAAGAACTCGAAAGCGGACCAAGCAATTCTCGCAAATTTCCCAAAAGTTGAGTACATTTTGCAGATTTTGCAACACTTGTATTTTTTTTAAAAATTTTAATTCATCAAAGATATTTTATTATTAATTAATTATTAATTATTATTGTCAGCATCCATTAATTCAAACTGTTACCATATTTATAAGTAAGCATTTAAATATATAAATATATACATATGCATATTTAATTAATTATAGAGAAATAATTTTGTAATTACTTTATTTGTCACTTTAAATGTAACAATTTTAACATATTCATCAAAATAAAGTATCATTTATCGTTAATTATGAAATTTTTTATAATTTAATTTAATTTGTAGATTATTACGGACTTTTAAATAGTCCGCAAAATATCGCAAGCCATGCGTGGCATATCGATATGAGCTGTCCCTTAGATCTATCGATAGTTGTTAAGCCGCTGCGTTCGGTTAGTGCAACTGTTGGGCAACTGCTCACAACCGTTCAGCGCCGCCAACCGTTGTGCATTGTGTTGGGTTGCTAAGCATTTCGGTTACATTTCAAAGTTTCGTTGAGTTTCCATTAGAAGTATATCACACATTAAATGTGAATTATTTTCCTCAAACAATTTGCAATATATAAAAACAAATCACGCTAATGATCGCCAAAAGCAACCCTCAAATAATTATTTCTTATTTCCAGCTGACCAGCGAACGTGCTTTGGCTTAGAACTAAGCCCATCTAATCTCAGACACGTTTCCCTTTGAAGACTGCAGCCACCCCTCCCACCCTCTCACCCGAAAAAAACCCTCAGCAAAGTCACATTTAAATTGCAACGTAGCGTAGCAGAGAAATAAGAAGAACAACAACGAAACCTGTCAAAAAGCAAGCAAGGATGAAAAAATGCCCGAAAATAAATGCGAAGCTTGCTGGACATGTTTTTCTGCGTAATTAGTGCAGAAGACCAATACACAGTGCAGCCCTCACACCCGTCCGAAAAATCCCCCCCTCCTCATTTCTTCCTAATTTCCCTTGCAACCCTCAGCTCGAATTCAGCTCGAAGGGCAGCCGAGCGTATTTTTCTATGCCTGGCAAGTCCCGTTATTTCCCTTTACTCGTTCTTCTCGCTCGTTTCGCATTTTTGCTTTCTTTAACAATTTCCATTTGATTGCATTTCGACGCCGGTAAGCAACACACACACACACACACACACAAATGTATAGACACTTGGACAGCATTCATTAGGGTGACCAGCGTCCAGTTTGGCCTAAGCTTAACTGTCATTTCCATAAAATCCCTCAGCAAGGAGTGTGGGTGGGTGAGGGGGGGGGGATGGTAAAGCGTAGTAGGAAGCAGCGACAGGCAAAAACACACGCACACACACGCACAGACACACACGCACAAAAAGACAAACAAACACTCAACGACAGACGTATGCAAAACTTTCTCTTTGCATTTGAATTCCTACGCTCCCTCTACCTCTACCCCTCCCTCTCCCACTCTCTCTCTCTCTGTCTCACTCTGCCTGCCTATAATTATGAAGATGAATGTTCTTATTGCTTTTATATCCTTTGCGTGTGTGTTTGTGTGTGTCTGTGTGTTTGGTAGTTGCCGACATTCTCTATTAATAATGCTTTCGGTCACACTCTGCATACATTCGTTGAACATTTGCTGTTGTTGCTGTTGTTGTTGCTGCTTTCGCCCATCTCCCATTACGAAAAGTTTGCGTTGTGGCGCACAGTGGGACAATATCGATTGGAAAATATAATTATTATTGTTGTTATAAATATTATTATTAATATCAGATAATTTTATAGAAATCTAGATAGAGAACTATAATGTTCCTAATTGTTTGTAGAATAATAATACATAAAATGTGCATATCAATGTGGCGCATGCATGTAAAAGTTATGTCCACACATGCACATACAGCAACTGCAGTTATGCAAACTCAACTAACTGCAATAATTTCAGCTCTTCTTCTTTGTCATCTTCTCCATTTACATCCGCCCACATTTACCTTGTGAGTTCAACGATTGTGCAACTACTAAAATAAGCTTAACAGCATCAGGAGAGTTTCTCCCCATTCTGCAGATCTGCTTTGGTGAGCGAAAATTCCAATAGCAAATTTCCCAAAAGAGTTCTGGAGCGTAATTACCCGATGGGCATTTCTAAGTAAATGTCCCAGAAGCGTTTAGCATGGATATTAACCGTATAATAAAATATACATATAAAGAGAAATTGCTGTGGTAATTAAGAGCAAGTTTAAGCTTTGTATGCAGCTACAAATCGCATCAAGCAAAATGACTTACAAAATTTGATATATTTGCTTTGCAATTTGCGGTTAACATTTGTCACACACTCTGCTACCACTGTGCGGAACGCTTTAGTTCTGCCTGCGCGTGCAACTAGCGACCAATGCTGCTGCTGCTTCTTCTTCTTAGCACGCGTCGCCGCCGCAGCAATAATAAAGGAAAATCCGACAGGATGCTAATGCGTATTTAGTTATTTAGTTTATATATGTGTGTGTGTGTGTGTGCGAGGGGGATGGACGGATGGTGGAGGAGGGGAGGGGAGGGGGAGGGGTATTAAGGACTTGAGGCGTTTGTGTTTGTTTTATGTGCTGATACAATTCGTACATGTGTGTGTGTGTGTGTGTGTGTGAGTTCTTAGCTCTCCCCTGAAATATTTGCATATTATCGATTTTGGACGAAAAATAAACCACATTTATTATCGGCAAACAGCGCTCGCTGCGAAATTAAAATTATATTTCGGCAATGAAATATATAACAGAAAAATATATACATAAATATAAATGAAGGGTCCCCTTAAGCTAGTTTGTTCAGTTATTGACCGCTATTGCATATTTATTAATAATAATACATTTTTATTATATTCGTTTATATCACAAACAAAGAAATATTATTTTAATTACTCAAATCGCAAACAGCAAGGAAATTCTACAGAAACATAGAAAAAATTATTTTCATTATATTACTAGATTAAAAAATTATTTTCTAATAAATTAATGTAGGTCCATTTAATATCCGAAAACAGCTGGGAAATTAGACAATTTTCTCAGTAAGGAAAGGCTTAAAAATAAATATCATTTAAAGAATTAGATTAAATTAAAATAATTCGAATTCATCAGCTGGGAAATTAGGATTTTCTCAGTTAATTGTTTATACTCCTGAAATGTATATAAATTAATATAATATTTAAATAAATAAAAAATAAATTGAATATGGTTTTTTATATATGAACATATTTAAAAAAAACTTTTTATCCTTTAGTTTATAAGCACCACAAATTTGGGCTCGATTCCCGCTTAAAATCGAATACAAAAAAGACCCTTCCTGAATTTTAGCATATTTTTTTAGGACATGCGAGGCCATCATTGATTTAACTTAAGTAGCTTTTAAGCTTAAAACGGGGAAGAAGAAGATGGAAAACTAAACTAAACTAAACAATTCGATTTGCGAGCTGTTCGAAATTCGACACGAAACGTGGCCAAAAACAACCAAGGACAAAATGGCACAGCCGAAGGACCTAAGCGGATTTCGACAATTTAAATAGAATTTTGTTTTCTCGGTTTTCTGTTCCTTTTTTTTACTTATTTTTTTTTTTATTTCTGGTTTTTATTTTATACATTTAGAGGGCAAAATGTCAAACATAAAACGACACGGGTCCAATTAGATTTCGCCAAGGCACACAAAAATACAAGGAATACAACAAGAAAAAAACCACCCGAAAGCAACGCCCACCGCCCACCGCCCCCAACCTGTAAGTCCCTTCACCATCCTGCCAGCATTTTTGAACAGTTGGCATACAAGAAATAAAAACATGGGCCACAGGAATTATGAAAAGTAATGAACTGAAAATCGAATTCGAATTGTTTGACTGAACTTTGCCTGGGGGAACAATTACCAACAACAAAAAACACACACATAATAATCCTAATAAGAAGAGGAAGAACACATCCTAAATACTTAATATGCCGCACAATTTGCCAATCAGTGGCAACATATCAAGTGCATGTGGCACTTGGAAGGGGAGTAGTGCTTGGAATTTAGATATTACTTGTAATTTGCGTGTACTTCAAAAAATATGCTAGAATTAGCAATAAATACATATATATATATATATATATATATAATATATATATATGCATAATGTGTATAATATATCTAAAACAAGTTTATTGTCTTTTATATGATCTATTCTGAATTTACTCTCCGCAACCCGAAGCGACCAAGTCGAGGTTGACCAAAGTGGAGAATAAAACCAAAATAAATTTATTTCTGAACAGAAAACATGAATCAATTTTATGATTTGTGGCTAAAATAGATTCCTTTTATCTATATTAAAGAAATATAAATTAAAAAAATTTATTTACTTTTAATTAAGTCAAAAATCGTTTCTTAATCTTTGCTTGTTTTTTATCTTTATATTTTCTGTCAGCTCTTGTAAATCCTCATTGTGAATTTGAACCTGATTTTAGGTAGGTAATAATTGTTATTTAAGGCATTTTCTTTCTATGAAATCTATATGTTATATTATTCTAATGCTGATGATTTAGGAGCAGCAATTGGGTTAAGTTGTTAACCAAAAAAGATAACTTCTTGAACGATATCTTTCAGTCGATTTTGAGTATTGAAGCTATGTGATTCGATTCAGTTGACTCTGGCTACAACAAAAGCAGAAATATATATTCCAAGTTAGACTTAGAGAGTTATATATACATATATATATATATATATATATATATATATTATAGCGACTCATCTAGTGATGTTGATCAAGAATGATCTGCTTTCTCAGGCCAAGGATATCGCAGTAAACTTAAACAACTTATGATAAAGTTGGTCTAGTACTATTAAATATCCAAACAAGCCACAAAAAATACCCATAAATAAAGTGCAAATAATATAATAAATAAAGCTAAACAAATGATATAGAATAGAATGATATATATTAACAAAGTAGCCCATCGATAAGCAGACAACTTTTAAGTTGAAGTTTGAAATTTCTGTATTAGCCCAAAATCCAAGTGAATCGAGAATGCATCGCTGGTTCTTTGCCACAGAGCGGGAGGCGTGTGCACCACTAAAGCCGGAGGATGCCGAACCCAAGCAGGAAACGCAGAATCAGAAGGATATAGTTAAAGAAATTATATACACCGATTTCCCATTCTGTGTGAAGGTGAAGAAGGTGTTGCAAGGTAACGAATGCGTTGCAATTAGTGGCAACTGTGATGCGCTCGGCAATTGGCAGCCCAACCGGGTATATCTGATGCAAGCCGTCAAATGTCAAGGTGAGACGCACTGTTGTTGCCACACATTTGGGGCAACTGTGCGCATACCGCGCAACAAAGATGTCGAATATCGCTACTGCATCGTCGGCTACGATCCACTGATCGAGCAGGATATTATTATCCGATACTGGGAAGTAATGCCAAGACCAAGGCTAATCCGCACCTGTGATAATACTTTGAGGTTATGTGAGATTTTCGGGAAGCACGCAGAATTTGGCGAGGAATCGCGAGTCGATCGGGGCTGGGCAACCGTTGAGACAAATGTACAATTTAAGATCTTCAATGCACCTTTTGCTTGGCTGCAACAGCCGCGGAGATTGTTGCACGTGCACCTGCAACCGATGTACGAACTGGAGCCGACTGAGTGTCGAGTGCGCGCCAGTGTTGAGCAACCCTTGCGACTGACCACAGTAGAAGTGTTGCCAAGCGAATCGAGTCGCAGCACAACACTGGCCTTCGCCGAGGTGGCAAACTTGAAATGCAGCCAACGTTTGCATTACCAAGCAACGAGTGGCGCCCGCTGTGGTCCCGACGATCTGCAGCTATATCACTGCACCATAAGGTATCCCGAGCAGACCCTATATCGTCTCGATCTGTACACGTATGCGCACAAGGCAGCTGCCGATGAGCCAGCCTATCATTATGGCTATGGCTTTATTAGGGCCGAACAGCTGATCAACTCTGAGGGACAGTTGCGCATCAAGGTCAGCTGTGCCTCAACGCATCGGCCTCTGATTGAGATGTGTGTGAGATACTTGATAATACGCCCCCTGGCGGCGATTAGGTGCAACTTGAGCTGCAGCTTTGCGCGTTATTGGCGGGCGCAGAGAAGTGCCTTGGATATCGGTCATCGGGGCACGGGGAATACTTATCGATTGGCGGCGAGTGTGTATCGCGAGAATACCCTGTATGCCTTCAAGCAGGCCGCGTTGCACGATGCACATCTCGTTGAGCTCGATGTGCATTTGACGCAAGATGCTCAGGTTGTGGTGCATCATGATCATGTTTTAAGGTTCTCGCTGGCTTCTGCGGCATGTGCGGAAAAGTTACTCGAAAATGATTACGATGTGTGGATCTTTCCACATGAGCATTTCAATCGCTTGCAACTGTTGGCCATGGGCGGCGTTAAGCGGGGGCAACACCTGGTGGTGCCCCTCGAGGCATTTACCTACGAGCAGCTGAGACTGGCGCAACCACTGCGCTTTGCGGCCAGCAACAGTGGTGCATGTGGCACGGATTGCGATTTAACGGATCAGTTGCCATTTCCGTTGCTCAGCGATGTCTTCAGCCACGAATTGTCCGACAAACTTGGCATTTGCATCGAGTTAAAGTGGCCCCAGCAGGTGAGTCGTCGCCGCTGGGAGGGGGATGGTTTCCGGCCCACTTTCGATCGCAATTTCTACGTGGACACCATACTGGAGATAGTCTTCAGATTGGCGGGCAAACGTCGCATTATCTTCTCCAGTTTCGATGCGGACATCTGCGTCATGTTGCGCTATAAACAGAATCTGTATCCGGTCGCCTTGTTGCTGCTGCATGCGGAGCAGCCCGTCCAGTTTTTGGATCAACGGGTCAGCAGTTTGGAGAATGCCGCCAATTTTGCATATATTATGGAGTTTTTCGGGCTGAATTTGCACAGCGGTTGGCTGCTGAAGCAACCCTTGAGCCTGGGTCTGATCAAGGATCTGCGCATGCAGCTGATTTGCTGGGGACCCGATAACAATGACGAACTCATCCGCAGCAAACTGAAGCGTTATGGAGTCGTTGCAGTCGTCTATGATCGCATCGATCAGTTCGATCAGCAGCTGGGCGAGCAATTACAGGGTATCGTCTGCTGCATCGACTCGATGGCAACCCGAAACTATATTCGCAGATTGCAGGACGAGGAGCGACAGCTCAAGTGTGGCAAGAGGGAGTGGAATGTGGAAGAGGCAGGATCACTGCGAGGAGAGTAAGAGAAAGTATCGAGGATTGTATTCAGTTTTAAGTAAAATTATGTCAAGTACAATTTATTTACATTTATTTCTTTCAATATTCAATATCGACTAATACAATGAAATACTAACAACAATATGTCGATTAAGAGGAGTCTATCAGAGAGAGATATACCATTATATATTATTATCATGGCAAAAAGAAAGAAACACTTGAGTTTAAAACTGGGTCTAATAGTTTATCAACTTGGCAGAAGATCATTTTTTGTTGTACTCCAACATAATATTTGACTATTCAGAAAATTTGAAAATTTGCAGAATTTATCCAGAGAACAAAAAATGATCAAAATATGTCCAAGATTGAAAGATTGAAAGTTTTTGTGTCAGTCCATCAATACTAAGAAAAAGAACTGCTTAAAAATTGCTCACAATGCAAAACTAAATAAAAATGGCTAACTGAGACTTACCAAAGATTGTATAATTTATATCAACCCGTCTTCAATAAATGGCTTAAAAACATTGCAAACACAATAGAAAAATGTGTAAAAAAAAGACAAAGGGAGAGAAAAATATTTGGCCAGATTAAAATGATGCCAGATTCAAAAGAAATCCCAAATTGGCAATTGTATTTCGTTCATCCGATATCGAAGACGAGCATAAATCTAGCGGCTCAGAGCTGAATTTTGCTGTAAATGCGAAAACTGTTTATTTTTATGCGTTTTCAATGCCAAAATGGCAAGGAAATGCGCCAATGAATGGAAAGCAATTTCCATTTCGAGAAGGAAAGCAAAAAAAGAAACAAAAACAAGGAGACAAATCCCCAACAGCGATTTGACCATTAAAATTATACCCACAGGACACGGCCGCATAAAAAAAGGACTGAGGGAGGGGCAGGGGCAGGGGCAGGGGCAGGGTACACTCTGTTGCTGATGCTTGAATATGAAATTGTGTGGAAATGAGCAGAAACAGGAAAATGGGCATTGGAAAGTGCGAGCGATACAAGAAATCCAAGTCGAAAACGATTCCAAAAGAGTTTTTCTTTGGCTTCTTTTTCCTCCTTAATTTTTTTTTTTTGGGCACATTTGTGTTCTCGTTAACTTGCCACTTGGCAAGAGGCAAGGGAGTGAAGAGAGTGAGGGGGGGAGGGGAAATAGTACTATTTTCTTACGTGTTGTCTGGTCATATTTTAGAAACTAATGTGACATTTCGATTATTCGATTGGATTTAATGTGTTTTATGAGTTTTACACGTTCCAAGCGTGCACCACTCTCTCTATGTGTGTGTGTGTGTGTGTGTGTGTGAGGGTTGTAACTTAGGACGGAGGTGTGGGTAGGTGTGTTGGACATCAGCATTGATACACTGCCAAATGAAAGGGGCGTGTTCTCTGCAGATAGCGCGCAATTTACGAGTGCTTAATTTTAATGAGTTTAGAAATGAGCTAATTTCAAATAAAAAAGATCAATAAAAAGAAAAAGCTTAAGCCAAATCAAATAAATTCAACTAAACTGAATATTTTACTTTGGGAATAATTCCTGTGAGAGCTGTCTAATTTAGAAAAAATAATATAATATAGTAATAAAGCTCGACTTAAAGAAATCGCTTTATAATAAAGTAGTCTGATCTGGCCGACTCTAAAGTTGCTAATTCTTTATTCTGGTTTAAGTTGGTTTTTAACTGAGAAAAAATATGGGAAAAAAACAGACGAACTATGGGACATGATTGTACCTTTAAAAACAGTTGATAAAACACTTTCTTATATATTATATATTTATGAGATTGGTTGTTAATATATTAAAACATTTTTAACTAGTTCTAAAAGAGGCAAAGATGTGTAGAAAATCAGAAATCAAAAAGTAAATTGATTTTAAATCAATTGAAAATATGTATTTTTGATTAATGATAATGAATATTTATATGCTTAATTGCTTCACCTAAATAATACTTAACTGTCAATTTACGAATTTTAATACTTAGATACTTTTGAAACAATTACAGTCCATAGTTAAATAGATATTTGAATCATATTTATAATAAGTAAATCTTTAACTGAAAGTTGGCATTTTCTAAATCGAAATAAAATATGCTTTTCCAATAGTTATTTCTATATTTTAAGGCCTTATCTAATATCTATAAAAATAGCGCTACTTTAACACTAAATCCCACCGCTGACCCCTCTCTTCCCTCTCATCTGACACTTTTTTCATAAGCATTCATTTTCACTTCACTTTCACGTTAGTAACAAGAGGGGGTGAGGTGGGGTGATTGGGGGGAGGGGGTGGTAAAACTGTAACTGTTCAGTGGATTCTGGTTGCTGGATGCTGGATTGTAACTTTAACTCATTTGTATGCCAAACAGCAACAGAACTGAAAGTTTTTTCATGTGCTCACGCCCCCCCTCCGCCCACACCTCACCCTCTCTCCACACATCTTGGGTTTTTCTTGCCTCAACTCCGCACTTATTACTTATTACTGGACACACACACACAAGCAGAGGGGGATAGAGAGAAAAAACCCTAGACATGTGAGACATGGAAATTCATCATCAAAAATGAATAATGTCTACACTTAATGCGGAGAATATCCCTTCTACTCACACCCAGAACTAGGATTGGACACTGAATACAGAACTCGAGACATTCTGGACATTCAGGATATTCGGGATAAGCAGCATCAGCATCCACATCCACATCAGTATCAGCATCAGCATCAGCATCGCACCCTGAACCCAATTCGCACCCCATCAAAAAAGGCCGGGCGTGAAGCCAAAAACTACAAAGCAAAGGGGGACAACTCTATGATGAGGGCTGAGGGTGTGTGGGTTGTGCGGGGGAGGGTGTGTTTTGCTAAGGCATCTACTTTCGACACTGCGCAGAAAGGTTGCTTGAATATTAATTGTAAATATGTAGAAGAGCCGAGCAAAAAAGGAGAAAAGGCAACAAATGTGCAAACTTAGAAATGCAGGCGACGTGCAAGGACATGTACAGAACACGGCACACACACACACACAGACACAGACACAGACACCGAACACCGAACAAGGACATGCAGCGTGTTGCGTGGGAGGGAAGCGTACTTGTCCGAGTCTAATAGATTTTGTTTGGGGGGTAGAAACGATGGATATCCATAGGCTGGTGCTGTCAAAAGGAAGCTGGCTAAGATAGTCATCTGAAGTCTGAATTAGAAGACGAATTCGAGTTCGAAATCGAAATCGAATTGGATGTCATTTTCGAATGCGCTACTTGGGCGTTGCGAGGAAGACTATATCCATAGAAGAAGAGATATTTTTTTATATTAAAAGCAGGCTGTCAAAGCAGAACCGGAGTTGTGACTTTACCAATTGTAACTTGGAAATTTATATATTTTTAAATTCGAGTTATAGAAACCGATATTGTTATCGATATTATTAGGGAAAGAAACCTTAGCAAACAATTATTATAAAGTAAACACAAAAAAATCAGGCAAATCGACTAAGAGTTATCCTATTAAAAGCATTGATGGTTTGCTGAAATTGCTGGTTGTCTTTTATTGCTGTCGAAAATCGATATTGATCGATATTCGTGACATGTGTGCAGTTATCGATACAATCAAAGCAACTCGATATCCGTATGGAGAGCGAGAAATTATAAATCAAAGTCTTTACCTCTTAGACAGACAGACTCGAATGTTGAACAAGAATATATATATTTTATGCTTTCTTCGACATGTCAAATAATTGTACACAATGGCCTAAAACCCTTCTTCACATTTTTAATGGGTTTAGTGTATTAAAAGAAAAGATAATTGTGTTTCTTGTGTCAACTAAAATGCACAACTTTTGTAGCGCAACAACCCCCAAAAAGAAAAGTGCCGGCAAAGCGTCAAAACAATTTCGGAACTTATGATTATTTGCAGGACCTTAACCCTCAGCCTGAGTTTGATAAATATATCAATTTGATGGGCAGACTGCAATT
Organism: Drosophila macrothrix; assembly: GCA_035042055.1. Taxonomy (NCBI): domain Eukaryota; kingdom Metazoa; phylum Arthropoda; class Insecta; order Diptera; family Drosophilidae; genus Drosophila; species Drosophila macrothrix. The sequence goes on along the minus strand of JAWNLX010000124.1, from coordinate 7,117,985 downwards.
GTGCTCAGAGCAAGCCAAGCTAAGAGCAGCGTCTGCTCTTCAGATTAAATAGAGACTTGAACTTGTAATTTATATACTTACTATATACAGTTGAACTTGTAATTTATATATATATATAAATATATATAGTTGGTTTCAGTTTAATTTGGTGTTTTTTCTATCGTTTTTTTGGTTTTGGTGATTGCTGTAGCGTTGAAATTTAATGAGCTTTGAAATTGATTCGATTGTGTCTAATTTAGTTTGAAATCGAAATCGAAAACGAAAACGAATCGAATGCAGCCTAAATTGTCGTATCTAGTCGTATCGTAATGCCACCGATAAATAATGTGCAATTAATATGTAACACGTTAGTCGCCTCAACTCTGGTTAATGGGTTCTAGCCAACTGCGGACCATCGACTTTCCGTTCTGGCCATTTGTCAATTTTGATGGGCGTGCGAGTGCCATAAAAAAGCGCCAAGACCCCCCAAAAAAAGAAATGCAGCTAAATCAATGGGGACAGTGTGGCTTAATCGACTCGCAGATGCTCTGTTATCAGCTAAAAATAGCCATTGTTTTGATTACCAGATCGTAACAGATATAAATTTCAGAATATACAGGTGGAGATAGAGTAGAAATTTATACAAGTAAAAATAAATCACAATTGAAGCTGAGTCTTCTAAAATGCATTGGCAAAAAAATGATGAATTTCGATAAATTTAAAATTGTGAATCTTGAGACAAGAATTTTAATTAAATAATTCTACTTCCAAATTAGATATAAAGTCTCTAATTAAAAATGAGTAATAAGAAGAGAACAAAGTAGGCTTAAGATTATTTATTCCAAATTAATTGTTTACTTAAATTAAGAATCTATTCTTGATCTGTTTTCTATATTTATTTTCTGCTAACTGTTAAGTTCTCCGAGTTAAAACTTCTTCCATATGTTACACACCCATTCAGATATTTACTATACCTCTCTGACATGTTCTATCTGTCTCTTTAACCATTCTCTGATTACAGGGTATACGGAACCAACATGAAATGGTACAAAACTAAGCCCAAAACTCCGTATAAATCACCATTAAAAAAACGGAACGCGTTCTGCGACACAAGTCACATAAAATAAAATTAACTTAAAAAGCAAATTCACCAGATATATATATTTTATGTGCAACGCTGAGTGTCCGGTATGCCCCGAACATCCTGAATGTCCTGAATGTTCGGCTCGGGTGTCCAGCTCATAATTCAAGGCGCTAATCCTTTAAATAGGACATTCATGTTATCCCCATTCATGACCATTAAAATAAAATTTATATCAATAAAATTTAATGCCCTTTCTTTTGGGTTACATGCCCCTCCCTCCCTCCCCCCACTCCTTGCCCAAATAAAAAACATCCTCACAATGTCCTTCATATTGATATTTATGATATTTGCAAGGCATTATAACTCTTATTGGATTTATAGACGTGAAAATGTCACTCTTCCCACACGCTTACTCTTGTTATTGTAATCTATGTAGGCTCACAGCGAGTGTATGTGTGTTGTGTGTGTGCGTGTGTTGTGTGTGTTGTGTGTATGTGAGGCAATTGAGTTAAGATTGGTTCCAATTGGATTGAGTATCGCATAGAGTACTGTCAGGTCTCCAAACTAAAATAAGCAGATATTTAGATACTTTGATATTATTCTTAATTTGAATTTAAACATTTTATTTCAGCACTTTTCAATGCTGTAAATTATAAAAGTTTCTTCTTTTTAGTTTTTCTTATATATTTTATATTATTAAGAAATGCATGGCTAAAAAGTAGAGATGCAAACAGGCATTTTTGGAGCAAATAAGTAGAATCAAGTAGAAATATCGTATGTCTTTTAAAAGTAGTTTAAATTAACCTTTAAACCATCTAAAATGTTTGCATATATATAACAAATATAAATATTACAACTAAAATGCTAATTTTAGAGTTGCTGGTATCGTTTGCAAACTCGAAAATTGTTTTAAATATAATCTGAAATTTGCAAAAGAAAATCCCTTTTTTGGAAATATACTTTTTTAATATTAAGGTGAGTTACTATCCTTAATGCTCAACTATAAACTCAAAATACACACATAAAATAGATTTAAAACATTTGAAAAATGCTGGCTACGCCTCTGAGTTGAGTTAAGCTCCACATTTAATTCGTTGTGACTATGCTGTTTGCAACTTGTGGCAACAGTATTTAACCCCTTTGGACACAGCTGGAAACCCATATATCATCTTGCCGCTAACCGCATTTAACGGTGTCTCAACTGTCAGTGACTGAAACATTCATAATTTCATCGAAATTAATATGAAATCAATCAAGTGCTATCCGCATTCACATTCACATTCACATTCGCACTCACATTCGCATTCATTTCTGCCGTATCATGCGCGGGTTAAGGTTAATGAAAAAGTTACGCATTCTGTGAAAGCAGAAATGGGCGGTTTTCTGGGGGGTGTTCGAAAAAAAAAGAGTTGACAGAGTGCAAAAACGGATGACGACAAAAGCGCATGAATTTTTTTCTTTGTGGCATACATTTTTGTCATGCTCGTCAGTTGGCTGGAAGTTTCTTGGTAATTTGAGCGCGTCACACAATGGCCACATTAACCCCTTATCGCCTTATACAACCCCCCCCCCCCCCTTATCCTCCCACATATCTCATCCCCCCTTCACCCATTTACATTCCCCTCCCCGCTAACTGCGCAGCTCGTAATTAATCCTCGGCAGTCGTCGCTCTTTTCCATCCCCAACAAATATTCAGCAATTGCATGTTGTAAATTAGATTTTCGTTTGTCATGACAACCCTTGGCCCTGCACAACCCCCCTCCAGATCCTGCTCTAAGTTGCTAGTCAGGGTTGCAGCCAGCTCGTTGTTGAATGCAAAACGGTTTTTGGTCATTAACCTGTCTCGAGCACTTTGCAAACTTCGATTTCATTTGCAGTACAGCGAAATGCTTTCAACCAACTTTCAACCCCATGAATCAGGGTTTCCATCAGAGTTTCCACCAGAGTTTCCACCAAGTCATCGTCGTCTTACTCGCTGCTCGACGCCATCTTGGCATTGGCTTTGCCATTGGATTTTGCCGAACTTCTTAATGAACTTGAAGCGTTCGCTGGCCACAAAGGAGGGAGGTGATTGGGGGAATGGTGTGCGATATTCGCCCATCGCCTCACTTTGCGCACAAAAGGGTTAAGCAAGTGTTAATCGGTGTTCGAAAATGACTTCATCAATCATATTTGCAGCCAATGTCGAATATCATTTTGGCCATGAGAAGGGAAAAGCATAATTCTTGGGTTATACACAGTTAAATGAGCTAATGGATTGATAGTGTTCGAGGGAGAGAGTGAGAGAGAGAGAGAGGACAGAGTCAGAGAGATAGATTCAAAGAGGGGATAAGGTAGGTAGACAGATAGAGAGAGGTAGAGAGGATGAGAGAAAGAGAGAGAAAGAGAGATAAGTAAAGAGAGAAAGTGACATGAGAAAAAGAGAGAGAAAGTCAGAGCGTGAGAGGGATCAAAGTTGAGAGACAGTTGGAGAGAGTTGGAAAAGAGTATGAGAAGAAGATAGAAGAAAACAAGAGATGGAAAGATAGAAAGGGTAAGAGAGTGGGAAAAGGAGAGAGATAACGAGGGAGAGAGAGAGAGGGAGAGAGACAATGTTACAGAAAGAGAGGCAGAAAGAGAGAGAGAGAGAGGAGAGATATACAGCGTTAAAGAGATATGGAGGAATAGATAGACAAGTGGACAGAGATAAAGTGAAAAGCAAGACAAAGAGAGAGAAATGGAAAGAGAGACAGGTAGAGAGATGGGAAGATAGAGACAGAAAGACAGATTGAAACAGAATTAATAAGAGAGAGAGAGAGATAGTTTGACAGACGGAGGCAGGTTGGATGGGAGAAAAAGAGACAGACTGAAAGAGAAAGGTAATTCGAGAAAGAGAGATGGAAAGGGAGACAGAGTGAAATAGAGAGAGAGAGAGAGCCAGAGAGAGAGAGAGAGAGAGAAATAGAGAATGTGATAGTTTTGTTAAAAATGTTGCAAGTATTTTCCAGTTGGAAATATACGCCACAAAGAGATGCGCCTCTATTGATCTTAAAGGATAATCTTTTAGACAGCCAGGCAGCTATCAAAACCTAGCCAATCCACAGGAAAGTATGAAAATGAGTAGAGTTACTAAATAAGAAGAAATGAACAACATTATAATAATAATCATAATAATTATAATAATATCTGTCAGTTACAGTTCTCAGTTGACTAAATCATTTTTGATGGCCAAATAATTTGCCTTGCTTTGAGCAAGTTTCACTTTTGTTTCTCTTATTTTTTTGTTGTGAACTGCTGCTGGTCATTTGATTGAATGCTTTGTGGCAACTGTACTTTTAGGCGACTGGGCTGAGCCGATTGTTAGACCAGAGGGGGAGTGGCAGGGGGAAACACTTTCCCCAAATATTTATCTAGCCCATTTGGAATTGTATAAATTTTGAACGCTAGATAAACATGAAAAGAAAAATACAAACTTGCCACAATAAAACGAAACGAACGCTCTTCATCAGCATTGGAATTGAACTTTTGTTGCTTATTTGGTGTTGTTGTTGTTGTTGTTGTGCTGCTTCTTTATATGCAGGGGGCATGTTGACACAGGACAAATAAGACCATACACCGTGCCACACAACATGTATTCTCATGCTTGCCTCTCTCTTTTTCCTTTTCTTTTTTTTTTTTGTGTCCCTCTTGTGTAAATAAAATGTTACAAATTTTGCAAAAATTCGAACTGAAAAGATAAAGGGGAGGGGGGATGGGTGTGGGTGTGGGAGTGGGAGGGGGAGTGCTGCAAGGAGTGGGGCTGGCTGGGTGGTTTTCATTCCATGCTTGGCTGCACGTTGCCACTGATTGGACACATGTCAGCAGTGAAAAATCTGAGCTGAAAAATAAAACAGGTACAACAAGCAACTCAGCTGACACGTGTGTGTTGGTGTGTGTGTGTGTGGGTGTGGCAGTTACATTTTGCGCTAATAATGAGACGTTTATTTAAAGAAATTTGAAGGGCATTGTCTCGTGCCGGGTGCTGGGTGGGGGGTGGCGAAGGGGCGCTGGAAACTTGAGAAATTGCCAGCAAAAAAAAAAAACAAAAAAATAACGTGTTGTGCGTGTTTAAGTTGTGTGTGTGTGTGTGTGTGTGGAGTGGTGTGCGAATTGTGGAGTTGTTCTAGGAATTAAATCGCACAACGAGAACTTGTATGTCAAATTTGAAGGATTCAATTGAAAAGCGAAAACTTATGTTTCGAATTAAAAGTCTCCAGCTGAAATCGGTTTGTTTAAACAGGCTGTGGCTAAATCGACTTGGCTGTGCATGCTGATCAGGAATATATATATATATATACACTGAGTGGCATAGGAGATATTTACTTCTATCTGCTACACATTTTTCCGCAATTTCATTAGATCCTTTTAAAAAATCCAAGTTTTCTGTTTCTTATTTTTCAATCATTTTCAGTTTTGTTATCATTTGTTTATAATTTAATCAAAAACATTCTTATTTATCGTAAACGACTAAATACTATAATCTTAAGTATCAGTTGACATAATCAATGGTTCGCTCGGACTGACTACGAAGAAGTCTCGATTGCTCTTATCCAAAGTTCAAATTAAAAGCAGAAAAGGTGCAGAAGAGAGAGAGGGAGAAAGTGAGAGAGAAAGAGAGAGAGAGAGGGAGAAAGTGAGAGAGATAGAGAAAGACTGCTTTGAGTCGATACGTAAAAAGAAAGCAGAGAAATGGCTGTCAAATGCCACGCGCCACTTTGCCACTAATCAAAATGCCTTTTTAAATGCACAAGAAATCAACTTTGATTTAATTTGCTGCACACCCTTGTAATCCCCCCTTCCCCCTCCCGCCCTGCTTGCAACAGCCCTGCAGCAGCCAGCACCCCTCCCACATTGCTGCTTATCAGAGAGTCACAAATATGCGGCAAGCTCTGCCAAAGAAATGGGAAAATAAAAAAGAAATATAAAATACAAAAAGGAAAGTCAAGGAAAATGCGTAGAAATTAGCACAGAGATGAATACACACACGAGTGCCACACTAATGTGTGTGTGTGTGAGTGTGTGTGCCTGCAGATAAGACAGCTAACACACACACACACACACACACACGCACACACTCAAGTCAATTTCATTATATTGTTGCTGGCAGCTGCTCAGTTTGGGACACTGGATTTTCATTTCTTTCCATTTTTTTTGTTGCTTTTCTCAAAAGTTGAAACTGAAATGCGCCAACATCAAATATTTGACTTTGTCTTCTGTGTGTGTGTGTGTGTGTGTGTGTGTGTGTGTGTGTGTGTTTGCTATGTGCGTGCCAATCAGGCGTGTGTCCTTTTGGCTGTTTTTGGCTCCTTTTGGATTTACGAGCTTGGCATTTTTGTTCTTTTCCGAAATTTTAAATTACGTTTCGTTTGGTTCGCATTTTCTTCTTCTTTTCTATTGACTTTTGTGTGTGTGTTGTCTGTGTGTGTGTGTGTGTGTGTGTGAGTGGAAGTTGTTCAAGTTGACATCCCCATGACACGCCTCTCAGCTTACAGCCCGTTGGCTTCAGCTTACATTTTACATTGTAGAACTACTTTCATTTTCAGCATTCGAACATTCTTTTTGATTTCCATTGAAAAGTCACTTGGCGCTATTTATTCGCTCTACTATTGTTCTCCATGTTCTTACCCACTTCCAAGATAGTCCATATATATATATATATATATATATATATCTTATATATGTATATATATAACTTATTAAGAAATGGTTTTTAATATTGTAATGAATAAAATGTTTATTTTTGGTGTAGGGTTTGCTCTTTTCTTTCTTGGAATAGTTATCCTGAGATCCTAATCTAAAGTATTCTTTCAATACACCCTCTCCAGTTCTCAGCTAAGTTAACCTAATTTACAAGGCTGTATCTGCTTCTATGGATCGTTGCTATGATTTACCTAAACAAAATCCGTGTAATCCAAGCCAAAATCCAGTGGAGGATCGCTGGCCATGCATATACACCAATCTCGAACCAAAACAACTGAGGATGAGGCATATACTTCACGTCACAAAGAGGAGGAGACTTGATGGAGTCTTGAATCCGAGCAGAACATCAATAGACCAATGCTTCACAAATAAACCTACTTTTTAATACTCACCATTAACAATTTTGTCTATTTAAATAATATGTATATAAAACGCAAAAGTCTACATTAAAAAATATACATTACATAGAAAGATACAAAAAAGTAGAGCTTAAAATTAGCGAAGCTTTTTGAGTTGCTTTAATCCACTTTAATATATTTATAAATATAATTCAATTTATAATGAACAACATTAATTGTATCCCCTTCTGAGACTATAGATCTTTTAACAACCCTGAACGAATGTGAAGTTGAGTGTTTCTTTATCCTCCGAGTTTAAAGCATCTTTCTCTATTAACCTAATACAACTTTTCCTGCTGATTATATCTAGTTTGGTTAGTTGACTTCTTAGTCTGCAATATTTCTTGAGCAAAACACAGCATAAACCTTAATAATTTGATAATTTCCAATTCCGATAATTAGTTAATTTTGAAAAACCACTTGTCATACTATAAAATAGATGCCAATATATATAATTGTTGCAACTTCAATAGAAGAAAATACGCTTTGTATCTCTTGGCTGCCGTTTAATTTTTTTGTCATGCAACATTTGAGGCGTTGCTTGCCACTTGAGCTGGGGATCGTTGGTCATCAATCAACATCAAAGCTGAATATGAATATGACATTTTTACGCAAATTACACGCCACTCGACAATTGGCCCAGAGCTAAAATCTGTGGCGCTTGTGGCTGTGTGGCAGGCAGCAGTGGCATGGACATGCTTTGGCCCAGACATGTAATCAAGTGAGTAAATCAAATTTGAACAGTTTTCCAACAGCCAAACAGGGGCATGCCACATTCAAGTGGTTGGGCCAGGATACACACTTGACCAGCGGCTACTTTTTAAACGCATGAAAAATGATGCCAACTTTTTCTATGTGGGGGGCGCAACAACGGAGAACCCAGAACTGAGAACAGAGAACAGTGAACAGTAGAGAATGCCGCACAGTGGCAAGAAACGAGTCCAAGTCCAAGTCCAAGTCCAAGTCAGCGCATCATTCATCATGACACCCTTCGAGTCGTGGCCCGGGACTCGTTTATTATGCAAGCTCATGTGCAGGATGCCAACCATCCAGAATCCAGGCGTATGAGCGACGAAATGCTAATCTCAGCCAGACTTGGAGGGGGAGAGCGCAGCAGAGAGCGGAAAGGCGACTACACTTGCAAAAATAATAAGTTTGTGGTATGATTTTGAACTGATATACTTAATGGTGTATATCGATGAAGCAATGCAAAATAAAGTCATCAAATAAATGGACGGCTATATCATGAAAACCCATTGGTAAATAATTGATTTTGGGGGTAAATAACACACAAATGCCACATAAATTTGAATTAGAAGTAACAAATAATTTGAGTATTTTGTGTTATTTTTGCATATATTTTTTTGCCAAGTGTATCACGTTTGATATTAATGAAATCTCACAAGTGCTCCTTAAACAACGGCAGCAGGAGCAGCAGTAACAACAAAAGCAGCAACAACAGCAACAATAACAACAGTAACAACAGGCAACAACAGCAACATGAGCTGGCAACATGCAAAATGGCGTTGGCTGTGTGGCACATGTGGCAAATGCCATGATTGATTGACTTTATGTAAATTCTTGTGGCAAGCCACTTAAGCCAGAGCAATGCCCAACCCCTAACCTCAACTCCCACCCCGCCCCGTGTGTTTGGCATTAAATAAGCCCAGTCAATACAATCAAAGAAATTTCGCATTTATTGTGCTCTGGGGCACAATACAAACGCACAATTCTCGTATATACATAAATGCAATCTTTTTACTGAGGCCCATCGACAGAGACACACCGAGAGAGAGAGAGAGAGAGAGAGAGAGAGAGGGAGAATTGTAAAATCTAATTTGCTGAAGCGATTCTCTGTCGCTTTTCCGTGTGGCTCCAATGAAAATGAAAACACAATTCGATTTTCAATTGCGTAATGTTGCGTATAAATTGTTTGGTCTGATTTCGATTTCAATTTCCCCCTCGAAATGGGCTCGAGACCTTAATTTCATTTGGAAAGTTATGAGGAGGCATCTCTAGCTACGCACCGTTGAAAATTATGATTATTTCAATTGGGGTCAGGGGTCAAAGATACAAACATACAAACATTTAAACGTCTCACGCTGTGCAGGTCAATTTTCGCCACAGCTGCTATGCTTTTTTTGTGTTATTATTATTTTTAAAAAATATATGTAATGAAAAATATTTAAAAAACATAATTTGGCTGCAAAAAATGAGGTCTTATTTTATGTTTCTTCGTTTGCGTAACTAAATACCACTTAAGAAATGTGATTTTCACTTTCACTCAACGTTGAATTAGTTAATCAAATAGTTAATTAATTAGTAAGTGAAATGTTTTTGTTATAATTGTTTTTTGATGTTAGGTTTCATTATATAACTATAAGGACTACTAGATGTTCTCCTAGCTGGTTCTTAAAAACTGTTGAATTGCATCCAAGTTCTGAAATTCTCGCGGCAGAGTTGTGGTTTCGGCTCCGTTTTGACATCCTGGCTGCGGTTTTAAGCACTGGCTAGATTAGTAAATTTCATTTGCTGAGTTAGCACATCAAATAGTTAAATAGGCATTTTTAGGCAGTGTCTCAATCCGAATTTTGTTTTCTGTTAAAAATAAACTACTTTATTTAATTTTTCCACATACTTTTGAATATTCAGTTTCGTATTTGTATATTACGATACTCACACTTAACGGCGTAGAGTGTGAAAAATAGAATAACTTGTATTTACTGGACAGTTAAGATGTTTTGCGTAGTAATAATATTTATTCATTATTCATTCGTTTAATCTGTGTTAAGCTTTAAGCCTGATTTTGGTGTAAAATAAGGTGGACTCGAACCATTAAATCTAAATACAAAACTCTAACAATATTCCCAGTTTTTCACTCATCCCTCACAACATTCATTCCTTGACAACTAATCAACGTTGTAGGTTTATTTTAACCAAGGATAAGAGCGAGTAATGAAGTAGCCACAGCTATTACTCATCCACACACCTCTGATTTATATAGATATATATAAATATATATATGTGTGGCATAGTCTTATGGTTACATCAATTCACGAATTCATTTATTTACAGACTCAGACAGCGGTCAGTGGTCAGAACAACAACAGGAAACACAAAATGTCAGTTGATGTCGCCATCAGCGTCAGGAAATGCGATGTGGAGCTAAAAAGGGCTGCAACCAAAGACCAAAAACACCAAATCCAGAGCCCAAGTCCAAGTCCAACACCAAGACCAAGACCAATTCCTGGTCTGATGGAGAATGATATTCGGGTGGTTCCATTCGGCTTACTTATGGACCATGTCAGACGCCTGTCTCCGTTTGCCTCTCTCTCTCTCACTCACTGCTGGCAGGCGTAACAAATGAGACAGAGACAGCAACTGAGAGCGAGAGAGAGAGAGATGGCAAAATAAATAAATTATAAAATTATTTCAGCATAATAACATGTCAAAAATGCCGAAACGGGGGCAGGTTGGGATTCCATATGCGAAAGCGGAAAAAACAAACAGTGTTAACAATTCGCTAGTGGCCTGTATACAAAAATTATACAATTCTTCTTCTCGAGGTTATTTTTTATATTTTATTCAGTTTTTTGTGTGTCCGTTTTTTGCTTTCTTTTTTTTGTCCCTTGTGTGTGCGTCTGGCATCAAGTGGTTTGGGTGGTTTTTGGGGTGGCTGTTGCTGTTGGGCCTGGGCTCAGTTGGACTGTCTGTGGTAATCTTTCATGTGGGATTTACAGCCAGACACCCTCCATGTGGCATGCCACACATGATGGAAATTTGCTCTGCTACTCCTCGCCCCCGTTTTGTGTACGGAATTTTATTTGTAAATTTATTTTCTTTGTGCACTTTTTTTGCGCACATTTTTTCCGTAGAGAAAATAAACTTTTTGTGGTTTATTTTTATTTTTATGTTGTTGGGTTGAGGGTGTTGCCAAGTATTTTAAACATGTGCGTGAGGTCACACACACACACTCACACACACACATGCACACACACACAGATGAGTCTCGCTTGTAATTTCCATGCATTTATTACAAAAACACTTTAAAAGTAAATTTCTCAACGCTCTTGTCGCAGTTTTCTCAGTTTCCTTATTTTTTTGTTGGTTTTTTTTCTTTTTGGTTAATACTCTATCTCGAGGGGATTGTCGAGTGCCTGTAACTGCTTGTGACCTGAGTGCTAATGCCAAGCAAATGGAATTTAAATCTGTTTTGTATAAGTTGTGTGTGACTAACATATGCGTGTCTGTGTGTGTGTGTGTCAGTGTGTGTCTCGGGCTTATGTAGCTCAAGGAATGTCCTTAAAATTTGGGGGTTATTTTGCTTTGAATTTGCCATGGTAAGGAAACCGAGCTGTCAAGTTTATCGTATATGCATGGACAATAAGGATTATTTATATTTTATACCACATAATCAGCTTAAGATTGTTGAAATTGAAATTGTTATCGGGAGTACATCATTTTGTATAATACCTTTCCAAAAATTCTACAAAGTTTCAATATATCTTAGTAGTTGGTTCAGCATTTTCTATTCGAAATAGAACACTATAACCAATTAGGTTTCCGATTAAAAATCAAAGTAAAGCAAAATTCAATATATTTTTAAGAACTTGTTGCAAAAGCTGATATTATTGTCTGCTTAGTGGTAGAACGGAACAGAATAACGAATACACTTGAAGCAAATTCGTAATCTTTTCCGGAGACTTTACACTTTACGGAACTGTAAAACGATTCATTTGAACCTTTAGATTTGAAATAAACTTTTTATATTTAGTATTCATATATTTTAGAGTCTTGTTCAATAAACCTGAGAGCTTGTCTTTAATTTGTGGTCATCTAAGCGATTCATATTCGAGCTTCTTTCTTTTATTTCTTTGTGCTAATTTTATGTATTTATTGAACTTTGACTTAATATCACATTTCCTTTGTTCCAAACCGGCTTCCACTCCAATTGCCAATTTTACAATATTTTTGTCAAGTGGATATTTATTTCATTTCGCAACAGAAAATTTCATTGACCGATTTGTGCACAAAATTTATTTTATATTCTCAAGAAATTGTGCTGATTTCAACGTTTCTTTGAAAATACCGCAAAAAGTAAAGAGAACTAAATTTATTAGGTTGCATGACGCATCAACTGGCTTTCTTTGTAGTCTCTCTCTCTCCTTCTATCTCTTCACTGTCCCCCTCTCTCACTTTCTCTCTCTTTCTCTCTCTGTTTCTGTGTCTCTGTCTTGACGACTTATTGGCTTCAGGCCATAAATTATTCAAAGCATCGCATTTCCATGCACTTTTCTTCTGGTTGGTTTTTGAAACTAATCTGCGCATTTGTTATTTATGAACATAAAAATTATTGCTGCAAGCAAAAAGTCGTAGAAAACTGAAGAGCCAAGCACAAAATCAACATAAGTAATCATCGATGCAATTTCATTGAGCTCAATTCAAAAACATTGCTCTGGACGAAGGACGAAGGACATTGGACAGTGGACGATGAACGATGCTCATGACAATGGCCGGCAGTCGGTTCAAGTACAGTGGGGCAAAAGTTGGTGTTCCCAACCTAATCGAACTTATTATTTGTGTAATTTAAATACCCATTATACTCTTGCGAGGGATGTTGATTTCCATTATCTATTATCTTATTTTGACATCGTTTCAAATATTTTTAGTCTATTTTGGAAATATTTCTCTTGTTTTGATTAAAAGGATTTTAAGCATTATATTTATATTTTGGATCTAATATATATTCTTTTCAACAAATTTGATATCTTTTTTCCACGGTGCAGTAAACAAATTGTGTTTTGTTGTTGCTCTTGTTGCTGCTATTGCTGTTGTTGTTGTTGCTGCTGCTGCTGCTGCTGCTCTTCCACATTTGGCATTTTTATTGATATGCATACAAACACACACACACTTATACACACTCACACACTCGCACACACACACACTCATACACACTAGCATTTTATTACACTCGACAGCTATTTTCAATATATTACCCAAAAGCATAAAAGGAAAACGCGTTCGTTGCTCGACTTTGCTTTTTACATACGATGGCCCCCCAAAGATGATGATGTTCATGTTGATGTTGATGATGATGATGGCCAGGACTCTGACTGCTGAAAGGATATTGGCGCATGTGTCTGTGTGTGTGTGTTTGTGTGCTTTCCATACTAAAAAACGCATAAATAAGGGCCCTGTCGGAGAGAGCAAAATAACGGTTATGGCTATATACGTATGGGCAAAAGAGAAGAAGGAGAGGTAACCTATGGACGAGGCTTTACTGTACTGTATATGGCAAGCATATCCTGCGTGGTGGTTTTCCGTGCGCCTCACATCCTGTCGCGCATCCTGCGGTGGTTGTTTGTCCCTCGCGTTTCCTTTCCTTTTTCTTCTTTTTTTTATGCATACAAAGTGCTTAGCATAAAGTCGTAAAAAACGTATTTGCCGCTACACACACACACACACACAGACACACACACTCATGCAGATACTCATCCAATACCAGCCACATAAAGCCATCGATGTGCCTGCCACTGGTATTGTTGTTGTTGTTGTTTTTGCTATTGGCAGCATGCCCCGTTGGCATTTTGTTTATGTTCGGGCACTGTTGCTGCTTTTCCCGACTTCCCGCTTTTCCTGACTGGTTGTTGCTATTGCCATTGCTATTGTTGTTGCTGTTGCTGTTATTGTTGTTGTTGCTTGGTTTTCTGGTGACGCGTTGCCTTCAGCCGATTTAGATGCGTTGCCACCGATAAGTTTTCTTCATGTTGTTGTTGCTAGTTGTTGCCGGTGCTTATTTGCGTTATTATGAATTTATGACACTTGCCCGGCATGTATATTTGTGAGTGGCTGTGTGAGTGCGTGTCTGTGTGTGTGTGTGAGTGTAAGTGTGTGTGTGAGTGGGTGAATTGGGCATAGAAAGCATTGCTGTCTAATGCCTGGCGGCAACACTGCGCGAGTTATACACTGAGAGAAGACAACAGCTTGTAAATATCAAGCAGAGTTTTCATTTTTTTAAAGGTACAAGTAAGAACAGTTAATCTTTAGTCGAATTCCACTATGCCCAACATTCGGAACATTAAAGTTCTGTACATTAAACAAATTTGAAAATTAAAAAGATTTAATTTTCAATTTAAAACTAAATTTATAATAAATTAGATGAAATTAGAATTATATTTTACAATAATCGAATACCTTGAAATATCAGCTGTTTGTCGCATTGATATTGCTATACTTTTTATAAGATTGTTTCGAAGTTCGATCGCAAAAAATATGAAATACTCGGGGTGAATTTCAAGAATATGTTGCACATACTTTACGAATGTTGAATGTTGGTGAATGGTGGAAAATATGAAGGCAACATACTTGACATGCTGTTGACATTTAGAGAATGTAAGAAATGTTGGTAGACTTTCCCTATACATATATAATGATGATCGATTGTTCATTTGTCTGCTAGGCAAAACAATATAAAAAGCACCTTCCATTTTACAATAAATAACAATTGATTTGCAATTGCTTTTGATGAGACAAAAGAAAACTATCATTAATATCTCTATTTTATATCTAATCAATTCCATTGTTACATACAACCCACCAGTTTTGCTCAGTGTATGCTGGCGGTTGAGCCAATTGCCATGGTGAATAATCGCTGCAGCATGAAAAATTCGCTGATTCGCAAGAAAATTCCAGCTTCAGATCCTTTTCTTTAGTCCGTTCGTCCGTTTGTTTGTTTGTTTTTTGCGTCTTTTTATCTGCACAAGGACTTTGCCATTTTTTACGCAAATCGCTGACGAAACTAGGGGGTGGGGGCGGCGAGGAGTAAGGGGAGAGAGGCGGGGGGTGGCTGAATGGGAAGAGGGTGCGGGATTTGGACAGGCGCAGCTTCTGAGTGCGAGGACTTGAATCAGCTTTATTGCGGGCATCATTATTTTTATTATTATGACCACTTACATTGCCCAGCACCCACCCACATACACACACACACACACACACACACACACACACAGCTGAACATACACATGAATTTTAGTCGTTCCTTTACTTTTTGGCTGCTTTTTTTAGCGGACAGAAATGTAAATGTTTTTAGCCTGTTTGTTTGTCTGTTTGGGCTGCTGTTTTCTGTTTTTTTCTTTTGGCTTGTTTTTGCTGCCGCGTAAATAACTTCAACCCATTTGTGCAGGCAAGCCCCTCACCTCCCCTCTCCCATCCCCCAGCCCCTTACCATTTGTGGCTTGTGTGTTTTGGCGATATATAAAAATAAATTGAATTGAAATGCTAATTTTATGTTAATTGAAAGAGGTTTTTATGCATCTGTAGATTTTTATGGCCTGCTTGGTGTGTGTGTTTGTTTTTTCCTCTCTGAATTTTGCTAGTGGTCAGCACAATTCACCGTTTGAAGCATTAGCCACTAAAAGCATGTCATCAGTCCGTAATTTTTGGTCATTTTCGGTGTAATTCTGTGTAATTTTTATGTAAGCAACGTGCATAAAATTCAATTGAGTCGATTCCACTTATTTTGTCTCTTTTTTGCGATTTTTTCTATTTGACTTCTTGGCCTGGCCTAAAAGCATGCAACATAAATTATTTTTAATGCGTTTCTCTAATGTTTTTGTTTACAATACTCGCGAATTTCTCAATTGCCGAGCAATTGGCGTGGAGTACATTTTTATTGAATTGGGTAATCACAGAAAATATCAAATTTAAGCTACATTCTTATAGATATATCTCCCCTTATCTGCTAGCTCTGCCATACATTCTTTTTCCTCTTTTATTTTAGACAAAATAGTTTATCTCGCATTGGAATTTATTTTAATGTTCGTCGCAAGTCTAAGCAAAATAGCCTTTAATTTAAATAGCAAAAAATAGTAGAAGAAGAAGCAGCAGCAGCATTTATCCAACTCCCATTTTGGCTGCGACTTTATTCCATGTGCTTAGTTGTTATTGCCGCTTTGCTCGTTGTCTCTTTTGTCTCCCCAAACTGCTCACACACTGTCAAAGTCTGTCTACGTTCGAAACCGGATATCCTGCTGCAGCAGCGCAGACAACTCACACACACACATCACACACACACAGGCACATGCACACATAATACACACAACTGCAGCTTGAGCCCAACGAACTTTTCCACTTTTCCTCATTTTCAGCACACATTCTTCTCTCATCCGACTTGTTTGGCTCTTCTTTGCTTATTTCTTATCGTGCACGCACAGTCTGTTGCTGCTTCAGCTGCTGTGGCTGCCACTGCTGCCTGCCTCAGGCAGGACACCCACAACCAACTATAAAAGGACCCCACATGCAAAGTTTCTGGCACACAGGACAGCCCAGATTTCGCTGGAAATGCGTCGAATTTATACCCTTTTAACACTTATAACTATAATAAGCTATTTGAATTATGTTTTTTTATTCGAAATATATTTCAGCTTAGAAAAAATAATTGGAATAAAGAAAAAACACTTTTTAGATAGTGAAGAACATTTTAAATAGTTTCTTGTAATTCATATATAAATGATAAAAAGAATTCACTAAACAATAAACTAAAATTATCTATTAAATACTGTGTTTCTGTGGGAACTGGTGTTTATAATGTTTGTTGAAAGCATTTCAACATTTTTAAGAAAATTATCTATAAGAGCAATTATCTTTTGTGTTTAAAGCTGTTTATACTTCTTCAACTTTATATTGTATATCATGGAATTTAACATGTATATCTAATTTCACGAAGGGTCTCAGTCCGAATCGTATTTCGGTTCTGGTTCCACTCACGGTACATAAAGTGTAAAGGTTCCGTTAAAGATTATGATTTAGAGCCAATTTGTTTGGGTATTCGATTCTGGTAAGCTAAAAATATCGTTTCCTGCAACTTATTTATCTAAAAATGTTCAATTTCATTTACGTTCCTGAATTTCCATTGGCAAAATTATGTTTCAGTTTCCACTCCAGTTTGACGGCCTGATTTAAGCCAGTTATTCCCATGGCAACTATATGATATAGTAGCTCGATCAAACTGAATCCTATAATTGACTATTGACTGCAGTAAAAAAATACGGATTTATTCAAAGTAAGACAAAATTCGCATACCCCTTAGCAAAGAGTATCTTGAAGAGAGACAAGCGCCCAGCAGCAGGCAACACTTTTATTTTGCTTTTGCTGCAAAACTTTTACCTCAACTTAGTGTGGGTTGAACGTGTGTGTGTGTGTGGGAGAGAGAGAGAGAGAGAGATAGAGAGAGAGGGAGTCAAACTGAGGATTTTGCTGTGTGTGGGTGTGTGTTGCCTTTGTACTTATTGCATATACATATAAAGCGAGAGGCTGTGGCAGTGACACAAAATCGATTTTATTTGCCTCGCCTTCGTCGGCTGCAAAGCTGTGCACTGCTCTGCTCTGGCCCCAAAAGGGACTCGCTGGCTCTTGTCCTGCTGTAGGCCATCACAATTATGAGACAACCTGTGAACACGCCTACATTTTAAAAGCAACGACCAATAAAAAATAAAAACCCAGCTTCGTGTGACAGAGACGACACTATAAAAAAAAAAAACAGCAGGCTCCATTTTCCATTTTCCTTTTCTGCCATGTTTTTATTTATTTTGTTTTTTGTAGTCGCCATTTGAAAATGTAAAGTTTCGTGTCGTTTTTTTAGTTGGTTGGCCCATAAAATTGTGAAACGTTGAACAACCCTCAAGGGAGCAGCTTTTTCCTCAGCCTTACCCTTTGCTCATCTCGCTTCATTTGCATTTAAATTAAGGGTGGCAGCAATTTACATAAGGGTGGCTAACAACTCACAACTCGCCCCCTCTACCTCTCTCAATCTCTCTCCCTTTCTCTCTGAAATCAGCGCACATAAATCTGGGCCAGTAAAAATTATACACATTTGATTAGCCATAAAGTAAAGTCCGAGAACCGAGAACCGAAAATCGCAAAAACCCGAAAAACTTTTGCCAGTCTCTCAAAATTATTATTTTTGTTTTTGGTATGATTGTATGCATAATTTAGCCAGGGAGTTGGGCGACAGCTGAGGGAGGCGGGGGAGGCGTTGCTGATTGCCCAGATTCCCCATTTTTATGATTGTTATTGTTATTATGCATGCAGAAAGCGGCAACTAAGCCAACAAGTCCCCCAAAAACCTGCTCTTGCCACAAAATTTGTGCCAAGTTGGCAGTAATAATGCCAGCAGCAGTAGCAGCAGCAGCAGCAGGTTAAGCACAGCAGGGGGGTTGAGGGTATTGAGGGAGGTGCTGCTTATGATTCATTGTTGCTAGAGAAAAAACTTTGCCGCCTAGGTAAAAGCCACAGTTCACACACCCCTCACTAACCACCCTAACCCCCTCCTCATTAGCATGAAACAACCCTTAGTCTTTTGTTCTAGCCTCAGATCGGTTGGGATTTACGCTCATTGCTAGATTTATGTGCTGCGAGACATTGTCATAAAACCCAAATATACCAACAATTTGCATAAGTTCATCCAATGACTAAGGCATTTACTATGTGTGTGGATTTCCATGGAGTTGAGCATAGAGTGGAAGTTCAAGCAGAGCTCAGTTTATGCTGTGAAGCCACAGTAAAATTACATTGTCAAGTTATGTTTAAAGCAGGTTTTTAGATTGTATAAAATCCACTGAGAATGTGCGAGTCGAGAGTGCTCGACTAGGGAATATTCTGAGCCCGAATACCTGTCAAAACTTAAAAGATATTCAAAGAATCTCTGCTTAACTTGGTTGATAGTAATAATAAAATATGCTGATATTGTATGATCAATACATGATCATATATATATAGTATATATATATATTATATTATAATATTTATATTTATTTTAGAATATTTTTGTCTGCTTAAAGCATATATCTTTAAGAATTAAGCACAAAAAAATCAACTGTTTTTCTACATTGCCAAGTAAAATTTGTTTATATTTTGATAAGAAATCCAAATGAAATAAATTTTTATTACTTTAACAAACAAGCCTCCATCGATGGGCGAATTAATTTGCTAGATCAAACTTCAAAATACAGTTGAATCTTGATAACGAAATGCGTTCAAATCAAAAAATACCAAAGTAAATAAAAAAAAGAAACTAATTTAGTAAGTGGAGAGCCGCAAAGTATGCAACAAATTGCAAAGATCTGATTGGGGCAACGTAGACTTCAAAAAGCCAAGCCAAATAATAGACAACTAAACAAGGGGGAGGCGTTTGGGTATGGGGAGGGGGGGAGGGTGGAGAGGTATGCTAGAAGTTGTGGAATCCTGTGGCCAAGAATGTGCTGCGCTGACTGTCAGTCAAGTGCAAAAGGCATTAAGAAGCATTTTTTGTTGTTGCTGCCAAAGGAATTTTCACTTTAGAAAAATAAAATAAAATAAAATAAAATAGTAGGAGTGAAGCTTAAGTGTGGGGTAGTTAAGAGGAGTAAGGGAACTGTGGGTGGTCGGTGGACAGAGCAGTCTTTGATTATAACTCCAACACCTACAAAAGGCAAGCAGTTCGTGGTTGGGGGAGGGATGTTGAGGGGAGGGAAAGAAATTGCGACGACGATTGACAGTTGAAAATATAAAAGCGGATTTGTGTCTTGTGTGTGTGTGTGTGTGTGTGTGTGTGTGTGTGTGTGTGTGTTTGGGGTGTGTTTTGGCTGCTCAGCCAATCCACCCATAAGTAACACTGTGTGTCTGTGTGTGTGAAGTGTGAACGAATGTTTTGCTGCAGATAAGCAAAATAACTGTAATAAGAAATTCTTTTTTATTTGCTCTCTCCATCTCTCTCTATCCCCCGCCCCCACCCCCTGGGAAGTGTTTTTTATGCCACACGTCGTCTCTTTGAATGGGTGTGTGTGTGTGTTGGTTGTGTGTGTGTTGGTTGTGTTTTATTCGCTTGCTTTATATTCAAAGTGATGTCCTCTTGTCCTTGTTGTTGTTGTTGTTGTTGTGTGCGTTGTCCATCAGGACATCAGCCTCTGAAATGCGTGCCTAAGACGATTTCTTTTATTATTTACGGCAGCGGGGGAGAGGGGTGGGGTGGATGTGTGGGGATTGTAATAGAAATCGCCTTGGACACTCTGACGGACAGACGAACAGACGGACATATGTCTAATGCTAATGCGCATTGTCTGTCTGTCTATCTGTCCATCTGTCCTTCCGTCTGTCTGCTGCCCATTGTCAACGTGAGGCGAGCAAATCGAATCGAATCGAATCGAATCGAAAGCAAAAGCGAAAGCGAAGAGTTGTGGATATTTCACTCAAGCTGTCGACCGATGTCCTTGTTGTCCTGCCTGTCCTTAAGCCTCACTAATTTCAACACAACAACACAATGTGCAACAGTATTTTTGGGGATAACGGATTATACAATGTTGTATAAACATATCTTTTTTACTTCACTTTTGCTTACAACACAAAAAAATAAACAAAAACAGAACAATGAAGAGGATTATCTGAATATGAATAACTTTCAGTTGTTGAATACAGTCTCCAACTCCGATCTGAAAAACCCTTAATGCTTCGAAAACAAGCTTCTTCTTCACAAGTAAGAATTACGCATATCGGATTGAAAATTGAAAATAAAACATGAATGAAAAATAAAGACAAAATTTGTATAAAATAAGTGATAGCTTTTGCTACTTTTAATACTTTCTAGCATTAAACATTTTACGAGAAAAATAAATATTTCAACTTAAGACCAATAATTTGTTGTACTTTCATTTGCTGTTTTTGTTGCAAAAAACCAAAAAAAAAGTTTATCCCGACTAGTTTTTAAATACATTTTGTTTAAGAAAATCTGTGTTTCTTATTCGATTTTAGTTTTTGGAGCATTGACTTGTGTAGCGGAATCATTTGTAAATTTCTATCAGCAATATTTTTTTACAAAGATCTATTTGGTGAATTTTTGCAAATCTAAATAAAAATATAAAATGAAATAAATTTGATTTGCGTATGCTATACAAGAACTTATGTTACAGACTTGAAGTCTTTAACTCTTAAAGTAATTGCTAATAATTGCTTGTTCGCATAGCAAGCCAGATGGCCAGCTTTCTCTATTTCAACTGATCAAGAATATATAGTTGAGGTGCTTTGGGATGCTTCCTTCTGCCTGTTACATAATTTTGAACAATTTCAATATACCCTTTATCCCATTTATTTGTTAAATAAATAGTAATTATTGCTCGCAGTAAGTTGAGGCCATGGCGTGTCCCATGCAAAACAAAAAACTCGAATATTTATGCATAGCTAATTGTCTCAAGTGGAGCAGGAGAGGAGCAGAGAAAAGTGCGCTTTTGTGGGAGATGGGGTGTTAATTGGTCTGCATACTGCATAGACAGGGAGCCGCCGCTGACCACATGCAGCGCCGACTGAATTACTTGCCACACTTGCAACACTTGCACCACCTGCCGACTACTGAATGCATTTGCAATATTTCACACTTTAGTAAATTTGCATGAGACGCGCCACACGAACAATAATGCAATAAATATGCAAATTTCTCACTCTTTCTCTCTTTCAGGTCGAAGCCAGAGTCTGGCTTATCTTTTAATTGTATTCGAGTGCGATAAGAGCATGAAAGTTCACTCATGCTTATGGCAGCTTGTCAGACGAGATTTATGGGGAATATATATTAAATAAAGGGGGCATATTTTAAGAAATGTGCATTATAGAAAGCCAAAGACTACGGAAATGCAAATTACTTTGTAATCTTTTGACAAGAGTCTGTATATAACAAGAATGCTACAGTGGAGAGAGCTCGACGAGAAGATACCAAATCTTTACCTTGGTCTATTTTTTGCGGTGTTTCTCAATCGATCATGATGTAATTCTTGCTAAACAATATGTCAATATATATAAATCCACTATTAGAAAGACATATCTTAAAAAGTGTGCTTTTTATAGTTATTTGATAGATTGATTTATATCGATATTCTAGAAACAAGACTGTTAATAAACATGATAAGCTTGAGCTTATGTCACTTCTGTGACATAACTGTCGATCTTGACCGAGAACATATATTCTTTATTGGGTCAGACAAAAGTGCTTCGCTCATTTTTTTCTTCAAACATTCAGGTTTCAACCGTTTGGAATTCTAAAATGGAATTTGATGCAGATCATGTAAATAAGGTAATGCACTCAAGAACATATAATATTAAATTCCAGGAATTTTCTTAATTTAGCAATTAAAAAACAGATTTTCTAGGCGTCTAATTCAGATTACAATAAATATACCCTAACAATGAATTGTATGTTGTACAATCATTAAATGAAATAGCAGTTAATCTAACTTTAAATGCAAAATATGTTAAGAAGCTTATGAGTTTTTGATTGCACCACGTGTATATTATTAAAAGAGCTGTGCCACGCCCACTTACAAATAAATCCGAGACGAGTGCCAAACCAGGCGAAGCGGAAGCACAGCTTGTGGTTAGAGGAGAGGAGCGGTTGGGGAGGCAAGTATGAGTTGCAAAGCACTTTAAGTAAGTCTATTTAATTTAACGATTTAATCATATGTTTGCTTCAGCTTAATAGCAAAAAATAGCAAATTGCATTTCGTCGTCGTCTTCTTCGTCTTCGTTTTCTTCTTTTTGCATTTGATTAAAAAACAAATTGAGTTTAGCTTAAAACTCTTCGGATTAACAGCTGCTTTGTGTGAGATGAGTGAACGAATGCGAGGCATGTTTAGGCCTCGTTTGCAGCCCACTGAATTGTATTCAAAGCAGTTGGCCCAAGCCAGTGGGACGGGCAGAGTGGGCGTGGCCTAGCCTCTGAAGTGTAAACTTGATGCATGCATAAACAGATCGCGTGTGTCTGGATTTCTGGCACCAATGTTATTATAAACTGTGACCTTCTAACAAACAATCCACTCAATTTGGCGTCTGTCAATTTCCATCCCCATTGCAATTTGCATAATATTATGTCTTTATCTACAGCTGTGTCTATATAAAATATATATAGACTAAGCATATAACTATGATCACTATCTTGGGCGGTCCAATGGCATGTTTCGTGCACATTTTCCCATTGGTTTTTCATTTGTGCAAATTATTCTTACAGTTTTGTGCCGCAACTTAGCAGCTTGACTCAAACAAACTCGACTCTATATATCATGATCATTCGTAGAATATCGCAAGCATGCTCAAAACTCATTAGTGCTGCTCACAATTTGCTTGGGTGGGTTTTCCTTCCTTTTTTTTTTTTGGTGGAAAAACTTTACTCTGCCTCATTATTGCGTTACCGTTTTTAATGAGATTTTTTTACATTTTTAGAAAGAAACTGTGCAAAAGCCATAGGCCCATAAAAATACATATATTTACCTGATCATTATCAAAAGCAGGGCCAATTTTGCCTTGTCAGAGTCTAAAATAAATTTGGAATAAAAGTTTCCATATACCAAATCTATTTTATTTAATCGATAACTGCCACCGTTTCGCCAATATGAATATAAATCGATTTTCGATACCAGCAAAGGACACTGCTGTCAAGATATAGCCTTTCAAATGATATATCATATAAGCAGACATATTATTGATCAACTATAATAATTGTAGTTAGTTTGTATAAGAAACACAAAGCGTATTTTTATATTCATCAATAATTATCAATAAATAATTATACCACGGAGCTCATAGGGTATCTGCCAGTCAAACTCCCCGACTAGAGCATTCTAAATTATTTTTTAATTTGGTGCACTAGGCATGTCCATAGTATTCGTTCCACAACTCTCATACATATTTATTTGCATAATCAGCTGCAATATTGCTGCAGATTTTAATATTATAATTGCAATTTGCAACACTTTTGCTGCTGTTGTGCATTTTTAAGTGGTTTGCGAGCGTAAAAAATTATATGATTTCAGCAAATAAATCAACTGAAATTGTTGTTTGTTGCACCAACTGATGCATGTGGCCAAAATAAAAGACTTAAGAAACGAACGCGTTAGCGAAAACATCAGACAAAAGACTTCCAAATGAGCCTCATACGATGTGATATATGTTCAGGTGTTATGTAGAGTTAAATATTATATATACCCTGTGCTCATTATACTCCTCAAAGTGGGTGTATAACATGCGTGTTAATTTCAAAGAAGTAAAGATGAATTTAAATTATATAACAAGATAATATTTAATGCATTCTGCTGATAAGAGAGAAATATTGCTGGTTTAAAAAAGCTGGCTAAGGGGTATCTGTCAGTTTAGCACACTTAATTGGAGCATTAGTTGTTTATAATTATAATTATTTTGTGTTTTCGCAATGCAATAAAAAAGCAACTGAACATTTTGAGTTATGTTGAAAAGCAGCAAATTGTTTTGCAAAAGTTGAAAAAATAGAAAAGATATACACAAGAGGCAAAGATAGTCGTAAGTTATATATAAATATAAACTGAATAATAAGTTAAATAATGCAGCAGCAGCAGCTCGGGTGCAGTTTACGTATCAAACTTTTTGACTTGGGGTTTGTTTTATTACTGTTTTTGGTTTTTATACTCTTGTGGAGGTTATTATTATATTATTGAGGAGGTGTCTACATATATATATTTGTTCAGCATCAATAGTTGCGTCGACCTCTTTAGAGACCCTATTTAAGTTTTTAAGTCTTTTTAAACTAATCAAAGTCTGACATTCATTATGAAGAATTTTTCTTATTAAATTTAGGATATTATAATTTGAAACTCTGTTGATTTTAAAGTTATCTAAATGTTTATATTTGTCAGAATTGGGCCACTATTTAGTTGTTATGGGAATAGAGTTTGTCATCTATCTATCTACCCCTTTTTTTCTTCACTTACTATAAATCCGACAACTATATCTCATAGCTTCCATAGGAAATATCATTTGATAGATAAGATCTTGTCTGAACAAGTTCATTAAGTATACATATGATTATGCTAATATTATATAAATGGATAAATGGTCTACTTTATCAATGGTCTCTCATTGGCACAATCGGTTGGTATTTTGAATTTATAGTTAACTTCTAATCCGCGGGAATAGTTGTTATTTCTTGTTAAATTTATTGTAAAACTTAAATCTGAGCAGTTGGGCTCAAGTGTGAAAGTGTATTAATTCTTCGCTATATATAAATATATTTTTTTAAATTTATATGGCAGTTAAGTGCTGTGTTTCCTTGTTGCTCAAAGAACTCTTTGGCTGTGATTTGTGGTTGTTGCCGTTGCTAGTTGTTGTTGTTATTGTTAGTTTGCCTGGGCTAACGACAAGCAGGTAAATTAATGAGTTTAATTAGCAACACGCAGCTGAAGCATCCAGCAAACTGCAAAAGGCTGGCAAATGATATCATTGCGCTACTGTTTCTGATTTGCTGTTTTGCTGATTTGCTTGGCTTTAAGTCTTGTTTGTTGGCATACAGAAATTTTCGGTGTTGTGCATTTTTATGGCCACTTTGCTTAGTCTCTAAATTGGTGTTGTTTTTGGTTTATTTCTGTTTTGTGTGTGTTTTACTGCCAATGCATGTCTAAAAGTACAATTTAATTTGTTGCACTCGCCTGCACAAAATGCATAAACAGTTTCAGTTGCAGTTGCAGTTCCACTTGCGGTTGCAGAATGGCAAGTTACCTCGCTGTGCGGCACAATTGACACGCAAATCTATGCGTCTATGTATACATTCATAAAATGATATACTTCTCCGATATATGTATATATATATTTCTTTGTATTTGCTTAAAGCCGCCAACGAGGCAGATACAAGAAAAACCAACACTTTTGCATTTTACGAGTTTCTGCTGTTGCAGGTTATTAAATTTGCTGCTGCACAAATTACCACAAATAATAAGCATAGATAAGCATCGATAGACAAGATTAATAAAAATTAAAAAACTCAATGAATTAAATTTGATTTGCGTGTGGTATACGATAATTTATATTCCAAATTTTCCAAGTTTCTATTTTTGGTAGTCTTTTGTGATCGAGCTGCTTATATGGACGGACTCGGCTGTTGATTCAGATCAAAAATACATATATACTATATGAGCTTAGCTGCCTGTTACATACTTTGCACAACTCATTGTGTTCAGTTTACCATTTTAAATGGATATTTACAACCATCACATAAAAGTTCAACACTCTTTAACTTTATCTAACATCGATTATTTCTACTTAAAAAAAAAGTGTTATCCAAAATTGTAGTTGTATTGCTGCAATTATAATCCAAGTCAGAGTAATCCATATAAATCCAGTAAAATCCCTTTGCGTATCTGCAGAAATTTGCGTAAGCAGCAACCGTATTTGAAGGCAGTCGTCAACCGTTTGTGGCAAGTGGCACAGTTCTCGTCTGCTTTTATAGTCTGTGCAACGCGTCGCTTGGAATGGTTTCCAATTTAAAACCCCGAAATTTGAATATGCGCACAAAATGTGCTAAGGCTGGCAAAACTGGAAGGTGAATGCCGGGTTTTTTTTAGGGATGCTTTATGGACAGCAATCGCTGAACAACCCTTTAAAAAAAGAAAAAAAACAAATCTAGTACAAAAAGTGTGTTAAAAAAGCAGCTACCCCTTTGAAAATTCCCTTGCCTTTCCACTAGATAATCTTTTTACCCCTTTACTGTTCTATGAGAGCCTTGCCAGCCTCAAAAAATGGGAATACACAGTTTAGCACACAGTGTTGCCAGAAGGTTATCAGCGTTGCCAGATACAAATGTAAAATATTTATTTACTGATTTCTACGAGCTGATTTTGCTGTTAGTAAAACAAATTCACATTCAGCAAAGAGAAGAAAAATCAAGTTTTCATTCGCCAAGTGAAAAGCTGCTTTTAAACATTGCCAGCCAGCCATAAATTAAAAATGGAAATTCATCAGTTTTATGTTTGTATTCAATCATTAACGCATTTGCCAAATATGCATGTTGCCTGTCCAATTGCCAGCAATCTCCGCGGCTGTCAATCAAAATGCAAATGCTTCGTCGCCGCTGCTGCCTCATTAAAACTTCGTCGATTGGCATTGCCAAGCCTCAGGAATATTTGTATAATTTACATTTGTTGTCAGCGAGGCAGCCAGCTAAAACTCAGCATTGCCCACAATTAAACTGAACGTCAACAAATCTGCCTTCAGCCGCGATGTTGGTGACAAAAAAAAAAAAGCGTAAATGCCACAAAACAGCTTGCAACTGTGGGGCAAATTGTTGTATATAGTTGCATCGCTTTTCAACAGCAGCTGCTAAAGTTTTTGGCGAGGCTGTTTTTTGTTGTTGCAGTTGTTGTTTCAACGGTTTTTACACGATTTGGTCAAAAACATCAAACGGAGACTGAGACTGAGACGGAGACTGAGTGACTGACTGACTGAGTGACTGACAGCTGCCTGTTTGCCTGCTGGCCGAGGCTGCCTGCTACTTGCAACAACAATAACAACAACAACAACAATCGAGTGTCACCAGCTTCTGTGTCATTTCGAGTGCAGCTGTAACAATTTATTTTCGTTTGAATAATTTGCCAGCTTTAGTTGCTGCTATTGATTTTGTTTTTGCTTTGCTTATTAACGTAACAATAATTGCCAATCGAAATCTGCATAATTATATAGAAATCACGAGGTTACTTACTCACATTTTCCACTAATCGCACTGTGTATTTATTTATTACACATACACAGCTTATTAAAAACAAAAACACACATTTCAATGTTCAGTTTTTGGAGGTGTCATAAATACTTGCTTAATTCATGTATTTAGTTTGCTTGATTTATTTGAAGATATTTCGGTCAGAGTTTGGATTTTTTGGAGTGGTTGGGAAAATCCTAATAATATAAGCAGAAATTTAAAATGCATTATTTAATTATATATATTATTTATTATATTTCTTAAGTGTACGAAGAAGAAACTAATTTTCCTGGAGAATGGCTGCGGGAAAAGTGTCTTCTAGCACGATCAACAGACTTAAGACCTCCAGAGTGTATGTGGAATAAATAAGGGTTTTGACAAAAGTTTCTGAGAATTGTGGAGCAAGGTAGTAGATAATGGTGCCCAATATCATCTTCTGTTTAAATTGCTTAAAAACTATTCCATTTTAATTAAGCTCACTTTGGGGCAAGGAAGAAAACTGGCATAAAAAGATGTCTGTTAAAGTTGATTCATTTTACAAATATTATTTTCATTCACATACTTCATCTAGCTAACTAAAGTGAAACAAAATATTTCAAAAATTGGCTTTTCAATATTTTAATTGAATTTCGCTTAGTGTTTATGATACTTATATTTAAAGACTAGGTTTTCTTCTTACGGCTGTATATTTTTAGAATGTCAACTGCTAACAAATTATTATGCTGATTAAGATTTATTTCAGTTTGCCACACAGCTTGACTTGAGGCAAAAAAGTGAATAACTTAGCATATTCTAAATTGCCTTTTAAGCTTAATTTGCGCGTTTAAAATAACTCAGTGATTCAGGCAAAGAGCAAAAAACTAAAGCAATAAATATATTGTTGCTAGTTGGCAATTACCATTCGCTGTTTTTAATGCGAATGCCAATACCTTTAAGTCAGGCATTAATTTATTTTTCCTTTATTGTGTTTTGTTTTTTGCGGTCACGTCAAAGAAAGCGGCTAAGTCAATAGCCAAGTGAATAAAAGGCCAAGTTGCTCGCTCATCATTTAAATATGCGGCAGACGTCAGAGAGTTGCAAGCAGCAGCAGCTACTGGTGTTGCAAAAGGGGCAAGACGCTGGTTTTGACAGACGGCGCTGTTGATGGCGGCACTTTTCAAGATGTGCCATGTCCGCCCAGCGTCGACCACGCCCCCATTTGAGAGTGCATCTCAAAGTGGGCCTCGAGGTGCTCTTGTGCCATATTTTTGCGCTTATTAAGGATTTTTAAATACAGTAATTTCAGTGAAGCAGTCGCAGCATGCCTCAAGACTGCTAATTTATTTATATGTATATATATAGTGTGGGCTAATTTTGGATTTGGTTTTCGCGGAATTATGAAAACTCATCGCACTAATTGTCCTTGTCTTGTCGACACGCTCAAAAATCCTTTTAAGCCCGCGCCAAGGCTCCAATTATAATTAATGTTCAGAGTCGCTCTCCTTAATAATAATCAGTATTTGTTAATTCTTAATGCACATTTATGGCTCACAATTTATGCAAACAATTTCCATTCTCAGTGCATGCTTGACGAATCGAATCACATATAAATACACATGTGCATATATATATATATAGATATATATAGATGTATATATACATACATATATGTAGACATATAGAAATCAACACATATTTGCACGGCTTTGTCATTGAACTGATTGTTTGGGATTGCTATGCATTATACACGCTTGTTAAGCTTAAATCTGAATTGTGAATGTTATTTTCCATAACATAAAACATTTGAGCAGCTCTGCTATTCGATTGCGTTTGACGTTGAGTTAAAGTGTGCAGTTATCTTAAACTGGATAATAAAATATTAACATATTTTTGTGTTTTATTTTTGAGTTGATCTTTAAGTGGAAAATATAAAAATTATCCTTAACATTTGTATGCTTTATCGTTGTGATTCTGAAGTGGACAATATCAAATTTACGATTACTTTAGAATTCACAATATATTTTCTATAACTATAACATTTTTTAATTGAAATCAGTGTATAAGTTAGTCGGTTATTTGGCTATATTCGGTTGGGAAACGTCTTGCATTAAATTAAGGTCAAATGCACTTGAGAATTAACATTTGGAATGCGTTAACAACTGGCCAAGTTGGCATTTAATTCAAACTGGCAACATACTTATGCAAATCCCCAGTGCGGACAACGTGCAACCAAATGTGGCCACAGAGGCCTGAAAAATTTGCATAGAATGACGAGAGCAAAAAGTGAAGGCCAAAACTTACAAGAGACTGAGAGAGGCACAGAAAGAGAGAGAGAGAGAGAGAGAGAGAGAGAAATCTCATCTCAAGGGTATTTGGCATTTGTATCTTAAAGCAAGACAACAATAAATTATGATGAGCATTAAAATAATTTACAAATTAAAGAAGCAGAAATTACATGAAAATGAGTTGGAAATGCGTGTGCAACAAAAAAAAAAAGTAGAATTAGATGTAGATGTAGAAGAAGAAGAAGCGGAGATGCATCCGTCAGAGCCTTTCCAAGAAAGCCAGTTGAAAGACTTGAAGACTGGCAGACTTGAAGACTGGCAGACTTGAAGACTGACTGATGTTAATAAGGCGTCTCATAAATTATCAAGCGAAACGTGGGGAATGAGTTTGAAGACAGCTCTAGCTGTGGCTACAGCTACAGCTACAGCTACAGCTATAGCTTTAGCTGCCAATGCCGACTGATGCAAGTGCAACGTGCAACTCGGCTGCGTTTTGTTGTCGCTTGTCTTGACATATGCAATGGCGCGCACAAAAAAATTTACATTACATTTAGACGGATGCGCAACTGGGCAGGCAACAAGCAGCATCGACTCTTAATGATAATCAGCCTAATGATAATGATGTTAATGATGTGGCAAGCAGTCGCTGCAACTATTAACGTGACAATTTGTGATTTGTGCCGTGGCTCTTGCTGGTATTTAGAATTTTCTTTCGCTTCGCATCCTGTTTGCAACTTCAACTTGCCACCATTGCTGTTCTGCTGCCTCTTGCCTCTTGCTGCTTGCTGCTTACTGTTTGCTGACGTTGACTGCATTTAGATTACGGAATTATTTAAAGTATTTGATTAAACGCAATGCGCCAGCTGTGCCTAGCGGGGTATTAATTATATATAAATTATTCACAAGCAAAATCTCAGAAAATGTTCACTGTGCAATGTGAAAATGCTTCTCTTTCCTTGCTTTCTTCGAACAGACTCTCGCTGTGAATGACAAACTGCACAAAGGCGCCATCTGGCGCTCAGAGTTGGCGTGCAGCTCTCTATAAAGAGGAAGCTGGGGTTGCAAGTGTTCTAAAAAGAACAGCATCCAAATACTTGTCTGGAATTCTTATGCAAAATTGTGTATTGCCTGGAAAAGGGTTGAAAAGTAAAAGTTTGTGTTTTTTATAGAAGGGTTGTTGGAGGGGTGCATTTTTTTAAATACATGTTTCAGTGTGTTTGGAACGCTTGAAGTGAAAAGTACTGCGAAGGAAGCAGAGAAAATTTTGAACAATATATAAATGGAATATATTTGAAATGTACAAAAATATCAATTCTAGTAAGAATGATATTATAAGGATCAGTATCACTTATTGGAAATGCTCTCTTGTACAAAATATATAAATGAAATACATTTTAAATGGAGAAAACTGTTTTAAAAGACAATAAATGTCACCACTTAATGGAATTGTTGACAATCTCTGGCCAAGGAGTTCATCACTTAACGGAAATTCCATCTACCTATAACGAAAGATCGTTGAGAATAAGTTTGCTTAATTGGTATTTCCTTGTCTATACATTTTAATAAACATATTTATATCTTTTATTCAATGCAGAAGGAAGTAAAGATGGTCATTGGATTGGATATTGTGCATCTTGCTGGCGATTTTATCAGAGAAGAGCTTCAAGTTGTTTGTCTGGTGTCGTATCTGGCTTAAAAGAATAAAACATATATTAATTTTCTATATCTTTAGATTTTGTTAACACAAACTGGGAATTTGTGATAAGTGGCCTGACTACAGAATCGATTCCAAATGAAATGGAGCAGAAAAGTATGTAAGGGATGTAAAAGCAATACTAGGGATGTATTTGCATGGGATGTAAAATAACATCTAATTCACCCAATCTTAGACAGACTGGATTCATAGTTAAAATATTTAAATATCTCGGATATACCCAATACTTTCGAGCAGCTCCCCAAGTCTGTTCTCTATCACAAATATTCAAATGAAAATGGAGTAGTTTTTGAAGGACAGAATTGCATTTGCCACTTTAAATGTAGTATTTATCTAAAAGTAAAATCATGATTAAAAAGCTTTGATTTTTTTTAGAATCGGATCAGTTTTGACAAAGTTATGGCTCTGGTAAGTTCCAACTTTCTTAGAGGTCTAATTTTAGCAAGAATTTCGAGCCAGAAATGCATTTTCAACTTCAGATGCTTCGAAGTCAATCCAGATTTCAATTGAAAGCACTTCTCAGTTATGCTTTGCCACGAAGGAAAACAACAAAAGCACAATCCGCATCCAAATCCAATCCCAATCCCAATTGAGGCTAATAAGTGCGCATTGTTTGAACACGCGCTTAAGAGAACAATTTAAATATTTTGTTAACGCCTTCGGCCACAAATTTGTATGGGCTCGAAATAAACTTGGCCACGCTTCGGTCCATAAAAAACAAACAGGCCCAGCTGATTTGAAAGCTCAGCGAGTATGAATAGAAATCGTTGAGCCTATGTGTTTGATTTTTGGCATATCATTTCCGTTTGTCCGAATCGAAGACAGCTGAAGACAACTGAGCTGAACCGAACCGAACTGAACTGAACTAAACCGAACTGAACTGAACTGAAGGCGACTTGACAAATTAGACAAATAGAAAACATGTCAAAGAACTGAGCTGCATGCTCAATTAAGCCGCTTGACAGCCCCAACAACAACAACAACAAACAGCAACAACGATAAGCCAACAGCAGCCAAGATCAGTTGAGAAGCTTGTGGCTTAGGTAGAGTGATGAACCACAAAATACCTCGTGTTTTTGTTTTTTATGCAGTATATTGAAAAACTGGTATGCTTTAGACAATATAACTCGACGAGGAGAATCAGATGTTCAGCGTTTAAGCCATTTTTGTTAATAGTTTGTTCTACATACAAATATGAGCTGCTTACAGTTAATCAATATTATATAAGGGTATATTATATGTCTCTTTGAAGTCTATAGCCTTACAGTTGATTCTTCGATTGCTTTCGCAAATCGACTTTTATCGATATTCGCGAGACGTGCACAGTTATCAATAAAACGAAGTAAACTCGATATGCATCTGACTTATGAGAATTTATATTTAAATTTAAAGTCTCTCACTTTTTAAATAAAAAATAGGCTTGTTGATTAGGGAGTATGGAGGAGTATCTATTTAGGGTTATGAGCATATTCCAGTCAACTTCCAACAGCAACAATTATCAATCTTATATATCAAAAGTAGATTACAAATCTTCCCAGTCTGCTCAACAAATGCATGTCCATCTTAACAATTTCAACTGTTTATCAAGCTACCCCATTGCAAGTGGATGTTATTTGCGTGGTATGGCGATTGCCCAAAGACAGCGCCGAAACAATGAATGCCACGTCATGTTGTTGTCGGCTGCGTAAGACCAGAGGTTCGTGCCCCAAGCACGACGCTAATTAGAATAAAGCCGGCGTGTTGCGACTCCGACTCTGACTCCGACTCCAACTCAGTACAATGGTACCATATGTACTGCCTAAGCCTAACTAACGTATGAAAGGTGTTTGCTCATGGCTTAGGCGCAATTAACAATTAACAGCAGACTCGAAGAAAAAAAAAAAGACGAAACTACAACAACGAAACATTTAAATACGTTTAATTTCACAGCTAGCGCGATATTGATCGCTGAGATCGCTGAAAGAGCTGAGATCAGACAATGGAAATGGTCGAGTCATGCGGCGATCGATTGTGAAAGGTCTTCTTTGGGTGGATGCTACTGTTTGTTGCGCGCATTATTACAGTGTTGCCCCCAATAGAATTCAAACACCTCGTCGCCAGACAACCGACTCTCCGCCTCTGTCTCTCTGTCTGTCTGTCTTCGTCTGGGGCTGGTAATCAAAATCCTTTTATAGCATTTACATAGCAGCACATACAAACTGAGCAATGCCTTCTGCTCCACCTCCTCCTCCTTCTCCTGCTTCTCCCTCTCCTCTCACTTCCATTCGGGGGCCAGTCTTGTGGCTGGGGATTGGGGGGTATCCGACTGGTGACAGCCAACAAACACTGATCGTGGGAAAATGATCGATTTCATTGCTCTGGCGTTTTGGGAGAGTTGCAAGTCGCAAGTTGCGAGTGGCGAGTTGCAGTTGCCGTTGAATCGCATCGCATCGCATCACATCTGATCGTATCTATCTTATGGTATCGTATGCTATCGCATCGCCTCTACATGACATCGTACAAGCCAGACGGATGGACAGACGAACGGACAGTCGGACAGACGGCCGGACAGACGGACGGGCGGACAGACTGACCGACCGCAAATCGCATTTGAAACGTGTTCATAAAGCAATTTTCGACTTTTTTTCTAGTTGTTATAACATAAATTGTCGTTAGTATTTAGCTTGGCTTTGTTTGCTCATTGTTTTTTTTTTTTGTTCAGGTTTGTTTTTTATTGCCTCTCTTTTTTTATTGCAACGTTTATGAACAGCATCTGACAGATTGTTACCAATTTGAGCTGGGGCCAGCTTTGAATATTGATGTGCAGTGGCTTTTGGCCATGATTATTATTATGATTAGGTGTTTTTTGCATTTATAGCTGACAGAATAATTTACTATTTGCATAAAGCTCAATTTTAGTACACGAAATTATGGAATGGAAAGTGTTCTTTAAACACTTTAGAGGGTTTTACAATATTACTCTTGGTGTTCCTATAAAATAGTATTTTATACAAAATTCACACACTGAGTTGAGTACTTTGTTATCACTCTCAAAATCACAGCTTTTGTTATACATAGAAATATATATAAATATTATAATGAAGACTACGATAGACTCTCGATAATATGCAATGTTAGCTTTAACATAGCTGCTTTTCACACATGCCTTATAAAGTTGAAGTCCGATTTCACCTTGTAATGGTATTTATTATTTCTGTACCATTGCATTATCAATTATTTAGTTTTAATTGCAATCGCAAGTTTCGTTTGCATTTTGTATGTTGTGTTAATTTATTGTTTAATGTTTTAATTACGTTTTTATTTTCTATCTGAAAAATCTCACAGACTTTTGTCTTTATTGGCCGAAGCAACCAATTATGATATATTCGATTTTTTCACTCGTCTAACTGATGCCAAAAACGGATTAAATGGATTAACGTGCGACGCCTTCAAGGAGCTAAAGAAAAAAGATGAAAGAAAAAAAAACGAAAGACTCAAGCAAAAAACTTGAATTGACGTAGCGAGCAGACTTGACGAGTTGTGTGTGTGTTAAAATTATTATGCAGCTGCAATTACTCGCCAATTGTCGTCGCAGAACTTGAGAGAAAAAGTTGCCGCCCGTTCGAGCCCGATCGAGTCTAAAAACGGCGTTAATCCAGCAAAGCGGGAATCAAAACTGTCTTTTGTGGCGAGTCAAACGGTTCTTGGCCTGGTCGACCCGCTGGTTATGACCAAATGTAGCTGTTGGCTAACTGATTACTTTTTATTATAATTGTGCGTTTATTGGCGTGCCTTTAGCTCCTCCTCATCCTGCCTCTCTCTGTCCCTCTCTGGTTGGAGGTGAGTGCATAACATTTCATCAGCCCTACCGTTTGAGTATTTGAGTTTTGTATCTCAATAAAATGTTTGCTTGCATCTTTGGCAGGTAAATGCAATCGTTGCCACATTGCGCTAATGACGACGACACCTTGGCGTCTGTTCCCCCTCCACTCCTGCATCTCCCATCTTCCCTCCCTCTGTGGCTGGCAACGTAACGCAATTCAAGCATCCCACTAATTTTGCCATATAAGTGCAACCAGCTGAGCCTGCAACAACAGTCAACAGTCAACAGCAACAGCAGTCTTTGATTTTTGTCACTAACTTGGCACTTGTCGTTGTTGACTGTGTTGTACAACATATTTGCTTTTGCCCGGCAATTCGACGAGACATGCATTTTGGCCATTTCTTTGACCATTTAGCATTCAAAGAGTTTTCGCCGACTAAATAATGCATGCTTAATTCTTATTTCATGTTGCTTGT
Source organism: Drosophila macrothrix (assembly GCA_035042055.1). NCBI lineage: Eukaryota > Metazoa > Arthropoda > Insecta > Diptera > Drosophilidae > Drosophila > Drosophila macrothrix. The sequence goes on along the minus strand of JAWNLX010000124.1, from coordinate 7,082,041 downwards.
ATTATGCACAAAGTGCGCTAATAGATTTGTCAATTGGGTCTTATATAATGTAATTTAATTTCGAAAATGATTCAAAACTTATGTTATGTGTCTGTCCTTTGATTTGAATGTCTGGAAAAAGTATTTTATTTATATGAACGGAGCAATAATAAAACCGAAACTATAGTTTCATCTCTAAATTAATACTTAATTTAATTTTTTTTAAAAATATCAAAAGAATATTCTTTTTACATGTGTGATAAGTTTAGTATTTGCTTTAATTATTCTCATTAACAATATGTATAATTATATGAATATATCATATTTATAAGTTGTTGAACATCTGGACTTAAAACCATCAATGGGAAGACGTATGCAGTATACAGTATGAGGAAAAGAATTGGGGGGATTCCCCCAACTGACCAGGTCGATGGTCGAACCCAAACAATACATCAATAGATCAATAAATAGATAGCTGAGTAACTGAACCAACAAAAATGAATATGCCAGAAAACATAACTTATAAAGTAGATTTATAAAAAGGAAAGTTAGAAAATGTTACTAACAGTATTATGTAGATAGTGATAAAGAGGGAAAACTGATAACTCAAGAAATAAAATAGTAATTATAGAAAGAAAAAAAAAATCAGTCTCAGTTTGTTAACTGTAATTCTAATATTATTACGTACCAACAAATTAAACTTGCTGTGTGTAAATAATGAACTCTGTGCTACTCTCAGATCAGATCGATTGGTAATCGTCTAATCATCATTCCAGAGTAATTATAAAGTCAGAGGTTGAACATGTTCCCTTGCCCAACAGTGGAATTAGTTGAGACTGTTTAAATGGCCCAACAATTATTTCATTAAGTGCACTACAATTACGAGCAGTAAACTATTTATTTATTGAGTGCATCTATAATTTTTCTTTCTCTCTTCGCAACAACTGATATCAAATGTTGGAAAATTAATAAATAGCCGCTGGCGCCAGCAAACAATGGAACAGTAAATAGAAACTCTTGAGAAATCTATCGAAAGTAATTAGTTATCGAGATGCAGATCGAAAATTGTGTTTTGGATCGTCAGACCATTTAAGTCTAGCTGGAGGAGTTGGAGAAAAAGGTGGAGAATTGAAACTATCTCAAAAAACCGATCTGTTTTTATTTTTTGTTATTTTTTTATTTTGTAGTTGAGAAAAACTTGAAATGCAAGTGGAAATCATTTGGATCGTTAGTTGGGGCTTTGGGGCGGAGTTATGCTAATTGAATCGAGTCGAATCGAAGCGAGTCGAGGCCAGTTGAGTTGAGTTGTTTGGCTTGCTTTTCGCGTATTCGCCGGTTCCCATAACAAATCACAGCGCAGCAAAACTTTTGTGTTGTTTTTTTTTCTGTAGACGTCTACAATTTACAGTAATTGTGTGCTTAAAAAACAATTAATGCTGCAGTAAAATAAAATAAAAATTAATGGAAACAATCATAATAAGCATAATGCATATTAATATTATCATTATAATCTAGCCATGTTTTCACCAGACGCATGCCAAAGCCTCATTTGTAATGGTCTAGACACAAACACTCCTCGACACCCTCTCTCGACACCCTTTAATTGCCCCTTCTCGATTCAGCACTTATCCAGCCAAGGACTAATTACATGGCTCCGGTTTTGTTTAATTATGTACCACACAGAAGGAAGCGTCGCCTAAACCCGTAGTGATTATAAATTCACTTACAGCCTAAACAGTCGAGTCAATATAGCCATGTCTTACCGTCTGCCTCTGCGTCTGATTTCAGAGACTATAATATCGGAGAGCTTAAAGTGGAATATAACTAATCGCATATCATAATACGCTTATCTGCTTTATTTCATTTCATTCTCGATAGCAAATGATTCTCGATAACACACGTGAATAGATATGACCCGATTATCTATGGCTAGAATAGAATAATCGATTCTTTATGAAAATGGATTATTGATAACAATTGATTATCGATAATAAGATACTCTCAATAATGACCTACATTCGACAACAATCGATTATCAATAAAGGACTATTCTCGACAACAATCGATGATCGATAACATATTATAAAATATAACCATAATTGTTTTATGTCACAATCGATTATTGTATCAATATCAAGTGCACGAACGTGATTACAACATATAACCATTAATAGTGTATTATCGATAAATTCCTTTTCTCTAAATATCTCGATCTGTATATAGATATGATATAACTTAGAATTATTAGAGTATTTACCATTCTTCTTGCTTTGTATGACGACAATGAAAATTACATAACTCTTTTTTCTGCTTTCTGCATAATTTTCCAATTTGACAACTGCTGCACATTAAATGTGGCGAATCCCCTTCTTTTTAATGTTGCCACTTGAAATTCAATTAAAATGCAAGGTTATGTGGCATGTGAACTTGGGCCAAGGTGCGTCGAGGATTAATTTCAGTTGGAAAATGGAAATGTAAAGTGAAAAATGACTCGGCGACTGCCGGAATGATATAAATATAAAAGTGTTGAGTGCAATATAAAATGAGAAATATGTTTACGAATGACTCTGAGTGTATTTTAGTTTTACATGTGAGTGCAACCCGTTTACTATTTGTTTTATTATGGCTAATGACACGAAAGATTCCATGCTGTTAATAACACTTTTGATTAAATGTAAACAGCTACTATTCACTTTAGTTTAGTTGTGTCATAATATTTATAATAAATTGAAAGCATATACAATAAACGCTTTTATATCATGGCAACTATCTGTCTCCCTCTCTCTCTCTCTCTCTCTCTTTACAAACTGGAAATAAATAATATAGATAAGGCTCTGGTCAGTTTTACGCAGTTGGCTGATCATCGAATCCGCAAAAGAACAGAACCATTTCCATTAAATGTAAGTTATTTATACGAATCAGAGAAACTCAGTTGAACAATGAAATTGCAATAATTATAACTAATAAATAAACATGAATGCAAAAGCAGAAATAAAGTTTCCAATTGAAATTGCTGAGAATTTGCGATGGCATTTAAATAGCTATCATCAAGTTAGTTAGTTTATGTTAACTACAACTACCATTGATATTGGCCATAAAGTAAATTCTGAATATGCATGCAAGCTTTTCATTCTTTTTCTTTGTCTCTGCCAGAGCTTCATCTCTCTATCTCTATCTCTCTCTCTCTCTCTCTCTCTCTCTATCTGTCGCTCACTCTCTCGGACTATCTTCATGCTGCAGTGCGTCTTGGCCAAGCAGAACGGCCGCTTATGATGAACTCTATTATAAATCATGGCCATAAAGCAAACAGCTACGCAAACCACGACAACCTAGCGGTATTCAAGCACCACCACCCCGCCTTCAGCAACACATTTATCCCCTCGTTCCAGGAAGCATTATTAGCCATACATAAATATTACTTTGATTGGCAACGATGTGTCAGTAATGTGTTTGCAATTTTATGCTAGACGAACTCCAGCCATGGACTGACGATCTTTTAAAGAGACAAAGCCACTGAAAGCTGCACAAAGTGATTTAAGACTGGGCAACAAGAATATGTCATATAATCTTAGCTACCTCAAGTCGCAGAGGCAGAATTATTGCAACTGAGCAGTGCAAACCAAATGTGTCTTATTCAATTATAATCAAAATTATTTATATGAGAAGTAATTATGGGGCAGAATACACTTTAAATACTCAACGCGCTCTTTAAGTAAAAAATACAAAATAAAAACCAGAATGGGGAACTGCAAACTAAAAAGTTAATCAACTATTCTAGGCATAGTCAGTAGTGAAATCTGCAGATTTACTGACAGTGAGCGGGAATTAAAGGACATTAAAGGACAGAAAAATATGTAGTATATGAAAAATGATCTGAAGTATCCAAAGTAGTCTCCAAGCAAGAAGCAAGTCGCAACGGTCTCTTGACAGGACAGTGTAAAGTCAAAGGAGTTAGTTGACAAAACTAGGAATAATCAGCAGCTGTTACTTTAGATATTGAGATAATGAGTCCTCAAAGTAGAGTAGAGTATCCCACTCGAAAGATGTAGAAACCCTCAAGCCGAAAAATAAGATTCTTGCATCCCTTCAAGAACTAGGATTGATGAAGAATATATCTAAAAGATCGCAGAGCAAATAAGAAAAAATCCAAAGTAATTATTATAATAGTTGCTATGCAAAAAAAAGAAGCAAATTATTTGCTAAAAGCAGATTTACATTAGACAAATTTGCAAGCTGATAATTTCTTAATTTAAACAAATCTGTGATGGAAAAGTAAAAGAAAATAAAGCAGTCGGATACAGTTTGATCAGTCGATATATGTGCTTTAGTTGTTTCAGTTTTAAGTAGCGAAAATCTGCGAAATGTTGGCTAGACAAATATTTAAGTCAAAGTGCCGCCTCATCATAACTGCGGTCACACAAATAATGCCACTAAAAAATGTGGCCTTATCTTAATTATTAAAGAATGTACAGCTGAGAGCTGCGAGCTGCAACCACAGTCAACTCAAAATGCCAAAAGCAGCCAAAGCAGCAACAACAAAAGGCAAAAGAGTCTTGCCAATATTTGAATGGCCAAGTTGAGTAATTTGTGGAATTTTTGTAGTCCGAACGGCGGCGGCGCATTCAAATTGAATTTGCAACGTTGGCGATCGTTGCCCAGTTGCAAAGTTGCAAGCTTCGACGACGGCTGATTACAAAGGCCTGCAAAAAACAACAACCGCGCAAAAAAATGCAAACGACAGGCTAATAAGACCAATTGGACAGTTTGGTATGCCGCCGATTGCTGCATATGGTAAACAATTGTTGGGCCGCATTATTATGCACGCAACAAAAGCTGCAACCAACTGCTGCAACAACAACAACAACAACAATCAGTTGACAGCTTCCTTAAGCAAAAGATTCACTCAGATCCGTTGAGCCACTGAGCCACTTAATTGCTGCCGGAATTGTGTCAGCGGATAAAATCAAAAGCCACACAGATCGTGGCCACAGATACAGATACAGATACACCAAAAAAGATACAGATACAGACACTGATACAGGCAGACAGCAGCAGCTATGCAGGCATTGTTTTGGAACAATTCAGAATGCCTTTGGGGCTGACATTTTTTTGCTCGATTAATTGTTGATTAATTTTTGTGTGTCAGCAGCAACAACAACAGCAACAACAGTCAACAGTCAACATTCAACTGTAGTCTGTGTGGCACAGTCTGAGTAGAATAGGAACAAGTTCAAGGACAAATGCTGATACCTGAGTGATTATAACCATATATGACAGAGACGGGTCTGCTATAAATAAGGGAATGGGAATATAAGTATCTTAAGAACATATTAAGCAAGAAATAGATGTGCACATAACTAAAAATATATTCCTTAAGTGATCTATATATAAATGCAATAATGTTAAATAAAAGAAAAGCATTTTAAATATTTTAAGAATAAATCAGGCAATAAAAACTATGTATATAATTAGGAATATACTCTACAAGTGATCTTTACACAATATTAAAAATTTAACATATATTTTTCAAATTAAAATATACTTTATATATATATATTTTAAATAAAGGTCAGTTTTGACAACTGAGTTTGTATTTTTACTTTATATGGTAAGTAACAAAAGTAGAAAATGGAGCAAAAACTATGCATATAATTAAAGATATATTTCATAATTACAATTAATTATTTCAATAAAGTATTTTTATATTATTACCTTCAGCGGCAAGTGACTTTTTTCAGCAGCAACTAACTTTTTTTCCAGCATACTCAATGTTTTAGATACAATTTATGTACGTGTTGAACAGAAGAATTCTTTGGAAAAATTGAATATTTTTGAAAACAAACAAAATATGATCTACTAAATGGTTCAAGTCCTCATCATTATCCATCCATTAACTGCGATCAGCAACTATTTTGAGAAACTAGCCAAATGTTGTGCGTTAAATTCAAGCTTCTTCATACTTTAAATGTTTAGAAATGGAAATTGAACGAGTCTTTTCTAATTAACGAAAAAGAAGAAAGAGAATAAGAGAAAAATGTACTCGCAACAAATTCAAATTCGAAATGAACATGTGCCAATGGTAGCTGAGATGAAAACCCGTTTACAGTTAACACAAATCCAATTGGATAAACCCGTGAAATATGTGAACAAAATTGATACTCAATGTTGTTGTTGTTGCTGTCGTTGTTATGTGCAGGCGTAGATAATTTATCTACGTACGCAAAGAGGGGGCAGATAATAATAAGCGAGCATAGGCTAGAAGAGCACAGCAGCATGCTAAGCGGCTGCTCCACCTCCAATTGGATTAAACACACTCTCACACACAAACACACACACACATGCACAGCGATAATCACAAAATTTAAATACAAAAACGAAACGAAAAGCTAAACTGAGTGCGAGTGAGTGAGATGGCTACCAACTGATTTGAATAATGCGCTAGTGTGTGTAAGCTTCGCAAAGCTCAAGCAGAGCGGGTGGCGTCTGTCTCGCTCGCACACGCGAGCAGCTGCTACGCATACATGTGCAGCTTTTGTGGAACCTAAGAGAGCGCTCGCTCGCAAGAGAGTGATCGCGATTTGCAGTGGTGTGCGTGAGAGTCAAAGTTTTGGCAAAGAGAGCAACGCTTATCTCTCTCTCTCTCTCTCTCTCTCTCTCTTTCTGTCTTGCGAACAGGTTGCAATTGCCGCTGCTGTGTTGCATTTGCCGCCGTTTGTTTATCTGCGCGCGCGCAAAAATAAAAAAAGAAAAAACGAAAAACTTGTTGCTTGTTTTGTTGTTTTTCGCGAAGCAGTGGCAAGTTGGGCAGTTAGCCAGTGAGGCATTCAGTTAGCTTGCTGCGCTTTTGATCTGCACATCTTGAAGATACTCGCAGCGAAGCCAAGTCCACGTTTCAGTTGGGTTTTAGTTGCCTTGTTACTCAAAACGCGAACGCGCTTTCAATTTTTCTCATATTTGGTTTTATATCGCGACTCGCCAGCCCCGGCCAGCTTTGGCTGCAACACGCCTGCCGTCTGCCGTCTGCCGCACGCCCCCCGCACTCCGCCCCTGTCAAGAACCCTTCAACGCTTTGTTGAGGTAGCTTCAAATTCAGGCTTCAGTTTCAGTTTCAGTTTTGCGCTGCGCTGTGTTTTTTCTTTTTTGCTCTTTTTTAACGACGGCTTTTTTCGAGGAACGCGTATAAAAATAAATAAACTTAAATTTAAATGCAAATTTTCTTTAAACTAATATTGCAAATGAAACTGCAAAAGTTGGCCAACAATTGTTAAGTGTTTCAATTGAAAAAGTGCGCTTAAAAATAGCAACAAGAAAATTAAATGTTTGCCTTTGTGTGAATCACTTTTTCTGTGCCAAGGAATTTATTAAAAAAAAAGGTAAAAGCAAATGCAAATGCAAATAAATATACATAAATATTAAGCAATATGCATACAACTTAATTCTTAAACTTTAAACTAGGTTCTGTAAATAAATACATAAATAAAATGCATTTCTATAAGATCACATTTTGTGGGGTAGTCTCAAAGTTTTCAACAGCTTCAAATTGCAGTTTGATGTGCTAGAAAGATAAGCATTTGATTTTCAGTGATAAGCTATTTTTTCTAATAGATTAAAGAATGAGTAAGAATGCGACAGTTGAGAGAGCTCGACTAGGAGATACCCTGAAATCAGCTATTAACTGATTGCAGTTTGTTCAATATGAAAATAGGTTTTGGCTAACAAAATCTGTGCTTCATATCCGATGTTAATGAAATTTGTAGAGTTTATTCATAACATGTCTGGGTAAATTATGTATTCATTAATAATAGTAATATCCTGACAATTGTGTCTATTATTGCTATCGGCATCCGATATTCGAGAAACTCCACCACTTATCGATAAATTGAAATAAACTTGATCTGCGTATGGATTACGAGAACTTATATTTTAATTTTGAAGTATATTTTGATTTGTTTTTCTTTTTATGATGCTAACTTTTATTTAATTACTTATTTCACTACTTTCTATTTTATTAAGTCTGCTGCGTCGTTTCTACCGATTGAAATCTTTTTAAATATCATTATAAGATATTTGTTATAAATATTCTACTCAAAACTTAGTGTTTAAAGTGCAACGTTTAATATTTCATGTATTCTTTTTCTTCGACTAACTTAATTTAAGTAATTACTATTAAGTGAAAGCATTAACTAACCTAATTTCAGAAATATCTGTATCTATATTTAGATTTGACTCTAACTATATCTATGTAAACATTTTTATATAGTATCTATACATATTTCTATATATCTTTCAAACAGAAATAGTTTTTTATTTCTGTAATTATTAAAAACTCGAATTTTAAATTGTTAATATTTTATTTTAATTAAATTTTAATTCACTCCATATTCCACTTGATAAGCAAATGATATTTAGATTAAGTTTCCCGCTGTTTACAACTGCAAACATCTGCAGATTGTACTTGAGTTAAGTTCTTGAGTTGACTTCCGCAGAAATGCGAGTGTAAATTACGGAAGATATTCGATAGCATGACAAGTGTCAAATTGTTTATCAGCCACTTAATCAAACTATCCGATTTAAAACAGACAGAGAAAAAAGGGTATGCAATAAGTCCAAGTGTAAACATTGAAGTGGCAACAACAACCATGTGTGTGTGTGTGTGTGGCACCAATAAATAATATTGAAATTGTAATAAGTACAATAAACAAAACAAGAAAAAAGAAGTGTGAGGAAAAAATCGATCGATTTACACTTTAAATATTGTTTAATGTAAATATGGCATAAATAGCGATATATATATATATATATATATATGTATATATGTCTTGCTGATAAGTTGACTTCGATTTGTTTTATTAGCATAACACTTGTGCGGCTTTACAGAAGATACACAGATACAAATATTGAGTGCAAGGCACTGCCAACTTGTATATGTATCTATAGCTATATTTGTATCTGTCGCTGTATCTATAGCTGAGTGCGTATCTGTATCTGTATGTTGTAGCGACAAGTTGGCAACTCAACTGCATTTCCTTACCTTATTCAAATGCCGTTATCTGCACCGGCCGCATATAGATACTGGCCACAGATACAGATACATTTGTAGACAGGCTGCAACAACAACAACAGCAACAACAACAAATACAATTTGCTGTAAATATCGAGTGATTGATTATTTTACGACTCGCTTTGTTTGTCTTCTGTTGTTGTTGTCTTTTTGTTGTTGTTGTTTTTCTTGTTGTGTTTGCACAATAAGAAATATTTGTCGCTTCTTCTTCTTCTTCTACGTCTTTGACTGCTGCTTAGCCTAATTAGATAAAAATGGTAGAGCTCTGTATATATATATGCGTGTGGCACACGCTGCACGTTGCACGTTGCACGCAGCTAGTGTCGTTTATTGTGGCTCGCTTTCTTTCTATCTTCTTCGGTTCAACCATTTACCATATTAGCCAAACGACAAAACAAACTCAGCGCAACAGCAACAACTTGACTCTTATTGGAATATTTGTCTGTAACTGCAACTGAGCATATCGATACTTGCCACACACACACAGAACACACATTTCTATAATTAATGTATGCATTTAATAAGCAGCCAGTTTGCTGTGCAGCAGAAGAGTAATTTGTGACATTTTCGATTCTAATTCCGCATTGACTGCCCCAGCAGCAAACAAGTCAATTTGATTGCCTCATAAGGCAGATTTGAAGCAACAATATATTTTCTTTTGCAATACATTGTATTTAAAAAGATGAATTGATTAAGAGCCAAAACCATGTTGCAATTATAAGCTACTATATCTATTTATATCTGTTTATAGAGAGTTTTATCAAGAGAGCTCTCAGACTATTACTTGTTTGCATAGCAACTGACAGATAAAATGAACATTTAAGTAACTCTATCTGTGTCTATAGCTATTTAGAACTGCTAACTGCTAACTGGTAACTGGTAACTGGTAACGAGCAGGCATCTGCAGACAATTGCGTCGAAGCTGTTTAATGAAATGAGTTCAATTTGTTTGTCTCGCACTGATAAGACAACTCCGCCTAAAGAGGAGTGAAACCCGTGTCAGATAATGCCTTGCCTTACAAAAATAAGGCAAACCAGCGCAAAGCAAAGCAAAGTAAGGCAAAGCAGAAGGCGTTAACACAAACACTTTGCATATCACAGACTGCTGACGTTCGTGGAAACTGACAGAACCAATTGACACTTGAAAAACAAAAAATAATCAATTGCAAGGCGAACAGAAATGACTGTTTTAGTCTTAATTCGGCTATGACGACTCAATGAGTACCCTACAAAATGATTAGTTAGAAAGTGTTTAAGATGAAGCGACTTATGTTCTGCTAAAATTACTTAACAGCTTTTCTTAGAAATGCTAATAAAGATATTCCAAATCGATTTAACTTTTAAATATTAAATGCTTGGATTCACTTAGCAGATTATTGATTACTTTTTAGAAAGATCAGATTCATACGACACTTAAATGATTAAGTGCTAAATGAGAATTTTATTCCTTTAATAGAATATTTAATATACAAATATAAAGATGTTTAAAATCATTTCGATCCTTACGCGCTTAAATTTGAAAAAGTTAATTTCATTCAATAATTTATAGAAATTTGCAATAATTTTCTTCACAACAACCAAGTGCATTTAAAATATATTTTGTTGCGATCAAAACGTGAGTTGTTCTTTTCTGACTTTTAATTTTTTTTTTTGCAAATTTAGATGTCTTAAAGAATAACATTTTTAAGGAAACTGAAAATGCAACATTTTTTTCCCAAGATAGCTGTTATATCTAGAATTTTCTTTTTACATTTTTTTTTTATCTGTGAGTTTGCTCAAATTATCCATTAGTCAACTTTAGACACTATCATAAAGTCCAAGTGGCAATCTTATCAATATTTGCCTGTTGCACATGGAAATAGGTGTCTGTTTATGTCTAATTTGAATATGATTCAGTAGAATTTTATAAGCAGTTGATTTGTCAGCGCAATTCCGTCATTCATACTTTTGGCCTGGCGACAAATTTGCAGATAAGCCAAAATAAACAACACCAAGCAAAAGTACAGAGTACAAAAAATTCATGTATTTTTATAGATTTCTTGCTTTAGATAAGCAAATTTGTGCCTCGTGGCGCAAATAAAAGAACATAGTTAAGATACGACTGCTAAAAAGTATCTAAACACAACACTCGTCGCATAATCGTTCAGTGTGTGTAGTTCTATTTTTTTTATTTTTATTTTTATTGTTATTTTTTTTTAATCGGAAGCAACAAATTCGAATTTGCGAAATCAACAAACAACGAGTAATCTTTATGAAATTCACCTGATTTCTCCACTCGAATGCTCGGTTTCCAGGAATAATCAGCTTGTACTCTTTTGGGTCGGGGCAGGGGGGCGGTGGGGTGGTGTGTTATTATGGTATTATGGTCTGATGCTCAAAGTTCGAGTTTTGATTCGATTCTTCTGATTACGCGCACGGGGGCCTGGTGCCCAAAAAATTCAAAAAACCAATATAATAAAAAAAAATCCCTCGATAAGCAACAACTTGTTCTTTTCTTTGGGCAAGGTTAGGATCGAGCACCTCTAAAAAATGAGAGCTAGTGACCGGATATATACTTAAGTGTTATATAGTATACATAGTTTGGTATTTTCCTATTGCACAATGGTCGATTTTCAAAAATTCAAAAGGTTAAATGTACAGAATGTTCTCCCTTCCATTCTGTAGACCGTCGAGAATATTATAAAAATATTGATAGTGGAATCAGGTTAAATTATCCGAGCAAAAAACTCTACAACCAACAAAATCTATGCATTTTAATCAATCTTTAATCACAAACTGGCAATATAATTTCAATAATTTCTGGGTCTTTATTTAAGTCAAAATCCAATAAATGAAAATTTGTCAAAAATGCATTATTTCCATTTCATTTTTATCTTGAACTTTGCACCCAGCTTTACCCTTACTCTGGGTAAATTTGTTTATTTAATTTGTTTAAGTTTTTTTTTTTTGCAGGCTGCCAGTCATTCACAATATGAATTCACAATGAGTGTGGTTTATGTTCGATAAGTGTACGGCATCATGTGATTATTATTTATTGGTCGAGCTGTGTTCTAGGAAAATGGCTTCAATAAATGTCGTAATAATAATTAGAAACTGTCACAAATTGGCACTGTGCCAAATAAGAACAACGAGTGCCATTCATTAGTCTGCTCGAACTGCTTAACTTGTGGTAATACACTCAAATCTGACTAGACTTTACTAAGATAAGAAGGGGAAGGGTAAGCAGAAGGGGTCTGTGTTATCACGAGACCAGAACTTGATTGGCGATATCGCAGGGAAATGAGTCAATTAATAATGATGCAGGTGCCACCAAACGTAAACAGGTAATTATGGGAAATTACAAGAAACTATAAGTATAAAAAATTAGAGAGAGACAGAGATTGAGTGAGAGAGAGACAGAGAGAGAGACTGAGAGACTGAGAGAGAAAGGTAATTCTGTATAAGAGAATCAAGTCTAAATATGAAAATTACTAAAAGATACATAGATAAAAAAATAGAGATGAATGGAATGGGAAAAAGGTATGAATAAAGATAGAGAGACTGGAAGTCAATGGCTTTATCGATAAACAGAAACAAACTGAATCTGAACTTATATTCCAATTCCAATTTTTAACTTACTATTCATGCTGTGTCTCTCATAGACTCTTAAATCAGCTTCATTGCGAACTTGGCTAAGTCAACTTAACAATTCAGCTAGATCAAGAATTGATATCTCTAACACACTTTAGCTAGACCATTTTCGCATTTCAATAAAAAACTGACTAGTTAAAAGTTGTGCATATCAAGCATAATTAATGAGTTTTTTGGTTGGCCAATCGGTGGTTTGTTGATTAAGTCAGCGTTAAGCAAATGGGTTAACTTGCCTTAGTTGGTAAGTCAGACAATTGTTTCATTCCCCATTTGGGGGCGGGAAGTTGGTACTAAGTTGCTAAGTCAAAATAAGTCGCCGTGGATCTTCCACGTTGGCATTTAAATGAATGAGGCGCCAATTTGGAGGCAGGCGGAACCCCATTATTCATCGGGCGAGATTTTGGTATTGTGACATATATCGATTGACTGTGAATTAAATATAAACAAAATAGAACATTCTGTTTGCTAATGCATTAAGAATAATTAATTTTTAATATTTATGCGCAGTACGTGGAATTTTAAGCTAAACTTCAATTAGCATTTGAAAAGTCGCTCGCTAAAAATATCAGCGAGTATTTCTATTTATTGTCATTTCACATAAGCCGCCCACTAAATGTATCACCCTGTCCAAAGATATAAATAAATATTGATATATATATATATATATATATATAAGCATATGTATTTACTTGCCCTGAGCTCTTTTTGGGCTACTCCCCACCCATCCCCTGGCTGAAGGCTGTCGTCGTCACGCTCCTCAATCGCTCTTTACACCTTATGGCATATAAATAAATATATATTTATTTGTCTACCATCTTATCAATATTTACATATGTGTGTGTGCGTGTGTTATGTGTGTGTGTGTGTGCTGTATAATTTTATGGTAAACGCTCAAGGCAAATGCAAGTCATAGAAATACAGTAGTCATTAGCTAAGGTGCGCCAATTATCATTAGCTCTAGTTAGTGTACAACGTACACCTATGGCCAAGTTTATATGTCGCATTTAAAATGGCTTCTATTGAGATACAATAACTTAAATTGACTTGTACACATTTTATTCAATTTATTTGAATTTATAATTTAATTGACTTTTGAGTGTAAGTTAATAATAATTAATTTTGAATATGTTTTAATACACTGAACTAATTGAAAATGTGCAAAGAATATAATGAATTTGTGTATATTTATATGGATATACAGAGTATATATATTCTTGATCAGTATCAGACGTATTTTGACATTGAACCAAATACTATTAGCAAGACTGCTATGTATTTAACAGATTATCTCCTCATAATTGAATAGTTCTCACTTGCATTCTCTACATTTTAATAGCTATAAATACAGCTTATCAACACAATTGTTCAGGTGATGCTGTTAATGACGATATTAATTCGCACAGCAGTTATTAGAAATTAATACACTTTAAAGCATTTAATTGCTAATTGTTTATTATTATTAATTATAATTTTCAAATTACAAATTTACATAAAACATTTAAGGCATCTTCAAGAATTCTACCCTATTAAATGGAAATATGGAAATGCCTTCACATTTTGGAGAATCAAAATAATAAAAAAAATGTATTTAGATGGGTTAAAATTTGTTCACTAACAGAAATATATCAAGACTGAACTGATGTATAAAAGTAAGACATTCTTCAAAGTTTTTCGTCTAAATTGATAATAATTTATTTAGCATTTGTAACCCATAAAGTTCGATGGGATCTTGAGCTTACATTTTTTTTTATTTATATACATTAAATATCAAAAATATTATAAAAAGATTTGCAAACTTTTGAAAATAACGCATTGACATTGTTTATTGGTATAATTTAGTTTCATTAAAATTGCTATAAACGAGAAGCGTTTTCATTCATGAGAACTTTATGAGCTGAATCATGGTCATATATATATATATTTGAAATTAAAGTTCATTGATTATTTTTGGGAATACTGCTTAAACTGTAAAACTTAATCAACAGTTCGTTCCCATTTGGTGAACTCTGATAAGGCGCTTAAGGAAGAGGAAGTGGAAGAAATGAAAGAACTTTTCAACTAGTTAAATCGTTGGAGATCACTGGAAAAAGAGAAGTGGAACACGTCATGCAATACAAAAACATATCCGCTGCACTCGCTACTCTCTTTCTCACTATTCGTTCTCTTCTCTCGCTCTCTCTCTCTTCTCTCTCTATCTGTTCTCTATTTGCTCTTGACTTTTGGGGCTGGCGTTTTACGCACATTTAAATGGTATTAACAATTATGCGCGTTAATGTCGATATACAAGAATGGAAATTTGTTGCTGTTGTTGCCATCTTGCCAGTCTTCCAGGCATTATTATTTATTTTTATATGATTACCGTCTGGCCGTCTGGCCGTCTGTCGTCTGCCGCCTGTAGACCCCCTCCTTGTCTCTTTGGCTACTGTTTGACGGCGTTTTTGTTGTTGTTGTTCGTGTTTTGTAGCTTAAATGGTCAAAAACATCAGGTAGATGACTTGTAATTATAATGCCGGTCGCTCTAGCGTCGAGCTTGGGGATTTTATTGCCGCGACCATTGTGTGTACTAGTTGCCATATCAATTGAGACACTCAGAGAAATGCATGTGTAAATTGAATAAATTCTAGTTCTTATTAACCAAACTGAATCGAATCGAAAACGGAATCGAAATTCAAAATTCAAAATTTTTTGTTTCCTTGAGAAGTCCAATCGGAATCGAAACCAGAACCGTTAAGCGAAGTTACTTGATTCCAGATTCCAGATTCAGAACCAGAATCGGAACTGAAGTTGAATATTTCTCTGATTCCTTGAGAAGTAATGGAACTGGAGCTGAAATCGTTAACCGAAATTAATCAATTAACCAAAGTAAAGTCTCATTTTAGCTCTGGAATATTTCTACTGCACATAATTCTGTTTTAGCCAATATCATTTAATTAACACAAGCATGCCAAATATTTCGTGCAGTGCATTTTATAGGAATCGTATCCGAAACGGTTTTTGTATTGTTGTCGCTGTTTTTTATATATATATTTTTTTTTAGTCTTCTGACGATTATGAATATTCAGTTCAATTGCTTTGCTCTACGGAGAGAGAGAGAGAGAGAGAGAGGGAGAGGGAGACGGGTAGGGGGCAGAAAATCACGATGATTGGGCGCTTTCCGATTATAATTTGACTCAAAGTCATGACGTGGTTTTTATTGTGGTTGTTGTTGTTGTTGTTGTTGTTGTCAGGTGAAAATGTGAAATGAGTTGCGAGGTGTGCGACTTATGTGCATAGGCCGAAAAGCACACAGAAGACAGAAATTGAACTAATTAAAATGACAAAAAGTCGCCTGAGATGATTAACTCTGACTTTGACTTCAACTTCTAATTTCTAACTTTAACAGCGGCTTTAACAAATTCTTGGACAGTTTCACATGTCCATCAAAAACTTTGTTGCGTTTCGATGAGTTTGCATAAATAGAAGCATAAATATTAAAAAACACAGATTATTTGTGATTTATTATATACCCTGTGCTTAACTGTTCGAAAGGAGCATTTAATCTCTCAATAAATTATTGATCAACAATGAATATTAGGTAATATTTAATCCAACAAATAAACTGCTTATTACAGATATATAAACTTTGTTTTTGAAATACCCTGTACCTACAAGAAATAATAAGCGAAAATTTCATTATATGTTGCGTTTATAGCTTTAAGATCTCGGCATTTATAATTCAGGCAGTTTCAAGGCGAATAACAATTATTGATCAGCAATGATTATTTGCTGATTTTTAAACCAATAAATAAACGTTTTATTGGATAGTCAAACTGTATTTTAAATACCCTGTAGCTACTAGAAATAAAAGCCTCAAAATTATATTTTTTGTAGGGGCAACAATTTTAAAATGTTTGCATTTATAATACAGGCTAGCTATATATATATATTTATATGTTTCCTATTAAGTATAAAGAGCACTTGACACGTTTCTTAAACTAATTAATCTTCTCTGCCTAATTGCAGACGAGCAGCGCCGGCCACTTGCCACTTGCCACTTGACCAACTTATTAACCATTGTGTTTAAATTGCTTATCGCAAAAGGGGGGTTTAAAACGAGGGGAATTGTTTAAACCTTCGCTAACTATATATGTGTATGTGTCGTCTATGGTGCTGCTGCTGTCACAGTTAGCTGTAAAAATTGATTATGCCATTGTTGCTAGCAAACTACTATCAGCACCAGCAACAGCAACAGCAGCAGCAGCAGCAACAGCAGCAACGACAGCAGCAGGTTGCCAGGGCTGCCAACATTAACGGCATGTTACTTGAATACAAAAACGCTTGCAACACAAATCAGCAAAGCAGCAGCAGCCACAGCAGCAGCAGCAGCAACATTGATAGCAGCAACAGTCGACAGCTGGCCAAAACGGAAGCGTTAACAATGTCAACGCCAACAACAACCAGCAAATACAAAATCAATAGCGATGGCAATGACACAGCTGCAGCAGCAACACTGCTCTATCATCGCCATCATCAGCAACAGCAGCAGCAGCAGCAACAATTGCTGCTGCAACAGCAGCTGCTGCAGCAACATGTTGCCAGCAACACGCCGCTGCAACATTTGAGCAATTTGTTTGGCCAACATTTGCCTACGCACAGTTTGCAGCATTTGATTACAGCCGAGTACTGGCAGCAGCAGCAGCAGCAGCAACAGCAACGTTGTCCTCCGTTAACAACAGCAATTAAAAGCGAGTCAACAACTCAATCGCCAACACCAAAAATAACAACTCCAGCAACAGCAACAACAACTGCAACAACAACTGAAGATGCATCGCTGTTTGGCTTCACGCGGCAGCATCACGTCAATTTTGCCGCCTCATTAGTCGCATTACAACAAAATGATGCAGCGCCCGAGGCGACAGCAGCAACAACAGCACCAACAACAGCAGCAGCAACAGCAACAACAACAACAACAGCAGCAACATCACAGCCAGCATCAGCAGCAACATCGCCGGCGCCACCAACAAGCGAAGCCAATGACGAAAACGACGATTGCAACAACGACGACGACGACGACGACGACGACGACGACGACAACATGCAAAATGCAGGCGGTAAGTTTTTGATGTTTTTTTTTTATATACACACAGACATACACTTACATACAAATGTATATTTAAATATGTATGTACATATGTATATTTATAATAGTTTCTTCAGTGAGAGGTGTGCTTGTAAAGTTGGCGAAATATATTTGTGAATGAACATGCCAAGCCAATATTAATTTGGATATTGAGTACTTCTCTACTGAATTAATTAATTAATTAATTAATTAAATACTTAATTACTTTAGTTAGCTTATTTATCATATATAAAACGGCAAAGTTTACATACAGTCAGTAAAAATAACACTTAGTGGCGTGTGTTGCAATCTATAAGTTAACAAGATTTAATTCACATAATTATCTTTTAGTATTTTTTAATTGTCAGCAAAATTATATACAGATTAAGCTATAAGTTATATGATATATATTACAAGTATCGAATGCGAATTCTAAACCAATTAAAGATTTGTTCAATAATTAACGAGGAAGGAAGAGATATAAACTTAGAAGGATGCACAAATATATCTAATAGATTATTAATAACAATAAGAGAGTATTATAATATTGTCGTAGAACTTGTTAAGTATAGTCAAGTAAAATAAAGTAAAGTACTCTATGTATATACTTAATTTGCATCACAAGCCGGGCCGTTATAGCTATGTCTAAATTGTCTAATTTGTGGGATTACTATCCCAAATCAAATAGCAATTATTAGAAAGAACTTTAGACATTGGGGATAGGTAAATTGTTGATGGCCTAAGCTAGCCATTCTTCGCATTTTATTTATTTATTTTTTTTAATTACCTGAACTGCATTTTATTCACATAATTGTTTTCTCTGCCGCTCAACACCTCATGTGCAGCTTGGTCTCATTTTCTGCATTTAGCTTGGTTTTATTTTTATATTTTTTAGGGTTTGTTGCAAGCTCATTTCCATTTCCTGTCTGGTCACGCTCCTGTTTTGTGTCTCCGAGCACAACGCGTGCGTCTTTTGATTTATTATGCGGCCTTTCGATTCATTCATAAAATTAAAACTATAACCCACAAGATATCCCCTCTCTCTCTCCCTCTCTCTCTCTCTCTGTCTCACTGTTGCCATCTTTCTCCTTTTGGTCGGCTTTATTCGGACAGTGTCGTGTCATCTGTGGCTCAAAACTCATTTTCATAGTTATCATTAGACATCATCAGCAAACACGTTGGTGCCGCCGCCGCTGCTGCTGCTGCTGCTGTTGCACTTCCGTCCCTGCCACCGTGTGGAACATCATTATTATCATTCATTCATTCACTCTTTCATTCATTCATTCATTTGATTGTGAGTGTTGGGACCGCCAACGCGTCCCATTGCCACATTGCCATTGAAATTGTGGCGATTGTTGTCAGTCCGTCAGTCGTCAGTCATCGGCCAATCGTCTGCTCGACTTCTGTTTCCTCTTGAACTCGCCCCACTCCACACCTGCAACCACTCCCTCCCCCTCTCCCCCCTCCAATGCTCTGCATTTCTTTAGGAAATTATTAGTTATGTCTGCACGCAATATTTTGTTGTTGGTTTAGGCCAAATTCGGAGGAGCTGAGCTGACATCGCATGGTCATGAATAATATGAGCCGTATTCTTTAGCCACGTTTTGAATATTTCTTGTGTTGTTCCTTTGTTGTTGTTGTTGATGTCTCTCTTTGATAAATGACCAACACCAATACACACACACACACACACACAGACACACACTGAAATTTACATAGCACAAAATAACATGCCGCAAGGTGTTCGGAAACGAGCTCAGGAAATGATATCATTTAAATAAATATCGCATGTCGCCCATATATATATATACATATATATATATATATATAGGCTATAAGTCTGTATATATGGAGCGATAAAAATCATAGCGTTATGTAAATTTAATTATTGCTTAAGGGCCAACAACAATTTGCAATTCCTCCCACCAAACTCAATTTTCAGCTCATCAATTAAAACTCGTTCGGCTTAAATTGAGTTCGAGTTTGCATTTGATTAAACAAAGTTAATTAAGTATTTATTTTATATGTTAATGATTTTATTATACTTTTGAAAATTTCTTAATAAAATAAGATAAATCAAATTTTGAACCTGAACAAATTCGTTTTTTATAAGCTGAACCCATTGAAAATGCTTAAAAACTGTATAATGAAGTTGTGAAAATATATTTAAAAGCAGAGCGAAGAATCTCAGAGCCCATAAGGTATATATATATATTCTTGATTGGTCGAATGAACTCGACGGTCTCAGAGATTATAAGAGCTAAAGTCTCCTATTTGAAAAATATGACTAAAAAGAAGGGGTTTTCTCGTGTTAATTCCAAATCTGTCGAATTTCCTATTACAAAAATTTGTTTTCGTCTACTTAGAAATAATTTCTAAGAAAAAGACAATCTGCTTTTCTAAGCGTTCTTTCAGCAAGCCTAACTAGTATTCTAAAGCTGGGTTCTATTCAAGCTCTGTCGACTTCCAACTTCTTTAACAACTTCTGAACTATTTTTTGCACTTTCTCTGCATTCAATTCACAAATTACAATCATAGAAATTTTTGCAATCAAGTAAAAAATGCCAATAGGAAAGCTAATGCTAATTATCATGTCAGAGTTGGACAGAGCAGAGGAAAGGGTGGCTCCGACTTCTTTGTGTCTATTGAATGGCGAATCATTAATAACTAACCGTAAAACTGTTATAATCACGTCAAGAGCCCAGCCTCAGAATTGTGTGGCATGCAAAAGGTGTCAAAAGTGGCAAACCCCACCACTCCCCTCACCAGACAAAGAGCAGATCCAACAAATTGCTGGAGTTGTAATCACTCGGATAATTGATGAGGCGGCTGCTACTGCACCTAGCTTTTGTGGCAACATTGAAGCTTTTGGAGGCAACACCTCAGCTGGCATTTAGCATAAATTCAAGTGCTCTCGAGACTGCTTTTGTATTGTATTTCTGTGGCTTTATACCATAATTATGCCATTTGTAAAGACGGCAAACTTCAAACTAATTTGAATATAATTTCATAGAAAAATGCTGCCTCTTTTTACACCTCTCGCTCCCTCAGTCCGTTATTTATGGCATAATCCTTGTGGTTTTCTCGAGAGAACTCGTGCCTTTTTATGCAAATTATTTTTTAATAACCCAGCCAGCGCCCAAAGTTGTGTGTTCCTCTTCTGGGCCCTTAGCTCAGAAGCACGACTCTTTGTTCAAACTCACTGATTGCAGTCTGAGGTGAGGTTCTATTCCCCACATTCACTGTATCCACTT
The DNA here is from genome assembly GCA_035042055.1 of Drosophila macrothrix. Classification (NCBI taxonomy): domain Eukaryota; kingdom Metazoa; phylum Arthropoda; class Insecta; order Diptera; family Drosophilidae; genus Drosophila; species Drosophila macrothrix. The sequence continues at coordinate 7,061,019 of JAWNLX010000124.1, read as the reverse complement.
CCCCCATTCCCCCACTTGGGACTATTGTCTGATTGTCTGCTTGTCTGTTGCAGCTGACGGCCTTTGACAGGGGGCTCCTCGTTCGTCGCTTTTATGATTTGATTATTATTCAAAATGATAAATGAAGATGAGCTCCCCAAGATGCTCTCACTCTCTCTCACACACACACAATGCCTGAATGTAGCAGTAGCAATTTGGTGGCATCAACATCAGTTCGTGCTACCTGAACTCATGACCACTCGCTTATTGTTCGCAGTGTAACGGATATCTGCGTCAAACAGCAGAGACAATCACAAATCTAGTGCTGCATTGCATGTGGATAAATTGTTGTACAAATCGTATTCTTGGGCCTGTTGACCAAACTTGTTTCAAGCTTAAAATCAACCAGTTGCAACGGTCCGCAGATAGAACGGATAGAACGGAATCAGCTTGACAACATTCAAATTTCGCTGTATGATGTAGTAGTAGGAAAGTCGACTCCGCTGATGAAGATCACTTTTATATATATATACATACAGTGGCTCACAGTTCATTTCAGGCAGTGTCTAGCAAAAATTTTAAAGTGCTATAAAGTTTAAACAAAGAAACAAACGCAACATGTTTAAATGCCAATTTGTTTTATGTTATATCACATTTGAAAAGGAAACTTCAGTTTTTATTAAAATATTAATTAATTAACTAAAATTAGTCAAAAACTGAAAAACATATCCAAAATACAGGTCAACGCTCATTTCGGGCAGTCTTAGAAAAGTAACATATTAGGCGTATAAAAGCTTAAATAAGGATATTAATACTTAGTATGATATCACCCAGCCTTAATAACTTCCCTTAACCTATTATTCATGGAAGATACCAGCTTCCGGGTAGTTTCTGGACTGATTTTACTCCATTCATCCAGCAGAGCATTTTTGAGATCGGATCTGTGATTCTGGATGTTATTTTCCAGTAGATCCCACAAATTTTAAATAACATTTAAATCTGGAGACCGGGCCTGTGGAATTAGCATGTGGGGGCAGTTCCAGATAAGCCAGGACTGTACTAATCCGGACTTATGCTTGGCTGTTGTCCTGGTCGTTGTCGTGGTAGAACCGGAAAGATCGCCGGATTCCTAGCTTTTCGGCAGTTTGGAGTAAATTTTCCTTTAATATATTGAAATACACATTCTTGTCCATTGTTGTTTCAATAAACACCAAATTTCCACCGCCGGCTTCCGAGATACATGTGCCCATACCATGACACTTCCTCCGCCGTGCTTGACTGTTGCCTTTAGGATTTTGGGATTTAGCTCAGTATTGGACTGTCGCCACACATAATCCGTCCGTCTAAGCCAAAAATGTTAAATTTGGGCTCATCTTCAAATATGAAAGTGTTCCAGAACTCCAAATCCTTGTCCAAGTGGGTTTTGACGAATGTCATCCTAGTACCTTTATTTTTTGCGCTTATAAAGGGCTTCTTCCGTGGTACTCGGGCATTAAAGTCATGGTTGCGCAGAACCCGGCGCACAGTTTCCGCACTGCACTTTTTCCCCATTTCATCCTCCACCTGTTGAGTCAGTTTTGGAGCCGATAGCTTGGGATTTGCCCTTATTTTCCTGATGATCCCCCGCTCCTCCTTTTCGGTGAAAATCTTGTTTGGTGCCTTTCTGCCCTTTTCCTCTATCCGATCTTCGTCGACGAAGCGACGAATGATGCTGTTTATAGTTGACCTGTTTAAATTGACCATTTCAGCTATTTGGCCATGTGAATATCCGATCTTGAAGCGTTCCACGATGAGATTCCGTTGCTCGATGGTAGTCCGTTTGTCCATAGTCCTGGTTGGCTGGTTGCACCCAAATTGCAGGATATAACTAAACTAACTACGAAGGATTGGTATATTGATACCGAAAATAATCAACCCGACGTAAAAAACCCGGGTTTTATGGCACCCAGGTGTCCATAATGCCACTGCCCGAAATGATATGTGACCATAAATTAAGGTACTTTTTTACATAACCCGACCTAGCAGGTGGGGAAACCCCAGTTTATGGGGGTCATATATTCATTATGGTGGTTAATATATGTACCTACCATCGGTCTTTGGAATTTTTGAAAAATATTGGTTAATTAGTTTATGGCAGGCAATTAAAATTTTTGCTAGACACTGCCTGAAATGAACTGTGAGCCACTGTATATATATATATATATATTGATATATATATATTGTATAGGGTCGGAGATGCTTCCTTCTGTTCTTTACTTACTTTTGCACAACTTCATTAAACACCTTTTTACACTGAGTATATTAAGCCTGATGCTTCTGCTTTAGATATGTCTCTATATCTCTGTTTCTATATCTGCGATCAACTCAAGCATTTCTTGCACTCATTTTTGCTTGACCTAAAATATCTTTGAATTCCATTTGATCTTTCAGAACTATAATTTAGTTTACACTCAATAATTATGCAATACTTGTACTTGCTCCGCAATTATGTTTATTGGCTGTCATTTAGCCATAACATGAGGTACTTAACTTTATAGACTGTAAAGTGCAACTCCCACAAAATTTATTTGTTTACCCAAAAAACAAAAAAAAAACAAAAAAAAAACAGAAAAGAAGAAGAAAAAACGGCAAGTTTCCCATGCAAGCGCTAAAAACAAAAGAGTTCCCAGGCTCCAATGCTGTCTAAGCATGCATAATTTTAATTTATTTGTAGCACAACAACAACAACAACAACAACAACAAATGGCCAACTAATAAAAGTAAAAAGCAAAAAATGAAGCAGCAAGCAAAACAAAAAAAACGTTGGAGAATATTTATGGAAATACCTTCGGGGCGGAGCTCCCGAATTGCGAAAACGTTGATCAAATTTAGCGAGATAAGCGAGAGGCAGTTGAATGTGGAAGAAGAAGGAGAGTTGCTGCAAAGATGCCTGGCTTGCGTTAAGCGCGCAACATGCATATGAGTTGAGTTTACAGAGTTCAGTTCGGTTGAGTTGATGCTCAAGTCTGTGGCATAGTGGCATCATCATCAGCAGGCGAGGCGACTCCAAGCGCGGCAGCCTGCCATACAACGTCATCAAAAATATTTTCGAAGGCGTTGCCAAAGAGCAACCGCAGCAGCAGTCGCAGCAGCCGCAGCAGCCGCAGCAGCCGCAGCAGCAGCAGCCAAGGCAACCAAACTGTGGGAACTCATGTTGCATGCTGCACACAACACAACACAACACACACACACACACACACCACCCCCTTTACTCGCCCCTGCAGCCCTCCCACACACGCATATCGTGCCGCTGAAATCTGCATTTTGTGGCCAGAGCGATTTTTTTGATTTTTTTTTGGTTTTTGACTCGTTTGCATTTCTTTTGGCCAGGCCCCAAGTCGGCTGAGATTGGCTCCTCTCATAATCTCTGTGGCAGCCACAACTCTTGAACTTGACTCCTGCTGACTGCACTTGATGACTGCTGACTCTGCTGGCGTCTCTGTTGGCATCTCTGCTGCTGCTGTTGCCGTTGCATCTTTGACGGTAGTCGTGCTTTGGTTATAAAAATTGAAGCCGCCATTAAATTCTGACAGTTGTCAGGCCAAGATGCTGGCTCAGGTTCTGGCTCTCAGATTTCAGTTAAGTAGTTGTGGTTTTGAAGTGGAGCATTCCCCGCACCTATACTCAGAATAAAAATTGCACTGAATTTTAGAAACTAAGGATTCGGATTTCCACTTGATTTCTTATTAATGGAAAATATTTCTGAAAGTTAAAAACTTCACTTTATTTTTGTGATTGTTCAATCTAATTTTAAGAAAAACCTTTTCTTATATTCAAAAATAAGTAATAAATTTCAGAAGGACTTTTTTCTGAGTGTACAACCCCCTCACCCACTTTAGTCTAATGGCTGCTGTTGCTCTTCTTGAACTTGTTGCTTATGGATTTGCGCACTGAATTCGCTCTCGACGGCAATTTGCAACTTGCAACTTGCTGCTAGCAACTTGCTGTTTGCCACTCAAGCATTTAGTCGGCAATAGCTCAACTTAATGACAGTCATGTCGAGATCAAGTTTAAAGTGCTTAGCGAACAAATTATGATGAGGATTTTTAAGGAAAGGGTCTCGACGTATTTTTTAGGACTACTTCAGATCTAGTCTAATATGTGCAAATGAATATATGAATACTTGGCTCTTATTATGTTATGTTGAACATTTTTAGGCTTTTGCAAGTCTGGAAAGAGTTTTTACTTTGGACAGTATATATTTAAATACCCATTCAAGATGAGAAGGAGGGTAAATTAAGTATGAAACAGGCAAAAGGATGCAACTTCTACCTAATAAAAAATATTTGTATATTATTGATCAGTATTAAAAGATCAGCCTATAAAAGCTAAAGTCTTCTTACTCCATAAATACGTTTCGCACATGTTGATAAAGATCGCTTAACGAGAGCATTAAAAGGCACAATTGTAAAGATATAGCCTTTCAATTCATATTGGAAATCCTGCACTTAGGTTGGCCATCCGTCTTGATGACTACTGTAGAAGTTTTCTTGATTAAGAGAAAGAGGAATCGATTCAGCAATTCTTCTGTCGCTGCCAATCCCTTGGGAGCAGAGGACTTCGTTGCCTGGCATCTCCCTGCCTTGCAGATATTTCGGAACAGTCCGAGTTTTCTCCTTCTTTGCTGCCCTTATATGCTCTCTTGTTATTAATTATTATAATTCTTATCATAATTTAGTTATAATATTATTATACGCATATATATATATAAAGTATTTAGTCCGTACTGAATTTTCCTGCGTCTTCGTTAGACAGTTACCACTGTAGTGAGTTCCGCGTAAAAGTCATCACCTGCCACATATATGTATGCTAAGAACTGAATGATCAATCATTTGTTGCTTAAAAATTAGCCACGCAGCAGGCAATAAAGTCAATAAACTGTGGCGCCCAACAACAGCAACAACAACAACAAGTGCTAGGGCTATAACGGGGCAAGGCAACGTTGCGCAAGACTTTCAGGCCCAAAGTGTTGAAAAGTAATAAAAATGTTGGCACAATTTTATAACCGCAAAGCGAACTTGAACAACTCGAACAACAAAAAGAGTTGAGGGAGGAAGTCAACTGGAGTAGGGCAGTGGCAGGGTGCCAGAGAGAGAGAGAGAGGGGGGAGAAGGGGTGCAGACAACAGACGGCGTCATGTGGCGGCTAAGATTGTGGCTAAATAAGAGAGCAAGTGGCTCTAAAAAACCGCTGAAGGTCATTGAGGCGCAGCTAAATGCTGTCAGAGGATTCTTCTTCTCTTCCTTTGGATTTCTTTTTTTTTATATTTTATGTTTCCTTTTTAGTTTTTGGCTTTTTGAAAAAACAAAAAACAGAAAAGAAAAGATTTTGCCGCCAGCGTGGATAGCTTTGTGGCTCCCGAAATGAAATTCGTATTATGAATTCGAAATTAATACCAGGAACTGTCCAAGCAATCGCCACTGAATTTCGATTGTAGCCCCGAAATAAAAGAACAACAAGAAGGATCGCCGACGCGGCTCTTGTAGCAAAGGCGAACGCAGACCTGCAAATCCATTAATCTTTGTAGTTCAGGCAAATTGTTTCTGTGCGAATTTCGGCTACACAGCAACAAATTTTCGGGTTGAATTTAGTTTTAAAGAGCTTCAAATTTGAAGTTGAGTGCACAGAAAACTGTTTTTGGAAACCAGAATTGGAATTCAAATGAATATATGTAATACGATCGAAGGAAGTTTGCAAACAGAGGAAGCAACTTCAAGCCGATACACAAGCCGAACTATTAGAGTTTGAGATCCAAATGTGGAATATAAGTATTTATTTATTTAATGTCAACTAAAGTCAGTTGACAAAAAATAAGTACAAAATATGTTTTACATTAAATTAAAAATTAAATTTTAATTAATAAATAAGAAATATTTATAAGATATTTATAGTTTTCGTATACCATTCATTTATTTACTGTGTAGTAGAGAGTTAGTCAAAAAAAAACTCAATTTGCAGGCTAACTGTAAAAGAGGGCAGCACTCTAACGCCTATTCGCTGCCTCCATTCCCTGTTCCCGATCTCTGTTCCCATTCCCATTCCCTGCTCCCAGCCCTATTCCCTGCTGCTATTCTTTAGCTGCTTCGTTTAAGGGTTAATTGTGTTCCCAGGAAACTTTTGAGTTGGCAGAAAGAACAATTTGAGCTTTCAGCTAATTTGCCTATGCGGCAAGCGATTTGTTTTGGGGCCAAAAGTCAATTAATTTTTTGGGATATGCTGCAAAATTGCCAAGGCGCTGATAATTTTGCGAAACGAAATTTTCAGACAACATATCCGCTCAAAAACTTGGACTTTCGCAGCAACATCTTTGTGGCTTTAATGGCGCTGCAATTTTCATATGACAAGCAACCAACAACAACAAGATTAACAACAGCAACAAGAATAACAACAGGAGGAACAACATTGAGGGCAATTTGAATGCTCCGCTCAAGTCGAAGCTTAAATTATGATTAAGTATGATCATCTGGCACTGTGCAGGTCCTGATCTTGTATATATATATATATATATATATATGTGCCGTAATAATAATAAAAAGCGGAAATGCTAATGATAGGGTGTGAGAGAAGACGCGTGTTTTGGGGGTGGGGGAAATAAAACATATATATGTATCAGGCATATATATGTCTATATATATTGCATCCTCGCTAACAACAACAAATTTATAGTTTGTATTTCCTTTTTGTCTCTGTTCTTGGCTCTTTCAAATTATTATTTATGCATATAATTTGGCAACAACAGCTGCCTTTCTATGGAAACTGAGGGCTGTTTTCTGTTTGCTGTTTGCTGTTTCTTCTTCTTGTTCTTTTTGTTTTTGTTTTTTTTTTTATGGGACGTAGGCAAATTTTCGCAAAATGAAATATCACGTCTCAACTTTATTATTGCTAATTGGGATGGCTTTCAAAAGGCCGACTCTCGTCCTGTCTCTCCCCCGTCTCCCTCTCTGGCTCAACTAAATTGTGGCCCATGGCGCGTATGAGTTATGTTTGCAGTTACCTGGAACTCATAAGCGCCACAGTCTTTCAATCCTTAATTCTTACAACAACAACAACAACAACGAGAAGAGCAGCAAAAAAACGTAGCACAGATTTGCCATTTTTTATGGTAAACACTGCGAACACTGCCCCCATGACCAATTCTTCAGACAAACCCCCCACCCGCCCTCCTCTTTAACCCCCTCTTTCTCTACATTCACCCAAATGGCCACCAACCGCACAAATTTAACTGCCCAAACGTGACGCTGGGCTGCCAATGTGGCCAACGCGGCCAATGCGGCCAATGTGGCCAATGGGCAATTGCCAAAGCCGAAATGCATTTAATATCTCAAACGGCAGATGCAACGTTTCCTTTCATTTCATTACCAACTGGGCGTTTTTCCGTTGCTGCAACACACACAACACACAACAAACAAAAGCAGACACAAAAGCCATGTTAAATACCCAAATTGCTGGTAGCTTAATTGAGTTCTTCCAACTCGATCGATTTGGTATAGAAATATATTTAAACATTTTAAAAAAATATATATTTATAGAATTTCTTATAACTTTCACTTTCAATGTAAATTCTAGCCATATTCATTTTGGATCATCATAAAATCAAAAACAACTAACGATTTTAGTTGATATAACTTGTCGAACAGACAAGTTCAATGTAGAAGAACTCTTTTTCGGCCAATTGTTGTTTTATGTGATATAAAAATCCGATTTATCGGATATGACACAACTATAATACCCACTGTTTAATAAAGAAGTATAAAGTACAAGAAATAATAATATAGTTTTGGTGGCTACAAAATTATTTATTTTTTGCCATTTTCACCAAAAATAAAACCTAAAAAATATATATTAAGCTTAACTAATTTAATTTTAATATTTCAAATGGTATACTGCAAAACTTAAGCAATATTAAAAGTGTTGCTTAAGTTTTACAATTATGAATTACCCAAAAAATAAGGCACATGTGCAATTTATGTTTTTTAGCCATATTTTTGTGGCCCCAAAAAAGAAAAGAAAATAAAACAGCCTGTAAAAAGTAAGTTGGCACAATTGCAACACATAAACGCCAGCAATATCAAAAGCAACAACAACAATTGCTGCCAATAATTGAGTATGTTGCTGTTGTTCCATATGTGTTGTTGCCAGCTGCAGCAGCAACAGCAACGGCAACAGCAGGCGAAAAGTCAAAGAGAAAACAGACGCGGACAGAACTGAAGCTGCAGCTGAAGCTAAAGTCGAGGCAAGGTGCATATTATTAAGCCAAAGGATTTATGACACTTGAACGCGGGCAGCAGCAACAACAACAACAACAACAACAGCAACAGCAACAACAACAGCAACAGCAACAACAACAACGAATTCAATGCATGAATGGGAAAATGAGGCGCAGCGAAAATGAAGAAAAAAAAGCATACAAGCGACGAGCGCACGTTGGACCTGTGCCCCAACTGCAGTGCCCCTGCCACCCCACCACCCTGCCCCTAAGCCCACCCCTTATTTACAAGTCAACAGATTGAAGTCCAAGTCATGGGAACTTTTTTTTTGCGCGTTTCGTACGTTTCATTTAATTTGCATGGATCGTGCGGACGACTGACGACTTGTTGCCTGAATTGCTTGTGGACCTGCCTAGCCCCCCTCCCCCTCTCCCTCCCCGCTGCCTTAGCCCCTGTCGCTGCTCTTGCAACACTGCGTCATCATCATAATCAACTGGCATGGCGGCTGCTGCTGCTGTTGTTGGTGCTGCTGCTGCTGCTGCTGCCGCTGCAATGTTGCTGCTACGCTTTGAAAGCCTATCATTATGATTATGACGAATATTACTTTTGTATATAAGTTTTACGCTGGCCAAAAGAAAAATCGGTGTAGCACCAAGCAACCACGTTGCAAGAACAACATGTTGCTGCTGCTGTTGCTGTTGTTGCTGCAGATTCTTTTGCATGTTGCTGTGATTGGTTTTAATTCAGGCAGACTCGGTCTGGCTAACAGAAGCCTGGGCCCAGCATTATTCTCTCGCTCTCCCTCTCCCTCTCTCTCTCTCTCTCTCTCTCTCTCTCTCTCTCTCTCTCTTACTCCTGCTCTACGCCTGTGCCAAGCTGCGACCTCTTGGCCACAATGGAGGGCGTGCTGCTGCCAGCAACAACAAGAACAACAACAGCAACAGCAGCAACAACAACAGATGCATATCTGAAATTAGTTTTGAAAACCCTTTTTTTGTAGCAGGTTTCGATCTTTTGCTCTTCTGCCTGCACTAATTAGCCAAAAGAGTTGCACTTCTCCTTCCCATTCTCTCCCACCCCCCTCCTCCCCGTTCAGCTCTCAGCAGTTGTTAAATTTTATTTAATGCCATAAACACAATGACAACAACAAGCAACAACAACAGCCATAAAGCGTAGCAAAATAACTTCATAAAGTTGTAATTGTTATTTAACACTCCACTTGCCGCCGCTAGATGTCGCTGCAGTGCGGCTGCTACTCTTGTTGTTGCAGCAATTTGTGTCACGAGATCTTGCGCCTTATTGTTGTTATTGTTGTTGTTGTCTGCGTGATGAATCATGTTGCTGTTGTTGCTGTTGTTGTTGCGAGCCAAGTTTGCCGACGTTATTTGTGGCGTTATAAAGAGTTATTAACTGATTTTTGCACCTGAATGGCAAACGCAGACAAGTCGCAGACAATCTGGCCAAACCATTGCCAGCCATGATGCAATTTGTATCTCGCTTTGTTTTTCTTCTTTCTTTTTATTTATTTTTTTTTGCCAGTGTATGCGAGTCTCACTTAAACTATTTTTAAATCGTTGTCTGAGCTGTTGTGGAGATATTATCATTATGAATAATACTTAATGATGCGTATTTAACAATAAATTGTACTAATTTTCTATACGCAAATTATTTGTTTGGTGCTTAACGTATAATATTCGACTGCTCATATTGCATTTGAGGCAGCTGCTCGGGTCTTCAACCCTTAAGTTAACTGCTCAGCGGTGAATGGGAGTCTTAGTGGAATGCTTATAAGAAAAGATATCCTTAGCTGCTACTACTCAACAGTAGATGGCTTGTCATGTGCGGGATTGGATATCAATATGTGTACAAAATATAAACAAAATATATGCTTGACATGAAAAAATACTGTACATAAAAACAGGGCTCACCGAAAGCAATAAATATTGAAAACTGTATGTAAATATGGAATTTAAGGAAAATGGCTTATTAATATTGTCAAATATAAAAAAAATATAAATATAACCTTTCTTTTTAATCTATGATCCTCCCAATATTTAGAGTGCTTACAGAATCACACATTAACAGATCTCAAAACTCAATGACATTATCAGACTTACAGTAGGAAACACTGTAGGAAGAGGATAACCCATAGATACCTCAACATTGATCCCCTAAGCGACATATTTCATTCAATCCCAAGCAAATACATTTATAGACTTCAACAAGACAGTGCACTTATGAATACAGTTGAACTTCCTTGACGCCCTAATCTAATCTAGACTAACTCCACTTCTTTTACAAATTACTCAAACTATTTTAAGCATTCAAGTCACGTGTTAAACAAATGTCTAACAAACTCAACGCCATCTAATCTGTACCCCTTAAGTAACATCAATGTTCATTCAACAAAATGCCAAAAAGTATTCGCCAAAAATCACGTTCAAAAAACAAGTTTCAGTAGCGTTCCATGTTTACACTCCAAATGACTTATAATAGAATGTCATAAAAAATAGGCGCTATTAATAATAAAGTGCTCACAATTGTCTTAAAATTGCGTTGCTAAATACTAATTAAAATCAATGACTACAACTCAATTTGCTTAGGAACATATCAGAATCAACCAACCCTGCAGAGGTAACTGTTAGTCTTGGGGCTTTTTCCAAGTAAATGTTTCGCCCTTTTGTGGAATAACTGCATTCGAAGATGTGGCTCGAAAACCTTCTGCAGTTGCTGCTGCTACTGCTGCTGGTGCTGATGTTGCAATGTGCAAAAAGCACAACTAATTACAATTGACAGGCAATTGTGTCAGCCTGTGGCAACAACAACAACAACAACAATAACTGCAACAGGCACTTAGTTAGTCAGTCGAACACTCAGTTATTCGCTCCCCCAATTCGCTGTTGTAGCAATTAGTTAAGCCAAACTAGGGTTGGGGGCAAGGAACCCAAAATGCCACCAGGAGGCAAACTCTATGTGCCACTATAATTAAACAATTGCTAATTACTTATGTAAGCGTAATGTGCGGCGAGACTGCCACATAAATTGCCACCTCCGACTGCTGGCAACCATGGCAATGACAATCAACTTACAACTTGCAACAGACACACACACACTAGGGCACACACAGAGCCGCAGCATTGAGAACTTAATTTCGAGATCACAGCAGGAGTTGAACGCATAGATTTAGCTGATTTATGGCTAGATTTGCATATGCAGCAAATGCAAAAAAAAAAGGAACAAGACTCCAACTGTGGCAAGCATTTGCCATATACATTTATATATATATGTATATCTATATCGATTGCAAGTTCGTGGCAAGTTCGTTGCCTCAGTCTTTCGTTTTGTTGCAGACGTTCTGGCCTGTTTGAGCGCTTAAGTGGCCAACAACAACTAGCAAAACGCGTTAATTGAACTCTCGAGACAAAAAACTGTAATGCTGCGTGCCACATCGACGCGTCGACGGCAACGTCAACGTCGCTGCTGCCGCTGCAGTTGCAATTGCAATTCGCAGTTATGAAAAAAGCAGCGCAAAAAATATTTGCGTATCTTTTGTTGTTGCTTTTTCGGTCTGTTGTGCAACTAATTAATGCACACAACTCTCTCTCTCTCTCTCCCCTTCTCTCTCTTTCTCTCTATCTTTGTGTTTGTGTGTGTTTGCAACTGTTGCCCCTCTTTCCATACTCTATCCAGGATTAGGTTGCATGATATTATCTCAGATATGATATTATTTAAAATGTTATTATTAATTGAAATTATTACAAATATCCAAAGTAATAAATTAATTATTATTATTGATGATTTTTATTGTAAATTATAATTATATTAAATTATAATAATAATACTAGTAGAAAATTGAATAACTTTATTTAAGAATATTTGAATTTTGGCTGCACTCTTATTCACTGAACTCATTGAAAATGGGGGAAAATGGGTGTAATGAAGTTGAGCAACTAGGCAGAGGCAGACATCCATATCCGACTCCATAAGGTGCATATATTCCAGATGTACATCAAGCCCCTTTCAGAGACGCACGTCAAGTTTATTAATTGTATCTCTATAATTTTATCGATAACTTCCTAATTTTCTTAAGGGAATATATTTCTAATCTGGTTTGTATCTTGGCTTTTTTTTTTTTTTTGTTTTCTCCTAGTCGAGCTCTCTACTACATCATTCTTAATCATTATTTTTGTTAAGCTTTATAAGTTTTTCCTCCACACACATTTTTATAGGGCATTTCAGTGTTCGGCTTGGGAAGTCATCATCGCTGCTGTTTGCTGTTGCTGTTGCGATATTGTGCCGGGGAATGTGTTTTGCATGCGATGGCGATGCCAAATGCTGATAAATATTTTTAATTTGCCTTTTTTCTACAATTTTCTTATTGTTGGCGTTTGTTTTTTTTTTGTGCTGGAATTTTTATTTCAACAATTAATTATATGTTAATCGCAGTGCATGCTAATTACCCCCGTCGCCCCCCTCTCTCGTTGCTGTTGTTGTTGTTTTTAACCCTGAATGCGAATATGCGTGCAACAACATCAACAACAACAGCAACAACAACAACAACTTTGTGCATTCAATTGAGAAATTACAACTTTTGCTTTACCTTTGGCTGATTTGCGTACATTTCGTGTTTGCTTTTTTGTTTGTTGTTGCTGCTGCTGCTGCTTCTGCTTGTTGTTATTGCTACTTGTTGCTGTTGCTGTTGCTGTTGCACTTAGCTTCCATTCTACATCAGCTGCGAGTTTAGCTTTAAGCAATAGCTGTACTTAATTTGAGTCTAATTACTAATATCGGCTACTTTATTATTATATATTGGCAATGTGTTGGTTATTTAATTAATGAAAAATAACAAGTTAGAATTTTATAATTGAGAGAGTTCGACTAGAAAATACTCTGAGCCAAAATGATAAAGCAACTTTAAATAATTTGCTAAAATTGAGTATAGCTTTATAAATAAATAAATATTTGATTATATAAATATTTGCAGATGATCAATATTATGACCAGGTGCATAATTTATCGATAGCAAAGGCATTTTAACTATGGCTAATCGATTTTTATCGACTGTGGGAAAAGGAGTACACCAACAGACAAGGTTAAGTCTGCTCGACTTTTGATACTGCTCACGACTATATATACACTTGATAAGATCAGAGTTGCCTCATTTTGCCTGTTACATATCTCTCAACGTCAATACACCTTTTACTCCTTTGATTAATGACTACAAAAAAACATGCATAAAAGTTCGTGTCAGCAAAAACAGAGCAAGCAAAAAATAATATTGCCGCTGGTGGCAACTATTTTGAATAAAAATGCAATTTGCATGTGACTTCTGCCGTTGCTGCCGTTGCTGCCGTTGTCATTGTTATTGTTTTCTTTTGTTGTTGTTAGCGTGATGATGAACATGACGATGGCCGATAGCTATGGCGATTACGATAACGATAACGATAATGGCATTGTCTGTGCGCGCTTGTGACTAAACTCACTGACATTTCTATCTCAAAGTCAACCGCCCAAAAAATGTTAACAAACTGAAGCGAGAAATAAAACTGGCTAAGAAACAATGAAAGACTTGAAGGGGCAGACAGTGGGCTCGAAGGGGGGAGGGGCACAGGTTAGGGGCACAATCGTCTCGGCTGGCAGACAGAGTTGTTGAGCGGCTTTTTTTTCGCATTTTGAATTTCTTTGGTTTGCTTTTCGAATGCGTTTTGACATTTTGTTTGTCTTGTTTGGCGGCATTGATTTGTGCAACTCTTTTGTTGCCCCAATTGCATTATTATGAATGGCGAAGAAGAAGACGAAGACGAATAAGAAATCATCATAACAAGCCGATCGTTTTGATCCTTGACTTTGATCTTTAGCTGCCACACGATGCGGCAAAGTTGAAAGCATTACTCAGCTGCTGCTGATTTTGCTGCTGCTTCGTCTTCTGATGCTGCACGCATCAAACAGTAAAAAGCTAATTAGAGTTGCTGTTGTTGATGCTGCCGCAATTGCATTTGCAACAAGTTGCACACTCCACACCCTTCTTGAGTACAGGCCACTCTATGGCCTAGTAAAAATTTATGAAGTGCAACGAATTGGGGCGCGCGCTTTGCATTCGTAAATATGCAAAAGCAAAAGCACAAGCAGCAACTGCGGCAGGGGAGTGCAACTGCGGCAAGGGGTGTGGCTGGCATTAAATTTATGACTTGCCTGTGTGTGTGTGTGCAGCAGTTGCGTGTTGCCGACGCAAGACGCTGGCAAAGTGCGAAAAATGCAGCAGGTTTACAAGCAAAATTGAAAAATTGCATTTGCAAACTAACAAAGAGAGGAAAAAATTCAACTAGCTTCGACAAGCTGAAGTTTAAATACTCTGCATCTAAATTTCAATACACATTTTAGAAAGAGATAGGTTTTCTCATTGAAAACTACTGATCAGACATAATAACGCTTCAAAGCACAATTTTAGTTATTCCTTTTTAGAAATATATTTCGTAAAAATCGAATTTATTTCTTATAAGTAAAGTTTTAGTAAAATATGCAAATAAACTCAGGAAAGAATCGCCCTGACTGTAATGTATTTCCCTCAAACAAACTTTTCTGAGTGTATTTGCGCTAGTCAGAATAGTAAGTGAAGCGTAATAATGCTGAAGAGTTCATAGTCAGGTAGATATCTATAGATAGCTATGAAACAATACTTTATATCTTACATTTTGAAGTCTTACACGCTTCACAAAAGAATTCAAGTCCTCAACGTGAGAGCAAATGTATCAAATTGAAATCTAAGCTACAAATAATGAACTGCTATATTTTATGGCTATTTGGTTTTTGATTTCAACAATTGCTGCGTTTTTTAATTATTCAAAAATTGTTTTATAAAACAAAGAAAGAAATAAAATAATGAGCGGCGCATTTGCAAATTGAAATTACAGCAAACGTAAATTGCAATAATTGTACTAATTGTTATCGCAATTATATTGCGGATAATTACCATGACTAATGCCGAGCTGAGAGTGGTTAGGGGGATAAGTTACAATGCAGTGAATAATACGAACATTCCCTCTAACAACAAAAACAACATTAACAACAACAATAGGAAGATTTAATAAGTGTATGTTAATTCCGAGTGCAGCCAAGATTTATGTTAAAACAAGAAGCAAACTTTGTTCTTCTAAAAGGGTATTTGTTGGGTTGCGGATAGTGCGAGTTAATTTATTGGAATTCGCTTGGGTTATAAATTGCCAAGGCATAGTTTTAGCTAGTAGCTTAACGGTTTTTATTATTATAGCGATTACTACTGTAAAGCTCTCAAGTTAACAGCTTTGTTCTGGTGCTGAAATTAAAACTGCTTAAAATAATTCATTGTATTCTTTGCCACATCTGCATAATGATTACAGTTAACTTTCAGCTCGCTTTTTTTTGTATCTGACAGGTTAAATTATAAATCATTCTTTGCAATTGTGTCTCTTATGGTTATCGAAAATCGATTTATATCGATAAAACGAAATAATCTTGATCTGCGTATGGTATACCAGAACTCATGTTCTAAATTTGATGTCTCTAGTTCCTATAGTCTCTGAGATCGGACAAATGGACCAACGTTGCTATGAGGTCTGGGCTGTTGATGCTGATCGAGAATATATATACTTTAAGGTTTCGGAGATGCTTTCTACTGCCTTTTACATACCTTTGCACAGCATCTTTATATTATTTTCCTTTTACAATACGAAACTGCAACTTCTTATAATATTCACTTTCAATGACAGTTTAAAGCATTTCTCTTTTACCTTTCCCAATAAAACTATACAATAAATTCGATTTCCCAAAATTCACCCATCTCCAGTCAGCAAAATCCTGCAACCTGTCAGCATGAAATTGCACTTTGCTGCTCAGCATATTCAAGTCTCAAATCTCGGTCTCTTTTCACATCGATTGAATGTTAGGCGGAAAACACTTTCCCATGCAAATGATTCCAAGGATTTTGCATAAGATTGGCCCAAGGCTGGGAAAGTGTCGAGATCGATGGAAAGGAGAGGGAGGCGAGGGAACAATGTCCTTTAAGGCAATCACCTGCAAAGGTCCATGCAAAAAGTAAAAGCAAATTCAGGTACAAGGATAAGAGACAATGGAAAAGGAAAAGGAAAATGAGGACGACTTTTGCGATCGCTTAACATTACTCACAGTCGACCGGAGGGCGGGGCAAATTGTGAATTTGGAACTCATTTCGCATTATCCCATTGATGAGCGCTCATTATTATTTATTATTTCTGCGCTTTGAATATGCAGCAAGGTGCACCAAAAAAAGGGACGTGGGAATGTAAACAACTAGCAAAAAAAAGGAAGAAAAAAATAAATATGTTATGCACTTCTTGTTCTTCTCTTCATGTATACTGCTGCTGGAAAAGATTTGCCGCCCCTACTTGCAACGTGCAACAGTTCAATAGTTTGAAAAGTGCAGGCGAATTTAAACGAAATTTAATTGTATTTTGGCCAAATAAGAAAGATGGTAACGATTACAAAGCCGACGCAGGAAACTACCCTTCCATAAACACTCACAGAGAACTGCGTGGGTCCTTCCTTTATTCTACCGCATCCTGCGAGCGGATATTGAGCCAATAATTCGATTGTCTGCTCTGCTCGAGTCCAGTTTTTGGCCAGTTGTCCAGTTGTCTAGTTTTGTAATTGAACAATCTAAAACTGACGGGGATTTTTAGACATAAATCGACTTTTGTTCAACAGACAGGCAGATGAACCTTTTTCTATACATCAAACATATATGTTTTGGGTAAACGTTGAATGAATAAATTATGTACGTAGTGCGATAGAGAAATTTGGTAATCAATTATTTAATAATATTTGTAAACACTGAAACATGTTAATAAAATTATTATCAACCTGTGAGGATGACTGTGGAATACTCTGATATTAGTCTAATAACAGATCTTCCTTTGATGATTTTATTGATTTCCTTTGATATTTTTCCATAAAGTAATCTATTTTCCCAACACCTCTGCAACGTTCAGACTCCTTCAGCAGACTGTTCAGCGTCAGATTTCCTCATTTCACCTGCTACTCACCGAACCCCGCATATATGATAATTGACTTCACAAATATCTTGTCCAAGCATCTTAATTATAGTAATTAATTAGTGCAAAAATAAAAAAAATCAAATATAAATAATAAATTTCATGTTTCGTGGCTCATTAATTTTGCTTGTTAACATTTGCAGATACAAATTTTCAAAAGCCACACAAAAGGAAATAAGTCAAAAATACCAACAACAACAACAAAAAATGAATAAAATTTGCAGCTGAAAAACATTTGCATGGCTTTCACTTTTCGGTTTGGGGGGGAAAAATTGAAATGGAAATGGAAATTTGTCACAAATTACTTTCACTTCGGCATCGAATGACAACGGAAGGAAGTTAAAATCTATTGGATGCTGTTGACAGCATTGAAATCCTTTCACTTCCCCCTCCCCCACCCTGCCCCATGTTTGCATGTCAAATTTATTTCTATACAAATACAGTTTGCCAGCTGCCAGCAAAAACCCGCAGACTCAAAAGTGAAAGGATCTTTGAACGTGTGCGGGAAGCACTTCTGGCAAGGGGTAAGCGGCAGGGCAGGGGCATGGTTAAGGGTAGGGGTTAGAGTAGGTGTAGTCTCGAAAAGAATATCCTTTGCAACTATGGAACGCCTTTAATGATGATAAATGCGACTGCAGAAGTTCCGCCACATTTAGCGACAAAAATCAAATGCGTTTTAAAATGAGACGAGCAGCAGAAGTGCGAGAGAGATGGCGCTAGGGGGTAACCCTAACACGCGGATTGGGTTACACAATCAACAAAAGCAACAACAAAAGGGAATCGGGGAAAATACAACAACAACAAAGAACAGGGCGCATGCGTCGCACGCTCAAAAAACGGCAGCCTTTCGGCATGGGTGCCACACAGGGTGTACATATACACCCCACACCCTGTTAAAAAGGTGCGTTTAGCACGCGCTGATTCCTCTTCTTCTTTCTACAGTTTTATATATTTTTTATCTATGCGCATTCTACTCTTTCCATTTGGTTCTCCAAGCGCACCCTTTTCGAGTTGGTCCTACCTTTTTCATGTGCATACTTTTTTGCTTATCATTTTCAAAATGAATCTAAGCGAATGCAAAACAGGGTTGAAATTTTTATTTTTTTTATATATGCCTTCATTTTATAGCTGCTCTCCACTTCCCACCCCTTTTATTTCGAGCCCGGCAGCTGCACATCAAATTTTGATTATTATTTTGATTTTGATTTCGATTTTCTACTTTCAATTTTCTGCGCGCAATTTTACTTTAAAAATGTGCCAAAAGTGGCAAAATTAATTGTGGAAAAAAACAGAAATCGGCTCAAGTGACATTTTAACCTCTTAAAAAAATAACTGTATATGTAACGTATTTTTAATGGCGTAAATTATTGATGCCTGCATAAACTGAGTTTATTTCTGGGAAAAAAATCAGTTTTAAATTGTTTAAGAATTGCTTTAAAAATTGCAATAAAAATATTGCGGGTTGTGGTATTGTAAAAAGAGTTGGGAGAAAGAAATATGGGCTGATATTATGGACAAACAATGATAGAAATAATGTCAGGATGATTGTGTGAATACATACAACAAATTTTGCAGAGAAACTTCCTTCAATGAGGCTCACAGGAGGTATTATCACAGTTTACACTGAAAAAGAAAAGAGTTTTTTTTTATTGTAATTACGAAATTATTGTATGATTAACAATAACTATAAACTGTTGAATGTTAAGCAGTTAATAATTAAAGTAATTAATTAAACAGCTAATGATAATCATATTTAATGCATACATAATATTTATACCCTACTTATATTAATTATACACAACTAACTAAGCTAAAAAATTATTCATTAGACTTAGCCTCCGCCTTACTCCATTTAGTGGCTCCTCGCGATCCGCCCCCGTTCTTTTTAGCACCCATAATTATCGCATTTTTGCCGGCAAAATTTTCACTCAATTTAAAAACGAATCTCGAATTTAAATGCAAATAACAATAATAATCAAAAGATATATATGTATGTATATATGTATTTTTAATCTATGTATATATTTATATGTATGTAGGTGTGCACTTTACGCAATTTTCTTCGCTGCCTGCACTTAATTCAATATTAAAAGCGACTTGGGCTAAATAACAAAACACACGAAGCGCGCACAAAGCAAAGCAAAAAGAAAAACAAAGCAAAGCACACACAACAACAACGATTACAACAAACGTCACGAGCCGCTGCACCTGCGCATGCAAAACGCGTAAGCGCGTGTGAGAGGGACAGGGACAGGGAGAGGGAAAGGAGTGCCTGGCACGAAATTTATGCAAACGAGCAGCGAAGTGTAGAAAGGCGTACAGACGAGCGCGCGCGAGATAGAGAGAGAGATAGTGAGAGAGCCAAAGCGAGCGGGGGAGTAACGGCCGTATGCAAAGACTGCGCTCGCTGCTGCGCTTGCGTGTCGAGAGCGCATTAAACAGAGCACGAGAGTCGCTACGTTATTTAAATGAGCTTTTGAGCTTTTGCTAAGTGTGTGTATGAGTGTGTGTGTATATGTGTGTGTGCCTGTGCATATGTTATGCTTGGCCTAACGACTTGGACATGCATTGGGCGGGCTGCGCTTGTGTGTGCGTGTGTGTGTGACAAAAGAGAGCAGCAGAAGAAGAAGAAGAAGCGGCAGTAGAAAAAGAAGAAACAGCAGCTCAATAAATTATCCCAGCAGCGAAAAGAGCCCATTAACAATCTATAAATGTTCCTTGCATATTGAACCGTTTCGAGTACTTTGTAATCATTATCATATGGTTTATCATGTAAGCAATTTAAAGTCATCAATTTCTCTAATTAAGAACTGAATTTTAAACATCGCATATCTTGAATAAAATTTTCGCATGTATTTTCAACTATATTTTCATTGGTATTTAGAAAATTAGATTTAAATACCCCCAGAAATATAACGAATATTTTATTATGTCTTTAAATTTAATTTAAACTTTATTTTTAATTTCTTTTAATCAACTTTTCATTTATTTTTATTGTTTAATATCACTGACTAGCTAATTAATTACTTTGCACGCAAACGGAATGCATTCTGTAATGGGTAGGCTAGTTCACTAGCTCGCTACTGGGAAACGCTTTTTTCTTGGCTTGACACTTGAACAAAAGAGAGGCAACAAATCAACACAATGCAAACCGTTGATCTACTGTTGCAACTGTTGCAACTGCAACTGTTGCAGTTATATTTTTGTCTTTGACTTGTTCGCAAAAGGACAATGCACAAATTGCACTTGGGTTCTGGTTTTACAGCATTGTCCTTGCGCAAGCTGCTGTTCCCACGCTGCTCCTGCTGACGACACACATACACACACACACACACACACACACACATTAATGCAAAACAAAGAGAGTAAAGAAAAGACTAAAAACACCTACATTGATTTCGCTCTTGCTCTCTCGCTCTGTCTGCTGCTGCAGGTGCGCTCGTTTCTTTTTATTCTTCTTCTTCTTCGTGGCACTTAATTAAAAACCCGAAAACTGACATTCGATTTATGAGCCAATGTTGTTCGTCCTTTTCTGTTTCTTTTTTTTTGGGTGGCACTTCCTCGTAATTGTTGCCCAGTTTCAACTGCCATCAATTCTTCAATTCTTTAACTCCCCCGTTTCACTTCGCTTTGCTGTCAAACGGTAAAAAATCTAATAATTTCAACGCTTTGTTTTGAGCGCTGCTTCTGTTCATCAGTTAAGAGAGGGAGAGAGAGAGGGAGAGGGGGGAATAGCAGCGTTGCATTCTCTTTGGCGGTTCGTCAGTAGTTCTTCTGCTTCTTCTTCTTTGGGTTCAGGTTGCGCAACAGGCGAGGATCAAATCAGCAAAGCGAGAAATCGGTCACAAATACCGCAATACGAAAAGATTTTCTTTGACTATAAATTAATCCAAAGACTGAGAAAATATGCGAATAATCTAGGCTTGGATTAGAGATTAAAGAAGAATAAAGATTTTTAGCTGGAAGGAACTAATAAATGAATAGATAATCCACAGCTAATAATATCTGCTTGATATGAACCATATTTTCTTCAATCATACCTTTTTACCAAAGCTATAGTTCGAGAGAACTGTATTTATATATGAAGTGATAAATCTAGAAATCCCAAAAAATAAAGTGAAATAGCAAAAAAGTATCTGACTTAAAACATGTACGTAGTTATAAATCTAGAAACCTCTCGAATACTTGAAAATAGTAATAATAGAAAATATATTCCACATAAATATTTAAGATTACTTTCCAGAATAAGTTCTGCTGGCTGTCCTTTTATTATCTTTGATGTCACTCTCTCTCTCAAAACTCATTTATATATTATTTATACTGAACATATTCGATATATTGGATATTATACTTTAGTTGCCATCATAAGTCGTTCTATGCTGAAATTCATTATCAGTTATTTTCTCTGCTACATTAAAACTCATTAATAAGTTCCGCTTTTATTATCTTTACATCCTTATATACTTCTCTTCTCTTCTTAAAAGTCGTTCATTTCAATATATTCAATTAGTTTCCACAGCGAAAACTACTTTCTTTTCTTACATTATCATTACCAATACTCTAATCTTCTTTCGTTCTTAAAACCCATTCTTTTCAAAGTAAGCCGTCAACTTTCACACTTCAAATAAATAAAGAAAAAAAATTCCAGAAATTATTTCCATATGAGCTGCTCTTCAAGTGCACATTTTACGCTTAGGAAATTCCAGGACACAAAAGCTTCTAAGGCAATGTCCTGCCGTTATTTGAGGCGACGCTTCAACGCCTTGCCATGAAAATAATTTGCACATTTTCACAACAAACTTTCCCCGGGGGAAGGGGAGGAAAAGGAGGGGGGCCACATGTTGAGCCACTTCAGCCAATCCTCAGCGAGTCCTGGCTGATTATTGAAGTGCGTGTGTATTTTTTTATCAGCATATTGCGAAGGTCCTGGCGTTTGCGCAAGGAGCTCTCCTTTTTTTATGGCCTGCCAACCCTCGGGGGAAATATTAAAATGAAATCCACACGTTCTGTTTTTTTTTTATTATGTAAATCAACCCCTTTTTTTATGGGTCTGCTTATCATGCACAAGGGAGGCGTTTTTTTTATTTAATTTTTTTATATATGCGCAGCTTATTCAAATGGCGACGGACTCGTAAAAAAAGGGTTGCTGTGATTTTGAGAGGGGGTTGAGTGGGATAATCATAACTGTGTAATTTATGTAAATAGTAACCCTTTTCCAAAGGAGTGAAAGAGAAAGAAAAACTGCGCTTTGATTGGCCATGCAAATATTGAAAATTCCAATCACAAAATGGCGTTTCTTTTTTCGTTTTCCAGTTGCAATTGACTTCAAACTTGAAATGTGTCAACAGAACGTGGCCAAAAATGTGGCGAGGCGGCTAACAAGCGAACTTGTTGACACAAATATGCGCGATGTCAGCACAAATCAAAGAAACAACATGGAACAGGACGCGGAACAGGACGATGACGAGGACGAGCATGGCGAAGAGGAGCAGCAGGAGCAGGAGCAGGAGCAGGACGAATTGCCGCGGCAAAGTGATAAGGACATGCTGCTGCAATCAAGTGCTGCAAGGGGCAACAAAAACTGTGCAACTTTGTTGTCGCCCTTTCATCACACAATGAAAACTGAACACGGGCAACAATTGCAGCAGTCACAGGATGATGACAAAGAGGAGCAGGAGCAAGTGGAACAGGAGCAGGAGCAGGACACGCTCTATGAATGCTTTAGCAATGCCAGCGCAAAGGATGCGCAGGACTTGCAACACTGCTTTAAGTTGCAGCCACAAAATGGTGAGTTAAGAACAAATATACAGACTTAAACTTTTCGATTTAAAGTTAGTTTATATCAATTTAGATTGAACACAAGCTTAAATATGGATTAAGTACTAGCAGAGATGAAACAGCTTAAATTTTATTTCATTAAAACTTCTACACACTGATTATCTAAATAGATAAGTTGAAAGAAGATAGCTCTGAAAACATCTCTGTATCTTTGAATTCGTAAGCAATCTTTGGAAGAAACATCGAAAGTTGATTATTTGCTGGAACCCTTTTTGATGTTGTCTTCCAACCAGTGTCAGGAAAACAATACTGGCATTTGGCCTAACCTTAGATGTTTAATGGATGGACTACCAAAGTCAATGAAACTTTCTTTTTGGGAATCAGTTTTCGTCAAGAACTCTCCAAAACAACAGCCACATCCATAGCCATCAGTCTTGCATAATCTTTACATTGTTCATCTGGATTCTTTAAATTAAATTATATTTCCTCGCCATTTATTTATAAATGCGGATTATATATATAGTACTAAAGGCAATCGATCCATATTTCCATAGTAATAAAAAGAATGGTTTCTGTTAAGATGGAAGTTCTTCCTTTTTGAATTTTACATATTTAACAATATTTTTTAAATAACATATAAACATTTATCTTGCCAAATCAATACCCTAACTTATCAAATTCCACCAAGAGTTGAACTCCCCCCGCAACACCCCTCAGAACGCTGTCAAAACTCAATTTTTGGCGATAAAAATCACAGTTTTGGCACAAATTTTGTGAAATTTACAAAACTATTTCCATCATGGGGTGTTTAGCACCCCTTCTGCAAGCAGTACACAAATTCAACCCCTCTGGATTAAAGTGCTGTGCGTGTGTTAATTAAATTTGTCCCTCAGCTGTTAAGCATCTTAAGCCCAGTCACAAAATACTCCATATATATATGTATATATATATTCATCGTTCGATTTTGGTATTCTATATATTAGTTTGGAGGGTAGTTGACAAGGTCAAATTTATGCCAGCTTGTCTAGTTTTTTTCTTTATTTTTATTATTTACATTCGTTTTTTGGCGCGAGTCCTTGTGGCAATTATTATGCATGATGTTGGGCATCATTTTTCATGAAAATCTCTGAATTTTTTACATATCTCGTATAACAGTTTTGATTCGGCTTTGTCCGCTAACATGATGAACGACGATGGCATTCAATGACGTCTCCACAGTTTTATTTATGTATGTCCTTACAAATGAATTTCGTTCTTTCTTATTTCGGTTTATTTTTTTTGGGTAAAAAACGACTCGAATCAATTGCGTTGTCAACGTGGCTCGATAAGGAAATATTCCTTTAAAAAAAGGTAGACAACAAAGAAAGGAACGTAACGAGACACAACAACAACAACAACAACACCAAGAATAAGGAACGAGGAACACGTTACGCTTTACGGTATTTTGCGTGCATTTGACACCCCTCCAGCAGGACCTTCTCTCAGGTAGCTGCCTCGATTTCTTATCGCCTATGCATA
The DNA here is from genome assembly GCA_035042055.1 of Drosophila macrothrix. NCBI lineage: Eukaryota > Metazoa > Arthropoda > Insecta > Diptera > Drosophilidae > Drosophila > Drosophila macrothrix. The sequence continues at coordinate 7,036,433 of JAWNLX010000124.1, read as the reverse complement.
TATATACATATATATATACATATATATTTAGCTATATGCGGGGCAAAGTTTCCATTTTCCAACCCACCCCACTTCAGTTTTTCCATCGTCTCTTTTTTAAATGCAATTTTTTGCATGAAAATTTCTGTTTTTCTTTGCCCAATTTTTTTTTTCCCAATTTTGAGGGGTGATTTTTAGGGAACTTTTTTCTAATTGCGTTTTTTCTTCGCTTTGATTTATTTACGCAGCTCTTCAGATTTTTTTGGACAATTTTTTGCTGGCATTTTTCTTTAGTTTGTTGGCTAGCGTTTTCCCACGAGTTTTAAGGTAAAAAATAAGCATAAATCTTAAATCTCTTTGCATTCTGAGGAAGAATTTTTTGATATTGTGAAATTTCTGTGGGTTGATTATTTTGCTGTCAGTTTTTGGCCGGGTTTATTTGGGATTAAAGCAAATCTTTGGGGTAGTAAATAGTAAAATTAATTATAAAAGAATAGTAAATATGACATATAAAATATAAAAGATAATTGAAATAAATGTAAAGGGTTTGAATTATGGGAAAATTGAGATTTAAGTGTGTAGAAATGATTGTAAAGCAGTTAAGATTCCAGGGAAACTTAGATTAAAATGTTGGGTAAGGACTATAAATTCTGAAAGTGTTACTCTTTTAACTTTATTACAAATACTTTATCAAGAATTGAGTTTTAGTCTTGCTCAGCTACAGTTTTACGGCATATTTACTTCCTTATTTGGCCGAAAAACTTTCATTCATTAATTTTAGCTGATTTGTACACGATTTAAAATCACCTTTTTTGTGGTTATGGAATAGGTAGCAGTTGCTATCGCTGATAAGAAATCACTTGAGCATTCTGTGCTCATTTGCCGCACACACACACTCACACACATTTATGGGGCACTAAAAAACAACAACAACAACAGGTTGAATGTAGGAAAACCCACAAGGGGGGAGAGAGAGAGAGAGAGAGAGATACTCAAAACTGAGAACGCCTTTTATGACTTCATTAGACATTTCACTTTTACTTGTTTTTCCTTTTGACTTTCCCAACAAAATTTGTTGGACATCCGAATAAATTCAACTATTTACGAATTTCCCTTTTTTACTCGGCCTTTCCACTTTTTTTTTAGTTGTAGTTTCAATTTCAGAGTTTTTTTAATATATTTTCCGGCTGCTGGAAAAAAACTCTTCCACTCTTCTTTGTTTTATGTTCTTTATATTGACTTAAGTAATTCTCGGCAATGAGCGAGTTTTACGATTGAAGCCGATTGACGGATTGAACGACTGAAGGACGTTTCGACTAGCCCATATTTTTTATGGCCAAAATGCCAACTCAACTTGGGTAAACACCCATGTACATCTCAATATATAAGTCAAATGTTAAATGTTAAATGTTGCCAAGTCAAAGAGCCGAAAAACTCATCGCGTTTGCCTTGTTAGCGAGTCCTTGTGAACGTGAGATTCTTTCACAACCAGAACCAGAACCAGTAGCCAATGTCCACACGGCGGCTGCCGGGCCTAATTAACATGTTCGACCCACGCAGCATCCCATCTACAGGGTATTTGCGGCACAAAAGGTAGCTCGACTGTTTCGTTCTTCTTTTTTATGATTTACGTGGAAATCGCCGCATCGTAAAAAATGCAAACAGCGAGAAAAAACAACTCAACTACTGAGTGGTGAACAACGACTGCAAGATATCCTATACAAATTTAAAATATTATTTTTTTAAGGAAATGAGCAGTGTATAAAATAGGTTGAGTAGCGACTGACAGATACCCTGCAAAGAATAAACATATTTCTTGTAAGGAAATTAAATCAGTATAAAACAGGGGTCCAAGCGGAACTGCAACGACTGCCTGATACCCAGTAAAAATTAAAGCTTAATTTTTAAGGAAATAATTCGTTTTAAAATGGGCTGTCAGAGCGGAATTGCAACTACCAAGTGCTAAGCAACGACTGTCAAATATCCTATAAAAGTGAAGATAGTTTTTTTTAAGAAAATTAAATCAACATAAGAAAAGGGTATCAAAAAAGAACTGAAATTCAAGAAATCTTACTGGAACCTTTACATTTTACCTAGCGGAACCGGAACTGAAGTAAGATTCGATTTGACAACCTGTTACACAATTATTAAATAAAATATTTTGATTTCAATCATCTGTTTTGAACTGCAGAATATTTATTAGTTCCAGCAGCGAACCAAAAGAACCCCATCTACCCTGAATACCCTGTAAATAGTAGGTGCTTATCAGTGACGGAAGCGTTTGCGCCTTTTGGGCGTTAAATGTTGCCGCAGGACAAACGAATTTGTTCGAATTCAGTTACCTGACCGACCAACTGACTAACTGACAGACAGACAGCATTGCACTTCTGACTTTTTATGACTTTGTAACAATTTTTTATGATTTCGCTTTTGAACCATAAAAAAATTGTGCATCTTTTACCTGCTGCAGTTGCAGTTGCAGTTGAGATCGTTTTTTATATGTGTGCAGTACACGATTCTGAAAGATGTTTTTTTTTATATATTGGTCACCTTGAAATGTGACTTTTCGTTATAATTCGTTTGTGTTTATGTTTTGAAGTTTTCCGGGAATATATTTTCATGCATCAAATTGTGACTTTTCACAAGAGAAAAAGTAGAATTTGATTTGCCGCTTGTTTTTTATGATTTGTAGTTGAAAAGTCAAAAAGTTGAAGAGCAGCAATTACATTTGGAATTCGGAAAGCAATAAAATGTATGAAAAAAGATTAACAAACAAATTTAATTGGAACACACAAAGATAATTAATAAATTTAAGGAAAAAATGTTTAATAATACTCAACAAATCCTTTATTTTTAAAAAATAATCAAATAATTGGAAATTTGAAATAAAATGAAACTTTTCTTGCAACTTTTTTCATTTAACATTTTAAAAACATAGCTAAATTATTATTTTAATTATTTACACATTTTATAATAATGAGTTTGAGCACATTGCATTCTGGAAAAGTCGTCTGCATGTGCCATAAATGTATGTTAAATATAACTAAAATAAAATCGTAAAACAAGTCAAACAAATAATAATTGACGAAGAAGAAGAAAAGCAAAGCAGAAGCAGCAGCAGCAGCAGCAGAAGACGCCAAGCCAAAGTGGGTGGCAGTCACAAGGGAGGGAGTAGATGGGAGGAGGGTGGGGGAGCATGCATGTGCATGCATATATGAATGGCAAATATAAATGCGAGAGAGCCGAACAAAGAGCAAAAGCAAACGACAACAATAAGCAACAAAACTGCTACTGCTGCTCCTGCTAGCGTCGACGGCGGCAGCAACGCAGCTTTAAAATATTTTACATAGCCAACGAAACACACACACACAGAAAGTTTCGAGGCGTGTGCGCCAATCATAAAATAATATGCATACACACACACACGCACACACAGACGACAACGTCGACGCCAACGCCATTTGAAAGCTAAATTTAAATTTTTAGCCACACCCCAAACAAGCGCACGCATACCGCACACATCCACACACACACACATAGACGATGAAGTCGGCTGCCGAGGCGAACAAAACGAACGCTGCTTCACACACACACACACACACACTCACACACACGAGACATTGTAGTAAAATTTTAAAACGTATAAAATGTTGGAGCAGCAGCAGCAGTAGCAGCACAGATACTAATGCAATCACACTCACTCACTCACTCACACTCTCCCACTCACGCACACTCTCTCGCTCAGTTTGCGCTCAAATGCAAACACATTTCTCACTCACACTCAAGCGCTCATTTCTCCAATTGTGGAACGTGTTCTTCTAACAAGCATTCAAACCCACAACGGTAAATAAAATGAGCACGAGAGAGTGAGAGAGCGAGAGCGAGTGAGAGAGCGCGCGCGTCTGTGTGTGTGTGTGTGAGAGAGCAACCAATGCGCGCTGCTTTTAAAGCTCATCCAGTTGGCGGCTTTTTGTGTGCCTGTCTGTGTGTGTTTTTTTTTTTGTGGAGCCGCCGTTGCAGTTGGCGCGCCGACGTGAAACCAGTTAAACGCGTTGACTCTTGCGAAGCACATCGTGCACAGCTCAGCGCAGCTCGTGTGTGTTTTTTATACATATAACAAAAAAGCGAAAAAGCGCTTTTCTTTTTTAACAGACACAGCACTAAAAACAACCCTTACCGCTTTGGGGTGGCTACAAAAGAATACAAAAAAAAAACAACTTCCCCGCTATTAAGTTTTTTGGGCGCAAAAACACAAAATTTCAACTCAAAAACTCGACACACTCAAGCAAAGTCAATGCCGGCATAAAGAGAGCAAGAGCGAGAGAGAGAGAGAGAGCGCACTGCAAAAGAGAGCGAGTGAGAGAGAGAGAGAGAGAGACAGCCAAGTTGAAAGGCAGAAAAACGTCCATCAACATCATCATCATCATCATCAGCAGCAGCAGCAGCAGCAGCAGCAGCATTATCATCAAGAGCCCAGGCCTAGGCGATTATCCATCAGAGACGGCAACAACAACAACTGTTGAGAATTTAGTCGTCCTTTGGCATTGAAAGGCTCTTCCGTCTGTCAGTTTCATGCGAAACACGAACGCGTTTGGACGCAGGCCGGCGCAACACAGAAAATAACCACAAAATCCAATTCCAAAACAAAAATTCTAACCAAAATAGTAAATAAGAAAAAGAGAAAAACAATTTGACGTAGTTTTTGGTGTGTGTGAAGTGAATAAAAAACAAGTACTTTTCAATCGAGAGCGATAACAAAAACATATCCCATAAATAAACAATATATACATACTATATACTATATACTATATATATACTGTACACCGATCAATTTGGTCTGCCTTGTGGTGTGTGAAAATGGTTATGTCGGAGCTACATTGGCACTCAGCTAGTCCCGAGGATAACAACAACTCCTTGAAGCATGATCTCCTGAAGGCAAACACGAACAGCGCCAGAGACGCTGCCGTCCACCTAATGCAGAATCGCTGTAAGTCACACATATCTAAATATATATTTAAAAATCAATCAATCAGTCTTCTATATAGATGAGAAGTCTTCCATCAACAAGTTTTTCAAATGGTTTAGCTATATTTGTGCAACAACTTTGAGAAATGCTTAAGAATTATTTAGAATTATTTATGGCACATATTCAAATTGATTTGATTGATTAAAATCGAATATGAATCTTCTATATTTTTAGCTAGCAACTTTGCTTATGAAACATTTATCATAATTAAATTCGATTCGGTTTTTGAACTTTAAATAATGTGAGAGATGTTTATGAATTATGAATTATAAGTTTGTATTTAAGTATTTATAAACATATTTTCACTGATTTTATTCATATAAATCAATATGCAATAAATGATTTTAATCAATTGCTAAGAAATGTTTGTGCAACACATTCAACTTGGTTTCTGAATGAGATTAGATTCATTTATTTATTTTCTCTAAAATCTTGCAAGTTACACATCTTTTAGTAGTTACTACTATATATTTGTCTGTCTTGATAACTGTATATCAATTTATATAACTCAATATTTTTATGTTTCATCAGATATTTATATTGACTATAAGTTTAAAATTAATTCTCTGTCAAAAATTTAACAAATTTAATGATTTATTCAGTTGAAATTGGGTATTTCGTCAATTCAAATATCAGAATTCAGTATAAGTTAATGATTCATTTATAGTCAATATGGTATATGCACATATTTAACTTGATATCAATAAGAACTTCATTTATATAAATAATCACATGATTATTCACATCGGAAGCATTTGGAACTCAAAGTAAATCCCCTTTAATAACTAACTTGAGGCTCCGGTGCACCCATCATAAATATTATAAGTAACATATACATATACATATATATATGTATAAATATATATTCATATATATATATATATATGAATCCCACCCAGTTAGCGACCCACTTAATCGAGTAGTTTTTTATGAAGAACTAGTCAAGTCGCAGACCATAAATCATATTTATTAAACACTCATTTCTTACACAACTCAAGTCAAAAAGATGACCATGTACAAATCGGAATGCTAAAAAAAAATACGATTTTCATTTATGCAATTTTATTGCTGCTGACTGCTTATCAATGTGATTAGGCACAAAACGGTACAAAGAGTTTTAAAATCGGGGAAAGAGAACAGGATGAATTAATTATTAATCGATTATATATTTAAGCAAATATTTGACATTCTTAATTTGTTAGGGTTTGCCAAATAATTATGAGTTGTAAAGTAAAGTTAAATTAAAGCTTAAATAACTTAACTTAACCTAAATATGTGCTCAAAATATTCGAAAGATTTCTTAATCAGATTTTATTTATATTTTAAGCCTTTCAGAACTTAAGAAAAACATCATGGGTAGCAAATGAATACTTTTAATGAATTCTACATAAGATATATAAGAACTTAAGTAAGGATAAAATGAATTGATTTCTTACATAGGCTGTTGTTATGAGTAGCAAATTACTGCTTTTAATTGGTGATGGACAAAAGAAAGGATATCTTTGATCGATTTCTGTTGTAGACATAGTTTATATAAGGCTTGAAGAACTGCTAAAATAAGATGATTATGAGTAATAAATTAATGCTTCTAATGAATTATAGATAAATATTTATACTCAGGTCTACGTGTCCCAAGCTAAAAGAGTTGATAACCCACACGCGTGTTATCGTTAAGCGATTATATGTGTCCGAGACCCACGATTTCCATATACTAGCCACGATTTACTTATCGGCAAGGCAAAACTGATATTTCCAAGTGCTTATCTCGGCTGGCACACCTGCACCAAGGAAAAGCCAAGAAATCGCTCCAAATTTCTTGGTAAACAAATTTCGTCATTCAAGCAGTGCGTCAACAAAATAAAAACAATAAAATACGAAAAATGAAAAAGCACAATGTGTTCGATTCTAATAAATTAATCGATCGACAATACGTTTTAAATTAATATGCTGACGATTTATTTGCGTCCAATGGTTGACGACAAAAAACACAAACATCAAAAAATAGATTATTTTTAGTCATTGTCGCAATGAGCTCATTACTCTGGTGATAATAACTAGAACAAACTGGACAATCACCCAAGAATAAAAAATATAAAACAAGAACAAAAATCGAAGGCTATCTTTTTCTATATTTTTTTTTTAGGCTTATCGGAGCAAATGTGCTACGCGTGAACTGGTCAAGAAAGAGGGCGTGTCTTATGCTCGCCTCTCATTATGGCCTGTTCCAAGAAATTGGTAGAACTACAAACATCAAAAAGAAAACGTAGTTCGTTTAATCCTTATCGTAGCGGAAATCAATTTCCGATATTGATAGAGTTAAGCTTTCGCTTTATACTTCTTTTACTACGCCTTTGCGAAATTCATTTCATGAATTAAAAATCATCGATACAAAATTTGTAAAAGTTTAACAATGAAATTGCTCATGAGATTAAAGTTTCAAATCGTTGAAAATAAAGAAAGCAGGGCTAGTTAAGACATCTTAGTTGCTCTACTATATATATATTTATATATATATATTATATATTAATTAAATTAACGATTGTTCCATGAATGCTATTTGATATAGTCTTCAGACGTTGATAATCTTTTGCCTTTTTGTGGATAGCATATTGGTACACGTATTTAATGAACTTGGAACTCATATTTTTTATTTTATAATATATTATATATATATATATATATATAATATTTATAAAGCTTAATTTTCTCATCAGTTTTGTTATTTGTTAATTATTAAAGAATTGATAATATTGAAATTTTCTAATATAAAACTAGTACGTCAAACCCAAAAATTAAAATGAATATTTATACTTTAGATGGGCGCAACGACAAATTATATATAATGAAGTGATATTTCTATGCAAACATATATATTTGTCATAAAAGGAGTCTAACAGCAAATAAGTGTGCAAGAGTAAAAATTACAAATAAATTTCTAAATTTTCTTAACAAGATTTGTTGTTAGCTTTCATATATTTATATACATATATTATATATGTTTGTATATTTTATATATGTTATATATAAATTTTAATTGTTGATTCATTGATATGCCTATATACATTTGAGATACTTGTATATTTTGTATAGTTGAATTTGAATTGTCGGCTCATGAATACTAAAACATAAACATGGTCCAAAGCGCTCTCTTTCTATCTGTTCCGCTCTCTCGCTCTTGTTTTGCTTTGTTTTGCTACGAATGTTTGTGCAAAAGGCGAGGCAACAAACAAGCCGTCAACACGCACAACACAGCGCACAGCGCTTTTGGCCACAATGCGCGGGGTCAAGAGTTCAAGACACGCAGCTTCCGACCAAGACGACGACGACGACGACGATGGCGATGGCAACGACTCAATCGATAGTCAGTCTGCGCACGTGATGTGTGTGCCACACACACAAATACACACACATAAATATATAGCACCCCCTCATACACATACACACACACACACACACACAGACACAGACACACACAGCTGTCGAGGTCATTGACTAATTGTGCAAATGTATCTGCTCACAGGACTCGGCACAGGACTCAGCACAGCACTCGCAGTTTCCCAGTTATCAGCTCTTATTACACTTCTCTCTCGCCACTCTTCTCCTTTCTTCTCTCTCCCCCGCTGTGTCTGCTTAACGTTTGCGGTTTTTGCATTTTCCACATTCGCAATTGAAAAACTGTTGTAGAAATTCGAAAAATTTGAAATTTTTCATTGCGCATTTGCCGCATTTGCAGTTTTTGACCCGCTGCGCGTGGCACGCGTCCAGCACACCCCTTGCCCCTTACCCCTCATCCCCCTCACCACTCGCAGTAGTAAATTGCAGGCGGGGGTGGCTCGCTTCAGAAATGTTACCATAATTTATGTGGCATTTTAACGCGCAGTTTTTGGAAAATTAGTTTGAAGGCGTCGGCGTGGCCTTAAGTGCTGCTGCTGCTGCTGCCCAGCGCCTTGATTGGGTTACAAACTAAAATACTGCACTCGGAAAAAAATCACATTGGAAAAATAGAATATATCTATCTATTATAATATCTATAAATGGGAATAGCTTGAATGGTGATTTTTTGAATTTTAAAAATATTTTCTATTATTTATAATTTATTTATTTCTATTCTATTATCATATTCTTTCTGTAAAGCGGAAATGCAAAGCTTAATTTTTAGCAAAAATCTGTTTATATTAATTATAATATTATATTAAAATTGCAATCCATATTAGAAATATTAAAAAGTTAAAGTTAGAGTTTCTTGTACACATTTGATAACAAAAATCCCTAAAAATGTTACATATTTTCATTAAATTTAAAAAAATTGAAGAAAACAGAAACTTTGATTTTTGGAATTATACTGTTTGAATAATATGCTGAGGTCGATTATTTTTTCTGTGTGTATACAGGGTAGGGGTAAGGGCTAGGGTGAGTGGCAGGGGTAGGGTGCATAGGTATAGGTTTTTTCACGGCACATATGCCATGCAACATTGTTTCGGGGTCGGCGTAGATCTGAGATCTTCTTTGGTTGCCACTTGAGTTGCCTTCTTGTGTTGCCTGCTGCTGGAAGTGTGGCAGCAGCAGCAGCAACAACAACAGTTGTCGCTTAATTAGCTAACTCAAAAGGCGAGAGAAAAGTGTGGCAGAAGTGTGTGTTTGTGTGTGTCTCAGACAACTGCTGAAAATTCGAAAAAATTACGAGTGGTTTAGAAACATTTGCTTCTAGAAACGAAAGTTAAAACTTCAGATTTCAACCATGACATCATTTGTATATATTTATATAATAGTCTGCGCCGCATTAATCTAATATTGATAAGCTTCAAACACCTATGGCTATGGGCATTCCCCGATCCATTCAACATACTCAAATTTATGATCACGCTTTTTTGAAAATGATTAACGAACTTTAACTTTTTAAAGGCACTCGATAAGCACTTTGGTTGGTGAACAAAATCACGTGAGCATAAATAAAGCAACTATTATTATTTGATTATTAGTGCCAATATATCTTAACTTAGAAGTACTACTTGAGATCTTGAGTATTCTATTGAATACATGAAACTTTGCTTTCACTAAAAAATACTCGATCATCATTTATTTTTTTTAATTATATTAAAATCTATTCCGAAATTTCCAAAGATATATTTTCATGCAAAAAATATGCCATTATAAAAAGTTTGCTTTAAATATATCCAAATTTGCACTCCTTGCAGTTTCTAAGTATCTCAAGTTGTATTCCTAGTTGCTAAACAATATTAAATATTGTTATACCCGACAAACCCTTTGCTTAAGGACATTTCGAAGCAATTCGCTTAGTCATTCGATTAGTATGAAAATGTGGCAGTAAAATGTAACTGCAACCAGCAGGTTGCAATTGCATTTTGCATGCAAGCAGATATATATTTTTTATTTTGCTTCATTTGGCTCTAAGCGTCTGCCACAAGACTCATAAATTAGCCCAAATAGACGTTGCAAGGACCGCGCCCAAATTCGCAACGAGTTTTGGATGTGGCCATAAAATGCAGTCAACAAATTCTGCCGAACCAAATGTACACAAAAATTTCAAATTCAAATTGAGTGGAGCACTGCAAAGATGGGGCAAGGCGGCAAGGCAGCAAGGGAGCGGGGAGCGGGGGGAGTCTGGAGTTGGTTGTGGCATTAACCGAGTACCAGGTGTTCCCCGGGATGACTGCCATAAAAATATCCTTTTATGCAGCAGCGTGCCCTGTCTGCGGCCATTTGGTCAGTTTTTAGCTAGCCAAATGTATCCCATATCGATTTCGTTGTGCACCCTGTATTCCCCTTGCCCCTGCCACGCCCCCTTATCGTTAAGTTGCCGAAGAGTTCGGTTTATTTTTGAAAATTGCTCAGTTTATGCCGACGACGTGATGTCGCCTCAATTCCAAGTTGAAGTTGAAGCCGAAGTTGAGCTGCTCTTTGCTAGCTTTAAGTGCATTTGCCATTCAGCTAAATAGATTAAGAAGAAACCTTAAATTGAGAATTGCTCAACTTTCAACTAACTGTGTCCTTCGTACTTCACTCTCTTGCAGATATCAGCCGACTGTCACGCTCGCCATCGCCGCTGCAATCGAACGGTAAGTGTTTGTTTTAAATATGTCTTTTAAATATATCTTAAAAAATAATTCAACAACTAAGAGTTGAACTGACTAAAAATAGAAATGGAAAAAACTAGAATCAAAATTAGTTTTTTATATTTAAATGAATTCCGTCAAGAGAGAGCTCAACTGGGAGTTATACTCAAACCAGGTTTTAAATACATATTAAGATTGCTATTAGTAACTTGCTTATTTGTTTTGAGTTCTTACAGACTGATGACTATTGAATAAATATCAATCTCTTTGGCAAAAGTATTGCTTACAAAAAGATCTAAACAGAAATGGCTTATTAATTAGGAGGTGTTTAAACTTGATTACCAAATTAGAATGCTTTCGTAGAGAGAGATCGCCTGAAGTCTGTTTTCAAAGAAATAGTGGCCTAGTTAATAGTAATCAAACTAAATCCAATAAAAATCGCTTCTTATCGATATGTGCGGTGACAGTTATCGATAAGATTAAGTCTACTTATAGCTTATAGTTCAAAATTTGAAGTCTCTGGCTTTTAGAGATCTCTGAGATTCCCTGTTTCATACAGACTGACTTGGCTTTTGATATTGATCAAGAATATATATATTTTATTTGACTGTTAAATACTTCTGCACAGATTTCCTATATCATTTTTCCCATTTTGAATAAGTTCAGCTTTCAAGTTATTTATAGAATATTTAAAAACATAAAAGCTACACTAACGAAAAAAGAAACAAACTAAATTAATAAAATAATTCATCTTGTGAGATTTTAGTTTGCACTTTTTTCTAAGTGTTGCATTTATGTATTAAAATAAGATGCTCAACATTTTTTGCTGTGTAGCCCACATAAGCATCAGCTGTTTGTCCGAGTGCAAATGAAAAGTGCAAAGTGAGAGTATTTGTTATTTACGATTTGTCCACTTTGAAAACCTATTTTTGAAACCAGGAAACATCTGCCAGCTGTGCATGTGTGTGTGTGTGTGTGTGTGTGTGTGAGGGGCATCAGTTTCATTGAGGCTGTTGGCTGACAATGGTTGGCAACCCTTGCTTGCCACACTCGCTGGCCACGCGCTAGGCCCGAGGTTTAGATTTATAGGGTTATAGGGATTGTTTTCGTTTTGTTATAAATGATATACAGCTATAGTTTGGGGGTAGTTTTTGGTGTTGCTGAGTTTTAGGGTTTGGCTCCTACACAAAACAAACAAACGGCTGTCAACCCGGCTGTCGTCGTCGTAGGAACCCAACCCCTCTTTCTGGTATCTGATCTGTGTGTCTTTAAGTTGATTTTGATGTCTTATTGAATGTGACTTTCGAACAGCTTCTTAAGTAGTGCATTAGTTGACAATTAGGTGTCGTGTCATTTTGGGGCGTTGCCAATTGCTGTCTAGGGTTGCCAACTTAATTGCTGGGGGCCGACACTAATTGCTACTCTCTGAATTGCTGCCTGTAATCAAGTGAATGCCATTTGACTTTGAACTATTTGAAATCTATATATAAAGCTAGAGATTTGCTTTATATATATTATTTAAAAATATTGTGTAGTATTCATGGGGGGCACTCATTATTATTCATAACTCGTTTGTCGTTGTGTCTGAACTGCGTAAAATTTGCAATTCACACTTTACAAATTTCATCATCAAAAAAAGAGGTCATGCCCATCATCATCATCACCCAACACACATATTATACATGTGTGTGTGTACACACACACATATGTGTATTTAGCACGCCCACGTTTCGAACTTCGTTAGTCACGGCTTGGTCGAGGGTCCTTCGTCCTGTCGTCCTGTCCGAGGTCCCCTTTTGCTGAACGTAACCTTTTTTTTTTTTTTGCTTCTGCTCTTATATTATTGACAGCATTTCGCTTGATTTGAATTTTTATATGTGTGCGCTTGGTGTGTGTGTCTGTGTGTGGTTGTGTGTGGTGGTTGTGTGTGGACCCAGTTGCTGTGATTTCTTTGCTCTCCCTTTTTGCTACCGAATGAACACATATTTACATATATTTTATGCAAAAATTATTCCGTTATGCACGAGTGTGGGAGCTGTGTTGTGTGGCAAGTCAAACTGACCATTTGGCTCTTTTTATTGGTTGCCTAACAGCGCCAGAGGCGTCACTTGAAAAGGGGCTCTCGACCTAACCAAAAGTGAAAGGGATTCAGGCGAGTTATGCTTCAAATCGCGTTTAAATATGTGGTTTAGGGGTTTATCAAGTTTTGCATTCAGTATTTAATTGTTAATTAGTAGTAGCTGAGTAACAAAAAATTATTTCAATTTGTATTCGAAATGCTCTTAATTTATAGTCTAAAGCTGACTTATAGTCTTTAAGCTATTTTATAGTTACTAAGTGATTTCCTCGACTTAAATAAATAGTCTGTAACACATTAGTTTACCTAAAACCCCTATTAAAGTTAAATTGTTCAGTTTATAACTGCAACTGTGTTTACTAATAATAAAATAAGTCAACAAACACGCTTAACTTGCCTCCTAAAATAAATAGGCTCATACAATTTGCGTCACAGCAGTGCAAACTTTCTGAATACACAATTTTGAATCATTTGCCACTATTTAAGATTATAGAATTGTCATTTATCTCTATCTCAGTAGTCATTGTCATTATTCATAGTTTTGCGCTGGGTTTTTGAAATGCAATTTGCTATTGCTATTTAAGTTTCGAATCTGAAATTTCTTTCACATTCACATTTTGGAAAAACTTTAGGTAATTTTCCTGTTCAGTGCTAGATGAGCAAGCAACATGAAACTTTTAACAATCATTTTCAACCATTAAGTACTATCCATAGTGCTCTCTAATCCCAAGCAACTCAGCTGCTGGCAAAGCTAGCCCTCTGCAATTTTCGACAAACACTGTAGCAACTATTTAAGAACCCCTTTGAGTTGACTACGCCACTGTTATTGGCTTCCTCTCACAAAACATACAAATCGAATTTGCACATCATCTGAATACCAAATGGACGCACGTAGCAAACAAAAATGTAGTCTGCAGAGGACGATTGCTGAGCTGTTGTGGGCACATCATGTGGGGCATGTGGGGCGGGCAGGCAGCACCCACTTGGACGAATAAGTCATCAAATTCACGTAGCATCAACCACCATGCGAAACGAAAAGCAAATCGAGAGCCACAAGTCATAAAGTAGCCACAGCCACAAGCCGTCGAAACATATGCAAAAATTCACGGACGCAGCTGACTGACCAGTTCAGGCTCAGCCTGTGACCATGGGAAATTGTTCGGGAAATGGAAATGAAAATGCCACAATTGAGATTTCAATGCAGCAGGCAAAAATAACATCAAAGGGGCTGCCTTTGTTGAAAAGGGTTACTCCAACTTTTGATTGCCACAACACAAAATAAAAGGTTGGACCAACAAAAAAGTTTTTTTTTTGCCTAAAAATGAACTGACGCATTTAAATATTATTGCAAATCAATTGGTAGACTTATAGCCCCACCCTTGCTTTCTATTTTTTTTGTGTAAATAAAATGCATAGAAATAGCAAATTTATACAAATCGCTTGGACGCAGCAGCATTTGAAATGCTAAAATGGCACTTAAAAGCAGCCAAAATGAAAAGAAAACACGAGAATTCCATTTGATGTATCGAAACGAAAGGTAAACTAACTATGTAAACTATGTAAGCAGAGGGAGCAGGTGAGGGGCAAGCACTTTTCGCATAATAGAAGCTAAGCGAGTGGCTCACTCGCTCTCTCTCCCTGGGTGGTTTTGGGTGGCTATTGCTGTTAGAAAGCCTTTCACACACACACACACACAAAAACTCAACCGACTATGAAATTGTATCGAAAATTATGCAAACGCATTCCGGTCTATGCTAAAGTTATGCAAAGGACATCGTAAGGAGGATGGGTAGAGGGGAAGCGGATATAAAGTGCTTGGTTAATTTAGTAAAGACTGTTAGGTGATGGGCTCGTTGCTGTGTTTGGTCTTTAATCGGTTCTTAAATAGTTTAAAAAGATGTTTGTCTATATGGGCAATTGTATTTGGACTCAAAGCGACTCAGTATTCATCTTTTAAGTAAACTTTATGCACAAATCTTATTGCGTAATATAAATAAAATCTATTCAAAGATTGTCTCCAATATCCTTGAAGTATTCTTATTCTGCTTATTTTTCACATAGTTCTATCAGTAATTAAAAAAATATTCTTCATTATCTATAAAACTGTTTAGATTATGCGATTAAATTTGCAATATTTATAAAAGATATTCTGCACTATCTTCCGAAACTTGTTAGTCTTAAAAAGTCAATTGTTTATATTATGTGATTTAACTTGCAATATTTAAAAAGAGACATTTTTAATTATCTCTTCAAATTGGATGATTTTGAAAAATTTTTTGATTGCTTAGATTTTGCGCTTTTAATTAAACAAGTTTTAGTTGATTAAAGATATAATCATTTTAATAATAATTTAGAAAAGCGTTTGGATAAAGGTTTTACTTGTGCTTTAGATAGTACTATGTAAATATTTAAATAACCCAAGTTGTTGTGGACAAGTTCTGGTTGAGCAACTCTTTCCCAGTCCCCCAAAAGAATATTTATAAATCTCTCGCTTCTCAATCGCAACAATATCTTGAAATTGTTATCTCTTCTTTTCACTTGCAGCCTCCGATTGTGATGATAATAACTCGAGTGTTGGCACCTCCAGCGATCGGTGTCGTTCCCCTTTGAGTCCGGCACTGTTGCTGACACAGCAGCCGCAGGCGAAGCGGCGCCTCTTGTCCCGCCAACAGCCCCACCCGGCGCACCACCATCTCCACCACAACCACCACCTCAACCACAACCACCATCATCAGGGGTACAAGCTGGAGCAACCGGACGAGGATTACGATGATGCCAATGGCGGTGCACTAAACTTGACCAGCGACAATTCGCGCCACAGCACTCAATCGCCGGCGAACTCGGTGAAATCCACGGCGACGACACCACCCACTGTGGGTCAGTTGGCACCTGCACCCATTGTGGTTGCGGCGCCACAGATCTCACCGGTACTGGCGCCCAACGTGGGCACACCCACTTCGATGGCCGCCGTGCAGGCAGCGGCAGCAGCTGCGGCTGCTGTTGCAGCCACCACAGTGGCAGGTGGCATGCAACCATTGCTGGCCCTGCCCGGCCTATCCTCACCGCAGGCACAATTTGCTGCCGCCGGCTTGGGTCTGGGCAATCCACTGCTGTCGGGCTCCATATCGCCTCAGGACTTTGCCCAGTGGCTGCAACAACGTCAGGTGGCACTGCCCCAGCAATTCAACAGCTATATAGAGCTGCTGAGAAATGGTTCGTTGGGTCTCTCCCCAGATGACCCGGCGCTGGCAACTCAAGTGGCTGCCGCTCAGTTCTTCATGCAGAGTCAACTGCTCTCGCAGGCATCCCAGCAATTTCAGGCGCTGCACAAGCAGCATCAGCGACAGGAGCAGTTGCAAGAATCGCTATCGCTCTCGCTGTGCAAATCACCAATGCAACAATTGCAACCACGCAGCTCCACACCTCACTCGAGAAGTCCACCCACTCCGTTGCGTAGTCCAGCCAGCAGTCCACATCAACATCAGCATCAGCATCATCAGCATCATCATCACTTGCATCATCCGTTGCAAATAACGCCGCCAAATTCGGCAGCCAGTTTGAAACTGAGCGGCATGTTAACCCCCAGTACGCCCACCAGCCATGCCCACAATCAGAGCTCTGTTCCCTGCACGCCACAGCCCAAGACGGTGGCAAGTGCGGCAGCAGCACGTGCCGCTGGCGAACCCTCACCCGAGGAGACCACCGATCTGGAGGAGCTGGAACAATTCGCCAAGACCTTCAAGCAGCGTAGAATCAAACTGGGATTCACCCAAGGCGATGTGGGTTCGGCTATGGGTAAATTGTACGGCAATGATTTCTCCCAGACGACCATTTCTCGGTTTGAGGCACTCAATTTGAGTTTTAAGAACATGTGCAAGCTGAAGCCGCTGTTGCAAAAGTGGCTGGATGATGCTGATCGCACCATTCAGGCGACGGGTGGTGTCTTTGATCCGGCTGCGCTGCAGGCCACGGTCAGCACTCCGGAAATAATTGGCAGGCGGCGTAAGAAGCGCACCTCCATCGAGACAACGATAAGGGGTGCACTGGAGAAGGCGTTTATGGCCAATCAGAAGCCCACCTCGGAGGAGATCACTCAGCTGGCCGATCGCCTCGGCATGGAGAAGGAGGTGGTTCGTGTCTGGTTCTGCAATCGCCGGCAGAAGGAGAAACGCATCAATCCCTCGCCCGACAGTCCAACGGGCGCCGACGATGAGGAGTCCTCCTACATGATGCACTAGAAACTAGACAAACCAGAAACCAGCAGCAGCAGCCCAAGTCGCTACCCGAAGATTGGCTGGGAACACAACATATGCCGTGCAATGTGCGCAAAGCAGCAGGCTTAACTAACTAAAAGCAGGTGTGTAAAAATATAAGGTATCATTTAAATAAAACTACAAATAATATTTTATGAAATTAACTAATTGAAAGCAACGGTTTAAAATCAATAATTCAACTATTTGATTCCACTTTTAGTTGTACCTAAAAGAATTATTTTTTTTTAATCAAAATTACTTTGAGTACAGAAATTGCTAGTAAATTTCAATTGTAAATAAACTGAGATTCTCTCAAAATATTTTAGTGACTTTTTATCTGTTGCTTATATTTCGAATTAATAAACTATTCCAAAACTGAAAGCTGAAATATTCAGAAATATTTTACTAACTTTCTTAGTTTTTGTTTGCTCTATTTCTTTGCAGGTTCAAAAGTCGCAAAACACATCAAATATTAGCATAATTCTTCACTATGATTCGTTGTCAACAACCAACCACACACACACGTACACACACACACACACACACACACACACACACACATACAAAGACACACCTGTGTGTATGTGTGTGTAATCAATGTGGCTCAGTGGTTTGTTTATGTTAACTATTAATGGTATTTATTGTAACCAATTACAATGAGAAGTAAGCATAAGTAAAAAAAAACTAGCTCCAAATGTGCTGTTCAAGTGAACCACCGCGAACTAGTTCCCCAGTTCACTTGAACACCAGCATTTGAAGTCTAAAAATTCAATCAACTGCCAAAAGAAACGGCACACGAATTGAATTTTATATTTAAATGCCCTGTTCTGGATGGCGTATGATTAATATTTAAGTACATTTAATACTAAGGCATCTTTCTGTGTGTGTATATAAAGAAATCTTGGTGTGTGGCTAATGCACCGTTTCTTTCAAGTCAGTAAACAACAGTTTCTAGCGAATCGTTTCACTAATAAAAACCAATAACATTAAACAAATACAGGAGAAATGAAATATTTTCAGTTTTCATAGCAACACACTTTTAAGCATATTTATTTTTTCGTGAATACTGTGATAATCAATTGAATGATTTTTAATTTAAAATACATTAAAAGAAAAACATAATTAATAATAAATACTTAGCAGAGTACTTTGTATGCTATGTGCAAGCAAACTAACAATTAAAAATAATACAAACATTTCTAATTTAAATTTTAATAAAACCATATTAAAAATAAAAAACTTTATGAAACCCAATTTGAATTTATCAGAAACACACATTTGTAATTGTAAATTATAAAAGAAAAAAGCAAACAAAAAAAAAACAAAACACAAATACTAATAGAATTTTAAAATGTATGAAAACAAAAATAAAATATATAAAAAATTAATAAAAATAAAATAAATATCAGACAAATTTAAAACAAGTTTTCTTTAATGCTGGGCGGTGGCTATAAAATTTTAATGGGATTTATGCGGATATAATTATTTCTAAAGTAAAAAGAGGAAAATAAATATGAGAAATATATTCCTGCATATTTTATACACCAAATAAATGGGAATTGATGGTAATCCGATTCTTTTGCAATCATCAAAACTCTGCATTGAATAATTGCCAAGCTCTGAGTTAAAGTTTTGGAATTCAGCTTTTGCGCCTCTTTGCAATCCATTCACAAACATTACACAACACACAGACATACAACACAAAACTGACAGCTCACTGATAAGAATCACGAAAAAGAAATGATGAAAAATAACTAGAGCTCAGTAATGGTATAGAGGCTACTATAAGCATTACATAAAACAGTGGCATGAATAGCGGCAGCTATGAAAGAGAATCGCGCTCGACTTGAGTAAAACGCAAAATAAAATTTTAATAAATAACAACATGCAAAACTGAAATTAATTCATGGAATTTTTGCCTACTGATTGCCCAGTCAGTCAGACAGTCACTCAGTTAGTCAGTCAGTCAGTCAGTCAGTCAGTGAGCCAGCCAGCCAGTTTCTGTTTCTGTTTCAGCTTCAGTTGCCAGAGCTAATAAGAAACAGACACCCGGCTGGCAAAGTAGGGGACAATTGAGGCAACTGAAGCCGAAGATGATGGAGATACGAGCATGCAGATGAGCTCTGAGCATGACACGAAACATGCACAGGCCATGGGTGGGTACACAGCGACAAATAAAGCACCTCAAACCGGGAACGAAAGAAGACAAAGGCATAGAGCTTATCACATGACTTATGCTTAGCTTGAGTGCTTTTATTCCAGACTAAAACTAAACTGAATCAGCCTACTTATCATTTGAGATTGAGCATCTCAAGATTTGCAGAGAAAAATGGGTTTAGAAAAAAAAAGAAGTCGAAAAGAGGCAAACACCTTGTGAAAAGATAAATTCTTCGATTAAGTCTATTTATTTCTGAACGAAACATCTTGAAACAGTTTTCTTCTCATGTCAAATTATATATCTTAAGATTTTCAGAGAAAATAAAGCATATACAGTCAAGTTCGTATATTCTAGAAAGGAGAATCTTGAAATTGCTTACTTCTTATTCGAGTTAGCAGATCTTAAAGTGTATGAAGGAAAAGCTTAAACTAAGTACAAAAGAAGAACGAGGCAAAAATTCGGTTTTTCTTATATTGAATCTGTTTATTCTAGAAGCAACTAACTTGCAGCAGAGCCCTTCCCATTTCAGATTGTAGATCTCAATACTATTTTTTCACTCTAGAATATAAATGATACGCAAATTTTTACCTTTTAAAATGTACATTTTTTGGCTCAGTGTATGAAAGGGGAGTGGTAAGTAGGAAGGGGCGGGGGAATGAGCCACATTTGTGGCTATCAATGAAATGCCGACAACGCAAAGTCGCACTTGCCAAATGAATTCACTGCGATTTGGACTCTTTCATGTATCTGACTATATATCTGACTGAGGAGGCGGCTGAGAATGGAACTGTTGTATTTACAAAGGGGAGGGGGGAATTGTTCCTCCTCCCTCGTCGTTATTGTCGCTTGAGCTTTGAGCAATTAAGAGTTCGCCAGCTGTACCCCGTACGCAAATGATGTTAAAGCTGATGCAGCTTGATGATTCCCCTTAGACCAGCCCCCTCCTCATCCTATCTGCTTTTGTTTGCATGAAAAGTGCATAATCATCGCGTGTCATGTGGAAATTTATACTATTAATGGTCGGTTTACTTAAAGGGGGTGTGGCGGCTGGGGGAAGGGCACTTAAGCAGCTCTTAAACTGTGTGCCGCATTTTGGCGTTTGCAGCCGATGCTAATAAATTCATGGAAAATTGACGGTAATTACGACAATAACGACGACGATTTCACATGAAATTCGCTGTTTGTTTATATTTTATGTGTGCGAATTTTGGTGAATTTGCATTTAAGAATGCGTTCCATGTTCCATGTGGCAAAACAGCCTGCAGCCATTTACATTGTAGGGCTTGGGGCATAAATCGTTTCGCCTTTCACATGACGACCAACAATTGGCAAATTCCCAGACTGTGTAACTTTCTAGGCTTAAAGACTCTTTCTCTGTCTCCCTGTCTCCCTGTCTGTCTGTCTGTCTGTCTGTCTGTCCACCTGTCAGTCTGCTTGATAGAACTGTGAATATTCATTGAGTTATCAAAGCAGCCCATCTAATTACCCACAGCAGCTGAAGACGAGACGCGAGAATTATAGCTTTAAGGTGACGTGGGTCGTGGGCCAATTCTTGCTTCTCTTATATATACCCTGACGCAGGGTTTAATCAATGTCGAGTGAAATTTGTTGAAGAAAAAAGTTGTTTACCTTTTGCGGAGTAAGATCACTGAAGTTGGGTTTTCTTTACGCTCTGAAATGTATATATCTTATAACTATCAGAGTGTATTGAGTGAATAGTGTTGCAGGACATACTCTAAAACTAAAAAGTTATGTGTAGTATGTAAAATAAATGATAAAAAATATTATTTGTTTCATATATATATACCATATAATGATAAGTGAAATGTGTTATGGGAGATATACTATAATCAAATAGATATTTGTTTTTATTGAGTGAAATTAACAGTCATTTAAGTCCTCATTTAACTTTAACTATGCGAACTCAGTCACTTCTTGGGATATCCAATTGAAGCTTGGTATGCGGTTTTTTTCCAGCTCAGAATCGATTTACTATATTTATGGTTAGCATAGGAACAATCGATCTCTGAAAAACCCAATATAAGTCAAAAATTCATTAACTTTAAGTTTATTAAGTGTTTGGCTTGACTATTTGTCGCTATTGGAATCATTTTTTTTGTTTATGGTTTCAACATAATAAATCTGCTAGAGTATCAGATCTTCGACTAGGTAATTTTGAGGCCAATCAAATTTAAATCTTTGCTTAACAAGTGCTTAATACCCATCCGGCTTTTTACTACCCCACCGGGCCATCCGGCCACCTACAAACTGTAAGGCGGCATCAAAACCATCAAAACTAACAACTACAGCGCATAAATTTGATTTCAACTGGATTTTCCATTTCGCATTTGGCGTTTGGCATCTTGCATTTAACATTTCCCATTTGGAGGCAACTTTCTAGTCGCGTTTTCTAGCCACAAATTTGCAATGCAATTGCATTTAAAGTTAGGATTGTTTAATTTATCTGTTCAGTTCAGTTCAGTTCAGCACACAGTTGGCATCTCAACTGTGGTGTGGACATGAATATGCAACATGCATTTTATTTACTTGCATATTTATCATTTTATTTCATGGACTGAATTTTTCACTAAATCTCAATCTGAATCTGAATGGACTCGCAACTGGTTTCCGTCCAACGGGGCAGAGGGTGGAAGGAGCAGCATTAAGTGGATATAATACATAGATTGTGTGATCATAATTAGCTGTATGTAGTTGAGCAAAATTTAGTCAGTTATTTGAACAAGCTACTGTTTCTATTTATTTATGCTGCACATGTCTTCAAGCAGGTATGTGAACGAACATCTATTATCAATTACAAGGGGTACTTGAACATTAAAAATCAATTAGCTGATCTTCAATTCACTGATGTGCTTCACATCTGCCTTGAAAAACAAGAAAGAAAACTCTGTTTTTAAATATTGAATACTTGCATCAGATGAAAGCGCAGATCCCAGAAAATAGAAATTCAAATTTGAAATAAAAGTAGATCAAGTTTATTTCATTTTATCAACAAGAACAAATTGATTGGAGAGTCACAACATTCTATATCTTTATTATATATCTTCAATAGTGATATCTCAGTGTATCTTGTTGGATTTTTAGTTTTTAAATTTTTTGTATTTTAATTGTCAACTGTCCAACTTTGCTGCAAGCACCTCTGTTTAATAATCAATATGAGCACACATAATTACCCAATAATCATAGTTGCGAACAGACATATTGACCTTGCATTATGAATATGAATCATTCGTTTTATTCACATTGCATTTGCGTGCGACTAATGAATGCAACTGCGCGAGTTGCAGTTGAAAAAATAAACAAACCACAAAGAAATATATATAAACTAAAGAGATATACTTATGCGAGTGGAGTAGAGGCGAATAAAACCAAAAGTCGATAAGTGCAGGTGTTCCACATTGGCACAACAACGACCATTAGAAGGTTCTCTCAGCGTATATTATGCAATTTTTTTTTCCGAATACCCTTCAAATAACACGAACCGACGAGGCAATTAGCATTCATTGCATTTTGCCTTCAGGGTCTGCTTGTTGTCCGCTTGTCTAGGGTTTCTTGCTTTTGGACTCCACAGCCAATTTGTAAATTATTCAAAAAAAAAAAAAAAAATAAACAAAATGAAAAAAAGGTCGCGCATGCAAACCGCTTCCCATTTCCTGAGGGACGGTGTGAAGAGTGTTGGGGGGGTCTGTGGCAGGGGTGGCAGCAACTTACTTGCCTCGGCCACTAATTATAAATTAGTTTTTGCAAATATTTTGCTCGCCTCTTTGCAGTGCATTTTGTAATTGGATTCAGTTTTTTTTTTCCTTTTAAATACCCTGGACTCATTAAAAATGTATAAAATAAAGGGTATGCTGATGTGGTGTAATAGCCAAAGGAATGTTGATCAGCACTCACTAAGAATATATTTATGCATGGCCAGCATTAGTAGACTAGTCAAGTCAACTGTGAGTGCTTTCTAAAATATTCAAATTCTTGTTGCCACAAATTTAACAAAATTCTGTTAACAGGATATCATTTAGTCGAGCACTCTTTACGTGCTCTTAGTTGTTTTTAAGCTCGAAAAAATATGAAAAGCAAAAAAACAAATATATGAAAAAAACTTTAATTGTTTTTTAACGAAGTGTCTGTGAGTGGCGAAGCGCAAGAGTGGCGCCCAGTGTATGCGAGTGTGCTTGCCATTCTGGCCACTTTGCCACTTTGCATGTGCCACTCGAATATGCAACTTGCAACCTGGCACTTGCTGGCAACATGCAATCGCAGTAGCAGTAGCAGTAGGCAGACGAGGCGAATAGTTGCCTGCGGTTTTGGTGGGTGTTGTTTGGGCCGCCTCTTAGTGCATATTATTTGTGAATTTAATTTACGGCCAGGTTCTGGCCCCCTCATTATGCGGCAGCAGTGTGATTGCTACAACGGCAACACAGCACATCACGATCTTTGCAGTGGCAACTTAACTAAGCAGCAGCAGCTGTCTCCCTCTTACTGTCTATCTCTCTCTCACTCTCTCGCTCTCTCTCTCTGTCTGTCCGTCTGTTGATGGCATGTTAATGCTGTGGCAGCCAAAAGCAACACCTACTTCATTACAGCTACTTCTTTGCAACTAATGCCTCATCATAATAATACCATGCCTCTTCATATTTAGTCATATGCAATTGCGCCACAGTGGGGCATTTAACATGCAAAAGCTTGCAATTATCTAAGAGTCTAACGAATATCAATTTGAAAGAGACAAAAATCAACTTCAACTCCATGTTAATAAATACATCAATGTAAATTTACTATTAGTGATTATGAAATTTGTCATTTTATAAAGCTTATTTAAGCTAAAACAGAGTGAGTTTACATACCAAACACTCTTTATATGGCTCGTATTTATTTCGTATCGCATAAGCACTTAAAGCAAAAAATACCCAAATGAAATGATTCAAATTTTAAATTTCATATGCCTATAAAGGATCTTAGCATAGTTTTCATTAGGAGTACTTTAGTTGCGCTAGATAAGGATTCTATTAAAGTAAAAATCTCAAGTTTCACATGCATATTTCAAATGTTCCACAACTGAATCTAAATATATGTTATACGCAAACTAGACCCACTGTTCCTGCCTAAAAGAAGTCATTAAGTGGACAGTAAAATTCTGTAGGCCGTGCATTAAGCCAGAAACGATCAAGTCTCGTTGAAAAGCCACACAATGTAGAAGGCGAAGATAACAAAACAGGTAGCTGCTGCTTTTAACTGTTTGAATCTGTCTGCAGCCAAATCGTGCTAATAGAAAACTTCATCAGAGTCGAGAGTAGCGAACAAATACACATTTTATGATTGCCATAATCAAGAGGGACACAAAACACACTCGCATAAATATAAACAAACCAAACCAGAGTGCGAAATGGGCGTAGGCAAGATTATTGTTGGCTTGTGCTCAACTTGTTATGGTCAGTGGCTATTACGATTAAATATAGTTGTGGGGGTGGAGTGGAGTGTAAGTGAGCATTATAAAATATATAATGTATTGTACTAATTAAAGAGTAACATTTTGCAACTGTATTAGAAACGAACGTACCAACAAATAAAAATAATTTTATCTAGGGTTCTGCTGAGGGTTGGGGCACATTTCAAATGCAAACACGCAAACCATAAAAAGAATATATTTGTTCCTAAAGAAACTAAACTGCAAGAAACTTCTGAAAATGTATATACCCTTGCAATGGGAATTTATCCAATCATCTGTCTATATTCCTTACTTTTTGAGTTCTGCTAATTTTAAAGATATTCTTAATAAAATTTCATATATATTAATTATTTTAGAATAATAGCAAATTTAAGCTATAAGCAGATGGACTCTGAACTTACAAGGTGTCTAAGTTGTAGTTTTTCTTTTTATGTTCTTGCTGTATTAATTTAATAGTTATATTCAAATTAGAATTGCGATTTTTTTAATGTCGAGCATTCTATGCCAAAATCTCTGAATCGTGAATAATACGCGTAATATATCTTTCATCTTGATGGGGCGGGGGGAGCAGGGGAGCACAGAGAACAGTCGGCGCACATAAAGCCAATTAAAGGTTCAACAGAAGAAGAAGAGGAAGAAGCAGTGGCAGTGCCAGCAACACATCGAAGTGCAACTGCAGCAAGTGTCGTAAAATTTAATTTATTTAAATTAAGACAATGGCAAATTTGCGTTTTTAATTGCCATTGTGTGGCATTGTTGCGACTTTGACTACAACTCACTCAAGACAGTGAATATGAGTAGAATGAGTAGTATGAGTAGTATTCATTAGCCACTTGTTGATTTTCAGTTCCTCTTCCGAATGATATAAACGGTAAAATATTCTTTCAATAAGCAGCTGCATAAATTAAACAACTTACAAATTGTTTATTAAGTGGGAAAAGTGCAAATTAAGAATAAAAATTTATTGACAAATGTATACATTTTGTGATTATGTATTTTAATGTCTTTTTAAGCAGGCAATGTTATTTACAAAATTTGTAAGTTAAGAGAGTCCTTGAGACATCTTAAAGAATACTATTTATTTTTAATTGCAGATTTAATATGTTTAATATGCTTTAAAATTATTTAAGTTCTTAAATGGTTCTAGTACATTTTTGGAGAAGTATCACGCAGTACATTTTAAGTGAGTCCCCATTTTATCCTTGAGTCAAATAAATAAATTCAATTACTTCATTTGAAATAAAGACCAAGTATAATATTTTTGAACATTTTTGTATGTATTGTAAAATAATTGACATACTTGGAGTACTTTGAGTACTTTTGATGCATTCCCAAATATCTTTGCCTTGCTTCCGGCTGATTTGGCTGGCTCCTTTTTGGCAATTGCAAGCGTTTTGTTCGTTGCCAACAACAACATTTTCGAGCAGGGGAAATTGTTTGACTATTTTCAATTGTGAACAATGTGTGGCGAAAATTGCATGTGGAGTGTGCCAAATGGCCGAACAATAGAGCGAGTGGAAAACGCTTTGGCAAGAATGCAATAAAAATTAAATAAAGTCATCAAGTCTATTTACAATTTTTGTTGATTGTTTCATTCTTTGCCACAGTCGCATTGTCAAATGGAGCGTGCAACTGCAGCAGCAGCAGCAGCAGCAGCAGCAGCAGCGGCAACTGTTGAGTAATTTTCACTGCGAAATGGCAAAAATTGAAAAACGGAACCACTGAAAAACTGGACCTTTATTGACCTATGTCGCCCACAAGCGTTCCAGGTGCAAAACCAAACCTTTATATCTCTCTCTCTCTCTCTCTTTCTCTCTCTCTCTCTTTCTCTCTGTCTCCTTCTCTCATGTGATTTATGAGCGTTGCCCTTTCATGTGAAAAACATGCGAGGCAACTGCATTCTGGAAACTGCTGTTCATTGTGTAGGCGTCAATGCTGCACTTGGACTAAATGCCACTCGAGGCACAGCCCACACCTTTCCAAGTATTCCCGCTAGCTGCAGCAGCAGCAGCAGCATCATCATCATGATCATTACAACTGTGGTCATCCTCTATGCTCGATCTATATTGATCATCCCCTGACCAACTCACACTTCTGGCACACTTCCCGCTGCTGTGGCCCCTATTCCCGGTTACTTTAATAATCTAGAGCTATAACCATATAACCCGAAGCCTAACTCAATTGTTGTCCCTTTTGTTCGCTCTTTGCGCGGGTGTTGGCCCTGGCCTAGACCTCGACCCCAACCCCCGAAAGCCGAGTCAACCCCTAAATTGTTGTCCGCTAAACGCAGCGTTTAAGGCGTCTCTACAATCTCTCGAGTGGCGTGTCCTTTTTGTTGCTCTCCCCCCTCCCCCGCCGATCCTTATCGCGATCGCCTTTATTGCTGTATTGTGTAACACAATATCAAAAGTGCTTTGTCATCCTACAAACAGAAAAACGCTCTCCTCTCCCCCCTTCCCCCTCGCACGTTACCTCAACTTAACACTCAATGCGAGGGTGCTATTTAGTTTAAAGGGCCCCCGATGATTTCTGTGTTGTGGTTGTTGTTGTTGCTACTAAAATTTATTATGACATTTGGCGCGTGTTGAAAGGTTTTAATAAGCGTTATCTGTTCGAGAGTCTTGCTTGGGAGCAGCGGTATTCGATCAGTTGTGGTATGTGGCATGCGGCATGTGGTGCAGGAGGATTGAGAAGAACTACTGCGTGGGTTTTAAGGCTTGTCTCTGGGGCATATTTAGGGCAGTAAGTGGATGATTTGTGCCGTAGAACAGACAGATTGTGCTCAATAAAATTAAATGCTTTGCGAGTCTTATAAATAAAAGGGTTTAAGGTCCCTAAAGTAGCTCCTAAATTTAGAGTGACTTGGGTATTTCAAATATTAACATTTTGATCATAGAATTTGATACGAAATGTGATTAATTTATATGCAAACATATTGAATATAGAATTTAGTTAGAGGACTATAAGCAATCGAAATGATATCGGATTTAGTTATATTTAAAATTTAAAATAAATGTAAATTAATAAAATTGGAATCGAGAAATAATCTGGAATATAATTCAAATAGATTTATATAAAGAGAAACATTCCGATGCGTAAATACTGATTTCTATGCAGATAATTAATAGGAAACTTACAATTGATTGATTTCTAAATATAAAAATACGCAGAAACTTAAAAATTGATGAATATTTCAGATTTTATTAGAGAATGCTCTGATTATCTTTAGTCTCTTTATGAATTATTTTTGCATACGCTGAACAAAACACACAACTGACAATATTAAATAATTCAATCTCCATCTCTCTCGCACACTATTTGCTATCTCTTTCTTGCGCCAGATGCATTTGTGCATCTGCATGTTGAATGACAACGACAAACGCCATAAAAATACCAAAACACAAAGCAAAACATTTAAATTTGTTGTAATAAATTGTGTGTGCAACAACAACAACAACAAAGAGAAAGAACAAAGCGTAACGACAATTGGCAACAGCATAAAAGGGTACAAAAAGAAGAAGAGAAAAAGAAAACGTTGGCCAACAAAAATGATTGCAGTTCATAACCGCAGTGCGAATCCGAAACGAAACCAAGCCGAATGCGAATGTGAATCCCATTTCGAATGTGAATGTGAATTGTTGTCGCATCGTTGCTGTTGCTGTTGCTGTTGTTGTTGTTGTTGTTATATATGCGTGTAATGGCTTCCTTAAAGCCAGCCGACAAAAACAACAAGCGGAGAATAACTTGTAGAGCTGCATGATCAAAATCATTCAGCCGACAGACAGCCGAGTCTGAACCCTCAAAAGGCCCTCAAAGTCAAGGTAAAAGCTGTGCCAAGCGCACCTTTTGATGAACCACAAGTTAAGCAGCCATCCAGTCAGCCAGCCAGCCAGTAAGCCAGCCAGCCAGTCAGCCAGCCAGCCAGCTAGTCAGGCAGCTAGTCAGGCTCGTCATCCGGCCATCCCAACTCAGCCCAGTCAGCCATCATGATGAGGTTGTCAACGGGCAACAACTGCAACTGGCTGACTGGCTGACTGGATGATAAGTGGAACCACAGTCAAGAGCTAAAAGCCAAGAGCTAAGCAGCCAATTTGGTAGGCAGTGTCAAAGATGGGCGACAAAGAACCCCATATTAATTATGAGTATGTGCCATACACTTTTGGATAGAGTATCTCAGCTTTGCTGCTCTTTGGTAGAACCTACTGTTTTGTAAGGAACTCTGAGTTTAAAATTGAGTAATAATATTAATTGTGCATTTTTATTACAAATTTCCCAATGTGTTAGCTATGTGTATTTAATACATTGCATGCAAATTCTAATTTTTATTGCAACCAACCAGTTGGAAACTACATTTGCATCTTATTATTTATTATTAATATTGGTAAAGCCTGAGTCTCATCTGTATCTGAATTGGTAAGAAAGCAGTTATGGGTCTCATTATCCATTTTAGTATTCATAACCCGATTACCTCTCAGCGAGACTTTTGTGTTCCGGATTAATTAGACTCATATGGAAAGATCTGCTTGCTAAATGTATATATTTACACTAATTTTGTTCTTTATTGCGTTCTTAATGACACTATAAAATTATGTAATTTAAAATATATTAATATAATATCTTAAACGAAAGAAAAATATTAAATTGGTAAAATAGTAGGGGCAGTAAAATATTTATAATATAATAAAATTATAACAAGAAATTGAATAAAATTGATGCTGATTGATATTGATAATAAAAATGATTTAACAACACATTTTCGATTTGATAAAATTGATCTTCCTCTGGCATAAATGGATATCAAATGCTGCAACAAGAATCTTATTGCAGCCAACATGCTCAAGCGCAAACATCCTGTTGACTGGCAGCGTATTGAGCCTTCATAATACCAAAAACTTGTGTGTATTCCATGCTGAAGTTATTTCTTAGTCATTTTGCAGTCGTTGGAAAAGTGCTGCATGAGCTGCCTGACAATTGTCTCAGTTGATGCAGAAGCAGGAATAGAAGTGGAAGTCAAAGTCAGAGTCGAAGTTTCGTTTTTGCCATTAAAATGATTAAATGCTTTGGCTTATGCTTAGGCATAACTAAAATAGGAACTGCTTGAAACAGGGCTGGAATGAGCCAGTGGGGGGGAGGAGGGGCATTTACTGGAGTTATGAAGCTATGAGGAGTAGATCCGCCTTTGGGGCCAGTGGCAAATGCGTGACAATTCGCAGCCAAACGTAATCCAATAATTTTTAATTAAAACTCAACACTCGAGGCAAACAATTTTTTCCAGATAAACTGTCATTATGAGCCGTCAATTAATTTAGACGATGCGGTGGCTCCGCTTGTTGCCTCCTTCTATTTTTGTTGTTGTTGGTGTTGCTGTTGCTGTTGTTGCTACAGTTTCAGCTTTAATGATCATCATCAAGAACAACAACAGCAACAGCAACAACAACTGATACAACGACGACGACACTAAATGAATATTGATAAATGGGGCGTTGAAGTGGGCGTGGCTGAGAACTTGGCAGAACGACAACTTCACTTGCCACACAAACAAACAAACACACACACTCACACACACACACACACACACACACACACACAGTTAAACACAACTTTTTTTATTCTCGCTTGTTGTTTTAGTTGTTTTATACCCTGCTAAATAACCACTGAGACTACTGAGCCAAAGCCAATCTAATGCAAGAATATAATTTTAAGTAAAGCACAAGACAGGTGTCGAGAGTGAAGAGAGAACAAAATATTCAAAATATATATATATATATTTATTTCTTAGTCTACTTTCTTCTAAAACACATTCCCTTTCTGGTAAATATGTGAATAAAATGAGCCAATAAAAATATTCATAGATTTCCTTAACAATTAGTAAACTTGTGAACTTCTTGTTATTTCCTTATGCTCAATGGGTAGTTGTTTGACTTTGAAATTGCCATAAACAAATATATTTTTGATTCAAGTACAAGATGTACAAATATGAAGAAGGCAGAAAAATCGTAGGCAAAGAATTTATTCTTCGATTTTAGTAATGGTCTTTAAGAAGTATGAAGAAAGACTTCAGACACGGAAGTTTAAATGCTCTATTAAAGATTACAGCAAAACAACAATCCACATTCTCTTATTTATTATGGGACCCAGTGGTAACTCGCAGTCGAGCACTCTCGACTAGAGCACTACTCTTTGCTAGTTGCTTTCTATTTTTATATTTTTGGCTTAAACGCTTGGAGCGCTGACAATACTAATAACTGATAAGAAAATAACCGCAATCAATGAGTTTGAGCTGACTTGGGAAGTATAAGTAGAACTAGTAGTCGTAGAAGAAGAAGAAGGAGTCCTAACAATGGAACTGCAAATTGTGCATAGTTTTTAAACTCAAATTAAAGCACAAATTGCTACCGCAATCACATCAAAGGGCCACAAACCGACTGAGAGCCAGCAGCTTTCCTTCATGCCGGTAGCCCAAAAGATTTGCGTTGCGGCACAAAGCAAAAGAAACACACAGCACACATACCTATATATATATAGTATACATATATATGTATATACATCTATGGGACTCTACTCGCACAGCGGCATTTTGCAGTACCGGTCAGCATTCACATCCATCAATTTCTGACGCTTTCATCAAGCGGCTGCCTCTTGACGACATTTGCTGCCACAATGGCAAAACTTGGCTCTGGACTTGGACTTGGGAGTCCAGGAGTCCGGGAGTCTGTAGCTGGGACCATGTTCTGATTATTGTTTGCCACTCCAGAGAGACAGAGCAGCTCTGCGTCTGCAGCTCACACAGGGGGCTGGGGGGAGCACACAAGCTGGTAGCTGGTAGCTGGTAGTTGGAAGCTGGGGCTTTGCGCATTTAAATTGTCGGCAGGATCCAAGCGTTTTGCGCTAATATCCACCAAAAAGCGTCGCTGTCGTCGTCCCCAATGCATTCCAAGCTCGGCCCTGTTCTTCTCTTCTCTTATCGTTTCTTCTCTTTTTTCCTTTCTTCAACAGTTTTTTTTTTCTTCGCTGCTGTTTCTTTGACATCTTTTCGTCAAAGTCAAATCATTCATTTTGCCGCATCAAAATGCATAAATATCTGTTGGCCTTTTGGCTTTTTTGGGCTGTTTTCCTGGCTGCTTTCGTTTTTGTTTTGGGCCTCGTTTCGAATTGCTTGTTGATTGTTGCGATTGTTTGGCTTGACTTGGCTACTCAGCTATTCTGGCCAGTTGCTGCCAGTTGATCACAACTTTCGTCTTGGTCTTGGCCAGCCAAAATTTAAATCGCCAACATTTTGAGTCTAAGGCAGGCGCAAATGCTTGGCTATAGGGTTGTCAAGACAAGCAAAAATAATAAAAAAATTAGATAAAAATTGTTGAATAAGCTTAGAAATGTCTTTAACTGTCCCAATTAAAAAGTATGTCTTGAAGACTACCAGCTTCCCCAGCACTTTAGCTGTTATTTAAAGATTGGAAAAGAGCTAAACCAATAATGATTAATTCGTTGACTGCTCGACAACCCTGCCATCAACTAAGTGAGTGTCCCGCTGCGGCTACGATGATGAAATGCCAAATCCGCAAGCCATCAAACGGATCTCGATGCTAATGCAATCCAAAGCTGAAGCCACAGCTACTGTATTCCCCGCCAGGGTTGCCACACTCGCCACACTAGCGGCAATACGCTTTGATGCCGGGCCAACAGCCGGCGATTGACGATTGGCGGCTTTTGGCTTTTGGCTCAATGTGTGCACAATGCCATCAAAATTTAAATAGCAAAAAAAAACAACAACAACAAAATCAGGAGAGAGAAGAGCGAGAGGAGCGAGAAGAAAGGAGAAGAGCCGCTGCATTCCCCAATGTCTGCGACATTTTTTGTGCGCGACTCGGTGACTTTGAGGGGGAAGAGGAGTCTGTGGAATGTGCGGTTCGCATTATGGCAATTAGTTATCGATGCCACAACAATATGTTAACGGTAAAGCTAAGATCGAGATCTAAAAATCACAGTGAGTTCGAACTGAATGTCAAGGTCAACAAAGAGCTTGTTAATCAAAAGCCAAAAAGGGAGGAGTGATTGCAGCACAACTGGTTAACTTAAGTTGAGACTCAGACTCAGACTGAGACTGAGACTGAGACTGACGCTGAGGATGGGGCTGTACTTGTTGGAGTTGCTTGCCCCATCGAAATGCTTATTGATTTATGTGTGTGTGTGGCACATGGTGCAACCAACAATTACTGGTGACTGTGAAACTGAAAACCAAACTGAAAATCGAACTCGAACCGAATGACAAAGATGAAAAACGAGCTCGATTCGCAGCTATGGAAATGTGATAAGCTATAATTAAGCAACAGCCACAAAAGGATGCGGCGATCTCCTAACCAGCTAACTGACTAGTTGGCCAACTTGCCAACTTGCCAACTTGCCAACTGGCCAACTGGTCGATGGAGCCCCATAGCAAGTGGGCGTTTATATGCTAAACAACATGCAAGGGGCGTGGCGCTGTAAACAAATTTAATTTATACAATATGCAAAGAATTAATTTGTATCCAACTGAAAAAAAACGCGATACTGAAAGCTGAAACTCCTCGTTGGCTGTTCTGTCTTGGCCCCTCAGTTGGGGCGTGGCAGTCGCAGCGAGTGAGGGATAGGTAGTGGCAGAGGCAAAGGGAGAGCGAGCTGCCTGGCAGCTTGGCATTTCAATTGGGCAGCCGCTAAGGTGGCGCCCCAACTGGTTATGCCCTAGTTAAGGGTATTATAAATATCTCAGGCAGCTTGTAATAAACAAGAGACTTCTGAAAACCCATTATTTATTAGCTTCAATTGTTTACTTAATATCAAAATTTACAGATAGATGATAGAAATGTATGTAAACTTTGTCAGTTGTCAGGTGTCCTTTAGACATTCAAAATTTGTTAAAAGTGTTTTCCGCTGGCTTTTTTAATATATATGAGAAAGACTATTGAAAATCCAATCCTGATCAGCAATAATAGTGGAGTCGTTAATAAAGATCTTACTATTTTTGTCATGAATTCTGTCAGTTTTGAATAGGTACAAATAGAGGGTAATAATTGCTTAAAATGAAGAAAGTAAACGTTTTCACTGACTGCAGGTCAAAGGATAATTGTTTATTTATTCGATAGTTGCTTCAGTTATTTACAACTAACAATATCGATTCCCATAACTTCAGCTTAAAAAAGAAAGTTTAATTTCGATTCAACTCAACTGGGCTTTAAATACATTAATAGATTATTTATGATACTTATAAAGAGTATGTTGAATTCGATGAAACCCTGTCTCTCTTTTCGATTTTGAATTTCAATTGGGTAGCCTTGAGTATTCCCTATGCTTGCCAGATCCTTTTCCCGCACAACACACGGCAAACGGAAATATTAATAACAATTTTCATGTCTGCGCTTTAAACCACAAAATTATGTACAAACATGCAATATGTCATAATATGCACCCCTCTGCACGCCCCTGCCCACTCCTCCAACCTCCAGCCAACAGATATATATACATATATATACATAATCGATCAGGTGTGTCTAATCGTATTCGAACTGCCTGACCGGCAAACAACAATTGAGTAATAATTCATAAACATATTTCAACTCGCAGGAAAATTAATTTGCCCGCCAAGAGGTAAACATTGCCCCCGCCCCTCACCCCTCACCCACTCCCCCACCCCCTCTGTCTTCCCCTCCTTTAGTTAACCGATTACCTGCTGTTCATTATATGACGTGTTGACATTCGGACTGTTTGTTGGGCTGTCAATCATATTTGGTGTTTAGTAACAACTTTTATTGGTTATGCCAATTATTCATATTGTTCCAATGAAAGGCAACAACAACAGCAACAACAACTACAGCTAAAAAACAAATGACAGCTGCACCTTTTAATAGGGTATTTGTTGTAGAACAAGAACAAGAAGTACTTGTGAGTACTATTCTATATGCCCAACCTTATAGCCGTTACCAAAAGTCACGCAAACAAGTCCACGGGAATTGCACGGGAATTGAAAGCACTTTCAACGGTTTACCCAGAAATCGTGCCAGCAATAGAATTTTGATGTGGCAGCACACAATTTGTCCGACTTGTGATATTCATATAAATTCCTTATTAATATGAGTGAAAGGACAACCTGTATAAGCCGTAACTCTATATTAGATAGTTGGCCAACTAATGGGGGTAACTTCTCTTACAGTTTGTACACCGACTGCTTATTATTCTTGTCGAAGTTTCTGGCTAATTCGTTGATGCGAACTATAAAAAGTAGGTCTCTAAAATGTCAAGAAAGTATTATTTCAAAGTCAATGTGACTTGTGTTATTCTTTGACAGCAGCAAGACGGATATCGACTCTGATCTACAAATCTTCTAGTCTCCAAGATCGGGTTTTCAAAAAGACGGACGATGAGTCAGATGAACATGTCTTCTTCCACTCAGCAGCTTATGATGAGCAAGAATATATATAATTTCATGGTGCCTGTCGCATACTTTTGCACAATTATTCCCATTTTCTAAAGGATTATGGGTATATAAATAAAAATACATTACTTATAAGCTCAATTAAGAGTACAATTTTACTCATTTTGAGGCAAATTTGACTGGAAATCTAACAAAAAATAAAGAGTTAATTATCTGTTAAAGTGCTTAGCACAAGCATTATTCAATCGCATTATAAATCTGCTAAGGTTAACGATCCTGAAAAAGGCATAATAAGTAATAAGTAAAATTGGGACTAGGTGAATAAATTGCGATTCTTCTTAGTGATTATGTCAATTGTATTACATGAATTGGGTTTGTTTATCACAGTGCTCAAGTGGCCGTAACTTCCAAAATCTAGTTACGAAATGTGACAATACTTTGTCATTAAAGCCAACTTGCCGACGGCATTTGAACCCTGCTGCTCTCGCCCCTCTCTCAGCAGTGTAACCACTAATTATAGCCAGGCTATGCGCATATATTCAAATTGCGTTTGCTGGTAACGAGAGTTGACGTTAATTTAACTAAGCAAATTAGTCGGTATTCAAATTACCAAACTCGAAGAAAGCTGCTGGTGAGTCTGGCTCGTTACAGTTGGCTTAGCGAGCCGTCGCACATATTTGTATATCCACTGTACTACTGACTACTGACTACTGAATGATACTCAGTATGCTCTATGCGGATTGTCATAATAAAGACCCCCATCTCAAGCAACTGGCACATGACGAGGCAGATTGTTGTTGCCGTTGCTGCTGTTGTTGTTGCATGCAATTAATCAAATATTTGTATTCCAGCATTTAGATGGCATTCGAAATGCAATTGACCATTAAATCGAACTGTGACAGGCCATAAATCGCAGCACATGATTTGCATTTTCGCCAACAGGAAACCAGTTCCCCAAAGGGAGCAACATTTCTTCTGGATGGTTATGAATAGATCGTAAAAGTCAATAGTATTTGGAATGCAACGATTTTGCAAATAAGAACTCTAAATAAGAAGAGTTTTCAAATGGAAAATTTACGTAAATTTCAGATTCCTTTTGAGTAATGAGCAGAAAATCACTATAGTATAGAATAGAAGAAATAGAATAGAATAGAAAAACAGCGAAGGAAACCCCCAAATGCTAATTTAATAATAACTATAATATAATAATAATAGTTCAACTATAATATCAATCATAATAATAACAACATGCATTGTTAAAAAAGAAAATAAATAATTATTATTTGTATAATTATATATGCTATTTGTATATCCCTCTCAAATGTTAATCGGAAACGGGTAAAATATTATTTTTTTATATTCGGAAGTATTGGTTTTGCTTAAAAATGTTTGTTGCTCTGTTCACTTCTGATATGTACAATTTTCTCTACGAATTTTCGCATTTTTAATTCATTAGAAAACCTCTACCTAAAATTCTCAGAAATTTGTTCTTAAACGCAGCGTTAAAGTTCCCATGAGAATAGTTTCTTTTACATATGATACTCCCAAAAATATAACTAACATACCATTTATCATAAGTTTATCCCACTCCCTGTTAAATACAGCAATTGACCATTAAATAGCGCATAAAGCAAGTCACATGATTTGCATTTTTGATGGCCAAAAAGAGGAACGCCCAATTCCCAGGACGAGGCAAATTGCACGAACCAAAACGATGAGAGGGAAATAAGGAATCGATGCAAGAATGAAATAGAAAATCATCAATTTCAGCATGCAAAACGCGCATAAATTGCTAAAAACAAAAAAACAAAAAAAAGCAGAGCGATAAAAAAAGGAAATCGCATCGCCCGCTGTCCAATGATGATGTCGCCTGGCCACGCACCAGGACGCAGGGCTAAGGACTCGTCGGAACGCAGAGCTAACGAGCTGAGCCGAATCCAACCCCCTGCAGCAGCAGCTAGATCAGCGCCCTATCAAAACGTGACGCAGAAAGGGGTGGCCGAGTAAAAAACAGAGGAATTGGAATCCAGGACAATCATTGAATCCTTATTACAGTCATTATCGAGCAATGCGCCACGCGATTCTTGTGGTGGCGTCTCTTTTTTTTATCTTTTTATCATGCTTTAGCGGGTGTTGGCTGGTGGAGGGGGAGGGGTTGTTCTTTAGTAATTTCCAACTAATTTCAGTTTAGTTGCGCAAACGAGCGCGACGCGTGTCCTGCGGCAATTTTCCAGCCTGCTTGCGGTTTCCCTTTGCGTTTTTTCTGGCTTTCCTTTTTCTTTTTTTTTTAGTAGCTGCTGCCCGTGAGAATTTGTGTCTCCTTGCAGCAATCGTTTAGCGTATTAATTGTCACAAAGTATCGCATGGCGTGCAAAAGGACTTGCCCCAAACAGCTCGATTCCTCATTGGTGCGTCCTCGATTTTGTATCGATGTCTGTCTGTCTGTCCGTCGAGCTCTGTCCACCTTTGATTGCCACGTTTATCGCCTACAATTTATTTGTATTCGTATTGAATTTCAATTTCAAATTGCCTTATCCTCATCCCCAACCCAGTCCATCAATTCCATTTGCTTTTTAGTTAATTTGCTAAGTAAATAGCCGACGTTGCATAGTTTTTATTGTTGTTGGCTGTTGAAAATACAAAGACTCGCTCTGTCATATCAAACTAGGTGTGTCCCGATTGTTAGTCTGCCCAAAAGCTCTGCGCTGACCCAGCTATAAGCGACCATTTGGCTTAAGGGCGGGACTAACGTTTATTTGACAGCGGCTCAAATAAAAACCCAAAGCGGTAAATAGTTAAAAACAATATACTCCAAACATTTGTCTATGACAACTTTTAGCTATAGTTGTCAAAGTGAAAATGTTTAACGACTGAACGGTTATCCATAAATATTGACGTACAAAAACTCAACTCAAAATCAGCATTTGAAAAACCAAGGCTTTTTTAATCGACTTAATTGAGTGTAAAAAATAACATCTTTCAGAGTATTCTGTACAAGATTGCCAAAAATAATCAAAAGCAAAAGTTTCCCAGTGCGTCGACTTTTGTAAACATGTTTTGCTCTTTTGGTGTTTGCAAATAAACTTAAATCAATTATTTTTTAGCCACACAATTGGACAGTTAAGCTCCATTTAAATGCAAATTGCCATTTGAAATTTAAATGCTCTTAAAATGCCTTCATTCATAATAGAATTGAAATATTCAAAAATT
The DNA here is from genome assembly GCA_035042055.1 of Drosophila macrothrix. Taxonomy (NCBI): domain Eukaryota; kingdom Metazoa; phylum Arthropoda; class Insecta; order Diptera; family Drosophilidae; genus Drosophila; species Drosophila macrothrix. Next base: position 6,997,787 of record JAWNLX010000124.1, on the reverse strand, counting down.
AATACACAAATTACCAATCGAGCCAGAACAACGAGTTGTGTTATCAAAATGCAGAATAATTAAATTGATTAATATTTTTTAAATTTTTTGTTATCGTTTTTTTCTGGCTTTTTTTTTTTTTTTTTGTTTTGTGGTTGTCATCATTCAAAATTGATATCGATTTCGATGCGTGCGCTTATCTAAAAAACAAATTTACCATAATTTATAACAGAGGTTGATGATATACGAGTTCTTTAAAAAGTGACCGATTGTATGTACATATATAACGACAACTAAGTCTGATATAATGTCTATATACATGACTTCATTAAGGTACAAGAAGCAGAGTGAGAGCAAGAGAGAGAAATGGAAATTGGGAATGGGTATTGCCCTAAATAAATACAAGAGCTGATAATAAGAACTTAGAATAATAATAATAATCAGACGCGTAATTCAATTCAAATGTCTTTCGGGAAACAAGCAATTAACAAAAATTTCCGCTTTTGCGATCGACCGAGATAGCGGAGAGCAACTGAGAGACAGAGAGAGAGAGAGAGAGAGAGAGAGAGAGAGAGGGAGAGAGGGAGAGAGGGAGATAGTTGACTTGTAAGTGTTATCATCGATCGTCTGCAACGCATAAACAAATTTATTTCACTCGATTATTTGTTTAACGATATTTACAGGTGACGACGATCAAGTGTCGATGCCACCTGTGCTTATCTGTCGTCTGACTGATATAAATAGCAAATATTGAAATTCTCGGAAATGCAACGGCCCAGCAAACAAATACACTTTGTAGACCAAAAAAACACCAACTCAATAGTTGTAAAGTGCACTTGATTCGCCTCAACGGAAATGCCACTAAACGAATAACAAAAAACCTAACAAAAACAAGGTTCAAAGCTTTCAAATTGTTAAATTGTCAAGTTGCCAAGTTTTCAGTTGCGATTCGGCCATTTTGTATTTGACTTGATTTTTGCATTCAGCGTCTTCTCTTACCATTTTTGCCTTTAGCTTTTTTCTGTTTCATTTCTTCTTGTCATCCACATGGGGCCCTTTAACTCTTGGCAGGCCAATCAATCAAGTTTTTTTTGTGGATTTTGCCTTTGCTTTTGCATGCGCCGACAACACACAAGATGGAGGCCTCTCTTTCGAGACATAAATATGCAAGGGTCCAGCACAACAACAAAACACCTATAAAAACTCATCAACCAATGCACACACACACACACACACACACACACATACACACATTCACACAAATTTACATTGCAAGGTGCAAAAGGCGTAGGAATAATCAGAAAGACAACAAGCTGCATTCGAGATACCCTAACCAAAGCAGAGCAGGAGAACTTACTTTTCTATAATTTTCTTGATTTCTTTCTAGTATCAGAAGCCAGATAATAATTGAAATAATCAAATTACTGGTCTTAAATACGATTTGGTTTGAAAAAACTGTTGGATAATATACAAATTATGAGCTAGTATCGCTTCCAGCTTGAAAGTAAAATAAGTAAAAATTGATTCTTAAACAGCCACTTCAACTAATTATGACAAATCAAAGAAGTATAATAAATAGAGAGTTGACAACAATAAAGTTTATAACAATAAAACACGTTCCACGCTAAACTTGATGGTAAAATCAATAGACTCTTGGCAGGTGTTAAATAAAGTCCAAACGTATTGAAGTAGACTAAATATAGAGTTCATTCCTAAACTGACACTTATGGTAAATTAATGAAGAATAACGAATAAATAGAGAGATCATTCCTGAGCACCCACTTATGATCAAATATTTGTGAAACCAAGCATAAAACCTCATTTTATTCAACTTATAGCAGTTCATGCTAAGCTTGATGGGAAAGTCAATCGACTCTTGGCAGGTGTTAAATTAAAAGCCAAACGTGGCATGCAGCACAGAACATTGACAAACTGCCAAGCAGAAAGTGGACAACGACGATGTCAACGATTGGTTCGCTTGGGTTCCTCTCCTCTCCACTCCTCTTCTCTTCTCTTCTCTTCTCTGCTCGGCTTGTCTTCTCTGCTTCTCGCTGGTATCTGTATCTGCATTTAGCAGTTTTTTGCTTGATTTCTGTGCGCATCCTCAGAATCCAGCGAGACTCGAACGTTTCTCATAATTTATGCGTTTTACGCGCTCGATATGCAATTTTCTTGTTCTTCTTCTAATGACAAGCGCTCATGTTGCAAGCAGCAAGTTGCAAGTCTCCTGTCACATGTTCGATTCCCCTGGTCCAGCGACAGAGATGCAATCTTGTAATACTTATAATGTTTAATGCAAGCAAAACATAATTACACAAAATATCATTGAAAATGCAAAATTATGCCTTGAGATAAGTGCAACGATCCGTTGATCAACAATCAGCAATCAAAGAACACAACACGAACATCTCTAAACATAAATTAATGTGTTGTCTCCGAAGTGCTCTCAAGAAACTCCTTTTTAAGTTATACAGCAATAATTTATTTGCAACTCCAATAAAATGATAATCAAAAAAAAAGTGAAGCATCGAGAAATCATTTCTTTCTCTAAGCTGAAGAATGTTCTAATGAGTTCAAATAAGCTTAATTGAGGCTGGGTTTAATTGCAGAGAATTGGCTTTGTTTTGACTGAGTAACTAAAGGATACATTATACAAGAGAACAGTTTTTAGGGATTTGAAAATTGTTTATTTATCTCTTCTTTTTCACTTAAACTCTTTTGCCTCTCACCACAAATTATGTAGATGATCCACACAACAATTATTCGCACAATGATGGTCAACGCAGGAAAGATTGAAAGTTGGAATCCGATTAGGTTGAATAAAAACTATTACTGAACTGTATCCTTTCTACACAAAATTACATTTATTTATTGACTTTCAATATTGTCATTTTATCCCTCCTTTTTCTGTTCACAATTTATTCAAATGACCCTCATAACGATTATACGCTCAATTGATGGTCAATGCAGGAGAGATTGTAAGCGTTATTCTGAATTTTAGTAGCCAATTAATTAATTAAACACAGCACCGCACACCCACACACACCACACACACACACACACACACACACACTCAGTTACAAATTTAATGCGGCTGCTTTTTACATAAACGAAATGCAATGAGAATTTATGGCTCTGACCCCGGCGAGCAACACAAAAGTCAACGAATTTGTCAAAGCAAATCAATATGCGGCCTACAGAGTGAGGGAGGTGTTGTGGGGTATGGGGTGTGGGGGGTGTGTATTGCCTATAATACCCCCTCTCAAATATTTCCCACACTTTATGCTTTTTTATGCAATCGAAAATGGTTAATTGTAACTGACGCCCAGATGTGCGCAAAAGGTTCAAATGGCGACAAACGGCGACAAACGGGCGACAAACTTTGCCTCAGGGGGGAAGGCGGGTTGCAGATGGTTAGTGGTTGTAGGGGATGGGTAGGGGAGGGGAGGGGAGGAGAGGTTAAGGTCTAAGCGCCGCTGACTCGAAATCGATATGGTTGCGAGACGATTGTTGGCTTTGGCTCTAGCTAATTATTCAATTGAAGAACGTTTAATTTATTTCAATATAATCGAATTGAAAGATCCGAGCAGCAGCTGAAACCAGATGAAGAAGAGAGCACCGGGCAGCGAGCACCGAGCACCGAACACAGTAGTAACTGGCAGCGGGGCAACTGTCGCTCCCACGAAAGTCAAACAATTTCATTTAATGTTTAATTGGTGGCTATGCCACAAAAAACGCACCCAGAGGGGGGTTTAAATGCTCACAGCAAAACAATGGCGTCCACAAAAGGGGGAGTCTTAACTGTAACTGCCCCTTAAAATACAGTTATTTCTTAAACAGTTAATCCCTTTTTTAGGGGCGACGCCACTGCTTGGCGCTATGCATTGAACTGTGGAAACTGTGGCGCATTTAGTGTGCTGCTGCCACATCCCGCCTACTTGAAAGGCTGCAAATTTAAATTTGATTAAAGTAAACAACGGAAATTCAATTGCAAAGCAAATTAAAACCAAAAAACAACGAAAGAAAAAACTGAATTGCACTTTTAATTCGATTAAAACAAGCTGCGAAATGTATCTTCAAGTGATTGAGCTCAAAAAGATACTCGAAATTGTGCGCATCTGCTACTGAATTGGAGAAAGAATTCATTTTAATTCGATATAGAAGCCTAACTTTAATTTAAGTTGAATTTTATTGCCATAAACTACATATTTTAATAAACTTTGATGTTGGTTTCTTTTGTTATTGATTTTTTCCTTCAAATAGCAACATTTTTATTTGGTTTTTATTTTATTATTTTTTATTTGACAATTAGTTACTACATGTTGTAAAATATTTATTACTATTTATTATTATTAATTAAGAGTTGTACTAGTAAGCCTAAAACTTTCTGTACACATAACTACTTAAAACAAATAAGAACGACTATCTTTGGTAGTTCAAACATTGCATAACCTTGGAGAGCGAATTAAAGCTGTGGACACACAAATAAAAAAATCGACCAACTGTTTTTATGTGAGCTAATTGACATAGTAGTCCGCTTTTGATAATTTTTATCATAATATGAGGCGCTTTATAAGCCTTTTTATTTTATGAATTTTTGTAAAAATAGCTTGGCAAGCAAAAAAGTTGTTCATGGCAGCAATATAATAATAGAGATGCGAATAGGCCGGCTCCAAAATATATATTCTGTCGGCAACAAAAACTCAAATGTATTCCAACTTTCATCTAGATAGATTTAAAACTCAGGCAGTAAGCTGTCTATATATTAGAAATATATATATAGTTAATACTGCTTAAACTTCATCAGTTTGAGTCTCACATTAAAATCTATCCACAATATCTTTCGCTCCTTTGAAGGCACTTGGCACCTCATGTCGCATCATATCGATAAGTTATTTTGTTTAATGATATGACAAAATTAATGTGCATTTTAATGTTGCGCATAAATTAATTAAGGCTGAAGAAGAAGTGGGCAGCAACAATAACAACAACAACAAGAACAAGTAGGCTGTAAGCTGTTGGGCACCATTTCGACCAATGGCAGGCGACTTTTGACTTCTCGAACTCTCCAACTCTCGTAATCGTAAATGTTTATTAATATTTGTTGTTGCTGTTGTTGCTATTGTTGTTGTTGTTGTAGGCAACAATTAAATATACATGTAGCGAGTGTCGACAGAATAGTATTGTTATTATTTGTCTATATGCGCGAGTATTACTAATGTATTTACGATCAAGACAAATGTGTCACCAATGACAACAGCTACAAGCGACAACCAACAACAACAACAACTACAACATACATAAGTATAACAGAACAGGTCTATAAGTGGCAATGAGGCAAAAACCGTAACACGGCCACACAACATGACACAAAAATTAATAACAGCCAGCTTTTGTATCTGTATCGAAGTGTTTGCATCTGTGTGTATCTGTATCTATAGCTAACTGCTGTGAGTGTGTGTGTGTGTGTGTGAGGTAAACTCATTAAATTTACAATAATGCGTACAATAACTAAACGCGTATTAACAAGTTAGTGCTTGTGCGATGGTCGTAGCACAATGCACAGCTCTGAGTTGCCCTGTAAATAGCACGGGAGAAAGAAGCTTAGTTTAACATGGAATATGTTCATTGGCCAAATGCTCTGAAGTCCTCCAAACATATAAAAGTATATCAATAAACTGTTTTACTATTTTTATTTGGTTGCAGTTACAATAACTGAGTATTACTTTTAAGAATATATATATATATCTTAAGAAAATGTTTGTTCATTTTACATTTTAATTTAACCATAAAACTTATATCTTATTTTTACATTTTAGATCTTCACTTGCATTCCTTATTTTTAATTTAATTCATTTTATTTTTAATTTTAAAATATACACTTAATTCTAAGCTCTAAACGTTTTTGGAGTCAAATTCTTGTAAAAGTTATAGAATATTTAGTTAACATCATGTGAAGGTCCCAAAACCCAAAGCTGTTCATTCGTTTTTCGAATATAAAAGGAAATCGATTTCTATAACGGAATTCTAAGGAAAATTAATTCAAGTTGTATTTCTATATATTCTATAAGCTCATAAAGGCCACGTAATATGTTAAGCTGATCAAGAAAATATATGTATAGTATATAGCTATTCATACCCACAATTTTGAATTGTGTCACAGAGTATATAAAAATCCAAGCTGCTCAGTTAATGTCGCGCAAATGAAAAAGATGTCACCTTATGAAAAGATAAGCTGGAATAGGTTTTGGAGAGGGAACTGCAGTGGGGGAAATGGGCCCATCCCCAATGATGGTGATGATGATGTTGATGTTGATGTTGATGATGGGATGATAAGAGCGGGCAGTACATATAATTAATTAAATTACGTTGAACAACTGTGCGCGTAAGTGGATTTGTGTGGAAATTAGAATTGTTAAAATGTGGCAAACAGATTGCAGCTACAACCTACAACCCCCTGCACCCCCTACGCCTCCCCTAGTCCCAGCTAAAAATGAACATAAATTCATTAATGTTTTGTCTATTTTTGTGAGGTTTTCAGCTTATCAGCGAAATGCGCGAGAGTTTTGAATTTAATAGTTATTGTTCTTTTTTAGTATTGTTTTTTTTTTGGCTTTTGCTTGATTGATGATAAATGTGTTTGGAATGCGTGCCTTAATCAGTTTTTAATTTAGTTAAGCGCGGTGACAGTGGGGATGAGTGTCTGGCACACGCATGTCTAAAAAAACCAAACAGCAAAATGGGAAAAAGTAGTAGTAAAAGAAAAGAAAACAAAAAAGTTGAATCGTTTTCTGATACGTGATCGGGCCGCATATTTATCGCGACATCTGCGCAGTGTTTGTGCCATTAACAGGCCAACAAGGCAAGGCGACTTGGCTCGGGTAATGAGGCCACAGATGGCCAGATAGAGGATCTCTTCTCCTGCCTGCAGTAGACACTAGTCTAGTCTCTGGTTGGGTAGCAAACAGCAGATTGTCAGCCTCGATATGGTAAGCACTCAAAACTGAAGCTGAGCTGCTAACTGGGACTGTCTATGCAGAGCAGCAGCTCTACTCCTGCTCCAACTTCTACTTCTACTTCTACTCCTACAACTCTTACGCCTCCTCCGACTCCCTTCAGTCCTGCTCCTCCTGGTGCTCCTTTCAAGATCGCGATTGTTATCGTTGAGTACGCGAAACGCGTGCACGACCTGTCAACATTCAACTTTCGTGCACTCATTATGATTATGACTTGGCTGCGAATGCTTTTTTGGCATGCTATACTTAGAGATAGTGTGTACACAGTGAGAAAACCAAATGCGGCCTTTAATCTAGATTAGATTTATGAATAAGCAACAATTGATTTATTTTTGCTCAGTTTTGAGTTAAAGATGGTTTGCTTGTCGAGCATAAGTCAAACAACAGCCAAAGTTATGTAATTTGTGTTATTTACGTTCCAAATTAATTCAATGTTCTTTTAATATGTAAATGTTAAAAACTATTTAGAAGTTCATTTAAATACCCCTTTAGGTCTTTACATATTAAATGCCAACGACATAATAATCTCTATAAATAATTATGATTATGATTTGGCTGCGAATGCTTTCTTGTCATGCCATGCTTTAGATATTGTGTACACAGTGGGAAAACAAAGCAACCTTTAATCTACACTATTTCGTGTGCAAAAACAATTGATTTATGTTTTTCTCTTTGTGCATGCGATCCGCAGGTTAACAACTAATTTGCTTGAGTGTTTAAAAAGTGGAGTAAAAGGAACGCAGCAGCAAGCTGCAAGCTGCAAGCAACAGCCAACAACAGCCAACAACAGCCAACGTAATTTAAATAGTTAGTTAAACAGCTTTTTAATAAGCTTAAACTAACGTAAGCGATGTCAAAATAATTTTGAACTTCACTTTACACTTTTACAAGGTTAATTATTATTAATTAATATGCCAATAAGTTTTATGAATACATATGATTATGAAAAGGTCTACATTTGCTGCTTAATCATGATTTGAACTTTAGATTACAACTACGTTCAAAGTTAAAAAATTCATGTTAAAGGCTAACACTTAAAATGCTCCTAGAGACGATCGCATATTCCTCATAACTGAGTCAATTATTACGTGCAATGTCTTTTTGATCATAGGTTAAACTGTAGATTATAATATTTAATCAGCCACTAAATCAAAGCAGCAACTAACTCTAACCACATTTTTTCAATTTTAAATTCCAAGTAAGCCATTTCTTGGATCTAATTAAACTCTTAGAACGAATTTCATAACGAGTAAATAAACTCAGAGTCAAAGTCCAAGCTTTTTAGCCTAAGCGATTCTGAGACATATTCAGATAATTTTCATAAATAACATCCATCCATTCCATTCGTTCAGAGATAGTCCAGCTATTCATTCCATTCAAGCCATTGGTTGTCTAATTGGCGCTCAGACGCTCTACGCGCCAATTAATACAAGACGAAACATTTCGGATTTTTCTTACGCAAACACAGAGGAGCAACGAGGAGGAGAGTATGGAGTGGGGTGCGGAAAGAGGGGTAAAGAGTATACGAGCATAAAAATGCTTTACAAGTACACAAAAGTGTCATTCCATCACTCACTTAAAGTATTCATCCATTAATTGCCCGAAAGCCATTGCGAGTAGAATGAAGGACAGAACGGAGCAGAGCAAGGAGCAAGGAGCAGACAGGGGAGAGGTGGACTGGTATAGGGACACAGGACAGGTCGCATCAACTGACGCCAGCAGCAACAACAGCAACAGCAACAGCAACAACAACAACATCGACGACAGGCGGCAGGCGACTTTCAAGTTTGAGGCGGCAGCCATAATGCAAAGAGCTCCATTCCCAGCTCCAAGCTTCCAGCTTCCAGAGGAGGGCAATTACCATGAGTCGCAGTTAACAACAGAGGGGGGAGTGGGGGTGGAGGGGTGCAGATTTAAATCAGCACAAAATGCGACTTCTCGTCTCGGGTTTGCTTTGCTGCTGCTGCTGCTGCTGTTGCCGTTGCAAGATTGGCTGGAGTTGAAGCATTGACAGGCGCACGTTGACAGTGCGTTTGACAGCAAGACAGACAGACAAACCGACAAACAGACCATCAAGACGGACGCCCCTTTGCCACTGTCTCGCTCTCTTTCACTCTCTCTCTGTCTCTCTCCCTCTCACTCGCTCTCTGTCTCGCCAGCTCTGGGTTGACAGTCCTTGTCGTTTGCCGACTGCTGCTGCTGCTGCTGGTGATATTCAAAGTAATTGCTTGAAAAATGCAATAAAAATGTACGAGCAAAAAAATATAAATGTTCGAGTGGGGAATGCTCGACTAACTCGATGGCCTGTACGACAAAATAATAATCCCCGAAATATATACAACATATCAGCTGAAGGCCATTCTGATTTATGACTACAATTTTGCTGCACTTTATTCTAATAATTATAATAATATTAACAATCGTAGTAATAAAAATATTACAAATTTATGTTTATAATTATATATGTCCTCTAGAAAACAGTTATATTTCTATAATCTATACATCTCTTGAGTTCAAGATTTAAGAACAAAGAACAAAGAAATTGTATGCACATTTTTGGTTTAAATATTCTAGCATTAAAAAAATAATATGTAACAAGTTTTGGACAATTTTTAGAAATCGAATACGTTATTTTTCAGTTTTAATTAATAATTACATTTTTTGTTGTGATGAAAAGATAATTTAACATTTATTTATAGAGCAAATATAAAGACGTTAAATAATAAATTAACAAATAAATTATACTATTAATTTATCAAAGACAGATGTATGTATATATTATAAATATTTTACTCTCTTCCATTTGAGTGTATGAGCCCATATTATTTGCATCTATAGGGCATAAATCTTTCTCTTTATTCATCACAGATTTGTTACATTCAAAATCGCACACTTAAGCAACTCTTTAGCAGCAATTTTATAGCTGCAGGGCATAAAAGAGGTAAGCAGCAGAGAGAAGAAGAGCGAAAAAAAAACAAAAAAAAAACAAAAAGCTAAACAAGCTGACAACTGATGGCAAAAATGGTGGAATCTGGTCGAGGAACGCCTGAGTATGTGAAAAAGTACAATTGTTATGGTGGCATAAACTATACTCCTAAGTGGCCACTGGCCAACTCAAAGATCACAGCGATGAAAAACCCTCTCTTCCAGCACTTGCAGCTTCTCCAGATGCCTGCCTGAATCTGACAACAGCAAATGGGACGCAGTGATTGGATGCATATCAAAGTAGACAGCGGGAACAATGAAAGGCGACTCTAACCATGGCCATAGGACGACAAGGATGACAACGTCCAAGTCGACAGTCATATATCTGAGCTAACTGCAACATTGTTGAGACATTGACTTTGTGGCTTGGGCTTGCGGTTTGCGGTTTGCGGTTTGTGGCATGTGGCATTTTGGTAACGCCTTTGGGGCATACGCAAAGCTTTTCGCCGCTTCTTCGTTTCATTCGGTTCGCATTTCTCACCAATCGGCAGGCAGCAGCAAATAAATATTTATTTATATATAGCGTCAGTTCTACGAGATATCCACTAAAAGAATATACTAAAACTTGATTAGCAACATGAAATCTTATACAGAGCTACAGATGTATAGACGAGCATAGAGTGATATATGTTAAATTTCTATTTATCTAGACTTGAATAATAAATATTCCTTTCAGAAATCAGGCTTTTTAGCATTCAAAACAAAGTTATGCAAAGTCACATAAAAAGTTCCATAAGTACAACTGACTGCTGCTGGCTGCAACTGAGTAGCTAAGAAACTCCCACAAACTCACTTGTATAATGATGTAATGATTATCTGCTATGCCTTCTTCGATTCAGTCAGCTAATCACTTTAAACTCTCGTACCATTTTTCACAATTTCAACTCTGCAAGCTTCTCACAAATCCATTAAAAAGTGTGTGTGGCAAGTGAAAGCACACAGCTAATTATGATAGCTTATTCTTAGCCCAGAGGCAAGCAGTGGGCATCGATTACACATTTAGCAACGAAACGATTATGTCAAGTGTCAAGCGTTTACTAGCTGGCCAAAAGGGTCAAGGACTGGGCCAACAGCAGGACAGGATTTTGACCCAAAGTGCGCAATAAGCGGCGTTTAAATGTAACTCAAAACCAGTGAAGCTATGAGTCAAATGAAGGCAGACGGTTTACATAACACTTGGGGGCGCAATACGGCCAAAATGGCCAATGAACTTACGCACAGTAACAGTTAGAGATATATTTACAGATACAGAAACAGATACAGATACAGATACATAAGCAGATACAGATACAGATACATGCCACAGATACATTGCAAGCGCCGCCTTGTTAAATACTTCTTGCAATTTTATGAGCCAGCGCAGCAGAGAAAAGTGCGAGTGGGAGAAAGAGTGAGAGAGGGTGGGAGATTGGGAGGGAGGGGGAGTGAGTGAATAAGAGACAGGGAGAAAGAGAGAGGGAGTAAGGGGAATGTAAACACGATACAATGGCCAAGTCAAGCAGTCAAGGACATGAAGCAATTTCTGCGCTGCATCCAAGCCAAGTCCAGCAGCACCACCCACTCCACCCAGCAGACAGACCAATGGTTTAGCCAGACAGCTGGACGCTGTGGAAGCTGTTGCTGCTGCTGCTGCTGCTGCTGAGAGGTCAAAGTTGAGTCAAAAGTTCAAGCGCGCGAATTCTCGCGCGAAAATATAATCAACTTTGCCAGTGAAAGTGAAACAATCAAACTTGTTGTTGTTGTGGTTGATGTTGCATCCACATCCCACAAGGTCTTTGGACAAAAGTGCGCCAAGGCCTTGATATTTGACCTTAACCAATTGCCGACGGTAAATCACAGGCGACTGAGCTGAACTTTGGAGAGGTGAAAATTTGCTCTAGAAGAGCTGTCAGAATCTTAGATAACGACAGGGGTATATATACATATAAAAGTATGCATATATATAAAAATCTGTAGCTACAATTATATATATAAAAATATTTATATTCTGGCTGAAATCCCAAAAGTGCCCCTTGGGAGAGTGCAGAACTTTCCATAGTCATAAGTTTCTTAAAACTCAACAGATTTTTAAAAAAACATGGCTTATAAAACACGGCTTTGTCTCTATATTAATACTACATTAAAAGTTGGAAACGCTAATCTGAATTAATTTCCATGTCAAAGTTATACCCTGAAAAACTGTTATGAGCTCAAAGTACAACTTCCTTCATACATATATCTCATATATATTTTATAAATATATATTTATCTCAAATATCTCTTTACATTTATAACATTAAGATTCGCATATCTGAATAAACAGTCATCCACAAAAATCTGTATAAAATCTACTTGAATACTTATAATTGCTGAGATACCTGTTCTTAAGTACCCCCAACCCTCTCTTGCTCCCACGCACACATTACTCACTGACCGTTTTTTAATTAACTTCCACATTAACTGAGGAGGAAGTTGGGGTGTGGGTTGAGGGAGGACTCCAAAATGAAAACTTCTTAGGTGCGTGTGTTTTGGAGTGGAAGTCAAGTCCAAGGCACGGCATGCTCTCTCTGCCAGGGCATGAATGAATCTTCGTATATGAATAAGAACCGGAGAGAGGGGCATGGTAGAGAGAGGGGAGGGGAGCCGTGTCAAGCTCCGTCTGCAAGGCGACGATCGCGCGCATGACTCGTAAATAAAATTGTAGCCACGAGCAGAGCCCGAGTTGCAGTTGCAGATGCAGTTGTAGTTGAAGCGGCGGCGAGCGGAAGCTGGCTAAGCTGGCGACCAGTTAGCCAGTGCCACACTGAGAAAAATCATACTAAGCTATGCAGTTTTTCTTGTTTTTAGAAATAATTTTTAGATAAAAAAAGATGTAAAAATTAGAAAGGCTTGCCCCAAATCGACGGCCCTAAATTTTTTTAAGGTATTCAATTCTAAAAGTAGAAATGCAAACCTTATTTCTTGGAAAACGATCATTCCTAAAATTGTGAAAATGTATTGAAATTTGATTTCTTGAGTGCTATATTAAAGTTTAGCTGCTGTCTTACCTTGAGGCAGTCAAAAAATCGCTGAATCGTAGCTTTTGTCAATTTGAATTATATAAATCTATAAACTGCCTCAAATATGTGTTTCATTACAAATTTAAGCAGCCAAAAATGCTAATGTTTCACAGTTCCTTTGTTACACATATGAAAAAAAACACACTGAAAATAAGACATATTTTTGTTCTAAATCTTAGAAAAGTCTACACTGAAATTAACAAAAGAACAACACTGACTTGTAGAAATATACTTTCTGAATAATGAGGTGAGTTCCACTAGTGCAATTTCTCAAATTCAGTTCGATTCTTTTCTCTGAGTGCAGTTCCACAGAGTTGACCACGTTAAACGCTCTTGGCCAAGATCAGACCGCACAGCAGCAGCAGCAGGAGCAGGAGCAGCAGCAGCGGCAGCTGGCTGGATTGTGTAAGGTTAGTATCGATGAGGATCGACTGTAAATTGCTGGATGGTTGGCTGGCTGGCTGGCTGGCTGCCCTGGCTGACTACGCGCTTATCAGTGCTGCCAGATCGCAATGAGAAAACAGACGCTGCTTGGCTGGCAATGCTGGCTATGCTGGCAAGTGCGCAAGCATTGCTCGCTCTTCCTCTTCCTCTTCCTCCTGCTCCACTTTGTACGTGTGTGTGTGTGTCTTTGTCTGTGTGTGTGTCTTCTGTGCGTGTTCCATAATATTTAAAAATCGACAAAAATTGCCCAAGTTAATTGCAAAAATTTTCATCCTTTTGCTTGGCTCGCTTTTTTCCCCTTTTTTTTTTTTGGTTTGCGTTTGGGTTTTGTTCTTATTGCGTGCTGGATGACTAAGCTGATAAGGACTGCAGCTAGGAAGTGACCAAAATAAAAGAAGATGGGGAAACTGTTCTATTCTAGGCTTATGAGATAGGCTATTTTCTAAGCCAAAAGTGTCAAAGTCAAATGGATAAAAACACAAACTAACTTTTTGATAGAGTGAATCTATTTTTAATCCACTACAGCTACTTGATTAGCATCGAAATTGAAAAATCTTTATAAAGGACTTTGCAAAAATAGTTACCGTTTAAAACGGGTTCAAAATCTATTCAATCAACATTAAAAGCTGTGAATTCAAGCCTGAAAATGCATCGTTAACCAAAATTAATCGATTGAAACCCAAAATTAATCTGATTAAAAAACTGATGTAAAATTTATATAAACAGCAAACAAACCATAAAATTGACAGATGGAAAAAAATAAGATGATTTCAATAGATTTAACATGATTTGGCCAAATAAAATAGAAAAGCAAACAGCACACAACAAAAAAAGCATATGCCACAACAATGTAATAAAAATGTTGGTGCAGCAGGAGACGACTCCAGAGCTTGCAACAATAAGCAGCAACTGCCCCAAAGCAGCATACAGAAGAAAAAAACAATAACAAGAAGAAAAAAAAGAGGAAAAGACCTTTGCAAATATATATAAATAAAAAGAAAACAAAATATAAATAAACTAAACTAAAAGCGGACCCAGCAAATCGAAGGGGAAGTGGAAGAGAGGCGTCGGTGAGAGGGGGGAGGGAAGCGGTGGGAAGAGGAGGGAGCACCATGGAGACTGCAAGTCTGCGAGTCGAGGGTAAGTGCTGCTAAATGGGTTCCCCATTAAAGCTCATTTGAAATCAGACACGTCCGATTAAAATCTCATTTCTCACCTTGTGGCTGCTGCCTCAAATTGGCATTGCAGCAGCAGCAGCAGCAGCAGCAGCAGTGGGGGGAAGAGAGCGGAACGAGGGGAGTAAAAAGGGAAAGACACAACAAACAAACTGCAAAACAAAAACAAAAAATCATATTTACAGCCACAAACTTGCAACGTGGGGCAACAACTGCCACGGTGGCCACATTGATAGTTGGGCCAGCGATAGGAGCAGCTTTAAACCCAAAGGCAACAACAACCAGCAACAACAACAACCAACAACAATAACAACAAGCAGCACGAGGAGTATTTCACGCCTTTAGCCACTTATTAAAATAGGCAAAATGTCTATTAACCGGGCTCACAAAACGTGGCCAATAATAAAAACGGTTTTCCGCCTTTTTGTGTGTGGGTGTCTGAAGACACTCAGAAAAACGATCGACCTGAACTTTAGGAATTTGTCATACTTTTGTCAATTTACTACTCAGAAGTTATATTTCTAAAAACGAAACTTTTTCGTTTCTTAATTTTTAGGTATATTTTTGTAAAATTAGATAAAAATATGTCTAATTTTCAGAGAGTTTTTGATTCTTTGGTTGATTTTAAGATTTCACACTAAAATCTAAATCTTACAAATTATTTCTTAAGACAAGCAAAGCTTTATATTAAATTAAATTTTCTAAAAATCAGATGGCTTTTTTCTGAGTGCCAAGACTGTAGAAGACTTGGCTACAGGAAATACATGCTTGTCAATGACTACTGCGGGTGGTTCAGCGTTCGCTCGGTGGTTGCTCAGTTGTGGTTCGGTGGTTGCCAGGCAGTCATAATAATAATTTGGTTGGGGCCTTATTACCGATGATCTCGGTAGCTGTGCATTACAACGATGATCGCTGCGATGCGATATCGACGTGCTAAGGGATAAGAACGGAGTGAAAAGTGACTGGTTGGGAATTTTCTTTCAGATTGCATTTACTCACAGGTTGCAGTTGAAAAGTCGAAAGAATTTTCATTATTATTTTTATTATTATATTATAAATAAGCAACATTGACTTGAAGCATGCCAACTTAAAACTTACTTGCAGACTAAGCAATCAAGAATTCACTAGTCGCGAGACCTCGACTAGGAGATACCTTTATCATAGGAGGAGATACACAGAAAGTCTCAAGAGAACTCAGCGCGACACTGCACCTTACCCAGGATATACTCCAAACTCAATAGGAGACATCTTGAACTTCGTCCTCAACTAGGAGATACCCTAAACCTTTGAGATAGGAGATATCCTTAATACAAGTCATAAGGTTGAATAAATCGAGTAGGCATAACTAGATCGACTTGGTTGTTGATGCTGTTCAAGAATATAAGCACCTTATGATGTGAAAGATGTTACCAAAATTGGTAAATGAATAACTTGTTTGGAAGTCAGTTAGGAAAGTTAGACTCCAGTCTCGAAAATAGCTTGACATTTGTTTTTCTCAGCTCCTTTAATAATATTTAAATTATGCAGGAAACACTTCAATACTTGGATCAGTATTATTAAGCCTCTCCACGCATATCACAGGCCACATTTTAAATATCTCAAATATCTGGCTCTCCACATCCACACCACGCATCTGGCTGCTGGCTGTTGGCTGTTGGCTGTTGGCTGCTTCTGTGCCATTAAGGACCTAATAATTTTTTGGAGCTGTGGCATCGCGATAAACACGCAAAATCTTTGCTTGCCACAGTCAACACCTTTTGTTTTGCTGTTTGTTTGCTCAACTTCTGGCCGAGATTTGTCCAGCCACCCGTATTCCACTGGTCCTCTGGCTCGCTGTATCCCTCCCCGTCCCTCTCCCGTCACCCCATCTGTCTGTTTGCCTTGTGTCCCCTTTGGGCTATTTAAGCAAATGATCAGCAGTCCAATGAGCAGCTGCCGACAACACGCAACGAGTGAACCGCCCTCTCCCTCTGCCTGCCCCTCCCGGCTCCTCATCAGTTGGCCAGCTTAAAGTGTGAATTGTTTTGTGGCCAAGAGCAAAAAGCGTTGACCAGCTCCAAAGACAGATAAGTGAGGTAGTAGCCAGGTAGCCAGCAGCCGCAGTCAGCAGCCAGCTGCACTAAAAGCCAAAAGCCAAAAGCGCAAGCTGATCTGCTAGTTTTTGCATACGAGCCAAGGCCTAAAGAGTTTGGGAGGGGGAGGCGAAGGGTACACTCGGAAAAAAGCTTAACTGAATTATAGAAATAGTACATAGATAAAGGAAAACAAATTTCACACATAAGAAAGCCTTGCCGTAAATCAACGATCCATACAAATATGATTTTTATATTTTTAGAAATATTTTATATATATTCGAAATAATTAAAATGCCTCGTGATTTTCTCTGAGTGTAGGGGGAACGTGCAATTTTCAACGCGCATTCTTGACGTTTTTTCCCACATTAGCCGCATTGTTTTTTCGTTGGTTTTGTTGGCAACGTGGAACGTGGCTCGGAACTCGGCTACTGGTCTTTTGGTAACTCTGCTTGCCATGCAAAACAGCTTGTTAAGCACTTGTGCCACCAGCAACAACAACAACAACAACTTAGTGGCACATTGTCTGCTCGAGTTTCCAGTCGAGTTTTTTGTTTCTTATTTGTTGCCTGAGCTTATTAGGCAAATAAAGCGTAGTTTGCCTGCAGCTGCTGCTGGCCAAGTTAGCAATTTCATGGCTTGAGCCCTGCTTAAGCGCATTATTATCATAATCAAGCGTGTGGAGTGGATCTGAAAGGTAGGCGGATTATCATTATCATTATCGCTGCCTTATCAGAGCGCGTTAAACACGCACAGGACGTCAAGATCAAAACTGAGAGATTAAGGATGTGAACTGAACGGAACGGAACGGAACTGAACTGAACTAAAAAAGGGGGCAATCAACTTGAATGCCAACAAGAAAGATCAGTTAACGTTACTTTAAGTTCCCTTCGCAGATCAAAGTCCATCTGCTACTACTAAATATAATTACATGGCAGCTATATGGTATACTAGAAATATATTAAAATGATTTTCTAGTGATTTCTGTAAGAACTACTTAACCGATTAAAAAGTTTTCCATACAAAAACTCATCGATCGACCGATTACTGATATCAAAGCCATATGATATATACTTCAAAATAGTAGTCCGATTTGAATAATATATTTCCTAACGGTTGAGAGATCAGTAGTACTCATATCTAGTTAGTTTAATGAAGATATCTACAATAATAAAAGATACAAAACATATAAAAACTCATATATCTAAGGATTGATGCTATAACAGCTGTAAAATATAGTTTACCGATCTGTTTCATGAAGATCGCTATAAAACTGATAGATTATAGATAGGTTATGGCATAAGAAACATATTTTTATGAATGTTCCATAAAAAACATTGAGTTCATTGCAGATCTTAGCATCCCTTTGATTGTGAATATCTTACCAAGTTGATGAAGCACCCCAATTTCCTCATTAGCTGGAACAATAGCTTAATCACAAGCAGACTCAAAAGATGAAATGTATTTATAAAAGTATTATACATAAGAGTATTATATGTATATAGAAAATTCATCACACAGTTAACAGAGCCTGCATAAAATTGAAAGTAATTCGGAGATTGGAACAGTATTCTTCATTAGATAACAGTTGGAATTTTCACTTTTGTAAAAAATACTTTTTTATCAGAAATATGTTTTTCCAAGAAGTTAAATAAAAAGTGGATTTCATTTATGGCTTAGCATTATGTTCATTTCTAAAACCAAGACATTGAGGGGCAGTTGCATATTAAGTTTACAAGGTATACACAATAATTTTTGACTTAAAAAAGTGAATATTTTTTTAGCAGAAGCTCGCATGTTCTCTCGATAATAGCTTGGCTTGTTTCACATTTGTTTTGGGTATATTGCTTATATTGCTATATTGTTCAACGTGCTTTCTCCACACACAGTCACTTGAGTACTTTCAATAGGTGCACACACACACACACACACTCAGAGAAAATCGAATTTATTTTCCGGCTCTCGATAAACACAAGAAGCACATTACTCATACGCCCCCTTGAGCAACCGAATTCTCATATTTCATGTAAAAAACTAAAATGTAGTCGTGTACAAAGCACACACACACACCCTAACACACACACACACACTCACACTCGCACACTCGCACACCTCTTACTTATACTTGAAAATTCAATAAAAATTGGGCAAATTGAAAATGTGAGCTGCTTTCTACTCAACTCCTGCTTCCCCTGCACCTCCCCTCTACCTCCCCCTCCCCCTTCCCCGACGTTAGCTTGCCCCCTCATCCATAAGCAAATGCCCCAAAACAGTCGCTCATAAATATTTAAAAATTAATTTCACAATATGCTGCTCCATTTTCTTTTTTTCTTCGTTTTTCTTCGTTTCGTTGGTTTTTTTTTTTTTTTTTGGCTTGCGAGTCATTTTTCAATTTCATACTTAATTTTATGTTCTATGTAGACAAGAGGGATAGCAATAACTAAGGAGAGAGAGCGAGAACGAGAGAGGGAGAGAGCGAGAGAGAGAGCTATGTTATATAAAAGATGCCATCATATTTCATGTGTGTGTATGTGTCGTGGTAGTTGTAGTTGTGGCAAGTAGGTTCTCCAAGGTGCAAACAGAAGGCGGCAACTGAAGCAGCAGCTGTAATTACATACAAACCCCCAATCCTCAACCCCCAACCCCCAAACCCAAGGTGGTGGCATCTACGAGTTAGGGGCTAGGAGTGAGTAGCGGGAGCTGGCTAGCTTTTATATTCTAAAACCACACACATGCATTGCAAATGTTGCATATGTATATGTTGCAGAGCATTATAGGTTGTGCCACACTCAGAAAAATTAGAAATAATTTCTAAATATAAGAAAATACAAATTCTTTAAGAAAGTTTTTTCCTTAATCGAAAATCCCAAAAAAATTGTGCTTTTTAATTTTTTTTTAGAAATATTTTCTGTTATTAAGAAAAGCATTTCTAAGAAGTAGAAATGCAAATTCTTTCTATACAAAAATCGTTCTTTTTATCAAAGAAAGTACTTTGAGTTTATGCAATATTTAAAATATATTTGTTTAAGTGAAATCTTAGAATACTAATGTCACTTTAAAATTAGACAAGTTTCGTGCTAAATTGCTAAATGTACCCTGAAGATAAGAAAAGAAGTTTCTTGGGAAAACTTCTAAAACTCAGCTAGATTTTGTGCTGAGTGTAAGGGTTGGGGATGCAGTGACTGCCTGGGATTGGAGGGGGTTGGGGTTGGGGGTTGGTCGTAGCATTAGACAAGCTAGCAAGAAATACCTTTCATATGTAGCACTTTGGCTGCACAGTTATCGTATTTTATGTGCTCTTCGCCTTTGTCTCCTCCCCCACCTCCTCTATTTGCCACACACACACACACACATGGATGCATGCTACTTGTGTGTGCTACGTCGTTTTGCAACATTTTCTGCAATTTGTGCAGTTTTTCATGTTCATGTGCAGGATATGAAAATTTTTGCCAAAGCTCTCTCTTCTCGCACTTTGTATCCCTCTACACACGTACAATGTGTGTGTGTGTGTGTGTGTGTGTGTGTGTGTGACTCGTGCATTCAAGTTGGTAAATTGTGCACTTACATTATCATAATGGAAATGGTTTTGACTTGCGAGCGCCAGAGTTGTCGCATACAAGTTTATTACCATGGAAAATAGCTAAAAATAAATATATAAAAAGAATATTATAAATAGTTAATTATGGTTAAAATTATAGTTAGTTATAGTTAAAATTTGTAATTATTTTTACATAATATTTTGCATTGCCAATCCTACTTAAAATGTTGAAGAACTAGAATTGTAATGGGTTTTACCACTAAACAGATCATACAATTTACTCTACACTTAATGATAGGAGTCTGTCCAAAGATTTCCTTATTATAAACGGACCCCTGCACGAAGAGTATAATACGACCTGGATGGAGACTTCCTATTAGATATATTGCACCCTATTCTTCCTCTTCTGAACTTATAGCTCTTTTATTAAACCTAATATTGATATTAACATATTTCCCTAGGATACTAAGGTATGATATTGATATTGATTCCTTCTCATTCTTTAAGTATTTTCATTCCCATTGATATTACAAGATGAAATAGTTTCTGAAGAAAGCTGTCTAAGAAACAATCATTATTATACCTAGATTAGATAAGCTGACTTCTCTGTCTACAATAATCTGTGCTGAGATAACTGAGTACTCAAAATCTGGGCCCGTCTCAGCCTCATTATCACAATATTCTCTCTCTCTCTCTTTCTCTCTATCTATCCCTAAATAGATATATAAATATATATAATATATATATAAATGGAGTATCCTTCTTCTTCCATTAGCTTGACAACCCTATCTCTAGCAGCATCTTCTGCTTGCAACTGCTTTAATGCTCCTGTGTATTTTTGTGTGTGTATTTGTGTGTGTGAATATGGGTATACGTAAATGCGAGTAAAGCCAAGGCAAAGTGTGTGCTATACCTACCCCACATCCCACATCCCACTCCCCTCCACATCCCACTCCCCCATCCATCCCTAAATGCGCCTAGTTTACAATGTTGCCCCCAAGCAGCCAGCAGCAGCCATTGTATTCTGATTGTGCGCCCTAAACAGTGCAATGTGTGTGTGTGTGCGTGCGTGTGTGTGCGGAGAGATGGAAAATATTATTTTTCATAAATTTTAAAATATACCGTACGAAGGAGCAGCCCCAGAATGCCCAAAGCCCCGAGTCAAAGCTGCCGACTGGGAGCCAAAAAAGGAAAACTCGCCTCGTTTCACTCGCACTCGTTGGCGAATTGTCGACATTATGTACCTATATATATGTATATATATATCTATATATATATTTGCTGAAGTATACAGATTTGAACAGCATATATGTACCATCATATATATACACACACACACACACCTACGCAGCGCGCACAAAAGGCAAAATAGAGGAAAATGTATGCAACATTTTACAATGCAAAAGCCATTTACTTGTAGAGCAAAGAGGAATGCGAGGAAAATGAACAAGAGGGAGAGAGAAAAAACAGAGGAGTATGCATGTGTGTGTGTGTGTGAGTGTGTGTGTGTGTACAGGGCAGTCAACATATGAAAAATGAAAAGTCACAGAGCGAAAAAAATATAAAAAAATATGTAGAAAAAGAAAAGTTGGAAAATGCCCAGGCACACAAGCAGGGGGAAAACACACGGCAAACGACGCTCGGCATTCCTTATATGGCATTGTATTCACACACACACACACACACACACATGGGGCACTTTTTATGTCGCTTATGTCCCGAGCGTAATGTAAATAAAAAGAGACAGGAAATGCTTGCAATATGTATAAATATATATATAAAAAAAATACCAAAGAATAAGAAAAAATGTTGAAAAAATTGTTGAAGTTTGCCATAACTTAAGTTAGGTGCCACACACACCCCGCAAGCACCCAACACATATAAAAAATGATGGCAAAACAACCTTTTGTGTGCGCCTCATAAAAAGAGCGAGAGAGCGAGAGAAAGATGTAGTAATAGCGACTGTGTGTGAAAGAGACAAAGGCATGGCACGCTCTGCATATAGTCAAATGCCGAAACTCTATTTTAAATGCTTTTTTTTAAAGAAACAGATGCTGTCTCTTTCTAACACACTGCATAAATGCTAAAAATACATTTATAACTTTTTGGGGCGGCTTGTTTTTGTACAGGCCTTTTCCTTGAATGGGGGTGAGCAGAGGGGGTAGGGGGATTAAGGGGTAGTGGAAGGGAGGGGGAGGGGGTTCACAAATACATGCATGAGCGTACACACACAATGAAAGTCTTAATGAAATTTGTATTTTCTTTTTCTGGGAAGGGGATAAATGGACAAAAGGAGGTTAAGCATTGAATGAATTGATAAGAGGCAAAATGAATGGATAATTGCTGAATATGTATGTAGATTAAAGGTCGGCTAATAACGAAGTAAAAAAAAACTGTTGATATTGTATATATTTTAAGTGGGAAAACACGTTAAAGCAAGTTGGAATACTGTAGTCGAGAGAGCTCGAAGGGGAGAAAATGCAATTTGGTTGAATGTATTAAAATCTGGTTTAGTCGGCTAGTTTTAAATTAAATCATAGGTAGTTAATATGAAATATTGAAAACAATTTAGAATGCGCTTGTCAAGAGAACTCGTCTAGGATAGAGCAGACACAGTAATCTGTCTGATAGTTTATTCAATATGAAAATATGCTTTGGTTAACAAATTCTGTGTTTCTTATTCAATGTTAATGAAGTCTTTACGGTGTCTCAATAATATGTCTAGGGATATTATATACATTGCTAGATTTATGTGTCTGTAATAGGGTATCGATATTTGGAAATACAGTTATCGATAAAATGAAATTAACTTGATCTGCCTATGGTATATGAAAGTTTAAAGTCTCTGATATCGATTTGTTGATACAAACATAGAGACGGCCAACG
This sequence comes from Drosophila macrothrix, assembly GCA_035042055.1. Classification (NCBI taxonomy): domain Eukaryota; kingdom Metazoa; phylum Arthropoda; class Insecta; order Diptera; family Drosophilidae; genus Drosophila; species Drosophila macrothrix. The sequence continues at coordinate 6,974,654 of JAWNLX010000124.1, read as the reverse complement.
TCAAATCAACTTTATTTCTTTCATGCTAATTGAGAATTCGAAGTAAGAAGTTATAAGTTTGAAGAAGTTTGGATATACTCCTCTTACCAATTTCCATGGGTTCAGTATATAAAAATATTTAGATTACAAATGAAAGAAACATAAAAGGAACTTGATGTGAAATAAATCGACTTGCTAAGAAACACTGCAAGGTCAATGTTAGTTTAATATGAAACTCAAATAAATAATTAAAATAATAATAATAAAAATAATAATAATAATACTAACACACTGATACCATAAAAGATTTACTTTATTTACGTTGTTTTCCAACTTAAAGTTTTACTACAACTTGAAGCCTTTCTATTCCTGCCAACACTTTTTCCTCTCTTATTCAACACTAAAGAAATGCTCCCACACCCAAAGTCAAACTCAGATTTAATCGCACAACTTAAGCAACTATTTCAGCTGCTGCTTCTTCTTCTTCTGCTGCTGCTGCTGCTGCTCTTAAATATGTGAGGAAGAAAAAAAAGGACAACAGAAACTAGAATTCCAATCGATTAGTTAATTTAAGAAGGAAGACGAGAAAAAGATGAGAAAGACGAAAAAGACTTAAATGCTCAAATGCTTAATGCAGGGAGCCAAAGAAGAAGCAGAGACAACAGTTACATCAACAACAAAAACAACAACAATCAAATAAACAGTTACGTTTTTGGCAGTGAAACTAAAAATACAAAGCAACACGCACACACACAAACACACAGCGAAATACACACAGACAGACAGACGCAGGACAAAAACAAAAAAGGAAAACTAAGCATCAGCAACAAGATGTTGAAGAAGAAGATGAAGAAGAAGCAGAGCAGACGATTTTTGCTAATCAATGAAATTAAAGCTTAAGGAAATTACACCAAAAATAAACGCAAAGCGCGAGCTTTAAGCTCGGTCGAGGGTGGGGGTGGGGGGCGTCGCCAGAGCGACAATGGTTAAAATAGTGCACGAGACGAAGCCGCCGACGACGTCGACGTTGACGTCGCTGCCACTAAAGGCAACTTTAATGAACGGAAATTAGCAAAAGGCAAAGGTAGACAGAAAAAAAAACGCCAAAGCTGATGCTGCGAGGCGAATTCAAGGCAGACGGCGAATTCAGCGGAGCTGAGCGCGCAACACAGCGACAGAGAGCGAGCGGGAGAGAGAGAGAGAGAGAGAGAGAGCGCCAAAGCCCATGCGCCGCCAAAGCGCCAAATGCCATTGGCTGCCCAAGCAAGCTTGCATGTGTGTGTGCGAGAGAGAAAGAGAGAGAGAGAGAGCGCGCGTTTCCCCAGCTGCTGTTGAAGCATAAACAAACCATTTTGAATAAAATCAACGACTGCATTGTGTATGTGTGTGTTAGTGTGTGTGTGTGTGTGTGAGTGAGTGGAACGCAAGTGCAAAAATTGTTGGCTGTGACTGCTGCATGTGGCAGTTGCAGCCAACGCAGCAGCAGCAAACAAATACGCGCAAAAGTTGACGCGACGCGCGCGCTTTTTTTTCTTACCTTACTCTCTGTGCGTGCGTGCGTGTGTGTGCATGTGTGTGTGCGTGTGTGTTTGAGAACTGCAGCAGCAATAACAGCATTGAAATCTGCTGCTGCCCTGTAATTATTTTAATTTATGCGTTTAACGCCGCTGCGGCTGCCATTGGCTTCTGTTGGCGTCGCTGCTGCTGCCCACCTCTGCTGCTCCCTCTGCCGCTTCTTCTTCTGCTTTTGTTTTTTGCTGTTTTGTTTGACATTCGGTTTTGTGACAGGCAGCGAATAATTCGCGTTTCTGCATCAGTTCGCCAATTCTTCAATCTGTCAGTTCATTCTGTGTTCTGCTTTTTTTTGTCTTTCGCTGTTTTTACTCAACTCGAGTTGCGGTTGCAGTTTTGCTTTATTTCTATTTTTTTATGATGACGAGTGACAATTTTGTATTGTTTGTTGCACACACACACACACACATCATACTCACCAAATTTTGAAGAAAGAAAACAAATGAATATTTTTCTTTGAATTGAAAAAAACAAATAAAACAATAATCATAAGTATATATTAAGTTACATGTGACGTATACGTAATCATTTTGAAATCAACTTGTTAGCATTCTCAACGTTGAAAATCGTATAAGAATATTTGAAATAAATAGAAAATTTAAAAGAAGATTGCTGTTATGTTTATGTCTATATATATATATATATATATATATGGCATATAATAAATTAAATTTTTTCTTTTAAACTACTTCTGATATTCAATAAAACCCAATTTTTTGTGATATTGAAAAAGAGAAATAGCAAAAATTAGAGTTATTGGCTTTTGAAGTCATTAAATTATTTTTAGCATAATACATTTAGGCTGTTTATCAAATTTCACACACTTTTCATAAATTATAAATATGACAAATAATAATTGTTATGAAACACATAGAAATACATAACATAATTTAAATTTATACACATATCATTTAAATTTAAAGTTTTTCAATATAATAATTATTCATTTTTATGAATTTGTTCATTTAAAATTTGATTTAGTTGCAAATACATTTTATTGGCACCTAAAAAAACGAATCAAATAAGAATATATAAAAGGAGACTACAAATCAAGTAAAAAGTCCCCTCCTCGTCCCCATTGGCCACAAGACGCTCAATACATATATGAAAAGCTTCAAATCCGATAAGAGACGCACTCACACACACGCATACAAACACACACACACACACACACACGCTCACTGACCACCCACACAATACACGCTTTTGATTTTAAAACCTCGTGCCAAGAAACCTGAAGAAAAAAACGGCAGAAAAAAGGAACAGCAGCAGCGCAGCAGCAGCAACAGCAGCAAAAACGACGTCCATAAAAAGCGCCCAACTCCCAAAATGCCAGCGAATCTCCAAAGCCAAGTCCAAAGCGTCGCAGTCGCAGTTGGAGTCGCAGTCGCCGTTGCAGTCGCTAACAACGGCACACAGCCACCTGCTGGCAGAGCGAAAAGCTCTCACACTCACACAGATACACTGTGCTGCGCTGCCGCAACATCATCTACTTTTTTTGTTGCTGTTCGCTTTGACATTTTGTGGACGTCGCCGTCGCTTTATTTTCCCCCCCATTTTAACTGTTTTATTCTTTTTTATTTTTTTGCTCATATCTTGTGGCGCTTTTTTTTAAGTCAGTCGTTTGTCGGAAGTCAATCAAAAAGCGTGTCTCGCTCCCAGCTGTTGTTGTTGCAGCAGCAGCAGAAGGCGTGAAAAAATAACAATAACAACAACAACAACTGCAGCAGCAGCAGCAGCAAAAGCGGCAGCAGCAGCGACGCCATTGCAATTAAATTTAAGCCGAAAACAAACAATTAAATTAAATCCGAATCCGAATTCGAAGTTGAAGTCGAGTTCGAAAAGGTGCGGCTAAGCGATCAACGCGTGTAAGTGTATATATATATATATATATATATGTGTGTGTGTGTGCGTGTGTGTGTGTGCTTTTGAAGGAGCTTAGCTTTCGACGCCTTCGCTCAAAGATCTATTGATAGACTTTTAAACAACGATTGCATTTCTTGTTGACATTTTCTTGTCGTGTTTATAATTCTATTTTACTGTTAATGAGCTTCATGTGTGTGTGTGTGTGTGCATGTGTGTGGGTGTGGGTGTAAGTGACAACAAGTGCTTCTAAATTGTTTCCTTGCCTCGAATAATTTGAGATAAATTACAAACCCAGTAATCCAATATTTTTTTTATATATTATATATTATTTATCATTTAATTTAATTGTAGCTTAATCTAGGTAAGTCAAATTTGAGCTTATTTATAATTGCATAATCAATATCAGCTAAAAATTATGATATATTGATAAAAAAAAACTCAGCTAAGAATTGCATTCTAAAAGGGATTACATCATGATTTTAATAAAAAAGAAGATGTGTGCTCTGAAGTCCTGACTAAAATTCAAAGTTCAAAGTTCAGAAATACTTTTTAAGGGACTATATTTCACAAGAAAATTTAACTTTTCAAACCATTTCAATCACTTTTTATATCATTTTAAATTTATGCGTAACTTATATGGATTCTAGGCAGATCTATAGATATATCTTCTAGATAGAATTTATACAAATGAAATTTAGTAAGTGACTAGAAAGAAATACTGTCAACAGATAATATTTTCAATATTTTCTATAGATTAGGAATTTATTAGAAAAATATATATATTTTAAGTGGAGAGAATATAGATTGTAACAAGAACCTTTAGAAAATACATTGCAATACACATTTCTCTTCATTTATTTTAGAATTTCTTAAAATAATATTAATCGAATAGCTTTTTAATCGGGTTACCACTCAAAAATAATAGATTCGCATATCTGTAACCATAAGTTAATATCTTAAAGGTGAAAACACCGTCATAATTCTACTTTTTTGATTAACTAAATTGCATAACATTTCATGCATCTTTCATAATTTTCAAATTAATCAAATTAATCAGTTTATGCCTTTATTACACTGCAATAATTATTTTTAAATTGGCATAATTCACACAATGTTCAATTCTGCTCTGGGTTAAAGTTCTCCAATCGAATAATAAATCACAACAAACCCAAGAAGAAGACGGAGAAACCGTTATCTTTACAACTCGCAAGTGTTGAAAAATTATGAAAACAGTGCTCAGAAATTAACTATGTTTGTGTGTTAGTGTACCTGTTAGTGTGTGTGTGTGTATCTATGTTAACCGTTAACCAAATCAAATATGACGTGTGTGCTTAATTTTAAAACAAGATAAAAACAAATCGAAGCAGTCCAAAAATAACAGCACTTATCACCAGAAACTAGGTTAAGAGTGGAGGGGCAGGTGCTTTTAACACTTGTCCAACACTAGCACAAAATTTAACATAAACAAAGCAATAATAAGCAATTTTATTATTAAAAATAGCTGAAAAGATGAAGAACCAAAAAGGCAGCAGAAACTTGCAACAATTTGTCGGTTTCTTTGGCTTTGAAGTGCAGGGCGGCTTCTTAGAACAATATTACTCCCTCTCTCTCTCTTTCTCTCTCTCTCTCTCTGAGATGCAAAGTACAAAATGTTGTTGTTCCCCTCGCACACACTCTGCCCCCAAACCATATTTGATTGATAAGAATCAAGCAAGAATGAGGCACTTTGCGAGCAATTTGCGCTGTCAATCGATTTGTTTACAAGTGCCATTAATAATGTTACCCCTCCCCTCCCCTCCACCAACCTACCCTGCCACTCCCCCTCTCGACAGGTGTATGTAAATGCCGCCCCCTTTGGACAATATTTCCATAGAGCAGCAGAGAGCAGAGAACTCGTTGCACTTTCGCTTATCTAATCGAAATTGTTTGCCTAAATGTCAACTTTTGTTGCGGGTAGGGTTCGCTTTTGATCGTCAAACATCAATAGTTGCTGTCGTTTAATTTTCCATTTCCTTTGATTTCACACGCACATAGATACATTTATATATATATATCTATATATATATCTCAGCTCTTATCGCATTGACTTCAATTTGTTTTCAATTTACAACAATTTCGTTTCAGCGCGCTTCGTTTTAACTATTTGTCAATATGATTTTTCAACGTTGTCTTTGTTTGCATAATGCACATATTCAACAGTTATTTTTAGTTTTTCTTTTTTTCTTTTCTTTTCATAAGCAGTTGCGCAGTTTGATTAGAAAACGGGGTTTGCAGGAAATTAACAAGTATTGCTCTTTTTACGTCTAGAACTCATTGAAAATTTGTAAAAGGGGTTTAATGAGGAAGTGCAATAGAATGTAAAAGGAAGCAGGAAGCATCGACGACTCCATATGGTATATATATTCTTGATCTAGATGAAAAGTCAAGTCAATCTAACCATCTCCATTTATCCCTTTATTTAAAAAGTACGATTTCAGTGACAATAATATCTAGAGACTCAAAATGTGTCATTGAAATTTTTGGATATCTGGATATATTATTATATATCTCAGTGGAACTCCAGTCGAGCCCTCTCGACTGGCGCAGTCTTACTTACTTACCCTTTGCAAAGGGTTCTAAATGTTCGGAATACCCAAGTTAATAATTCCGACTAGTTTTTAAATATACTTTCATAATAAAAAGACTTCGAAAGACGTCTATTTAAATTACTGAAACTCATTTTGATATCAGCAAATTGATAAACTTCCACGTAATTTTAAAATGTGTAAGCAACCTGTTCCTGCTGATAATCGTAAGAAATACAAATGCCATATTTAAGATTATATTATTGGCGTTCCCCTTAATATTTTTAGAGCTATGCAAACTTCCGCCATAAATTTATTGGAAACTCAACAGCAACAATCAAACGCAATTATTGTTGAAATTGCCAAGTGAAAAAACAACTGCGAATTAGTCACACTGCTGGTCACGTGAATACCCCCAGTACTCGATAGGGTGCCCCCTATATTTTTCTAGGGCGAGTTGGAGCCGTGCGACAAGTGTTATAGACGGCAAATCAATTAATTTACTGTTATCGTGGCTCTAAAATCGCCACAGCAAACCAAATGATAGAGTGCAGCAAGGCCACCAACAGAGAGAGAGAGAGAGAGAGAGAGAGAGAGAGCACTAGTAGAGAAAGAGATGGGGGTACACTCAGAAAAAACATCGGCTCGAATTTTAGATAATCCCGCTGAAAACTATAAAGTTTTGCCTGTTTTTCGAAACAAATTCTAAATATAAGAACAAACATTTCTTAAAATAAGAAAGGCTTGCCTCAAATCTACTTATCCCAAAAATATGCTGTCTATCTTTATTTCTCTTAGAACTATTTTCTGTTATGAAGAAACGGTTTCCTAAAATGTAGAAATTTTTTAAGAGAAGATCCTTTGAAATATCCTGAAAATCAGATATATATATTTTCTACATTTTCGACAAATTTACCCCTGCTTGAAATTAAGAGAAGAGAAATTATAATTTAGAAATATACTGTCTGAATTAGTAGTTATCCTTGGCTTTTTTTCTGAGTGTAACTAGGCTAGGCTGGAAAGAAGCTAACTTGAAGGGTTGTTGTTACAGTTGCAACTGCCATTTTTCTCTCTCTGTGTTTTTAATAACGACATTTTAAAAAGCACTTAACAGCAAATTAAGCTTTCAGCAGCCAGCTGACAAGCAGCAAAAAGAAGACATTTTTAATTATCAACCATTTACAGCAGCAGCAGCAGCAACAACAGCAGCAGCAGCAGCAACAACAGCCGCAACACTTGCCCAAGAAAAAATTGCCGCTGGTGCATGGGTCAATATCATAATCTGAGGCAGCAGCAACAAGTTTGTGGCAGCAACAGCAGCAGCAGCAGCAACAACGGCAGCGTCATAAATCAAAGCGACGCAATTTGCTGCTGACGAACTGCGCCAAGCATCAGCAGCAACAACAACAATGTCATTATTGCTGCAGCAACAACAACAGCAACAACAGCAGCAGCAGCAACAGCAACACAATAATTCCCATCGTCAGCACTTGCAACCAGCAGGGGCAGCAACAGCAATGCTGTTGCTGGAGACAGCAGCAGCAGCAGCAAAGACAACGTTGCCTGCAGCAGCAATCACTGCAACAACAACAGCAACTGTTGCAGCAACAACAACAACAGGTGTTAATGTTCAAATTACTGGCAGAGGCGTTGCCCGCCAACCAACTCCAGTCAATGATCAACTGGCAGCAGGCGCTGCTGCCAATGCTGCCGCATCTCTTAATTATGCCGCTTACGTGGCACATTTGAATGGCTTTAACTCAAAGCACAACAACAACAACAACACTCACAACAACAACAGCAACAAGCGAACAGTCAGCCAAAATCCATTTGAGCAAATCCTTCTACGACAGCCACACATCCAAGTGAAGCAGGAGTTCATGGAGCCAATGGAGCAAAGAGGCAGTAGCCACAGCAACCACAACAACAAGAACAACGGCAGCAACAACAACGGCCACTACCAAAACAGCAACAACAATATTTGTGGCAGCAACATTAACGGCCACATGGCTAACAACAACAAGCATTCGGGTAAGTTGCATGTATTATTGTATATACTATTGTATATTGTATATATTATTATTATAATATATATATATATGTATATTTATATCTGTATAATAGCATACATAAAACCATTTCTAAGTATCTATATATCTTTTAAAATTATGCATTTGTTATTATAATATTTTGGCAAACATAAGGCAATTAATTAAAAAAAAATATATTTACCTTATTTTTAATTTTGTTAAAAGAAATATCCCTTAATTTATTTAAAAATCAACTAATATCAGGCGACATACAAAGAGCAACAAATCAATTGAATTCAAAATAAAACTTAATATTTAGATTTCATTTAAAAAAATAAGAAATATTTCCATTATTTTTGAATATGCTATAACATAAAAATGAAGTATTTCTTTAACATAAAGGAACCGAAACCGGAATCTTTGCCATACCGATTAAAATTCAATATTTTTTTAAGAACCATTTAAAGGAATTGATTTGAATTTCCGTAAGAGGGAAAGATAAAGAAAAACAAAAACTGCTATAAATGAAACTTTAAAAATATATCACGGTTATTACTACATTTTGTCTCTCGTAAACTAAAACTGAGTTTGAGACGAGTTTTAAGACCAAATTGAAGTTTCTGTCAAGTTAAAAACCATAAAAATACCTATATAAAATTTCTGGAGCAACTTATAAGTTTCTTAACCGTAAGGAACAATCTACATTCAAACTTATTAATATGTGCCCAGATGTATTCCATACAAACTTGACTACTATTTGTTTTAAAATTGTAACTTTAATTACAGTAGTTAATAGATTTTTATAGAGATCTAAAAAATCAATTCTATTCATTTTAATGAACTTGCTTCAGTGTTAAGTTAAAGTAAAGTTAATTCAGCATATGTAAAGAAGATTTTCATGGCTTGTCCAAACTGAAATTAAAGTTGTATCCAGTCAATATGTTCACCAGCCCCATCAAATACATATATATATATATATGTAGTTAAAAACCCGTTAAGTGAAAAACGAGGTATTTACAATGTGTTAACAACAACATTGCCATTTTTCATGGCCTTAACCCCTTTGAACTCGTGTGCCAAACGCATGCTTATGAGATTTTCAATTTTTTATGCGTTTAAACAGATTTCAGTTGGGTTTCTCTCCTTTTTTTTTGTATTCTTTTATTGCTATCGAAACCCTTGAAGAAAAAGGCAAAAGGTCGACGACGTCATCATCTTGATAGAGCCCAAAAACGATGTGACACAAGGGACAATCTGGCTAATATTGCTCAAGTAGAGACAGACAGTATGAGTGAGAAGGAGAGAGAGAGAGCGAAGGAGAAGGAGTGAGGGAGAGAGGGAGAGATTTGCACAATCGACGCCTGGCCACGAGTGCCAACATTTATGAAGATTGAAAGGGTTGTCAAACACTTCATCCATCTTAACCGCGACCCAAAAAAAAAAAACCCAGAAGAAAAAAAAGAAAAGGGGGTAAAAAAGGGTGCTGGAATTGTCCTGTTGCTCAAGGGGCTGCTGCTGGAAACATCTTGTTTTCTTTCGATTATTGAAATTGCCGGCAATGCCCATTTTTATGATCTCTCTGACTCTGCCCTTCCGCGTCTTCCCCATCCCCTTTCCATCAGACACACGTGACCTCAATTGTGTTTAAAGACCAGAAATTGCTATGCAGCCCCCTCCTCAATATATATGTATATATATATATATAAATGTACTATTTAAATCAACTTTGATCCACATTCATCTTCATATTCAAATCCATTTCCTAAAGGAAATGCGCTGCTGACATGCAAAACAACAAAACAAAGCAAACAACAGCTTAAACGAAGCGTATTTAAGTGCCGCAATTATCCACAATTTTAATGTAAAACAATGTTGAAAAAAAATGAAAATAAAGCAAAGATAAAGTAAGCTCGACTAGCTAGACTACCCTGTACGTAATTGCATACCTACTATAGATTGTATATATGTATTTCCTAATCGTTTCAATGTCCTTACAGCATATCAATATTTTGCAGAATTATATTTCTAACGAACTTTATTAATACTTATTAAAAATGTACCATTGATGACAATCGGTAATCGATTTTTATCAATACTATAAAATGACTTAGGCGGTGGCGGTCTCATAATTTTATATTCAATATTTTGCAGTGTTTTCCAAATTAAATTCATAAAAACCTTTGAGTGGTTAATTGTTAAGAATATTAAATTTGATTGCTATTAATTATCGATTCTTATCGATATTATACAGTGACTAAGACTTATTGAGCGAATAAACTTGAATTGAACGATTTTTAAGTGTTTGACGATCTCTCTTACTAATAAAATGTAATACAACTTGCTAAAATTTATATCAATCGCCAATCGATTATTTTCGATAATTGAGAATGATCAGTTATAAGAGAAATAGTACTCAAAATTCACACACTTTTTTCGTCTCTGATGCTGCTCCACAAAATAAGTGCTTTCTTCTGCCTCGTTACACACATTTCCACAGCAGCAGTATACCCCTTTTACTCATTACTTAATGGCTACAGGGTATACTAAAGAAAAGCAGCAGACATAGACACATGAGAGATATATCAACACGCGACCGGAAATTGTGAGCAATTTAACGAAACGAAACTTGACCGAAACATTTTTCGTTTGTTTTGCTGTTAGATGAATATTTTTTGTATTTTTAGATTTTCGGGTTTTTGTTTATTATTGAGCTACTAACTTGGCTCATTGGCTACATTACAGCCAACTGGCCAACTCATAATAATTTGCTTTAAATGTGCAGCTAGTTTAAGCATACAAATTTCACCATTTTTTAAGTTCGAGTCGAGTTTTTAAGTTATTAAGCCAGTTGCCAGTTGTCAGTTTGGCCATGGGAAACATGCGCAACGACAACAGCTTGCAACAGTGGCGCCAAGCTGCAGATGCAACAACTGCACAGACACAGATACGCACATAAAGATACAGCCTGCGATGCACATAAAGATACAGTTGCAGTTGCAGTTGCAGCTATATATGGCAACAACAGCAAGCAATTAATTACCCAAAGGCGCAAATGGCGTCTAAAACGATTTAAACACGATTCGAATATGAGAACATCATTTTATTGCTTAATTGTCAATTAAAATATGACAACAAACCGGAAAGAAAGCCTATTTGAAGCATGCCGAAACACAAAATACATTTGTAGAGCGAAGTCTTGCTACAATTTTCAAAAATCAATCGAATTTTCCCATAAGATCTATGGGATATAGTAGAAGACGTTTTTTAAGGCATTTCTTTTGGATGTCTTTGCAAAGAGTTATTTATACAAGAGACTGCCTTTCCACCGACTGCTTATAATAATTATCATAATATAAATATATATAAAGGCACACAATAAGTACTTATTAGTTTATAGAAATATTATTTATATGCAGGTAAAGATCTTCACTGTTATTATTTTAACTGGTTCTTTTGTGATTAATTTGAAGACTAATTTTGGTTGGTTAATATTTTTAAACCTATCACATCATTAAGTGTTTACTTATCTTCAGTAAAGTGAACTATATTTTAACTATTTGGTCTTTAACATTTTTCAAATGAATAGAGTATATTTTAAGATAATTGTGAATCTGCTTTTGCAAATCAATTCAGTTCTGACAAATCTACTATTAGTTTAAAGCAGATCAATTTGCCTACCCTACAAACTAACCCCTGCTTCCTACAAGTGCAGCAGCTAAACAAGTGCAGGAAATGCAAAGACAGACAATACAAAAAACAAACTAAAAAACAAATAGAGATGGAAAAAGAGAAATGCACATGCAACCAGCCACATCCTGAGGAGGCACAAAGGAAACGCACGGCGTTAAACTCCAAAGAGAAATGTCAGAGAAGTGGGCCAGCAACAACGATTTCATTGAAAGATCAGATCAAGACAGACACAGAAGACACAAGACAGACTGACTGACTGATTTGAAACGTATCTAAAGCAAAGCATCTGGCGATGCTCAAATCAAAACTCAAACTCAAACTGAAAACTCGAATGCGTATCTGAAGCTGATCGCTGCATGAATGAAAATAATTATGATAATTGCAACTGCTGCTGAAGGGGCAACTGTGTGGAGGGGAGTGCCGGTGGATGAGGGGTGGGGAGGGGAGAGACAACTAATTGTGGGCTCAGTCGAACCGCAGATCAAACTCGACGTTTAACTACAATGGCAGGGGAAGCCGAAGATTATGATGGAAAGCCGCTGGAAAACTCAATAAATCCATTGTTGCGCTTAATTATTTGTCCAAATTCAAATCGTACCTGTTCCTCACTACATCTCTCTCTCTCTCCCTCTCTCTCTCTCTCTCTCTCTCTCTGTCTCTGTCTCTGTCTACCTGTAACCCCCTCAGCGCCTTTCCACTACCTGTTTTCCCAAATGATTTTCCTTCATCATTTATCTTCGCTGCGCTGCGCAAAATTTGAATGCAGACAGCGAGATATCCGTCAGATACATTATTTTCTTTACCAGCTGATCTCTCTCTCTCTCTATATATATATATATATATCCCATTGCCTCTTTTGAATATGCTAAGGGGTAGGGGGAGATGTGGTGGGATTGGGGGGAAATTAGATCCTATTTGGCGCAGCGTGTGATTAGCGCATCCCTTTGATCATCCGATAGGCTTCTATTCTTTTCTTCTCGATGTGGTTGCTGATGATGTTGATGTTGATGATGTTGATGATGTTGATGATGTGCTGCCAGTTTTGATTTATATTCAATCAGTAATGGGAGCGAGTTGAACTCAACTCAACTCAACTCAGCTCAGCTCAGCTCGGCTTGCAATTAAATTCAAATCAAACATTTATTTAAATTTTATGCATCGGTTGGTGGTTGATTGCATACCAATTCAATTATTATTACCCTCAGCATCTCAGCTTGGGTCAGCTGCTCAGATCTCTTTATAATGTGTGAACAACAAGTGAGAGAAGCGTTGCAAGTCGCGAGGCGTATCCGACTGCGCTATACTCTGTTAACAGCTGATGACAGGTGCAACGAACAATTATCTGCCTCGACCATTGAATATTTATTTAAACACCTGCAAAACTGTGAGTGATATAGATTTTAGTGACTAAATTCACATTTACTTACATTTTTTGATTATTAGAATCCACATTCCAAATTTTATAATCTATCCTACAAATTTGGCCCTCATCGATTGCCTACGCCTAATTTTAGAATTATTATTAGAACTTACTTCCCAAGTTTTGTTATTTAACATCAAAATTCGAATCTAAGCTTTAAATTTATCAATGTTATCGAATTCCTAGATCTCAGTGGGTGATATAGACGTTTGTTTACCAATTTGTGTGGGTGTGGCATCTATGTTCCAAAAGTTTCAAGTACCCAGCCTCAAAGTTGTCGAGAAGGCAAACAGACAGACCAGTATACCCTTCCACCTTCGGTTACAGAGTACAATAAAAAGCAAAAGAACAATTTCAGATCTACTCTTAGCTTTAAAGCGGTGGCAAATTAACTGAATATAATTCTGAGTATTAAACAAGCAAGAAAGATATTTAAAGCAAGCCAAAGATCGGAACAGAATATATATCATATTTTTACCAAGTTTGATAGCTTGTTAAATAAAAATTGTGTTCATATAAGAAATCATCCTTCGTAGAATCTTTTTAGTATAGTTAATCGATCCAACCAAGTTCGACATGCGTTTAGCTTTTTCAAACTGAGGCCGACTGGAACACTTGAATTTTATACACCACAAACTATTCCATAGCAGAAACAATTGAACAACAGTTGCTTCTACACGTAAACACTCCCAGACCGCCAAAGAAATTCCCAGGATAAACCGGAAAGGCGTTAATTATTAGAATAAGTACCGAGTGGACTTCTCTACGTATAATATTTGTAGCCAAGTGGCACAAATAAATATGCCCTACACAATAATGGATCATTAATCAATAAATGGCGTAGAAATGGTCACGTTCGAAATAAAAGTATAAAAGGAGCAGCACAGCTGACGTTGGTCTTCACACCTCGTTCTTGAAACCTTTTCAAAGGTCAGACAACATATGGGGCAAAGATACAAAGATACTTTGCTCACATGCATGCTAAAGTCAGGCTAATATCATTTTAATCGCACCAAATTAAGGGTTCAAAGGCAGCCTGGCCATCGGGAGTAATTCCCATCGATCTAAGACTGCAATATGTTAAGTAACAAGTTGTAGCAAACAGCAGAAGGAGGAGTCCCCCAAATGGAAACGGCGGCAACAAAATTAGATTTTTAATTAAAATAATTTCATATGCAATTTAGATAATCGTTTGCAAAAAAAAAACTAAGAAATATGAAAAGATGCAAGAAATAGGAGGGGAAATATCTCGAAAATGCAGAAGAAGAAGCACAAGTTTGGCTCTTTGCAGTAGCCACCAAGTCGAGTCGAAGCCAGAAGATGCAACAAAGCGATCCATATGCGATTTGCTTGCCGCTTTTTCGGCGGCGGGCATTGCATTTTTCTCTTAGATACCCTGCTTTGTAATTTGTGAATGGGGTATATTTGTTGTTTCCTAGGAAATGTTACTATTAAAACGAAACTGCTTTGTCTCTAGTAGACTACCAACTTGAAGTAGCTTTAATGAGGTTTATATAGTTATATAGTTCTATAGATTTAGATACCTCTTCAAGCTTTTGCCAGAACTCTTCGAATCTAATCGAAATTTATAGAAAATGTAAGGATTAAACAGAGCTCTCTTCATTTCCCCTTCATCCTTCATAATCCTGACTAATCTTTGCTCTTCTCAATCACAATAGACCCTCTTCCACACTCATTTCAAGCTCTGGCTAAACACTGCCAAAACAGAGTATGTCGCAGTCAGTAGGTGCTTTCCACGACTGCATCGATTTCACTTGTTTTATATTATTTTGTGGGGCGTTTACCTGAACGAAGGCGGACGGCGCAGCAACCAAATAAAATGAAGCACATTTTTTATACAAATCGGAATCGGAGGTGGAGGGACGGCTGTGGAGCTGGTAGCAGAGAGCAGGCGGAGGGGGAGGAGAAGGCAAAGGAGGAGGAGGAGGAGTAGCAAAAGAAAGAGTAGCAACAGCAGCAGCCAGCTGTGGAGCAAAACTGAACTGCATCAAGATGCGAATTGCAGCCAGCTCCAATCTTCAAGCCTGGGTCAGGCGCACACGCACAACAAAAACCACAACAAAAGCAACAGCAAAATATTTAAATTGATCATCTCCATTTAATAAAGGCAAAAGCCTGAATCCTCCAGAAACGGTTCGTGGCTCTTCTGAGCCTTCTGTCTGCTGTCCTCTGTCTTCTGTCTTATGCCTTTTACCTTTGCTTAGCTTTGTCTGCCTGCAAAAAGTTCTTAACTTAATTTCGCAACGATTTTCATAATTCACCATGAACACCACCCGGTGGTGGTGGCGGCTGGTTGGTTGCTCCGGTGGCTTTCAGAGTCGCATCATCTGCAACTGTTTTGGTAGTTCTTCGCTACTCTATCTCTGCCTCCCCCCCCCCCCCTCCTCCTTCGTTCCTGTTCCTACTCCTCCTTTCTACTCCACATCTCTGCCGTGACGCCCCATTTGTTCAATTTCTGCTGCTGCTGCTTCACTGAAGATGATGAGCCACACACTACCTGTGTGTGTGTGTGAGTGTGTGTGTGTGTGGGTGTATGGGGAAGCGTGTATGCCGCGCTCTGAACTTTGGCTAAGCTGCGGCAAGAGTTTCTGCATGTAATTATGGTAACATGGTTTTGGCAAGTTGCTTATACAATATTCGACCAAGCACAAAAGGGTTGTCGAGTTTGCTGACTTTATTTTAGTGTGCAATACTGATCAAAATAATATTGAGTCATCTGCTCAACTGGTACTTGAAATTAGCTTCGTTTTCTACAATTTTAAATTAACTTCAGTTGACTTCATTTTAGATTATATATTTTTATATATATTTAAAAATCTGCAGATATTTATTGTTCATTATAAATCATTTCTCAACTAAAAGTTCTCAAAGTAATGAAAGTAAATCATTAAATTATCTGTATTTAAACTAACTTGAGCTCATATTTATATAATTGTAAATTTATAAATTTAAAAAAGAAATTCATAATATTTGTAGTCCTATCAATCAGTTATCAAAAATCTGTTCTTTACCAGGGATAATAATAACGGAAAGTCATTATTAAGTGCTTCAAATATAACTCTAAATTTATCTCCATTTGTTTACTTAGTCAAAAATATACTTTCCCTATTAGTTTTCCGAGTCAAAAATATATTTGTGTACTTCTACACATTCAATATTTGCAGTTGGTTATTTAAATATTTATTTAAGTATATAATCTGTTTATGTGTTTCTCTACCTGACAACCCTAATGCGTACCGACTGTCGATTACTGTGGAGCGGCTCCCACTCAGACCCGTAGAGCACAAGTTGATTTTTTATTACGCGGTGTACGCCTTTCATATTAAAAGACAAGCCCTGCTCGCAGTTCGGAGTGGTTTACATAAATGAAATTAAATAAATGAACCGCACCTGAGCTGAACAGAGAGTGAGAGAGAGAGAGAGAGAGAGAGAGAGAGATGGAGACTGAGACAGAGACTGAGGCAGAGACAGGAGACAAGAGCCTGGAGTCTTCAACTTGGGTCTAGAAGATTACAAATGGTTGCATTCGACTTTGGCTAATTTGACTGTCGATTTGTGGCTGCAATTTGTGCATAGTATTTTCTATGCAATTATGAGATAAAGTGGGAAAGTGCTCATCAAATTGAAACCCTTCACATACATAATTGAAGATTTGCAAACTGAGAGGGATAAGAGACCACCTGCAACCAGCATTGCTGTAGGTAAATAGTAAAATCACTTTTGCATTTTTCTTCGGCACAAAAGTCAAAAAAGCAAAAAGAGAAAAACTGTAAAAATTAATGATGTATGCCACAATGCGCTGATTTTATGACCTGCTGCTGCTGCTGGTGCTGCTGCTGCTGCTGGTGCTGCTGTTGCCAGTAGATTATGGCCCAAAGTCAGACAAGTCACGCATTTGGTGCCCCTGCTGAGTGTGCAAGGATCAGTTTAAGCATTTACCTGCATAGTTTAGAACCGAGTCCAGCTAATAAGAGGCCTGGCGCCGCAAATCCATAACAAATGCATGAAAAGCCGTTACGCAGACAAATACATAAAAATAGCAGCAAATGGAAAGAGATAGATCCTTAAACAAATAAGGATGCGATGAGGAGATCTGGGCTCATTTCGTATGCAGCAGCAATCGCTTCCTGACTTCACTTCTCAGTATGAACTATGAAGATGATCATCTCCAGACCTGACTAATGATAGTAAAACTGTTTTTCTTTCAGCTCTCTCTCTCTCCCCCCCCCTCTCTCTCTCTCTCTGTCTCTCTCTCTCTATCTGTGTATCTATCTATCTGTCACACACACTTTCTACACCTTGTCCTTTGTGTGTTCGTCCTTTTTGTCTGTGTCCTTTTGTTCGTTATTGTTCAAATGCCATTAATTCGTAATGAGAAAGGTGTCGCAGGCGCAAAGTCAAAGACAAATATTACGGGACCCGCCCCCTTTGAGGACTCTGCAGGTTCTGCTTAAAATCAATTAGTTCACATTCTATACGACAATCATCATCGACATCATCAACATCATCAACATCATCATCGTCTTCAGCTGTACTAAAAATGTAGAACGAATGTTTTAGAAGCTGCCTTTTTTCTTTGGTTTTCAGCTGGCACTTTTGAGAAGTGGCAACTGATTTATGGCGTCATCTGCGCAGCTAGCAACACATTTTCCATAATAATAATAATATAATAATAGTTACAATAATAATAATAAATAAATACAAATAGCTCAACTAATGGGAATATTGTGAAGCCCTGAAGCCATTCGAACAGTTCTCCAAAAGTATGCAACAGGCAGAAGGAAACATTTGTGAACCCATAAAAATAATAAAAATATAAAAATTTATATATTCTTGATCAGCATCAACATTCAAGTCGATTTAGTCGTCATATTCGTCCATATTTGGGTCACAGCAAACCTTTTTGATTTTAGGTATTGTAATTTCTTGAGCAAAATATGTTGCCTTTCTATTAATGTATTATATAACCGGATATATTATGGATAAACTGTAAAAGTTGAATTAAAAGCGCACAAGAAACACCGATTTTTTTAACCAGAACGTACTTTTCCACTGATCAAGCAAATATCCACAAGACTCCGTCTAACAGCTGTGTTAGAGGGGTCCCCCCTCTGTTCCTCTGTCCCTCTGTCTGTCTCTATGTCTGTGTCAAGTGGAGCATGCTAACTTGTTATTGATATTGCATATTAATTACCTATAAAAATACAGACTTCAATGTCCGAGGCCTAATTAGGCATTAGCCCACTAAACCAGATTTGAGAACGGATCTTATCTCGCTGAAGCTTTGCATTGATTTCTGCCACTTTCAGATCAAAGATAAAGATACGCAAATTCTTTCAAAATAGAAAAGAAACTTTAGATTTGTTTTTGGCGTTCTATGAATTAAATTGAACAAATGTTTATGTTTACGAATACAAATCGATAAGCAGAAAGCAGAAGACTTTTGCCTGAACTTTTGTGCTATAAACATTCAGAATTAAAATAGAGCAGCAGAAGATCGGGAAAGATTGGCAAAGATTCATAGCCTTAATCAACAAATAGATCTCAAAGAGATATTTGTTAAGCAACCCATCAAGTGGAACCCATTGAGAAACTCACACTAAGCTTAGCTTAGCTTCTATATATATTTTATTACCAAACGACACATTTCTTGAGGGGATTCATATCGGTGCCCAGTTTACAGTTGAAGGCCTCGCTAAACTCGACCATATTGCCGAGGGTGCCCACAACCCTAAACTCCTCATAGGCATGCACATCCGTCTTGATCCTTCTCAACTTGGATGCCGTATCCCGGCCCGAGCACCAAGTCTGTGCAAACTTCAAGAAGAACAATTGCTTATTATTCAAATTCACATTACGGAATGGCTTCTCCAGCCACCCCTTATCCTTGGTGCGTCGCTTATAAGCGTAATAGGCCATTCGGGTGCCCACATTATCCGCTATATTATCGCCCGATGTCAGAGTGCCGTTAGTCGCAATGCCCAGCAGGATAAACTTGTTGTACTGAGACTCGAGGCAGCGATAGCGTTCCTTGAAATTCCTCAAGGATGCCTCGGACCACCAGTTGACCTTCTTGCCATCGTAGTTGAACTGATAGCAATACGAGTCGAAGCCATGGGCCATCTCGTGGCCGACAATGTTGCCAACGCCGGCATATTTGAGCACCTCGGGAAATCCAACATGATAGAATGGCCACTGGGACAGGCCAATTGTGATGAAGGCCTGATTGAGGAATTCCGCATAGTAGGCGTTCACTGTACGCGTCGGCATCAGTTGGGGGATCAGCGCCTTATCCACCGATCTCATGCGAATCCGGGCACGATTCGCTTCGAGTGTGGCCAGATTCTCGAAGAAATCCTTGGTCATATTGAGGTCACTGAAAGCGGCATCGATCAGCTCGGGATGCCTAAATTCATCCGTATACCCGACAAGGAAATCCATGGAGGATAACTTGGTCTTGGCCTCCGATCTGGTCTCCTCATCCAGCCAAGTATATTTCTCGAGCAGCTCGTAAAAGGTATCCTTAATTTCCTTGGCCACACCGAGGACATCGGCTCGCCGCTCCTCATCGAAGTGTTTCCCTATAAACCATGGCAACAGGGCATAGTTGAAGTAGCTCTCGGTTAGACTCCGACAATCGTTGGATATGCTCGCATTCTTGCTGCTCTGCTGCTGGGTCCACATCGCGTAGAATTTGACCAGCACTCGATGCTGGACATAGGAGCGCAACAGTTGCAAATCACTCTGCTCCAACAGATGCACCAATTCGCCCACCTGCTCCAACTGATTGAGCACCAGCCACTGACCCTGCTGACTGCCATTGAAGGCCACCTCAAAGTAATGCGTCCAATTCAAACGATCCTCCTTGTGCTGCACCAGAAATTTATCCAGACTCAGTTTCTCTGTTTCATTTCTCGGCTTGGCCAGTTGGGTGAGATTCCGCTCGAACTGCGTGAGATTGGCAAAGAGTGCTAGGAACTCCTTGCGTTTCAGCTCATCCGTTATTTGCAGATCCTTCGTCATGTTGAGCAGCTTTTCCTCATTGTAATTGGCCAACACTTTTGTGGGTGGCGAAATAAGAATGTCAAACTTGCGCTTTGCTGTATTATAGTGCACCTTGAGGGGCAGCAGTGGGAACAACTCGTAGCTGGACATGAAATTCACATAGATCCAATCTTGAGTAATATTTCGTGCCTTCAAGCGATCATCCTGCTGCATCATGAGATATTCATAGCCCCTCGACATATTCGCCTTCATCTGCACACAGGTGCCAAAGAATTCCTTGGCCTTCCATGCCGCCGCCGATGAGGCATTCCTCGCCAGCTGCGTTGTATTCTGCAGATAATCCAGGACAACTCCATTGATGCGCTGCTGGATGGCTTGCAGTAAGCTGGAGTTCTTTGCCTCGTCGGTTAACAGTGAGGACTCCTTCCAGTTGCCACACGCATATTCGTAGAAGTTCTCGCAAGGATCAACGCTGTGATTCATTGTGGAGAGCATGAATTTGCCATAGTGCTCCAGCAGTTCCTCGTTGTGCCTCAAATCGCTGTTGGGTGGCGCAAAAAAGTCACTTTGGTTGTAGTTAAATGTTGATGGCAAAATGCTGGCCGATGCCACAACGGCTGCCTGTATTAACGTGGCCAACAGCGCGTTAGCCATGATCTGAGCGTATCTAGCCAGAAATTAACATACGTTTATTTTTGATTTTGCCTCTTTTTTTCGGGCTACGCGCTCGCCAACTGCCGCAAATGTTCTAAACTTCGTTGGCAACCAGCTAGGCCAATTTATATACAGCAGCACGTGCAACAAAATCGGCAGCAGCAGCAGCAGCAACACCAACAATAACTGCGGGGCACTTTTTCAAATACCCTGTAAAAGTTACATCTTAGCTGTAAAGGATTTGATATAGTTCATGAATTGGTCACAAGTTTATTCCTCGGTTTCCTTTGAGAACCATATTAATAACGGTTCCTCAACAAAATAATATGGGTTCTTGCAGCTAGTTCTTAAAAATAATTATGAGTTACGGTTCCAATTTTAAATTGCTTGATTTGATCATCTAAAAGAAATCATCGGGAGAGAATAAACCAATTCTTTGATCACTTCTCTGACCAACTACAGGGTATCTCTCAGTTCGGCCATCAACTCAAGCTACGCTTAGCTTGGCACAGCTGACGCATTGATTTGTTGTTCTTTTTAGTTATTTATTTTTTTAGAGTTTTGGTTTTTTACAAATCCGCAGTCATTCTTCAAACTCACCACAGAAACCACAATTAGCTGCTGGAAAAATTTATGGTTGTTCTAAATCAGATTTGAAGCGAAAATCTCTGGCGAAATCTTTTTGGCTCTCTTCGACGGCAGAACACATTCTCCAATTAATTTATTTGCTGTTTCTTCTCGCTGTTGTTTTGTTTTATTCTGTTTTGTTTAAGCACTTTACCTCATTCTCTTATCACTCTTCACTTATCATTCGTTCGTTGTTGTTGTTTTTATTTTTTTATAACCTATTTTATCGTTAATTATAGATCAAAGTTGAATTTGGGCTGTGTTTGTATTTGTTTTAGTTTTTTGGTCGTTTGTGACATGTTAATGACCCCATTACAAAATAATAGCCGTAATTATAATGCAAAACATTTCTAAATGATTTAAAACTTTAGCTTTTGGCTTTTTGATTTCAATTTTTCGGTTGTTTGTTCCAACCTCTTTTCCGCTCCCAATGAAAATTGACACATTTCGTGATGCGAACAGATTTTGTTTGATATTTGTTTCTGCGATTAACAAACAGCCAAACATGTGTGAAGAGCACGAAAATATAGGTAAATATCTTATATTTTCATCAGAGAAAATGTAGTAAAATAACTTGGACATCAAATAGTCCAGCTAGCGTATGACAGCTATATGATATAGTAATCTGATCCTGTCGTCTTCGCAGTATGTACTACCTTTAGCAAGAGTACGAATACATGCCAAGCTTTAACAAACTAGTCTTGAAACTGAGGTAGAAATGGGTGTAATAATGATATACTGACTATGCTGATCATAAAAATACAACTTATGTGATCGGATTTGTTTCCTCTAAGAGATTTTAACAAGATACAAAAGCTATTCCAGCTTGTGCATATCCTTGCAGAAAATAGTTTACAATGTGAAGGAGCTCTCATGGAAAGAGACTCATGACGCTGATCAAGAATATATATATTTATGTATATATTTATGGAAGGTATAATAAAATATCTATTATTTGATGGGCTGACCTTGATTAGCAATTAGTTCAATTAATATGAATGGGCTTCTCTCGGCGCTTCTCATTTGTTGTAGGGTCATCAGCTACTGTTTGCCGTGTTTGCGTTAGATCATTTCATTATGATGTCTGTTAGCCTTATGCATTTGAAGCTAATCGCAATTTCATGAATGAATGATAACAACAAAAAAATGAAACACCAACTCGATTTGAGTCTGTAAGCCTCGGGCTAATGATGCATGGAAAATATGTAGGTACAACCAAATTCCCAATTGTGCTGACCACAAAATGCTCATTAGAGCATTCAAAAAATGAAACTGTTTGAATAATGAGTGTAGATTCAGACGACCGCAACTACAATCTACATACATCTATATCTATATATAGCTGGTGGCTATAATAGAGTTGTATTATTTAATTGTCGAGCACATTTCGTTGATTTATGGTCAGGTAGAACAAAGCGGAAGATTAAGGCTTAAGAACCAGGAAGTCACAACGACAAACTTTGCCACGCGGCAGCAACAAATTTCTATGTATATAGATATATTAATACTTTTGGAATATATTAGTTAACATTTAAACCCCAGTCACAAAAAAGGGTGAGGCGTGTGCCTGGCACGCGCTTCTTAAAGATGCAAAAAAAGGGGTTGAGGGTTACGGTTTGAGGGGTTGACAGGATATTCGCCAGCTGCTGCTGCAGAAAAGTGTGCCAACATTTATGTACACTCAAAAAAATAGCATTGCTTTTTTAAAAAAAAACCAGGCACAGAAAAGTATACATAAATATTTGATATTATTAAGAAGTACATTTTCAATATGTAAAAATGCAAAAAGAAATTTACTTTCTGAATAAAAAAGTGAGTTATCTTGGCGACAAAAGTGTGGCACATGTCAACAACTCAGGCCCAATAGTTTTCTGAGTGTAGAAATGGAAATTAAACAAAAAGGAAAAAGTGAAAGAGAGTGTAGGATTTTTTGGAGAGGAGGGGGCGTGGCTTAGCTGACTTTTAATTATGGCCGCTGAAAGGCTGTCAAAGCCGCTGAATGAATGTGTCCGTCAATTGTGAAGAGTCCTTTGAAAACAGCAGTTCAGCATTTCAATTTTGCTGAAATGAAGTTGCTAAAGGTTAAAGGTGAAAGTTGAGCAGTTTCGTTTTCTTGCTGCTGCTGCTGCTGCTGCTTAAACAGTTGCCAGTAGTTGCAACATCCTGTGGCAGCTGCGGCTACACTGCGGCCACTGTTCAAAAAACTGCAAATTAAATCCTTTTTTCAGGCTCAATTTGTTGCAGCCGTGCGGGGCAGACAGCTTAAGGCAAGCTGCGCCAACAAAGACGAAGCGGTTATCCTGTGCAACAAATACCCCCGCCCCCCTCTACCACTGCTCTACACCCCTCCTCTGCCCCATCAAACATTTTTTATTTGGCGGTTTAAATCGTTCTCTCTTTTTTGGCATTGTTACATTGCGATTACTTTACCTGCAACACGGCGATTAACACGCACCCGCCGGCACACACACACACATACACTCGCACACACACATTGGCACACACATCCTTTGATTATCCTTGGTACCTGGTGTGCTGCGCCTCAACCTTGCCACATATCTTTTTAGCTGAGCTCCTTTATTGCTTTCTTATATGCGCTTTGATTTCTATTGCGGCAATATCCTTTATCCTTTGTCCCATTGTTGCATGCACCGGCTGGCAAACACATTAGACTTGCAACCGAGCTGAATGCAACAAAGGGGCAGCGGCAGCTACTGCTGCAATTGCAGCTAAAAGTGACAGCGTTTCCAGCGTCTAAAGATCCTTTAACGATTTTCAATTATTCCCTAATATTAAATCTATTTTTTACTGTGCAACTCCTCCCCCTCACTATCTCCCTCTTTCTCGCTCTTTCTCTCTCTCTATATATATTTATATCTCTATTTTATTGTGCTGCCAACAATTGCTAGTTTCTCAGTTCTCTGTAATCAAAATCTATAAAAGAAAGATTTGAAATTGGGACCACACTGAATCATCTTCAGCCTTAATATTTGAATATAATTATAACAATTATTAAATTAATTAAATATGTTCCAATCATATTTATATAACATATAATGTATAATATCAAACATGTTTCTCTCTGCCTTTTGCATACCATGGTACAACTAAATAAATACAAAATAATATAATAATAATTAAGATACAAATGCATTCTAATATCAAACTAACTTTCTGCTTAAACATTACATATTTCAACATATGATTTCATAAATAAATATCCTCACATCTTCCTTAATAGAGTCACATACGTGAATTGCCTCAAAAAGGAGGCGTGTCCTGGCAGGCACGCTTATCGCCTGCAACGCCCACGCCTCTTTTGAGCAAATGTTCAAATTTTCAAACACAAAACTACAAATTCTATAACAGATTGATAATCAATCAAAGTCATAAACGAATCGAATCGAATGACGATCAAAACTGATTAAGCATTAAACAGCGTTTTTTCTTTCATTCTTTTTTTGTTGTTGGAAAATGGCGTGCAACCCCCCGAGTAACAAGGCGGGGGGTGAGGGGCAGTTTTTCACTGCTACAACTACAACTACAACTACAACTACAACTCTCTTTTTTAGATGTCATGTGCCTAAAAGGCGTTGCAATAATGATGAGTAATTGATAGTGACATAAGAACAACAACAACTAGTTGTAGCAATATGGCAGCCTGTTTAGCTTAGGGTTGTGGTGGGGCAGGGTTGCTAAACAGGGGTTAGTTATGATGCGGCAAGTGTTGATAATGATGACGTGCTGCAACCCTTTCCCTCTCTCCGTCTCTCTCTCTCTCTCTCTCTGTCTCTGTGTCTCTCGCATTATTTGCGCCTTTTTTGGGTGCAAAAAACAACAAATTTTCACTTCATTTTCGGTCTATAAAAATGCAATCGTTTTTTGTCCCAATTTATTGCTGATACCCTGTAAATACTCTGAATAGCTAGAAGGGTGATATTATAGAGTGAATAATTCTTGACTAGAGTTGTGGAATTCTGTTTTTAATGTTGTTTTTATGTTTATAATATCATGATTTTGCCAGCAAAAACTCATAATTAAATTTTATAATTTATTTATTCATTAATTATATATTTTATTATATTATTTATTTATATGATTTTATGAACATTAAGAATTAAGTAAGTTTGCTATGAATTTAATAAATATGATAAGTAAATTGAATAATAAATAGAGTGTGACACACTCCCTTTTTCAAGGGTATCTGCTCGTCATTCGCGGCCCAAGCACTCTCCCTTTACTTGCTTATAATACCCCTTTCTCAATTTTTCTCGTCCATTTTTGATTTATAGGCCTGACAAGCTGTCGCACGAAAACAATGCTAAATCCATGGTATATGCGTCCCGTTGGATATCATAATTATAATAATAATAATAATAATAATAATACAAGCAGCAGCAGCAAGGACACCGATTTGTTGTCCTTCGTGCCACCAACAACAACAACAACGACAACAGCAGCAACAACATTTGGCGTCGATGTTGGCATGGGTTTGAATTTGGGCTTGGGCTTAGGAGTGGGCGTGGCTGGGGTTGGGGTTGGGGGTGGCGGTGGAGTGGGTGTCATGGGGGAGTCGCCGCAGACATGTCTGCCATATTTTGGCATGGAAATGGAAATGCCGTCAACAACAACCGTCTCCGCCAAAGCACACAAATTGCTGCCCGAATTTCTGATACCGTTGCATGAAATCATGTTTCAACATCATTATCAACAGCAACGACAACAAGTTGTGGCAGCAACAACAACAGCAGGAAGCACAATGGGCACATTAATTAATGGTCTGCCTGGACTCGGAAGAGAGACATTCAACAGTGCTCCCATTGCTACCATTGCCACCAATTGCTATGCCACAAAGTCATTAACCCCGCAACAGCAGCAGCAACACTCTGCCACACGTCCTCGCCACAACGGCGAACATTTGTTCGTGCGTCATTTTCACGAACGGGATCGTCTCATACGCGAGCATCAACTGCAACAGCAGCTACTCCGCGACCAGGATGAGGAACAGGAACTGGAGCTGGAGCTGGAGGTGGAGTTGGAATTGGAGTCGGAGCAACAACAGCAGCAGCAGCAACAGCAGCAGCAGCAGCAGTTGGAGTCGGCTGGCCATCATAATCATCATTGGCATGGTGTCGTCTATGACGGCAATGGCAATGCCATGACAGCAACAACCAAGCACAACAGCAACAACAACTCTAACAGCAACAGCAACAACCCGCAGGCGGCTGCAGTCTTGACTCCTCTTGTTGCCACGTCCGTTGCCTGCCACAAGGACTCGCATATTTACGAGCAGCCAAATGGTCAACTATGTTGCGTGGGCAACCCTGGCAACACTGGCAGCCCCAAAGCAACAACAGCACCAGCACCAGCAGCAGCAACAACAGCAACAACTACGAACAAAGGTAAGTTTATGACCATTCTTGCTACTAATTGATGTCGTCTCGGGCTTTTTTTTGTTTTCTAGCGTTCAGCTGGCAAATATAAATATATTATATTTGATGTTTATTAAGGGTGTTAAATATAATTAGGCAAGCTCGCTTCAAGCCAAAGTTTTGAAGTAAACACCATCCAACTTCATAGTTATGCATATTCTTCTGCAAGTATGTCAAAGCCACCCATCTAAAATGAAGATTACTTTTCAAAGCTGTAACTTATACGTTCTTTCGATTTATTGAGTATATATTTACTTGAAGTTTTAACTAACCATCTATCTATCTGCCTGACTCCGTGAAATATGTTAGCTTTGAATTTAACTTGATAAAGCCGGATATAGATCAGAAATTACATCACAAATGTTGCATCCCAAAATCGAATTCTTTAATGCCTTAGTCCAAGTCAGCACCAGATTCTAAGTAGGCAAATTTGATATCACAACAACCTATTTTGATATAATGGAAAAATGATCAGTCACCTGAAAAACTTTCAATATTTTAGCAATATTATATCTATACTTCTGTCTACAACTGAAAATTCCTTTTTTATTATTTTATCCAATACAAAATAAGTAACTTTTACTACAAGTATTCAATCATTTTTACTGCTGTATCTTGAGATAAGCTCTTAGTTGATTTACATTTGAACTAATCACAGGTGAACTTCCATTCCTGAATCCATTACTGAACTTCCTCAGTGACAACTACCCCAACCAAAAAAGCAACCCCAACTTGTCCACCTCGAAACTCTCAACTCAATTACAGGCGCTTTACTTAAAAGTAGACACAAGTAAATGTCTAGGTATGTGCCACACACACACAAACACTCAACATAAACACCCAGTTCCTCCCCCTTTTGTTCAACTTTAACCCCAAGCAACACACAAACTCCATTTAAAATCACTAAAATATTAATAAATTTTACAAAAGTGCGAACAAAATATGCGTGAAAATGCTGAAGTGCAAGCTGTGAACAAAACCTAAACAACTTTATTTAATGGAATTTAAAACCACTTTCAGTGGGTGGTTTTGGGTGCTGTTTCAATGGCTGCCCTGCGGCAACCGAACCACAATTGCATGAGGTAACCTTTGACATGAACATGCCAAGGTACAACAACAAGTAGAAAATACACCCTTGAAAATTCTAAAAAATAAAAAGGGAATAGAAAAGCTCAGCAGTGTCAATACCAACTGTGACTGTGCAGGTCCCGAGCAGCTTATGGCCAATTGAGCCACCCTCACTCTGAGGGGGTGTTTGAGGTGTGTGTGTGTGTGTGTGTGCTCACAAATCCAATAAAACCGCTTTACAAGCTGTAAAGCAAAGATCATAAATCCATTTGAACTGCAACTAAAAAGATTATAGAAATACTTTCAAAAATGGTTTACATAATGGCGTCGATTCGCTTCAGGGTTAAATTTGCATGGAGGCGTTTTCTATTTGATCTAACACAGCAAGAATGAATTCCAGATTTTTTAAATATTTAAAAAAAAATGGAGTGGCTTCAATAAGGGTAACATTTGTATAAAGGGGTTGGCAGGGTTCCCGAGTTTGACCTAAAACTTCTAAAGTGAGTTTCAGGCTTAAATTTGCATAAGGGTATGTTAGAGATCATAAACCCCATTTTTAAGTTAAGTAATGTCGAGATTTTATTCCATATTCCTTACAATATTTAGTGTAAGGGTTAAATTGACATGTGGTGTAGCTTAAATCATATATCCCACAATTGGACTATCCTTTGCATTAAAGGAATAGTAAAGATCACAAAATATTTAAACTAAAGATCACAACAAAATTTAAACTAAAGTCAATTATTTAAAATTAAGTTTTTATTCTAGTTTCTTAAAAAATGGCGTATAAGGGTTAAATTTGTGTCACTTCTCCAAGGGTTAAGTTTGTAGAAAAGATCATAAACGTAATTTTCAGCTAAACTTACTGCCAGATTTTAGTTTAATGTTTAACTTTGCATGAGGATTACAAGATCTTTTTGATCTAATACAGCTAAAGAGCCTTCAGATTTATTTAAAATAGGAAAAATTAAGGGGTTAAATTTATATAAGGGGTAGCAAAGATTACAAATCCCATTTTTAAAGTTACTAAAACATTTCATTTCAATGGCGTCACTTTTTGTAAGGGTTAAATTTGCATAAGGGGGTAGCATCAAATAAATATATAAAAAATGGCGTTAGTTTTAAAAAACTGTGAGAAAATTTGGCAAAAATTCCGTTAGAACTGAAAGCAGACAAACGCCAGTTAATCAAAAACGGCACCCAAGAAATACCGCAATACCTTTTCTTACCCTAAAAAGAAAAGACACAAAAAATCACCCAAAAACTGGAAAAGAAAAAATTGCATTGTTTGAAATATTTTTTTTACCTATTTGTAAATTTTTCCCAATTTTTTACATTAAAAAATTGCGCATTATTGGCGTACATTCACCCCCAGAATGGCTAGCTGGTAGTTGCTTAGGGGTTGCTGCCTACCCCTACCCCAGACGCTACCCCTAGCCTTATGTTTGCGCTGCAGCTAAGCTGTCGAAGATCTTTGGTAATCCTTGACAATGATCCTCAATTTTTACCCTTGAGTTTTTTTTCTTACATTATTTCTGCCTTTTTTCTTGCCCAAAAAATAGAAGAAGAAAAAAACGGCGCGCATTTTTCACAATAAAATCGAAGAAAATGCATCTTGAATTTTGGGTGAATTTTTTTTTCGAAGGGTTGCAGTTGACATAGGAGGATTTTTTGTGGCTGATTCTCAGGCAAGTCGAATTCAATAAAAAGAGACCAGAACGGAACTGGGACAAGGATGCGGCACTGCCAGGATCAGGATCATTAGAAAGACGGCGCTAAAATGCGGAAGTAAAGGCACATTTGTTGTCATTCTTTGACATTTTGTTGTTGTTTTCATGCATTGATTTCCGTTACAATCGCTTTGGGGTTCGCCTTTGATTTCCTATCAAAAAAATCTGCGGATTTTTTACCTTTTTTTGGCGCCTTTTTTTGAGCAGTTGAGCAAAGGAATTAATGAAAGTGAAGCCTTACAGAAAGGATTGGTTTTTTGGCTGAGGAGTTTTGTGGAAGTTCCGGAAATAAATGTCGGTAGGGAAGCATGTTTATTTTAAGTATAAACTTATAAGACCATAACTAAAAACCAAACAAAAAACAATCATTTATTATATACATAATTTGATTCTTAAAAAAATATTTTTTATTATTATTATTAATTAGTTTTATTATTTACCTCTATTCAACTCTAGAAATGTTCGCCTATTAAAATCACCACTGTAGCTAAAAATCCCCCCAAAATCAACGCATAGAAAATCAGAAACTGAACAACTGCCAACTGGCAACTAATTTCAATAGTTATCCTTTTGACTGGCTATCCTGAGAGAGGAGTGTCTGTGTGTGTGTCCTTTGCACGTAGCCTGATTAAACTTGTCACGGGATGAAACCAAAAGATAAACAATCTGCAGTTGCTGCTCTGCCAGTGTCTGCCAGTCTGAGGCACTGGGCAATTTGATTATTTGCCAAAAACAGACAGGCCCAGACAGCTCTAGCCTGGGGGGAGGGGAGTGAGTGGACACAAAGAGAGGCATGTAAATATGTAGAGCGCAAAAAGGGGGCAGGCAACAAAGTTTTTGGTTGAAATTAATCAAGAAAATAAACGCTTGGCAGCATCGAAAGCGACGACAAAAAGGGACGCCGCACACTTTGCATGAAACCAGAAAAGGAAAGCAAGGAAAACACAGGCAATACACTCAGAAAAATATCTAGAGTGATTCTTAGAAATTCTCCACGGGTTCCTCACCTAATTATTTAGCAAGCACATTTCTAAATTGCGAATTGAATTGTTCTAAGCCTTAGAAGATAAGTGTGTAATTCGCAGAGTGTTTGTTCTTATAGGAGTACTGATTTTAGCTTTTTATTACTTATATATATTGCATATTAAGCCGTAGTATTTGAAGATTTCATAAATTCATATAAATTAATTTCGTAAAATTATTTTACTTGTTTCCGAATTTAAGAATGAGCCTTTTCCTTTCAACTTTTTAGAAAAGCATTAATCAATAATAAAAAATTATTTTCTTATATTTAGAAATTATTTCTAAAAACATGAAAAATATTATATCAATTTTCTAAAATTCATGTTGACTGTTTTTTCTGAGTGCAGCAGCAGCAACAGCAACAGGGAAAAATGCCACACAAAATGCGCAGTGGGTGGATTTTCCCCCCTCCCGGCCTTTTACCAATCTCTCTCTCTCTCTCTGTCTATCTTCTAGTTGTTGGTGTTGTTGCAATGCATTAAAATGACATACCAATTTGCGTTAAGCAAATAAGATGAGACTAGTTGGAATTGTCTTCCTTTGCGTCCTTGTTGAGGGTTGTACAGCTGTCTGTCTGCCCCTCCATATAGATAAAGATTGCTTTAATTTGTTGTTTCTACTTTTGGGTTTCGGCTTACTTTAAGTTTGCAGAAATACATTTTTCAATTGCAAATGGGTAAATTTTGAAAAGTAATGAGAAATATAGGCATATTTGATGAGATTTAGGCATTTATATATAAATATTAAAGTAAGGCTTTTAAGTGCTTTGTTAAAAAACAGCGTCATCAATCAGAAATCGAATTTTGTATTTAAAATGGGCAAAAGGGTTTAATGGAATTTTGCAAGCCCATAAATTATATATATTTTAGATCAATAGCCGGCAATATAAATAAGCAAGTACCGTAATTGCAATTTGAACAACAATTACGCTTTATTATTGACTTTCCAATGAATTTATGGCGGAAGTCTGCATACCACTAAAAAATAACAATATCATAAATATGACATATTTCTATTTTGCGATTATCAACAGGAACAGTTTACTTACTCACCTTAAAATTGCCTGTAATTTTATCAATTTACTGATAACAAAATAAGTTTGAGTAATTTAAATCACCATCAGTCGAAGTCTACTCAATGTGAAAGTATAATTAAAAACTATTGAGAATGATAAGCTTGGGTAAGAATATTGAGCACACTTCTGCAAAGATTTATTAATTAATTAACAACTAAGACTGCGCCAGACGAGAGAGCTTGACGAGCACTCCCGACTAGCGCATTCTGCATTGTTATATAATATTTAAACAGCGATTAAATAAATTATAGTTTGCAGAATGTTTCTAAAATAGATATTTTTATATCTGAAAGTTTTATATAATTTATATTTAATATTTAAAATATTTAAATATGTTTTGCATTTTCTGTATTGATTTTTACACACTTTTCCATTTGCCACTTAAATCATTTTGGCACTTTAATGTTGAGTGAGAAAATGAGAGGAAGCGAAAGAGGGGTAGCGAGAGAGAGGGGGAAAAGAGAGAGGAAGTCTGTGCTGCGTTCACTCATATCCTGAATGCAGTCAAACATTAATTTTGCAGTTTTAATTAAAACATTTCAACACACACACACGAACTCACACACACACACACCCACTCAGAGAGGATATCCAACGGCATATCCTGCACATTTCTTAGACTTTTTCGCATTTGTTTCGTTGTTTCCCTTTTTCTTTTTGTTGTTTTTCTTGCTGTTAAACAAAAGCAGAAACAGCCGGCGCTCAACTTCAAGTTGCAGTCGCAGTCGACGTCGCTGCCGCCCACTCATAATCATAAAATGTATGCGCTGTCACCGAGGCAGCCTCAAACACCCCCACCTCCTCCTCCCCAACTCAGCTCCCTTTTTCTTTTGGTTTCTTTTTGCACACGTCGCTTGCATGTGAGAAAAAAAGACTTTTGCAAGTAGCTTTGCTTCTTTCTTTTGCAGTGCTGCAAAAACTTTGCCTTTGCACCCACACACACACACACACACACACACACACAGCACGTGCAGCCACACATGTATACATTAACATACATATGTGTATATTTATATATATGGCAAATGAGAACAACACTTGTTGTTGTTGCAATTGCTGTTACTATTACATTAAATTAATTATTATAAAAAGTTAAATCAATTTAAATATTTTTGTTTCGTATATATTTTTATTACATATTTATACAAGCAAATAAATTTAATTATGAAATCTGAAAACTGAAATAGCTTTAAAAACAAATGCCTTAAATCAAGAATCTTAAGTGAATCTTAAATCAAGAATCTTAAGTAAGTATGTTTATGGATTGATACATAT
Source organism: Drosophila macrothrix (assembly GCA_035042055.1). NCBI lineage: Eukaryota > Metazoa > Arthropoda > Insecta > Diptera > Drosophilidae > Drosophila > Drosophila macrothrix. The sequence goes on along the minus strand of JAWNLX010000124.1, from coordinate 6,941,623 downwards.
TTCTTCACTAAAAATTTATCATTTGAGTCGGACAAAGTTTCTTTCAAATTATATTTAAAATGATCTCTAATATCAAAGACTATCCTTACATATAAAGAAAACTCAAGCGAAAATTTAAACAGAAAAATAACTCATTAAATAAATCTGCAAACTGCAGCAAGAAATCTATTTCAATATTTATGCAGAAGAGAAAAGCAAAAAATACATATGTAAATAATATGCCAAATATATCTGCATTCTGCTTTACTCCTTGCATTTATTATATACTACTTTCACACACATACACATGTACACATATATATATAAGCTCATTTACAGGCACCCAATAAGCTCAGACACCTTGATGCGCTCACTCACACACACACACACACAAGCAATCTTAATTATGATCTATTTACTTGAGTGCAATGAGAGAAAGCAGAAAGAATATGCATAAGCAAAAAAATTTGTAACGGCAACTGCGCAACGCTGCTCTGCATGTGCATACACACACACACACACACACACGCATGCACAAGCACAGTAAGCCACACCCATTTCACTCAAAACAAAAAAAAACTCTATGCTAATGCATAAGGGAAATTGTGCATGGGTAAGAAGAAGATGCAGCTAACAATGACAAAAACACACAAGTCTAATCAGAATGCAGGCCGAATACGTTCCACAAACTCAAAGTGCGCTCGCTAACGGTGCCAGGGTTGATCTACTTTTTTGAGTTTGAGCAGAGAGAGAGAGAGTGAGTGAGTGAGAGCACCTATGAAACTGAGTGCAAAGCAACAAAGAAAACTAGGCAAGAAGAAGAACAACAACAACTCCTGCTGCTGCTGCTGCAAATCATAAAGCATTCACTCACACCAACACACACACAGCGACAGCAGCAGCGGCAGCAGCAGTGCTCGCAACTGCTGCATTATTTTTGTACCGTTTGTCGTTTCGTCGGTTGTCAGTTGCATTCGGCAAGCGAACGAAGTCGGTTCGGCTCCACTTAAAATTTACATTTGGCGTTAACAGGCCGCCTAGCTTCATTTTAAAGTTTAACAAGTTGGCAACGCTTCGTCATCTATTTCTATGTCTGTGCGTGTGTGTGTGTGTGTCTATGTTATCGTTTGCTGTGACTTGCAAATAAAATTTGACTACTGCTAACAGTTATCTCTCTCTCTCTCTCTGTCGCACACACATTTACACTGTGCAAGTGATTTCATTGAGAGAACTGTGTATTAAAATAAGGAAAAAGAAAACTAAAAGAAAAAACTAAAATGATGGTGCTACAGCAACAGCAACGTTTGTGGGAAGCCACCAAAGCAACAACAACAACAGAAGCAACAACAACAACAACAGGCGCTGCTGCAACAGCAACAACAATAACAACAAAATCAGAAGCAGAATTGGATTTGAATAATGCAGCCAAAACACACACATGTAAACAATTACATTTAAATATTAAATTAACATAACACTGCACATAACAGATTAAGTTAGTTGAGCGCTTTAAGCAGAGTGTTGCCAACTCTTAAGCTCTGAATTAAATTAACGTAATCTTAGCAAACAGCATTGCTATATAAACTAGGCTGACTAAGCTAGTTAGACGGCTTAAGGACAGCATTGCCAACTTCAAGTTTTAAATTGACAATAAGCTCGCGGGCAATAATAGCGAACAGCATTGCCAGCCATCAAAGCTGAGTAACTCATTTAGAAGCTTTGAATAGAGTGTTGCCAGCTGCAACTTGCATGCATAAGCTGATATTTTTGTCTCGTTGATTTTTTGATCAACTTTTTAAAGGTTTTACAATATTTTTAATGCTTATTTTATTTATTATATTTTTAAGCACCTTATGTTGCTTACAAACTTCAATTTATGATGCTGGAATATTTATTTGTTGAGAATTAATATTAAATTTTTGTTGATTCATTAATTTTTGACAGATTTCAAGCTAAAAACTTTTCGTTGACTAAAATTGGATTACTTTTCTAATTTTAGATTTTTCAAAAAGATCATTAGAAAAACCTTATTAATCGGAAGATAAATATAAGTATTTTCTAGTTTAAAATGAACGTTAAATAAAATATGAAAATATTAAAGATGAATGTAATAATTGAGATATCCTTATCTAAATTAATTTATTTTGTAGGTAAATTTAGAAAAGAACAGGAGATAAATATAAAATATTAGAAAATAGATTTCAACAGATTTCTATATAATTAATTGATTTATCTACATATAGCCAGAGATGAGTTGAATTTATTGCCGCACCTGTGGCTTTCACTTTCCCTTTGGGCATAAATTTCCACGTGCAACCTACTTGCAACCAAATGCCGCATGAACTGATTACAATAGAAGGCGGCAGACCACGCCCACACATCTCGAGCTCATCCTATAGAATTACGGTTTTTGTGCTATCAGATCTACAATTTCATGGGTAGAGTTTTGATATGGCATCATGATGATGTCCCCTGTAGTCGGGTCGTCCTGTAGTCCTTTGGTCCTTTAGTTCTCTTGCAGCTGATGCACTCCCCACTGTGCGTGTGATCATTGCCCACTGTTTGCATTTGCATCCTGGTCAGAGAGAACCGAGGTCCTTTTTACCTGTCTTAGGTATTTTGCATGCGCAGCACCCAAAACAAAAAAAGAAGAAAAAGGAAAACAGAAACTGAAAAAAAAGGAAAACGTTTTTTTTTCTCTACCCTAAAAAAGGCAGTCTTAAAAAAATAGTTGTGCCTTTTTCTTCCTCTTCCTTTTCCTCAAGGCGTGCAATTTTCCCATAATTTTGCTGACCATAAAAAAAATACAAAAACTGGCCACAAAAGCCAAATTTGCTGTAATTACATTTAAGCCGAAGGTGCAAGGATATGCGTTGCCTTTTTAATTGCATAAGGATAACAAAAAAAGGAGAAAAAATAATAGAAAAAAGAAAGGCAACATGCAGATTGAGTGGAACACCCCTAATGCCACTTGTAATCGCCCTATGAGCAAAAAAAGGACACTTCGCCAAGCTAAGCCTGGCGCTGCCAGCACAACTCCCAACTGCCACGCCCCCACCCCCTGCCCACTCACACACACGCACACCCGCAAAAGTCCATTATGAACCACACACAGTGTGTTACTCTCCGGGTAATCTGTATATTTATAATGCTCAAGCTGGCTGGCTGACATTATGCACAAGGATTCCAAAACATTCTACATCTCTGCCCATATATTGTCGTAAAAATATGTTGCTTTTTTCCGTCTGTCCGTCCGTCTGTCTGTCCGTCTGTCTGTCTGTTCTGTCTTAGTCAAGGATGCTGCACACAGTTTGTTTACGCCCCGGGGGAGCTATAAATTTAATATCTACTTTGCAAAACAAAAAACCCCGAAAATGCCATGCACAAAAAACAGGACTCACAACGTTACAGTGGACACTACTGGACAATGGACAACAACAACAACATTAACGGGTGTCCAAAAGAGAGACAGAGAGAGAGAGAGAGAGAGCAGCTCAAACACATATGTGTGTATTTCAAGTACACACATCCCGTGTGTGTCTGTGGATGTGTGTGGGTGTACTTGATTTTTGCATTGTTATACACTTTGTAAATATCAAAAGTTAAAGTTTAACACTTATCGATAACTCGTTTAAGTTGTAGGCAGCTTTAACTAATACTATAACATTTTAGAGGATCGCTTTTTTTGGCAGCTTAATCAATGCTTAATTGATGGGCTACTTTTTGCCTTAGCGACTTTAACTTTAGCTATCCTTCGATGGAAGTTATCGATAACTTGTCAAGCTTGTAATTATCTTTGACTAATACTATAAAAATGTTAAAGAAATTAGTTGTTTAATAAGAATTTTTTGTAACTATCAGCAGTTTACTTATTGATAGATGTGTAACTTTAGAGAGAATTCAGCTTTAGTTATGCTTCGATAGCACTTATCGATAACTTGTCTGTGTTGTATTTATTCTTGACTATTAATTAACTGATGATTAACTTTTTAAAGTTATATTTTTAGCTTTGCCAATTGCTATGCATATTTTAAAGAAGAGTGTTTATTTTATTTAAGATTAATTAATGAGAGGAGTCATTCTGGAAATAGTTGCCTAGTTTGATAAACTCTGTGCTTTTAAACCACCCTCACAACACTCAGTTCTAATCGATTTGCAATTTACGAATGTCATTACTCAAGTGAACTTTAAGAACTGGACTCATTTCAAGTTGAATTTAGCTTCACATGAAAGTCTTAAAAAGTTTACAGCGTTTCAGGCACTCAGAGAAATAGAAGAAAACACAAACAATTTTTGCATGTTGGAGCCGTAAATACTAATGGACATTTTACGAGCCAAGTGGGCAAACCGAGGCCAACAGCTCGAAATGGACAAACGATGACCAAAATGTCTGTGTGTCTGTGTGTGTGTGTGTGTGTGTATAGATGTGTGTGTAGAAGTGTGTGTGTGTCAGTTACACTCGCCAAAAACAGACAACACCCAGACGGAAACCCCAGCCCCAGAAACTGGCACAAATTGAAAGCTATGCGAAAGGACATACGTGACATTTGCATTTATAGGGATGAGGGCGGGGTGTGTGGTGTAGAGGGGTGAATGAAATAATCGATAGGCAAATGATTGGTCAAGCGTTGCCAACTTAATGATTAATCGATGATAAGTAGCAAGCACTGATGATGATTAATTGCTGAACAACTTAATGTTCTAGTGAAAGAGGAGTCAAATTTGATTATGCTTCGATAACACTTATCGATAACTTGTGCATGTTGTACTTAGCTTTGACTATTACTATGCAAATGTTAAGGAAATGTTTTAGTCGGGATATATTGTCAACTTTTTTAAACTGTATTTTGCTTTGACTGTTACCACAAAGTGTCTTGGAAAAGTGTTTTATTTATTGTTCAATCAACTCAGTTGAGAGGCAACTAGTTTTAAAAGAAGGTTTATCCTTTTTGAATTTGTTTATTTATGCAAATTTAATTTGAATAATTCATTTAGCTTAACTAGGACTACTCAACTTGAGATATCTTTCGATAACATAATTTTATGCAAATCGTTATAATTACTCAACTTTTTCTGAGAATTTCCTTTTCGCTCACCAAAAATTATTTTGAATTTAAATTTTTTTTGTACTTCTTTTCTTTGCAGTTATGCGACACATGTCAAACTCACCGACACCGCCATCTCCGCTGCGATCCCTGTCAGGTAAGCAATCCAATGTAATCCTTTGCCCACATTCAGCAGACATGCACCAGGAATCAATATAGCATAAAGATACGATAGCTGTGAGTTTGTCGGACTCGTGTCTCGTGTCTGATTCGGAACGTGGCTACTTTGTGGCTAAATTGATTACTCACACGAGCTACGTTTGCCAATTTATTGATGTCTCTCTCCTCTCTCCCTGAAAGAGTGAAGGGATGCGCTCGGAGGCAAGGCGAGCTCAACATTTTATAGTTTGTTGCAAAGGGCCAATATGCAACACAAACAACACAGACAACAACGACAAAGACAACCCCAAAGGCAAATGTTATTTTGAGGCTGAGGATGAGGTTGGGCCTCAGCTCCGAGCGTGTCAGTTTGGCTCATTGAGGCAGGCATCTGGATTTGGGTTTGGGTTTAGGTCGGGGTTTTTAGGTAGCTGCCACGCACGTGACTAAAGTGTGACCCTAAACTCGGTTGTGCAACAATATGTGGCACTCATTGACTATTTCGCAAACGTTGCATGAAATTCGATGAATTTGTATGTGGCAAAAGTTGAGTTCGGCTTAGATATGGAAATAACTTAAATAATTATTTGCCTATTATCACAAGATTTATGTTAAAGTGCACAATAATCATATTCTGATGCAAATTAAGCTGCTCGTTCTTGCAGTGTATCTAAAATTAAGGCAAGTGCTGAATTTTAGAAAATCGCCCTAAAATGAGACTCGCTTTGAAAACTAGAAAGTTTTTCTTGTCTGAGATATAATTTTTATATATAAAAATCTTAAAATGAGGCTTGTCTATTAGGATCTATTAGGATTGCATGTCTATAAGTATTTTCTATTATTAAGGAATGCATTCCTGAAAAGTATAAACGCAAATCCTGATTCTTGAAAAGTGTTTTCAAATTAAATTTTATGAATTTATATAAAATCTAAATTGTTTGTATATATAATATTGTAATAATACTATAAGCAACAAAATAGCCAAAATTTGAGTTGCTTATTAGCGTTATGATGATTATCATATAGATATATTACTTTATATATCTGCTTAAATTCTTTTTGACATATTATTATTCTCTCTGCGAAGTGATCCTCAATTTTTGTTGCCTTGATTCAGCATTATCATGTGAAGAAATGCCATGGTTACTCCTAGTCTCAGGGTTCTTATTTCTTTAAGGTTGAAGAGTCTACAAATGGATTCTTACACAGCTTGCATGTTGGCTAATTCCTTGAGCAACCTGTAATGTTCCTTCAGCGAATCCGATATGCATCGCTGACAGTTTTAACTCACCCATAATTACATCATTGCTTTCCACAACAAGTCCCACTTCAATTCCTCCATAACTGAACAACTCTATTGGAAAACACCTTATAATTTCCATTCTACACACAATGCTCAACTCAAAAAGAAGTAAAACGCCCTCGTAACGCCCCCAAATCAAACAAAACTAAACAAAAAACAGCAGTGAGCAGAAAAAAATAATAATAATAATATCACAAGAGGCACTCACAAATTACCCTATCAAAATGTGGAAAACCACAATTAGCTTCACGCAACATAATCCTTTTGGGGTAACCCTAACAGCAACAACAAAAAAGTAAGCGGAAGAGGCGTTCAATTTGAATAAGAGGCAACAAGAGTCAACAAGTGGGGCACTTATAAAAAAGTAAGCACATTTAATTTTAGGGTTACGCTTCTGCTAGGGTGACGTAGAGCAAAAAAGAAAAAAAAAGAAAGGGAACCCCCTAAACAATAATTTGACACACTCGCTTTACACCTCATCGTCGTCCTCATCACTATTCAAATGATATGTTAAACAGGCAACACCAAACAACTGTTGCTTTGGCAACCCTTCTTTTTTAAGAGCAACCCTTTTTTAAGGGTTTCGCATAATTGTTGTTGTTGTTGTTGTGACACATTTGAATATGCGCCTTGTTGTTAATTTTGTGTAAGCCAATAAAAATGCAACTTTAATTGGCAGGCAGGCAACCCTGTCCAATGTGTATTTAAATGAGGAGGGTTGTCATGTAAATGTGAGCACTTTTTTTGAGGGGGGATGACTTTGATGTTCTAGGCATGTTTTTGCATAGATTAGTTGCACTTTGTTATGCTTATAGAGAAGGGAGGGTAGGGGGGGCTTAAGGTCGCCAGTTAGGGTTGCCAACCCCTCCCCTTCTTATATAATTGTTGGCACAATCAAATTTAAATGCGCAGTTGTTGCCAAATAATGCAAAAGGAAAACGAGAAAATTTACATTTTGACAAATTGTTATTTTTGTGTATGTTTATGAGGGAGGGTCACAGGGTCAGGCGGGGGTCAAAAGTGAGAGAGTGTGTGTGTGTGTGTAGTGTGTCTGAGTGTGTGTGCATAACCTTTTGCATATCGGCTTGAGGGTTGTTTGCATACTTGAGAACAGTTGTTGCCATCACAATTTTCAGGGTTGCAAATGCCTATTTTAGTTGTGGGTGTCGCACATTAAGCACCAAGAATGTGTATGTGTGTGTGTGTGTGCGGTAGAGGGGTGGGGTTGGGGAGGGGAAATTAAAATTTACAAAAGTATTCAGATAGTTAAGAGGAAGAGAGAGAGAGACAAAGGGAGTTGAAAGTAAGAGTGGAAATCAAGGTATTTATCCAAGTGATTCTCTACACAGAATAATTATAATGTGGAGGATACAGTAAACAAAAGAAAGACACCCAGAAAAGGTTTTCAAATTTTAGAAATATGTATACATATATATATATATATATGTATATGTATATATTTAAATAGATTAACTAGTATATCTATACTATATAGATGTTGACTAAAAATTTGCTTTTAAAGCTACTATATTTATTTTCTATATTTATGGGAATTTATAGTCGACTGTTGGTCTAACTAATAAATCGTGCTTGTGGCTGAAATAAATGCAAAGTCATTTTATATTGGCATACATAAATTATAGTATTTAAATGTATGCATTGATTGCAACTTTCAAGCTATTTTGGCGACTGGAAAATAGTCAAATCAGTGTTTCATAGCTTTTCAATGGTTTAATCAATGTTCCAAAATATAAACTATTATCATAATTATAACTGGAATACCTGCACAGCGATTAACTACGTCTATACGGAAGATAGCTGAGTTCTGGTATAAAAATCAAATCACCGAACATATTTATAATAATGCTGCTTAGATTTGGACAACAAATCAGTGAGTTTGGACTTCTAGATCATATAAGAGCCTTGTTTAGTTGTTTAATTATGAAAGCAAACATTTGAATTCAGCATTCACTGTTAGTTAAACATTTTAAACAATTCTTAATAACTTCCTATCATTTGAATTAATTTTCCAGTTCAAAATATATACTTTTGCCGGCAATTTAAGCAGCTCCAACCAATTCTATTTGATTTTGCCAAATATTCACACTACAATTGAAAAGTTTGTGGCACACACACACAGCAGACACCAACTCGATCTTTTATATCTTTCCCATAAATCGCTGTATTTCCTATTTCGTATTCAGAAACGAGGAACTCCCCATGAGCTCCTCAAAATCAACCCCTAGAAATGCAGTCGAGAGAGACAAGAGAGAAGAGTGCAACAGGGGCAGGCAACACTTCATTTGTCAGTGCAACACACACGCACATTCACACATTTAACCATTGTGTTTTTGAGGCATCAGCAACAGCAGCAGCAGCAACAAAAACACATCTGCTCTGTGGCAAAAGACAAAACGCAGCAGCAGCAACAAAATTTCACCTGGTTTCCAATTTTTCGGGTTTTTGCATTTTTTCTTTTTTTGAATCAGCTTTTGAATTTGGGAACACGCTGCAGGCACGCTGTTCTTGCTGCTTGCTGCTTGCTGCCTGCAGCTTCTTGACTTTATGCAACTTGCAACAATGCCCCTTTTTTCCGCTGTTGTAAACCCCTTTCCGCCAATCGCAAGTTGCAGTCAGCCCATATATATATATATATAAGTCTATATATTTTTTGATGTTTCTCTCCCTCCACCCTTGGAAATCATCCTCAACTCGTGCATTTCAAATTGTGCGCAATTGTAGCGAATTGTTTAAAATTCGTGCAACATGGGGTGGCAGCAACCAGCGCGGGGAGGGTGCAACAAATTTTACAATGAGGGGCAGGCATAACCCTTATATACAGTTATGTATGTGATTTTTTAGAACTGACTGCGTTTTATATATTTTTTTTTTTTTGCTAATTATATTAGACGATTTTTTGCGCTCACATTATAAGTCATAAAAACAGCTGCCCACATATATCTAGATATATATCAATATCCATAAAAATTTAAAGCCTTTCCCTCTCTCCCTTCAAGCCACCCGCATCGTACAACAAATAACTTATCCTGTTGGCCAAAAGCAATCCGCTTAAAACAATCATTTAATTAAATCGTTTTCAGGGTGAAAACCGAAGAAGAGTTTTCAAAAACTCGATCATTTTTTATAGGTTGAAATTTGTAAAAGTGTTTTTATCATGTTTTGATAACTATAGGAAAGATTCTAGAACAATTGCGAGTATTTTTAACATACAGGAGTAAAATAAAAAAGAAAGGGATGGCAAATGTCTTAAAAAGATCGTATAAAAAACTCGACAACATTTACAATCTATAAGGAAGATTCTAGAACACTTGCTAGTATTTTTCATATTTATTATTGATCTATTAAAAACAAAAATGGCAAAGCAAGAATACCACTGTGTTCAAACTATTTTTCTGATCTTTGATTGATCTTAAGGAAGTTTACAATTATTTCAAGTATTATTTTACAACAAGCACAGGAAGTTCCTTCTTTATTATTCCAAATTGTATGGGCTGCAAATCAATAAATGCTCAAGACACATTATGAAATTTGAGCTGCGTAGATCTAAATAAAAAGTACAAAAAAAACGCAGAAAAGAAAAACAAAAAAGTTGAGAAAAGCTTGCGGAGTCCTGTGTCCTGTGTCCTGCATCCTGTGCCTCGGCGATTTTTCAATTATTATGCATGATTGAATTTTGGACTAGCAAAGCTGGGGGGTTTTTTGTGGGGGCTGGGGCACGGCTACAAAGCAAACCCTTCCGCTTGAGCGTCTATCGGCGACCGCAGGACAACAAGCCAGGGCAACAACAACAACAACAACAAGAAGAAAACCAGCTGGCGCATTCAGTTGGAAGATTGAATAAAATTTGACTTAAAATAGCAGAAATATTGAAAACTGCTCAAAAAAAAGAGAGCAGAGGATGAGAGAAAGGGAAGTGAATTGAATTATGCGACGCGTGTTGTCCTGCAATGTCCTGGCTACTTTCAAACTTCACTGAGTTGGAAAATTGAAAAAGAAAATACATTTCGAATATATGTAGAATAATGTGCACTGCAAGAAAATACAAATAACTTCGATGAATGATGAATTAAAACTGCTTGACTTAAGCTGAATCAAACTAGAACTAATACTAATGCTCTAGTCGAGAGAGCTCGACGAGAAGATACCCTAAGCATAGCCATTATATATATGGTAAATCTGCTCATAGCAATTTTTTTAGTATTAAAAAAGGTTTTGGTTAACAAAATCTGCATTTCTTACGCGATCTTTATGATATTTTTAAACTAAAAAGATATATATTTATAAGTTTTCTGGGGCTATTTAAATAGCAATACAAAGAACATGATTCAAGCAATAAATCTCTTGAAAGTTTAACCATAGCAAACAACAACTTTTCTCTATATTCTTACAGACTGCGGCAAGAGCTACGAGGAGGAGGAGGAGCTCGAGGCGGAGCTGGCGGAGGCGCATTGCGAGACGCCGCAGAATTTGAGCAGCAAACGCAGAACACAAGTGGAGGCAAGGGAGGAGGCAGCGGAGGCTGCGGAGAATGAGGTATTAAATCTGGCACGAAGCAATGGACATGAGGAGGAGGAGGCGGAAGCGGAGGTGGAGGCGGAGGAGGAGTTAGAGGAGCCGCCCAAGAAACGGCAGGCGCTGCACGAGGAGGCGCCACCAGCAGCACCATCAACGGTGGCAACACACGCACTCGCCTTTGCCGCCGAGGATATGCAACACGCGTTGCAGTTGCAATTGCACAGCTACATTGAAATGGTGCGTCAACTGGCGCCGGATGCATTTCCCAATCCCAATCTGGCCACACAATTTCTGTTGCAGAACTCGCTGCAGGCGCTGGCACAATTCCAGGCGTTGCAACAACTCAAGCAGCAGCCAGCAACGTGTGAGGCAACAACAATGCCACCGAGTCGCCACTATTCAACGCCGCTGAGCAAATCTCCGCTGCGCAGTCCCTCCCTGAGTCCAGTGCAACATCAGCAGCAGCAGCGAACGCCGCCCAATTCGCTGGGTGGATTGGGTTTGAGCAGCGCTGCCATGACACCAAATACACCAAGCATGCAACAGCTGCAACAAGCAACTGCCTCGAGTACGCCTAAGCCTTTGTCTGGGGGCGCCACAGTTGCCGCTGTGATGGCCACCAAACTGGAGCAGTCGCCCGAGGAGACCACCGACCTGGAGGAGCTCGAACAGTTCGCCAAGACCTTCAAGCAGCGTCGCATTAAATTGGGTTTTACCCAGGGCGATGTGGGTCTGGCCATGGGCAAACTGTACGGCAATGATTTCTCCCAGACAACAATCTCTCGCTTCGAGGCACTCAATCTGAGCTTCAAGAACATGTGCAAGCTGAAGCCACTGCTCCAAAAGTGGCTCGAGGATGCAGATTCGGGTGTGGCCAAGTCGGGTGGCGGCGTCTTCAACATCAACTCGATGACGAGCAATTTGAGCAGCACGCCGGAGAGCATTTTGGGACGCAGGCGCAAGAAACGCACGTCGATTGAGACAACGATCCGCGGTGCTTTGGAGCAGGCCTTCATGATGAACTGTAAACCCACCTCGGAGGAGATTAATCAGTTGTCGGAACGCCTCCACATGGATAAGGAAGTGGTGCGTGTTTGGTTCTGCAATCGCAGGCAGAAGGAGAAGCGCATTAATCCCTCGCTGGACTTGGATAGTCCAACGGGTACTCCTCTCAGTAGTCATGCCTTTGGCTATCCACCGCAAACCCTCAACATGTCCAATGGTCAGTTGCTGCTCCACGAGGCGGGCGGGTCGCTGTGTGGCAGCTCTGTCAGCTCGGGAGAATAATGTCCGCCCAACTGTACAATCAGCTCTTCTGTATATAATATATATAGCAAAACTTAGCTCCAGAACTTCCAAAAACATTCCAAAAAAAAAAACGAAAAAGAAAAAGAAAAAAGGAAAAAAGAAATCCCATAAAAAACTGCATATCGTAAAGCCCGCTCCCCACTCTAGGTGATATAGACAGTCGTATCAAGAAGCATTCCATAACGAATTTACAAGAAATACATATATACAGCATACACACTATATATACTACTATATATATATATATATATATATATATATATATACAATTTCAGATCCCAAGTTCCTAGCTATACGAATATATAAATATTTATAACTAGCAATAACTGTTGTGTCCTGTATATGTGTAAATGTATTGTGTATTGTGTATCTCTTCAGCATGCCAATCTATCAAGTATCTATATATATACCACGCATATATATACCCTATACCCTATACCCTATACCATTATATATAATATTACATGTAGACTCCAATGTAACATACTACCTATGTATTTGTATACTATATTATAAAGCTAAAGATATTGTTGTACAATGTCCAATTGTAAATTGATCTTAACTCTTAGATCTAACAAAACAAACAAACGAAAACACAACAACAAAAAACACACACACAAAACAAATTTCAATAAAAATTATTTAAAAACTTAAACGGAGTATCTTTTAATGAAGAGGATAGTATATTATATATGGAGAAGAATTCTTTTCAGCAGCAAATAAATAGGCTATAATATACTATTTAATTGTAAACAAAAAAATTCGATTGATGTCAAAAATCGATCCCAAACAAGAGAACGAATATTTGATGTCAATTATTTAAATAATAATTTGAAGAACATCACTAGCCAAAATTGGTGACTACAGTTTTGAAATTGTTATAGATTCTTTTCGACTTTCTCAGAGCATAAGAATCCACTTGGGAATGGACTGAATTAACTACTACTAAAAATAATTATAAAAATCCCATTAAATGCTATCTGTTCTCTTCTTCGAATAAATAAATAAATAATCAAGCACGCTTGTATACCCTACAATAAAAACCATTAAAAACAGCGTTGCTGGCACTCTCATTCGAAACGATTTAAGCCTCGGATTTGGTTTATAATTCAATTAGGTGCCATTTGGCAGGGCAACAGCCCAGTTTTAAGTCCTAAGTACACTTGAATCTCATTAGAAGCTCCCTAAATAAATATTTAACTACATATTTAGTTAACTGATTTCGCAGCACAGCCAAAAAAAAAAAGAAAACAACAAAAAACCGAACAGAATCCCATCCGACAGGACACGCGCCAAGCGCAAACACACCATTTTTTAATAAACTTCCTCTACACACACACACACAAAACACAGATAAGGGGTGGGGGTTAACCCGCACCAACCCCTTTTCTTCTTTGTTGTTGTTGGTAAAAATCTCGGGAGTGGATTTGTTGGATAAGAAATCACTTCATCTTTGCCGTTGCGACACTCAAACCGAACCGAACCAAACCGAACCGAACCGAATCGAGTGAAACCCTTATTTGTATATTGAGGCAAGCGTGTAAATCCCCTCCCCTCTCACCCCACTCACAGCAAAAGTTTTAGCGACTTGCTTCCCCCTCCTCCCTCCGATTCGCCCTTTCCTGATTCGCTTAGAGAACTCTCTAGCAAAAAAAAAAATAAAAAAGAAAAGGGTTTATGCCATAAATTCACACATAGTTATGTCATATGGTCTACTAAAGAGGGGGAAATTGTTCCCTGTTTCTATTTCTACTTCTCTTGTTGTTTTTTATCATTTTTTTTTTTGTTGGGGATATCCTTTAGCTACTATTGACAGTGAAAGCATTTAGTGTGTTGTGTCCCAGTTGTGAGTTATCTGCCGATATTCTCAAATTCCTGTTAATTTAAAAAGAAAAACAAGTTGGAATAGCTATCTTGAGCTTGGGGAAGATAACAGACCTTTGTAGACCTGCCGATATTTAATTTCACTATATATTATATATGCTTTGATGTTTGTGCAGATGATGAATTTGTTGTCAAAATTGTCCAATTGTTGTTAGGAGCATTATAAAACGCATAACTGATAAGTTTGCTGCGTATAGCTTGTCAAACAAAAAGGTTTTTTTAAGAAAATTATGGAATTTTCCTATGTTATACCCACGATCCATAATAATTTTAAAGGTTCTACCATCGCTTTAGCCCCCCTTAAAAATATCAAACTTTAAAGTGCCCAATTTAATTTGGCTGCACATCAAAAGCGTTTCAAGGGCGCCCTGAAGCAATGGCTTATCAACTGCAAGGACTTCAGGACCAAGGACTAAGGACTCAAGCTGCAGACAGAACAGTAGCTGAAGGCACACTCATTCAGCACTCACGAATAATTGGTACACTCGAAAGCATCTCGTCTCCGTTCTTTGAATGTTATCAGTCCGTTGCAGACGGCGTTCAAAGGGAAAGGGGAAAGGGAAAGAAAACGCTTTCAGCCCATATTCAAAATGCTCTAAACCGCACCCCCGCCTCCTCTCCAATCGTCCCCCTCTTCCCACCTCAAACCCTAAGCAGCCCTCTGGTCATTTAACTGGTCAAATAGCAAAGCAGAAGAAGCGGGTTGGAATTGGGATTAGGCATAGGATGTTGCCCCGGAGGTTGGGGGGGCGGTGGTACTATTATTTGTGTGGCATGTGGCATGTGTGGCAAGCCGGCGGACTATGTTTTAGATCGGCTGCTAAAGATTTGATTTGAGCGCTCCTTTTGATAGATTTTTTTCCCACTTTGCCCACTGCATTTGCAAATTGAATTCCATTCCATTTTGAGAAATGCTTTTTTCGCTTTCTCTGCTCGCTTTTTTTTGTTGTTGCTTGCTAAAACTTCATTTATAACAATTTAATGAAATTTTCGAATGCGTTTTCATAACATTTTCCCCCTCTTCACACAGCTTTTCCATCGCTGGCCAAATCATTAATCACACAAGTGCTGCCAGGACTAACGAAAATTAAGTTTTTTTTCTTCTGCTGCTACTTCACCTCGCTTTATTTTTGTGTTTTTTGTATCCGCTTAAGTGCCACGCCTATTTGGTGGGCGTTGCAACTTGGTTAAATGCGCAGCTTATCTTTTTATCCGCATAACAGAGCGGCTAATCGGAAAGTGAATATGATGGCAAACATATTTGATTGTCAAATTGGCCAAGGGATCAGGTAAAAAGGAAAAAACTGAATAAATTATTAATTTAAGTGTATTGCTTCCAATTTTTTCGGTGGTCAGTTCAATTATGCTAATATATATACTAATATTATCGGTTTTCGAAACTGGTTCATTAAAATAATATTTATTTTCGGTACTAGCTTTGAATTTGCATCAGTAAAGTTGCAAGGTTTTCGGTTCGACAACCTTATTTCTTCTCATTTTGTAAAACGCATTCTTAAATTAAGATTTAACAACCGAATTTGAAGTTTATCGTTATAATTAAAATACAAATTGTATATAGAATAATACTTAAAAAGTAAGCATTTAGCAATATATTGACCTTCTGAGGAATATACCTAAAAAAAATTCAAGTGTACCAGGATTTTGAAGTTTTTAAAGTTAGCAAGGCACACAAATATTAAATTGCAGAGCATTTGAAGTGTATTCGAGCAAGTGATTCTAATTTGTGAGCGCTTCAATGCAATTGCTGAAGATTAAATAGATTTGAACGGAGATGTCTGTGTCAAGTGAAAATTATATGGCGAGCATATGTTCAGTTTCTGGATGATTGCATGCGAATTTATATGCTTTGAATTTCAATTTGTGCAAAAAAAGGAAGGAGCTGGCAAGGGGAGGGCGCGGAGGGAGAGATACACCCCTTTTTTATAGCTGGTAGCTGGTCTTTGTTGTCCAGTGAATACAAGAATTGTGCAAACATTTGGCCAAAAAAGAAAACAAGAGAGCGATGCTGCTTGGAAAAGTGGGCAAGTGGAAAAGTGGAGAACCCAATTGAATTACAATGAAAATATGAAATGAGCAACAAAGAAAAACTTACTTTTTCTCTTATTCTTTTTTTTTTTTGCAGTAGCACAAAAAATTAAGCAAACATGCAAGAAAGAAACGCAGCGACAAAGAAACAAAGCACAAATCCAACATGGACCACAATTCCAAAATTATAAAGTGTGGGACCAAGCGAAGCAAATATAACTACTAGCTAAATAGTAACAAAAAAAAAAACCAAGAGCAAAAACATTTAACTAATGGTTACCCGAATATTACATACCCTCGCAGAATGGATTCAGCAATCACTGCCAAATTGGAGTCAACTTTGGAAGGGTAACTCAAAGAAGAAAGTATATTTCTACAAATCTTTTTTTTTCCTAAAACAATAGTACTTTTAATGTCCAAGGGAGAAATCTAACATTACATTATGCTTATATTATTATTAAACATGTGTATTTTAAAATTATACAGATATACGATCTCATATTATGAAATATGCCGAATACAATATGTGTCAAACAACAGCATTTTCAAAATACTTTCGTGGACTTTTCATCCGGGTAATGCTCCAATTCACACAGCTCGAGTGGCAAAAAGCTGGATTGAGAAACAAAACAGAATTTTTATGGAGTTACCTCCTTATTATCCTGATCTAAATATTATCGCCAATGTATACAAATTGAGAAAATGAGCAGAGGTAGGCAATTCAAAGACATATAGTTATTACCAGGTCCCATCAACAAGATCTGATTCCCATTGTGACAGAATTTGGTGCTACTACAAGTTACTAACCAGTTTTAAAATAATATTAAAATCAACTTTAATAATATTATGATGTAGACATGGATTTTGGATTACAAGAAACAGAGTCTACTAATGCCGAAAGAAAATACTGCTAAAACACAATATCAACCTTAATATTGAACATCTTTATTCTAAGAAACAAATTTCAGTAAAAATTCTCGAGTATTTTTCATTAATTTTTCAAATACAGCCTTTAACCGCCTCAGTTCCTTGGACAGACGGACAGAGGGGCAAACGGATATGGCTATATCGAATCAGCTATATTTACTTTTTAAGCTCGAGAACGTCTCCTTGACACACGTTACACACTTCACGACACAATTATAAAACCCTCTGCAAGTGTATCAAAATAAAAAGAGCGCAAATTCAATATTTGCGCATACAAACAAATGCGAGTCCCTAGACAAAGTCCTTCCTCACTCCCTCCCCCACCCACTCACGCCATTCCCGCTTTAGATGAGGTCAGTGCAAATAAAGCCAATAAAATGTGGCAAAGTTCTCAACGCTGTGGGCTATATAAAAAACGAAGAAAAATAAGAATCCCAACAAGTCTTTTTAGGTATTGCAACCCTAAAAAGCGAACGCTCCAAAAAGTATGCCACAAAAGCCAAAGCCAAAACGAATTTAAATTTAAAATGGTTGAACTCTAAAATATCAAATGGCAGCCTCAGAAATTTGCATGCATCAATCACAACCCCCACAAGTGAAAAACAAAATGGGAAACTCAAGAATTTTTCAGCCAATTAGCTGGAAAACTTTGATCAAAGCAACAAGAAACTACCCCGTTCAGTGGATGAGTATTTTTGGGCGTGAAATGAACTGAAATCAACACCAATCTGGAAGTTCAGCCTTTTTTGTTGTTGACATGTTTACACATTTAATTAACTTACACGCGCCCAAAACTTCCTGTCAGTCTACCCCTTTTTTTGGCCAAAAGTGTAAGCGAAAACCCGAAAAATGGGGCTAAGAAAGCAGTGTTTGATGCTTCATTTTTTTTTTGTTGGACAATTTGAGACCATTTCAAGTGGTTTAATCATTTAACGCACATCATAAAAATCGTATCAAGTGATTTTTATTTACACGCACAACAAAAGAAAGAATGCCAACAAAAAAAAAGGGGGCGTCAAAATATATGGGCTAGCCCAAAAGGGTTGGAGTAGAAAACAGAAACCCTTTGAAATTTAAGCAGCACTCCCAATGGGCGTGAAAATAGTCCGACAATCAGATGACCCAAAGGTGATAGTAATAAAATTAAATTCAACTGAAATGACGTTGGTTCAATTAGAGTAATATTTGATGGCGACTTGCACGACTGCACTTGCTAACCATTTATTTATATATTTATTCATTTGTTAATATTTAATTATATAAAATCTCATCGTAACACAATAAAAACCAATAATACCAATAAAACAAATAATAATCGTTTTCATAAATTGCATACAGCAATTCGAATTTGGCGCCCAGCGTAGAAATGTTGAAAAGTCTGGCAGCGCTGTGTCTAAAACACGTGTGCGTGTGAATGACAAATTGTTGAGCAAAAATCGTTCACATTTAAAAATGCGGAAATCAAATGATCATAAAAAGACTTCATTTAATTTAGTTTAGTTTTATTATGGGGTAAATAAGTTGCATTAACTTGTAGTGGCATATATTAAGTGAATTTTATTCAATTTTGTTGCGGACGTGCGCAGCCGCATTATGTGTGCGATTAATTAATGTGTGTTAAGTGTTTTTTTTGTTTGTTGTGTTTTTTGTTTTAGATGAAAATGCAAAGTAAGTAAAGATATTGAAGCGCTGCAGGCACGAATACAAAGTATTTTGAGATATTGTCGAGCTAACAAACTGCTTAGCTGAAGGTATTGACCTGAAAGAGAAAGAAATAATTAAAAACAAAATACAAATCATAAATCAGATATCAAATTCATAATAACATACAATATCATCGATCTTCAAGATGGAGCGAATTGTCTCCGTAGCCAGAGTGATGGCCGAGATGCTGACCAGCAACGGCTGCACCACATTCTCTGCAAAGATGTCGGTAATGGCGCCCTTGCGCACATTAATCCCGGCATTCCTCTCACCCTGAGCATGACGATTACGCAACTCGGTCACCGTTGCGATCGGATTGAGGCCCGCATTCTCGGCCAGAGTTGAGGGAATGACCTCCAGGGCATCGGCATAGGCACGGTAACAATACGCATCGACACCGTCGACAGTTTGAGCAGCCGCTGCCAACTGCAAAGCCATCTCAATTTCGGGTGCACCACCACCCACAATCTGAGCGCGTTTCTTCACCAGGCAACGCACCACGCACAGCGCATCGTGCAGCGAACGAGCCGCCTCCTCCAGCACCAACTTGTTGGATCCCCGGCAAATGATGGAGACGGTGCGTCCCTGATTCTGTATGCCGGTGATCTTGACGAACTTATTGGTGCCACTGGCCACCTCTTCGACCAGGTCAGCACTGGACAAATTCTCAGCGGTGAAATGATCCAGCGATGCAATCGGACGACAATGCAGGGTCTTGCACACAAACTCAATATCCTCGCGTTCCACATCCTTTACCACCAAGCACTTGATCTTGTCCAGGAAATGCTGAGCCAGATCCGAAACGGCATCACTATCAAAAGAGAGAGAGGGTATTAATTGAAGATGATCATTAATATATCAAGTTAAAATAATAATAATAATAATTATAAGGCTATTAACAATAAGAACAGTAATAAGATTCGTAATAACAGTAATAAGATTCGTAATAGTAATAATAATAATAATAAAACCTTCGCACATTGTTTTTTACGAATCCAACCATTACTTTTTAAATTTTCTCAAATGCAGATATTTATATATATATTTATTAATACTGTTTGGTATTTATATTTAAACTCACCGCAAAATGGACTTCTGGACGAGGAGAACATTGCAGCCGGCCTTCTTTATCTGTTTCACAATGTTGAGGATGTAGGAGCGCTCCTCCTTGAGGACACGATCCATGGCCGCATAATCGCTGACAATCACATTGTGATCCATATCGGTTTTCGGTGCCGAGATACAAAACTGAATCAGACCAATTTTGGCCTTCTCGATGCGCTTGGGGGCATTTGTGCCCGACGAGCGACTGGTGAAGACGAGACCATTAATCAGTTCAGTATCCTCAACAGTGCCGCCCAAACTCTGAATAACTTTAATGTTCTTCAGATCCACCGATGATTCCCTGCCAGGTTCGGTGACTTTAAGCACCGCATCGACAGCAATGGGAGCAAGGAGGCTGCTCTGCTGCGAGACCACCTTGGAGTTGAGAGATGTGGAGGCGCTCTTGATCAGAGTCTCACGATCCGTGATCTCAACGGGCGTTGACATCTGGGTGAGTATTTCAACGGCTTTGTTCGAGCAACGTTGAAATGAATCCGATATCGCAGTCGGATGCAAACCCTTCTGCAACAATTTCTCGCATGCCTCGAGCAAAGCCCCAGCAATAACCACAACGGAAGTGGTGCCATCGCCAGCCTCCACATCCTGAGCACGGGACAGCTCAACAAGCATTTTGGCAGCCGGATGCAAAACATTCATTTGCTTCAAAATGGTAGCGCCATCATTTGTTATCGATACTTCACCATTGGCTGCTTGGATCATCTTGTCCATGCCGCGAGGACCCAAGCTGGTGCGAATAGCATCGGAAACAGCTGCAAGAAAAGTATCGATTAAAATAGTTGTCTCTCCTTGCATCACATGAGTCATATGGTTTGGCCAAGTGTCATCACTAAGAAGTTTCGAGACGGCAGCCGGCAACTGCTTTTGTTTTATGCATTTTTCCACACTAATTCACCTTAGCAATCAGTAAAATGCAACGCAATTTTCTATTTGCAACATAAATGATCGTCTCATGCGCGATTTAAGTGATGGTCTTTTTATATTTTTTAATTTTTGCTTACCTTTGGCCGCCTGTATATTGGACAGACGCACATCGGTCGGTTTCGACTTGTCTTTGAAGGTCTGTGCTTTCGGTTTAATACCAACTGTTCGTGCTTTCGGCGCCATTGTTGTGTTAATTATACAATTATTAACAATTTGCAATTTTTCAGAGCGATTTCCAACACGATTCACACAGATTAAAAAATGACTATAAACTGTGTTTTTCGCTGCCCCGTGACGGATGGTGGTGGAAGAAAATGACACACAATGCTATCGAAATTTTCTATCGATTGCTCTGATAATATTTTTTGTTTTTTCGTGCACGCACACAGTTGAATGGCAAATGCGTTTTAATTGAATAAATTTAAACATTGCATTTATTTATGTTTTACACAACTAATTGAGTTTAGCCGTTGGCGGTATTTCGTCGGGACCAATTTCAATCTTTTCGGGCATGCCAACGCTCGACGTTTTGTCCGAATTGATTTGAGCCGTGATCTCTGTAAAAAGTTTTTCCCACTCCCAAACCTCATCGGGTTCATCCAGATTCTCTTGGGCCTGCAGGCAACGCGTCAATATCGATAAATCGACATCCTCGATAGCTGAGAACGCATTCTGCGATAGCAAATCAGAGCTGAGCTCCTTAAATGTGACGTCACGATTGATGGCAACACTGCTGAAATTTATGACTCTAACTATAATTTATTGTCAATTTCAGTAAAATAAAATACTTACGAGGGCGGTTCGACAATTTCGTTTAGCAAAATTTCATCCCTGATATCGTCAAGATCTGGTACAATGGGTATATCATCTGTGGGTATCGTGCTTGTAGCTGATTTTGTTATTTGAAAACGCTCGCTAAAATATGCAATAATTTTAGAAATAAGATTAATATAATAGCGCTGCAACTTACTCATCAAACGAATTTTTCTTTGATCTGCGAATATAAACAAAGATTAAAAAAAATAAAATCTTGGGTAATTTATTATTTACTTCAGGGATTTTTGGCCAGAATCTGCCCAACCACCTGAGACACGTCTAATTGGCGGTCGATTTGAATCAAATTCATTATTGAATGTTGGTGTTGTTGCCGCTGTTGTCGTTGTTGTTGGACTACCTGTGCTCTCATTGTGTATATCCAACGTGATATCTATCGATAAATCCTTGGCAAGCTTATGCGTCGAGGCAGCACTCGAAGCCCCCGCCTGAGTTTCATTTAGCACATCACGACTTTTTGAACGACGACCCTTTCGCGCCGTTGTCTATAAATATCAATTAAAATTAACTTAAAATATTATTTTTATTTCTCTACTTTACCTTTCTAATTGTCATTTTCAGCTCTTCAGCCCAATCCATCGCAGAAAATTTTTTGTTGTTTATATTTTCACTCGTTGCCTAGGCAACAAGTTGTTGCAAGTGTATGGGTAAAAACAGTAATGTAGCCATCAAACAATATATCGATATACTTCGATAGCAACTTACTTAGAGCTCTGTTGCCGCCAACTTCACGCCATACCTTGAGGAGGCTTAATTGCCTTGTTCAAAACAAAACAATAAATAAAAACTGTTAAGATGCTAACGGACGACGATGACTTCTTCTACGAGGATAAAATGTGAGTAAGAAATGTGCACAAAAGAACGTACTGTTATATGTTTTTTATATCGCATTGTGAGCGTGCAAAGAATTTTCCCAGTGGGTTGTTAACAAAAAAATCAATAATTGGGTCAACATATTGTACATGATTATTTATTTTTTGAAATTGCAAAACACAAATGTTTTTGATAGAGCTCGGCCAAGCGGCGCCGAGCCAATGCTCATCCAATTAAATGAGGACTTTGAGGTGTAAGTATTTAGGATATTTCAATTTGACAGATAGCTTTAAGTGAATTCTCAAAAAAAAAGTCCCAAGGATGCGGCCAAGGAATCGAAATCGTACTTTGATGCTGATGCGGATGCAGATGCAGTGCATCTTTGCACCAACTTCGACATGGCTGCCGAGAAATTTGGACTATACAATAAACAGAAATATGAGCTAGATCGCTTGTAAGTCAATTTCTTGACTCAAATTAGCTCGATATAAAAAAAGCGTTTATTACTTAATTTTAATCGTTATGTAGTGTCTCCAAAGCTAACCGAAATAGACGGAGACTGAGTCAAAAAAAAAATAATAGAATTAACGGCGCCAGACTTAAATTAAAAGCATTTAACATGTGTATATTTGTTATTTATATATATATTGTTTTCACCAATTGTTATATTGTAAGCAACTAGTTGTCTTGATGTGTAGCTAGAAGTAAATGTAAATAAGTTCTTAGAGTTTAAATAGAGGGTGCAAATATTTCTAGAACGTTCTCAATTTAACAGAATTTATATATTAAAGTAAAGTGGTTCGCAGTTCTTAATTCTAGACCAGTTCCTATAGATTACTCATTCGATTTTTTTTAATTTAAAAATTATGCTAGGCACTAATTAGACTTTAGTGGAAATCGTAAACGGCTTAGCTTTAAGTATCAAATATTGTAAAAGTTTTTTTTAAACGATTTTATGGATTTGCCAGAACTAATAAGATGGCTTTTTAGAAGACTGCACCTGAGGAAGTGAGTACAGCACGCTTATTAATTACATGTAACATGCTCCAACTTAGGTCTAGACAGCAGACTATATACTGTATATATGCAAAACCAAATCAAACTTTAGCTAATCCGATTATGTTCCTTATACAAACAGGGGTATGACTGTGACCACCAATGCCGTTGTCATCACCAAGGATCAAAGCAACCTAATCGGGATTAGCATCGGCGGCGGAGCGCCAATGTGTCCCTGCCTCTATATAGTACAGGTGAGAGAGAAGATTTATATATATATGCTGTAGTCGAAGTGAACTCGACTATGATATACACTGCACCCAACAGCTGCCTGTAACATAATCCTACAAAAAACCAATATACCTTTACTCATCTTCAATGAGTACATTAAAAAAAAACCAACTTGTGTAATTTTTGGAATTTGTATTTGTAATCATTGATTTGCTGGTGCCTTGGTGCGTTTCCATGGATTCGGTCGAGCCTTGAACTGGGTCAGTTTGCGCGCATCTCGATACTCGTTCTGCCAGCGACGCGTCGACTCCCCAGTCTCGAGTTGCTCCCGCGAATTCTGCTCTCCCATCTTCCACATATCGAATTTCTTGCGGAGAACACCTCGTTCCACAGATCGCAGCTTAAAAGGCTTCGTCTGGACAATGGTGGAAGTGATGCGTGGCACAAACGGTCGCTTGCGCCATGGATCGAAAAATTTGCTGCACAGATTGGGACGATGGGTTAACTCCAGTTCCTCTTCCCATTTCCAATGTATTCGCTTACTCGCCCACTTTTCCCTGAACCTCTGGGAACTGAGCAGTGTTCGCGGTGTTATTGGTTCGGTCACTTGTTGGGCAGAGCGCAACTGACGCAGTCTATTCCGCTGCTCCCAGCGCCGATGCAATGCACTGAAGTTTGGCACAGGAAGTGGTGCGTTTACCTGTTTCCGCAGCGGTCGCAGCGATCTCTTCAAGCGCAGCTGTCTTTTCTTCCGATTGCGATTGTATTCTGCCTGCAATCTATAAGCATTCGGCACGCCCACCTTCTGCGGACTGCGCCGTTTCCTTGAGCTATCCAATCCAGCCTGTTGGCGCAGCAGGCGTTTGGAGTTGCTCTCCAACAGAATCGATCGCAATTTGTTGTCCACCAACGTTATCCGTTTTTCGTCTGTTTTTGGCGGCGGCGATGTCGTCATATCAAATTGCTTAAAGAAGTGCGAGGGCGCCATGGGGGTTAAAAAAAATATATAAAATTTTGTCCTCAAATTAATGCCAAAAATGAAATTCAAAGCTACATTTAGAATAAAAATAGATACAAAATCAAGGATTGCTCGAATAATATCAACATCACAAATCTCAGATTTGAAAAAGGATTATCCATTTAATTAAATTTGTATCTTTTTCTTGTCTTTTCATAATCACAAAAATATATCTATTAGATATTTATCGGTTCGTTTAGAAATTTCAAATTATAGTATAAAACAGCAGCTCAATTTTCACATATGCTGCACACTCCGCATGAATATAAAATTAGCGTAAAACAACTGCTCAGTTTTCACAAGAAGTGAATTGGCTTGATTCGGCATGGTTAGTTTAAAGTCAGTAAAAGTTGTAAATCTGAGTTTTCCGTTAACCGAGCTTTACTTAAAACAAAAACACATTAATTCAATGTTTTTATATGGCTCTTGATGTAATTATACATATAATTAATTACACTCTGTTATAACTAAGCTTGAGAGAATATTTAAGCTCACTCCCGTAATAACCGTTGCAAGCTTTGCTCGTTTGTCATTTACAATGCACGCGCACAGCTAATTGCCGGCAAAATGTCAACAAAAACAGAAGCGATAATCTTATAACCATTTCATAAATTAGATATTTATTCATCATTTGCTTACATTGCAGGTGTTTGATGGCACTCCAGCGGCACGTGAGGGTTCGCTACAATCCGGCGACGAACTGCTCGCCGTCAATTCAAGCAGTGTGAAGGGCAAGACAAAAGTGGAGGTGGCCAAAATGATCCAAACAGCCACCGATCAAGTCACCGTGCACTACAACAAACTGCACGCGGATCCGGAGCAGGGCAAAACGCTGGACATAATACTGAAAAAGCTAAAGCATCGCATCGTGGACAGTTTGTCGAGCAATACGGCGGATACGTTGGGCTTATCCCGTGCCATATTGTGCAATGATTCGCTAGTTAAACGACTTGAGGAACTCGAGGGCACTGAACTGATGTACAAGGGTCTCGTGGAGCATGCACGTCGCATGCTCAAGGCCTACTACGATCTGCTGCAGACATACAAATCCTTTGGCGACTGCTTCACCCAAATCTCCGCACATGAACCGCAACAGCGAGCCTCGGAAGCATTTCGTACTTTCGGGGAATTTCATCGTTCGCTGGAGAAAGATGGACTGGCAATCATCAAGCAGATCAAACCGGTGCTTGCCGATCTGGGCACATATCTGAATAAGGCCATACCGGACACCAAGTTAACGGTGCGTCGTTATGCGGATGCCAAATTCACATATTTATCCTATTGCCTGAAAGTCAAAGAAATGGATGATGAGGAACATGGCTTTGCAGCGCTACAAGAGCCACTGTATCGCGTGGAGACGGGGAACTATGAGTATCGGCTGATATTGCGTTGTCGCCAGGATGCGCGCAGCAAGTTTGCCAAATTGCGCACCGATGTGCTGGAGAAAATGGAGCTGTTGGAGTGCAAACATGCCATGGACTTGAATAAACAGCTTCGCAGTCTGCTCGAATCCCTTGCAGAGCTGCATCGTAATCTCGTGGAGCGGTTGGATTCGTTGCCTCCCCTTTTTCCCATTGAGGTGGACTTTAAAGCGACCGATTTCCAATACAAGTCGAGCACATTGAAGCCCCAGGAATTGGATGAAGACGAACTGGAAGCAAATAACGCGCCGACTGCCAATAATAAAATTGTTTATGGCCTAGAAGCTGTGGAGAAACCGGCTCCGATTATACACATGGAGGCGAAGGATTCGATTGAGAATGAATCGCTGCTGCTCAAGGAGCTGGGACTGCAGGATGTGGATCTGTTATCGAATCCGCAAACGATTAGCAATCAAACGGATTCAATTTCCGCCCAAAATGATGGGTACGATTTTGATCTGTTCCTGAATCAAGCAAATGCAACAACAAGCCTCGAACGGGATCTGATGTCGGCCAATGCCAGTGAAACAGATTTGCTTCTGCAATGAAATTTATTTTATTATTACTATTAGTATGTGTGTACAAATAAACAATTAGTGTAAAAAGCAGTTGGCTCAATTTAAAATGGAAAATATTTGTAACGGTTAAGGCTGGTATGCTGACACAAGCCAAAAGGGAGAAACATATGAACTCTCTCGTGATAAGTTGCCATGTGCCACATGCTTTGGTCTTTTGCCATTCACAATGCACGTGCACAAATGCACAGCTGATTGCCGCCGGCAAAAGATTAACAAACAGAAAACCTTTTTTGTTTACTGTTGAAATGCCGCCAAAATCGAGCAACAAAAAGAACCAAGCAACTTGGTATTACTGTGAAGCATGTGGCGTGCACATCACCTCCAAATCTCGAGACACACACGAGCGCATCTGCCCCATTGCCCCCGAAGCAGATGTGAGCAGCACAGAATTAAATGCGGAGTTTGTGAGAAATAAAACGCTTTACACAAGCAGCGTGCAAAAGCGCACTTTTGAGGTGGATGCACTGAAGGATCTGCCAGAGAAATATGTCAACATGCTCGTATTTATATCAGAGGGCGCCATGCAACTAGCTGAGTTGCACATTGGACAACAGGTGGTTATTAGACAAGCAGCAAAAGCTGTTGATGAAATGGAGGCGCCTCTGATTCGCATTGTTTGGCCAATTCCGGAGCAGTTTCTTACAACGGTCTTTGCCACAGATGAGGGTGAGTTGTTGCCATCTTCATCTACTTGTTAATTGCTTAACATTTCTATTTTAGATTACGAATTGAATTGGTTGCCGTTGCGTGGCCAATTGCTGCACATTTCCGCACTGGACAAAGGACAAGTTTCTGCCGCTGGCATCATCAGATTGAGGCAGCTAAATGCCACTGAATCCAGATTGGAACACGTTCAACTCATGGATGCTATTGCTGTGCTCAAGTCACAGATGATCAATCAAGTTTACTGCATGCAAAGCGTTCTACATTTAAATTTCTTTTGTAAATCTCTTGTCTTCCGCATGGAGAGCTGGCGGGGCATTGAAGAGAACTCCATGGAGGATGCGCTAGCTCGACTGAGTCTAGATAAATCCCCGCAATTTGTGCTAGTCACAAATGCCACGCGCTTAGAGCTGAATCTTGGGGAAGAGAAGCAGGAGCAATTGCCGGCGGAACAACGCACAACAAAAGCCAAAATTGGTGGTTTGGATAAGCAGCTCTCATTGGTGGAGGAGAGCATGGAGTACGCACTTGGCTTCAAGTCATTGCCAGCGGGTAATTCTCGAACTAACTCATTTTATTTTAATAATTGTTAATTCTTTTCCTCTTCCCACATGGCAGGCATCAAAATCTCACGTGGATTGCTGCTTTATGGCGCCAGTGGCTGTGGCAAATCCCTCATCTGTGAGGCAATGTGCACCGCTGCCAAGCAACACGATGGTCAGGTGCAAATAATGCGGATTAGTAGCGGTGATGTCTTCAGCAAGTTTCTTGGCGAAACGGAGCAAAAATTGAGATCGCATTTTGAGCGTGCCTATGCCCATTATCCGCATCCCACACTCCTGCTGCTGGACGATGTGCACACGCTGTGCCCCAAACAGGAAGGAGGCAGTGATCTGGTGAAGCGTGTTTCACTCGCCTTGCTCGCGCTGCTCGATCATCTGAGCAGCGGGCATCGTCTCGAAGCAAATCGCATTTTTGTGCTGGCGACCACTTCACAAATCGATGCACTGCATTCGAGCATAAGACGCGCGGGTCGCCTCGACACCGAACTGGAAGTGGGTGCACCAGCGCCAACTGCCCGTAAAGAGATACTCCGCTGCCTGCTGCAAGATCAGCTCGGGGATGCGGAACTGGAGCAAATAGCGGCTATAACACATGGCTATGTTGGCGCCGATTTGGCCAATTTGGTATATACAGCAACGCTGGCAACGCTGCGCGAGAAACAGCATCCGCTGCAGTTGCAAGATTTGCTGGCTGCGCTGACAAAAGTGAAGCCTTCGGCAATGCGCGAAGTACTCATCGAAAATCCTAATGTCCTCTGGTCGGATATTGGTGGCCAATCCGCACTACGTTTGACCCTTCAACAGGCCATCGAGTGGCCACTGCTCCATGCTGATAAATTCGAGCGTTTGGGCATTAAGCCACCACGTGGCGTACTCATGTTTGGTCCACCCGGTTGCTCCAAAACAATGATTGCCAAGGCCCTGGCCACCGAAAGCAAGCTGAACTTTTTGGCCATCAAGGGACCAGAGCTCTTCTCCATGTGGGTGGGCGAATCGGAGCGTGCTGTACGCGAAGTATTCCGCAAGGCACGCCAAGTGGCGCCTGCCATCATCTTCTTTGATGAGATCGATGCCATTGGCGGCGAGCGCTCGGAGGGTGGAGCTGGTGCCTCTGTCAAGGAACGTGTGCTTACCCAGCTACTCACCGAACTGGATGGCGTTGAGGCGTTGCATAATGTGACCATTGTCG
Source organism: Drosophila macrothrix (assembly GCA_035042055.1). NCBI lineage: Eukaryota > Metazoa > Arthropoda > Insecta > Diptera > Drosophilidae > Drosophila > Drosophila macrothrix. Next base: position 6,912,380 of record JAWNLX010000124.1, on the reverse strand, counting down.
CCGCCACCAATCGTCCGGATATGATTGATAAAGCTCTGCTGCGTCCGGGTCGCATCGATCGTGTTTGCTATGTGGGTTTGCCCGAGGCGGAGGCTCGTCGTGAAATCCTCGGCATCAAGTTGCGTGCCATGCCCCTGGCTGAGGATGTCCTTGCGGAGCGGCTTGTGGAGCGCACCGATGGCTATTCGGGTGCCGAGATTCAGGCCGTTTGCCATGAGGCAGCGATCTGTGCGCTGGAGCACAGTTTCGAGGCGGACGTCGTCCACTGGGCGCACTTTGAAACGGCTTTGGAGAGGGTGCCTCCTCGCACAAGTCCCGACCTGCTGCGACTCTATCAGGATTACCTCAAGAAGTAGCTAATAATTTGTATTATATACAAATAGTTGTTCCCATAAACGAGTTCTTTGAAATGTTATCAACTGATTTTTATAAATTTTTTTTTATTAAAATGATCGCATAACAATTTCAAATATTTATTGAGACTGAAAAAATAGTTGGTATTTAGTTTTTAATTCAGATTTTTTTCAATAATTAGCTGATCTATAAAATATTTGAAATATAGTACAAATGGTTCTGCGGTTGTAACTGTTTTTATTCAAATTGTGCCACAACATATTCACCAAATTAAATAATATTTCGTATTATTTTTTTATTCAGCTTTTTCAATCAGTGCTTTTGTGCAAAATCACTACTCCTATATTTAATTTATTAATATATTTTTATTTGCCACTTGTAACTGATTTTTTCATATCTCAAGTGGAAATCAATTTGATGTCCATCAGCTTATCGGTTCGTGATCTTCGCCTACTCCTGAAATATTTCGAAAATATGAATTTTTTGCCTATTTTCGGCGATTTATTTTTACGACAACTCTTCACTCTCTCCAATCTCAGGTGGGCGGTTGATTAACTTGATAAATCATCAGACAATGAAATAGATAAGAGCTCAGCAACAAATAGGAATATTACCAAATTGATAACATATCTCATTGTTACTTTATTTAATCATAAATCTTTCCCACATTTGTTTTATTTATTTGATGTTGCAAACATAATGAAAAAGTTGTTATACTCAATAAAAAGATATTGAAACAAGCCAATCACCAATCAGCAAATTCGACACCCAATTGAATCAGTTCAATTTTGTTGACAGATGTTTGAGCAGCTGATTACATTTAGATCTGCTGAGTGTGCAGTAAGCCATAAGTTAAAAGTATGAAATGCTTTTGGAAATGTAGTAAAAACATCACAGCAAATATATATATATATTTATATATATATATATATATATATATATATACAATGACACTTGGAATCTTTTGCCGGCATAGAATAAAAAATATTTAGGTTTAATTACTACAGCGTATGTGTATTTGTAATATTTTAATTGTGTTCTTGAATTTATTGCTTTCCGATCATAATACCCTTGAAGTCTATCTATATGCAAGTAACATCAGCAGCAATTTAGAGTATACACAATTTCCATTATGTTAATTGAGTACATAAATAAATAATTAATTAAATTTAATTTAGAGGGAGAGAAAGCAACTTTAAATTGAGGGGATTTAATACCCTTGAACTTTAGCACCAACTAAAAGTATACAAAGAGAGCTGCTTAAAATTGAGTAACATATACTCAATATAATATAAAGGTCAACTTTATCTATATAAAACTAAACAATAATTTAGCATAATTTCTATAATATATATATAAATACATACAAGTAAACTAAGCAAAAATGTAGAGTATACAAAATATACATTAGGTTAATTACTACAGGGTATGGTTATTTGTAATGTATCAATTCTGTTGTTGCAGTTATTGCCACTGTGTGCAAAATGTGCTTTTTATGAGCAAGTGAGAGGGAGAGCAAGCAACAGGTTGTTTTCAGCTGAAAGAGAGAGAGAGAGAGAGAGTTTGTCTGAATGCGATCGAACGGATGAAAAGCAGTAGTTGTGTGGCGTTCGTGGCATTAACATCTCTCTCCCGCTCTGTGTTTGTGTCGTAATCACAGAGACACATTTATTTCATTCCCGCTCTTAGCAGTCAGCTGGAGAAGATGGATACCTGGCTAAAGATATCGTTGCTGCTGTGCACATTCGGATTCTTTCGCGAGATGCGTCCCTCGGAGCCGTTTGTCACCGAATATTTGGCCGGGGATTGGCGCAATCTGACCACGGAGACCGTCTACCAGGAGGTGTATCCATTTGGCACCTACTCGGTGCTCGCACAACTCGTCCTGGTCTTTCTCTTCACTGATCTGCTGAGATATAAGCCGATAATTGTGCTTTCCTCGCTGGCGGGCATCACATTGTTTGCCATGTTGCTTTGGACACGGACTCTGCTCGAATTGCAGTTGGCGCAGATATTCTTTGGCTTCTTCACCGCCGCCGAGGTGGCCTATTACACTTATATGTATGCCAAGGTGGAGCGGGAGCGATATCAGATCGTCACAGGACATACACGTGCCGCCATCTTGGGTGGTAAATTTCTGGGCGGGATTCTGGCCCAGTTGCTCGTCTCCACGGATAGCATGAGTTTTCGGCAGTTACACTTCATCTCGCTGGCCACACAGATTATATCGTTGCCGATTGCGTTGGTGCTACCGCGTGTGCCGCGGAGTCTTTATTTCTATGCTCCGGCAAAGCCTGCACAAATACCACTTCCCGCCAGCACGGAGACGACTATGGCACCAAAGTTTTCCTTGCAAAATGCTGGGCATTTATTGTGGTTTCATCTGACCTCGTCGTATACGAATCCGATTGTTTTAACGTGGAGCATCTGGTGGACATTGGCGACTTGCGGGCAAGTCCAAGTCATTACCTACATACAGTTTTTGTGGAAGGATCTTGCGCCGGATAATGAGAGTAAATATAATGGTGGCGTTGAGGCAGTCGCCACTTTGCTTGGCGCAATTGGAGCTCTATTTGCCGGCATGCTCAACAGCAATATCAGAAGAAATTTCTATATGTTGATGAACTCCTTGTGTGTGGCTCTGCTTGGTGGTCTTCTACTGCTGGCGGCACTTTGTGAAAGCGTCTGGTTGGCCTACATCGGATATGCCATATTTTGTGCCGTGTTCTTCTTCATCATTACGGTGGCGGCTGCGATTATTGCCAAAAATCTCGTCGATGACAGTTTCGGTTTGGTCTTTGGCATCAATATGCTTGTCGCACTCGGCCTGCAAACCATACTAACCGTTGTAGTTGTCACGGGTAAGTGGATTGTACCTAAAACAAATATATTTATATATATTATAAAAGTTTGAAATTCTTCATTTAGATACGGGTTACGGTTTGCCGCCAAAGGATCAGTATATTGTCTATGGCAGCTATTTTCTTTGCTTGGCTGCCATTTTCCTTGCGTTGCGCTTGCTCGTCCCTTTATTTGCAAAGAAAAAATCGTTAGAATCGTAGTATAAATATTAAATGCAATATATTTTGTTATATTTTGCTTATTTATACAGACACATGTTAAGCAGTCAGACACTTAACATGCAGCTAAGCTGTTATTAACAGAGAGCATTCATTTTATCCACAAATATAAGAATTTAATTTTATCTTTAGAAAAACCGCTATACTCATAGCACCTATTTTTACTTTTTTTTATATCAATAATAACATATGACAAAATAAGAAAGAATAATTATGCAAAGATAAAAGTACAATGCCAGAAACTTTAAATTCTGCTAAGCTGTTATTAAGAGCGATCACTCACTTTAAAAACAAATGTAAGAAATTATTTTTAAGCTCAGTTTACAGATCGACAAAAATTTGGCGACCGAAATTTGCAATATGTTTCGTTTGCAATATGAACTTAAGCATAAAGGTTTGCTGAGAGTCGAGAATTTAATGAATTCATTTTCTCGCCTTTACGGTGATTATAAGTCAACTTTTTTCTTGAAGATTAAAATAATTTTTCATTAATAATTTACTATTTCCATTTCTATGCACGATGGCCACCGTCAAAATACATCAAAGTATTTTGACACCGTTGAACAGAATCCACACTGGTCAAACCTGAGTTTAAATTGTGGATTTCAGTTTTGCGGTAAAGTAGCAACTCTCAAATTTTCAGTTCCGTTACAATAGCAAACAACAGTAAGGAATAGTAGTGATCGAAAGCCAGCGCTGCAATAAATATCGATATATAACAGCTGCGACGTTTCCATATATAACTAATTGTCATTTGACCATGACTAAATGCTTGGCGCTCACTTGCTCGACGGCATCATCAACTGTAAGACTAGTAAAAATTGTGATACTGTTACCAATAGTGTAAATAATCGTTGAGAAATTGTGCATAATAAAAAATGGAAACTCAAAATGAGCTGCCCGAGACACCACTGCGTTCCTTTAAATTGTCACATCAAGTTTTGAGTCTAACCGAAATTAGTTTGGAACATCGCAGAATTCAGGTTGGAAAATTCACAAATTAGGAAAGAAATGCATGTTTAATAATATTTTTCAGGGCATGGTGGAGCTGTCAATAGTGCCAAATAATGACAGCTTGCGTATTATACGCCTCAATGCGAAACAATTGAATATTGAACGTGTTCTCCTCAACGATGTTTGCCAAGCGGAATTCATCTATTTTGATTCCTTTCACAATTTATGCGAGATGGAAAATCGCTCGTTGGAAATCTATGCAAAGAATCATTTAATGGCCGCCAAGATAACCGATCCCGATCTCAATAATGGTGAACTGTTCATTAAAGTGCCGCCAGCTGGTTATGCAATGATTCAAGCAGGTCTCACTTTGCGTATACGCATCGAATTCAATTTTTCTAATCCAACGAGTAGCATGCACTTCGTTTTTAAGCCACCATCAGCCTCATCCTCATCAACCTGGAAATGGGCACACATGTATACCAATTGCTATGAGAACTCATCGCGTTTGTGGTTTCCCTGCGTCGATAGCTATGCATCTCCGTGCACCTGGCAGCTGGAATTCACCGTGGACAAACATTTTACGGCGGTCTCGTGTGGGGAACTTGTCCAAGTCATCAGCTCATCCGATTTGAACAAGAAGACCTTTTACTATAAACTCCGAACGCCGGTGAGTGCACCAAATATTGCACTCGCCGTGGGTCCCTTTGAGATCTATGCAGATCCGCAGACAACGCACGAAGTGACCCATTTTTGTTTGCCGGGCATGTTGCCCTGGTTAAAGCATACGGTTCAATATCTGCATGGTGCCTTTGAGTTTTTTGAGGAGACGCTTGCGACCCGTTATCCTTTCGCCAGCTATAAGCAGGTCTTTGTCGGCGAACTGGACACGGAGATTAGCGCTTATGCTTCCATGACTATAGCCTCGGTTAATCTGTTGCACTCAAAGGAGATCATTGATCAGACTTATAGCTCACGCACCAAGATGGCTCGTGCTGTGGCAGAGCAGTTTTATGGCTGTTTCATCTGCCCACATCGCTGGTCGGACACGTGGCTGGCCAAGGGCATAGCCACTTATCTATGTGGCCTCCATTCACGGCAATGTTTTGGCAATAATCCGTATCGGGAATGGGTACAGTTAGAGCTGTCCCAAGTCGTTAAATATGAGGAACGCTATGGCGGCGTTATACTCGATTGTAGTCAGCCTGTGGCGGCAGCAGCAGTTACCAAGTTTAGCCATGATCATCATCAACATCATTTTCCCAAAGAGAGTTCGCATACGGTCTCCCCCAAATATGTGAAGGCACTGCGCCGTAAATCCCATTTGGTCATACGGATGCTGGAGCATCGCATTGGTCAACAGATGCTATTTCGGGTGTTTAACAAACAATTGGCACTGGCTACAAATGCGGCGGGCACGAAAATTGAGGCTGGTTTGTGGTCCCAGTTGCTCATCTCGACGAACAGTTTCATCAAGTCCATTTTTACGGTCACCGGCAGCGATATGTCCCTGTTTATGGATCAATGTGTGCGCACTGGGGGACATGTCAAGTTCTCTGTCATTTCCGTGTTCAATTGCAAGCGGAATACCATCGAGCTGGATATTCGTCAGGATTACATTGGGGAACGGGGCGTTAGGCAGTATAATGGTCCATTGATGGTGCAGCTGCAGGAATTGGATGGCACTTTTAAGCATACGTTGCAGATTGAGGATACGCTGACCAGGTCGGTCATCTCGTGTCATTCGAAGAGCAGGCGTAACAAGAAGAAGAAGATTCCACTGTGGACGGGAGAGGAGATCGACATGGATCTATCGGCCATGGAGTAGGTTTACTTATTAAATTGATAGAAGTGTATTCTATTCCTTTTTACTTTTTAGTGACTCACCTGTGCTGTGGATACGCATCGATCCAGAGATGATTCTGTTGCGAGATCTGATTGTTGAGCAGCCGGACTTCCAATGGCAATATCAATTGCGCCACGAGCGCGATGTCACCGCCCAATTTCAGGCAATCCAAACGCTGGAAATGTATGCGACGAGTGCAACACGATCTGCACTGGAGGACACAATTGAGAATGAGTGTTGTTTTTATCGGGTGCGCTGCGCGGCAGCCCATTGCCTCACCAAGGTGGCCAATCAAATGGTGGACTCGTGGAGCGGGCCACCACCCATGCTGGACATCTTTATCAAGATGTTTGGTTCAATACAGGCGCCGCACATTGTACGGCTCAATGATTTTTCCAACTTTCAATTGTATTACCTGCAAAAGGCGATACCCGTGGCGATGGCTGGATTGCGCACTCTCCATGGCATTTGTCCTCCGGATGTGGTGCGTTTCCTGCTCGATCTGATCAAATACAATGAAAACTCACAGAATCCCTACTCGGATTCGTATTATAGGGCGGCATTAGTCACAGCTCTGGGCGAGACCCTCTCGCCGGGTTATCAAACGCTGACCACGGACAGTAGCAGCTCCATCTCCACAGATCCCAAACTAGTGCTGTCCGCCGTAGCCCGTTTCCTGCGTGGTGAACATCATCTACCCTCCTATAAGTACATGGTTTTGGTGGCCTGCTTGAAGGTCATCAGGCGTCTACAGAAATTGGGACATCTTCCCTCGCTGCCGCACATATTTCGCAGCTATTCGCAGTGTAGAAGCTATTTGGATTTGCGTCTGTCGGCCATGGAGTGTCTGGTGGACTTGGTGCAGTTCCATGAGAGTGGCGATGATTTGGAGTATTTGATGCATCTGCTCGAAACCGATCCAGATCCGGCGGCACGTTATGGGCTCGTCCAGTTGCTCATTGATAATCCACCTTTCACAAGAGATTCTTCCAATCGGTTGGATAAAGCCGAGCTCAGTGAACGCATCTGGAGGAACATGAATAGCCTGTCCAGGAACACGAAACTCCGTTGCTACATGGTGGATCTCTATTATGAACTGTATGTCAATGAGCGTCCAAATTGTTGGTTCCCGAATATGGATCATATTATGGAGGACAGCAGTCATTCGAATAGCGAATATGAATTTGTGGAGAATGAAACCCAGATGTGGGGGAATCCCCGCACTTCCATATTTGAAGTGAGCGACAATCAATTAATGGAATCGATTGATTTCGCTGAGATTGATTCAATGGAGTGGAGTCCCAGTGATAATCAGGCCATGGATCTGCAAGACAAGGAGGAGATCACAAAGACTGGAAAGCAAGGATACAATTATGAGACCAAAGTGGATGAGAATTCTTTCCCAATTTCTGATGATTATCACAAATATGATGAGACCTATGATGTAGTCAAGAAGAAGAAGGACTGGAAAAAGCACAAGCATCAAAATGACAGTTACAATCACTATAATCACAAGCACAAGAAGGACAAGGAGAGAGAACAAAGTTATCCACCATTTTTACGTCTGTAGACAGTAGAGAGTAGAGACGCAACAGCATCAAAGTCGCAAGAGGAACAAGGACGGAGATCACAATTGCAAGACTCGAGTGGTTTACCAATTCTTACTTGTGTAATCGAAGAAGACAGCAGATTATCTTGCCAAGATTTTAAAGTCTTATCGGTAGTCTCCTTGTTCCAAATCTAAATGCATTTAGTTCTGAAAGAAAAATTAGATTAAATTATTTTAATCGTCAAAAAAAGGTCCATTCATAAAAGCTGTAGAGGGAAAAAATTAATAAATTAATTTTTGAAACTCAGCAGCCCTTTTTTATTTTTAAGGTCCATATGCGAAATTTATAGTAATTTTGAGAGCGATCCGCAAACGGTTTAATTTGATTTAAAGAAATATCGCTGCTGGCCACCAGTTTTTTGTGCTCATTTGGCACTGCTGATTAACATAATTTATCGATAAGCTCGTGTCGATCAGTTTGATTTAATATCTTTATCAGTTCAATTATCAATGGATATGCAAATTAGTTGTGCCAAACTAAAATAATGATTAAATATGAACAAAACGTAGATGAATACGAAAGCAATATATTCAGAAGCAAAATGTTAAAGCGTGCTCATCTCTACGTCAAATGTGTGCCCTATGTGCTCTTATCAGTACCGAGCGTTGCCAACTGCATACAAATACGCGCAATTGGCAACGCGCGTCTATGTGTATTTGCACAATCAAAGTGAAGCAGCAGCAACAAATAAACACAAGCAAACAGCAGGAAATTAAATTAAAAACAATGTGTTAAGCGAGCGTGTTTACTGAAAGTTTTATTAAATTTGGTGGTGGTACGATGCAGAGCGAGAGCACAACAACAGAGACAGCAACGGCAACAAACGAAGCAAAATGCAGCAGTGACAAAGAAACTAAGGACGCGTCTGCTGCTGCTGCGGCTGCTGCAGCCACACCACAGGCAACTACTGAACACCCACACACACAACCACAGGCACAGGCACAAGCACACACACAGACACACCCACACAAGCACAATATACAGCTTGGACTGAGCACAAATGTGGCCCTGTCGCGTCTGCACGACGAGATTGAGAGTGTGCTGCTGGAGCAGGAGCGGGAGCATGCGGCGGAGAGGTAAGACATATGGTGGGCGTGGGTCGTGACACGAAAGAAGGCAAATTTTTGAATTCGTCCCTAAATCGGAATGACCTTTAACATGTAATAATAAACAATATTAAGTTTTAATTGATAAATGATAATATATAAATTATGAATGATAAATTATAAATAATAAATAACAACAAAGTAGTAACTAATAAATGAAATATAATTAATAGTAAACAATAAACAACAAACAAATAAAAAGTATCAACAATTAATAAATAGTAAATATTAAATGAAAATAATACATACTAAATAATAAATATCAAATAACAAATAATAAATAACAAATAACATAAATAATAGGAAACAGTAAATAATAAATTCTCTTATTATTATTGATGCATTAGGTGCCTTTGTAAGTTGCGTGCCGCCTTCATGAATCGCTATGATAGTCCACTCGGCTGGGTTTCGATTTGCACAACGCTGTTGACCAGTGGAGCACTGCTAACCACCGGGATGTACTGGCCAGCGATCTGTTTGCTTGTCATTCTCACCCTGGATCTGTATGTCGTCATCCGAGAGAGTAATTTGCGTCGCACGGAAATCTATCGCAAGACGCGGCATGCGTTGGCTGAGATTCGATTGGCTGAACAACATCTCAGCGACAATTGGCATGCCTCGAATTATCCACATCTGAGCAATCCAATGTCGCCTTGCGTCTCCCTGCAGTGGACCTATCGCGATGGACATATTGTCAATTTACCGTGGGCCCTGTTGGTGCGCGGCGATTGCATTGTTTTGCGGCCGGGTCACATATCTCCCGGGCCTTGCCACGAACTGCAATCGAAGCGCTTCTTCAATGCCAGCGAAATTTATGGCGCCTCTGCAGCCCAGCTCGGCGATCCTCCCGTTAAGCCCATGGCTCGTGCTCCACTGCCCGATCTGGTGTGTTGTCTGGATCGCACGCCCTATTTGGATAATTTGCGTATATGCTTGAAGAATTCGCTGAAACGACCGCCAACCATTTACAATCAACAGCGCTATTTGGTGAGGCTTGTTTTGTATTTAAATTATTCCCATCTTTGACATATTTTTGCCTCCCACAGCTGGTGACAAAGTATATCCAGCAATGGGGCTTCATCAGCGCCCTAATGATCACTCTCTTTGCGGGTCTGTTGCGTCTTCATGGCTATGGTTTGGCCACCGATGAGAAGCACAATTGGCGTCATGTGTTGATTGGTTCCCCAGCAGCTGCAGTTATTCCATTGTTGCCACTCATCTTTCCACTGCTGTGGATCTCCATGAATCTGTGGGGCGTGGCACGGTTGCAGTGCTTCCTAAAGACACCGCAGGCCATACTCGAGAAGGGCATGAGTAAATCGTTTGAGGATTTGGATATCGATACACCTGGTTATAATTACGATAGTGTCTCGCTGCTGCGCTCGAATGTGCTGCGCATTTGGACGCAATTGTGGCAAGGTGACAGTGAACTGTTGCCACGGTCAGCGAATCTTGTCCAGGTGCTGGGCTCCATATCCGCCCTCTGCTGTGTGGACAAGAAGGGCATATTGTCCTGGCCAAATCCAACGGCGGAAAAGGTATTCTTCTTGCACAATTCGGATGAGGAGCCGCAGGATGATGCCAGCCAACTGTCCATGTCCACGCAAAGCGACAATGTCAACGATGTGGAGAACAAGGAACGTGGCATTGTCGCCGAAGTACTCGATCTCACACACGATCAACACTGCCCCTTTCGACTGGAATTCGATGATCACGAGTGGAAGGCACACATCAAATCTCTGAAGCCTTTGGGTACGTTCTCTCTTTTTGCTTGTGTATTTCTAGCGAAAGTAATATGCAGAAGCGAAGAACTAACTTGCAATCTTGCAATCTCAATATCTATATTGATAGCCAAGCGGTAATCAAATTGATTAGCGCGTTATCAACAAAATCGATATCGGTTAGAGCTGGCAAATCAACATTTGATCAGCCTGATATGGATGTCTAAAGCTAATGAGCTAGCCAGGAAATGCTAGACTGATGTGCCCCTCCCCGTTAAAGAAGGATATTTATGATCCTAGCTAACTGCAAGCTAAATTATCAGAGAGCAAAACAGACGCATGTCAAACAATAGATGACTGCAGGCAGCTTGTCCGCAAGCACTCCAAATCTGGTCCAAAATAAGTACAAAACACAATAGAGATCTGTGCTACGCAGTAGTCCGCATCTTAACCAACCATTGGCGGTTCTCTTGCCAATAGACTTCAAGACTCTCCTATAATGATTTATGCAGAAGCTGCAGCGAAGGGGAAGCAGATGAATCTGCTGAACATGTCTTTTGTAAGAGATTAGGCACCTGTAAGAGATTAAGTGCCACCAAGAGATTAACTCCCTTTCTAAACAATTTGTCATAGTTAGCAGAATTTTTATTTTGATCAAAATTAGTCCATTTAAGCTTAGCAGTGAAATCTTAAGTGCCGAATTCTGACACCAAATAAGATTGCAAAATTTTTGATACAGTCTCCCCCTACTAGTGTTAAGAAATTGAGAAGAATCCCAATCATTAATATCACAATTGGCCAAGTCTGACCTATGTTTTTAACTATAAATCGATCAATTGTTAATCCTTTGAATCTTTGCAGGTCTTGCGATTTTATTGAACACCTGTTCGCCGCTGACGCATGAGCATTATGCGCAGTTCTGTGGTCATGTGAGCGCCGTGGCGATGCTGGACAAAGATCTGGTGCCAGTGACAAACCGGTATGCGATGTTTGAGTCCAGTATGAAATGCCTATTGCATGGGTACGTAGTTCATTGCCATACTCATCCGATTAGCCAATATTGTTTGCATTTATAACCAAAAATATATTTATACTTTGAAACTCTGATATGTTTATCGATTATATACCAATCAATGATTTTTCAAACCGCATATATATTTTACAAAATATATATATATTGCGCACAAACAATATGTGATGTCTATAGACTGAAATTCAGTTTTGATTTTTGATTTTTGTTAATTGCAAAACAAAACAAAACAAACACCCAAAAAAAACACAACAATTGGACGACAAAAAACCCCCAAAATGTATAGAAACAAACATGCAATTGGTAAAGTTATACGACTCTTAATTAAATGTATCTATCGTTTTCCACACATATTCAAAAACTATGCAAATAATTTGTCAGCTAAATTTGAAACATAACTTTATAATTCAATTGATTATTTGATTGCAGACAAATTATATTGATATATAAACCCAAACTTATCCAATGTAAAAATTTACTAAAAGCTCATTTTTTTCATTTCTCTAAATGATCATAATATTTTTTAGTTGCAATTTGCAATTTTAGTTTTTATTAATATTAATACACGTGTGTATATATGACATTTTTTAACATAATTTTTTATGCTTCCCTCCTCCCCCGCCCTACATTTGTCCATAGTAAAGTGTATTGTTATTTTAAGTAAGAACAGCCAATTATTATGTTGCCCAGAATGCTTAAAAGTTTTATTGTCGATATCCATTTGTAAAGATTCACGAAATTCCGCTTGATTGCCTGCCGCCTGCATGCTCTCACGGGTAAACAACACCACCACTCACCCACCCACCACCACCCACATTCATCTAGCAACCCACAATTGCTGCCTTTCTAATCGGTTCTTCTTTTCTGCTATATAAACATATATGTTTGGCGATTTGTTAAATCAGACGCTGTCTGTGCGAGCTGGCCAAACAAATTGGATTCACCAATCATGCAACGGATCGCTTTGCGCTCGAGGGTCAACTGGCCAGCTACAGGCATTTGGTAAGTGTTCACGAATATGTTTGTGCTATATATTTAGCTGCATTAAAATCATCGATTTTCGTCTAGAGACTGTTTGTTAACATTTAACGTTTAGATAACAAGCTGTCGGTTATTATCGCCAATCCTCGTCTTCCAAAACAAATTGCATAAAGTTGTGTTAGAGAAAATATATATTAATTTAGTTAATCGTCAAGAAAAAAGTGCACTCACACATTTTTTGGTAAACAGCAGAAGTTAATTTGCACAGCTTTTCGTGCTCATTTGGCACTGCTGACTAACAGTATTTATCGATAATGATCAAGCTGATTTGAAATCTAAGCTAAATTAATAGATTAATGCGAAGGCAAGACTAAACAAATATTAAAGGTATATATATATACAATATATTTTGCTTCATTAACCACTCCGCCTTTTACAGCAACCGGATGTGGTGCGTCGTGATATTCGTTTTGCGAGGCAATTGCAACTGTCTACAAAGGTGAAGGTGCCCTTTCCGCACTCGCTGTCCGTGGTGATGCGTGAGAATCCTGGCGGATATTTGTCACTATTTACACAGGGCACCGCTGACATAATACTCGATTGCTGCGATGATTTCTGGGATGGCAAGGATTTGCGACCGTTGTCGCCGCAGGATCGCAAACGTGCCTTGGACTTTTATCAGCGCAGCGCTTTAACCTCGTATTGCACAGCATTCGCTTATCGCCCGCTGCGTCATGGCATCCATGGAGCACTGAGTGGACCACTGCACGGCAATGGGCAGATTGCATACTTGGAGCTGCCACCCGAGTCTAAGTTGCGTATGCAACATGTGGATAAATCCCATTGTGATTTCGAGGGCGGACATCACGTGAAGTTGAGCCACAGCATTAGCACTGATTCGCTGCTGTTCTCGGAGAACAAGGACGAGGACTGCAACGATGTGGAGGGCTGCTTTGAGATGCAGTGCCATCAGGTCTTCATTGGCATGGTCACCATGCAGTATCAGGCCCAAAACGATATTGTACATCTCGTCGAGCGGTTGGAGCGCGCATGCATTCGTTTTGTGCACTTCAGCAAGGAGAATGAGTTGCGCTCGCGTGTCTTCTCCGAGAAGATGGGCCTCGAGTCCGGCTGGAATTGTCATATTTCGCTGCTGAGCGAACCGGAGGAACGTGAAAAGTTGCCAGGTGGAGCCAGCAAGGCAAAGGAGGCGACCGAGAATGTTGTCGCCTCCAAGTCATCAAAGACTGCTGGTAAAATGCATGAGAATAATTCAACCACAACCACAACCATTGCAACCACCACAGCCACAACCACAACCACAAGCATAGCAACCACAACCAGCACCACCATCACAGATACCACTACCACTACCACCACCACGAACGTTGCTATTAATCCATCCAGTGAACAAGTCATGTTTGCATGCACTGATCTTGTAGGTGATGCCAGCGATGGTCCCAAATTGAGTTATTTACTGAGTCCGACGCCTAACAATTTGGAGTCCTCGAAAACGCTCAGTAGCTCGGCGCCCGGTGCCATCTCCAATCCTGAGGAATGCGAGCAGGCTATTGCTCCAACGGATGAGGATGAATTGGAGCAGGGTGCCGAAACTGAGGCATTAAATTTTGAAAATGAACCCAATCTCGAACGACACAACCAGCGTCATTCTCTCGACTCGGCCATGGACGAGAATTGTCGATCGTTGAGCACGTTGACGGAGAGCACGGATCAGAGTGCACCCATCAATTTCGATATGTCCAATCGTGCGAAGTTGCCGCGTGGCATTGAGAATATACGTCCGCATCTGGAGCAGGTGGACAATGTCCCATTGCAAGTGTCCCTCTTCACAGACTGCTCGGCGGAGGCAACCCGTCAAATGCTCGACATTATGCAATCCTACGGAGAGATTGTCGTCTGCTTGGGCAGCTCGGCGAGCAATGATAATGCCAACATATTTCTGCAAGCAGATTGCAGCATTGCTGTGGAACCGTTGTATCCGCAGGTCTGCCAGGATGTCGATGCCTACACGGAGGCCAATATCCAGCACAACAAGCTCCACTATCAGCAGCGAAGTAAATCCACAACGGACGAACCCGAGCCGTTTGCCAGCGAACAGTTGCTCGAGTCGGGAGGCGCTGCTCGAGCCATGCAATCGCCGGCGTACACCGTGTCACCCATCTATTTGAGTCGGCTGCTCAATTCACTGCCCTGCTCGATAGCCATTTGTCGCGACGATCCCTTGTCACTGGTGGCCATCATTGAGTTGTCACGTCGCTTCTCGCTGGGCCTCTGGAATTCCATACAGTTCTGGGCATGCTGTGCCGGTTCCATATCCATTTTGAATGTGCTCTGTGCGTGTTTGTCGTTGCCGCCGTTGCTAACACCACTGCTGGGCATATATTTGATGTGTGTGCCGGTGCCGTTGATTGCCATCTCGCTGGCCCACATCGATCTCGATCCAAAGATCATGAATCGTGCCACCAGCAAGAAGCAAACCGAATACGATTCGCGTGCCTTTGCCTTTGTCATGTGGTGCTATGGCTGCAAATTCCTTGTGCCCGTTGTTGCCGTGGTAAGTGTTTTGGGAATTGTATTTAAAATTAATATTATAATAATGATTGTTCCTTTGCAGCTCGTTGCCTACTGGATGTGCATGACGCAGTCGTTGTCCAGTCGCGTGGACAAATTCAACAGCTCTGCTGAATTGGAGCTGAACGTGGAGGATTCGGATAGTGATGCGGACTTTTATCAGTGTCTGCATATAGCGCGCAGTTGTGCTTTGTTTGCTGTACTCCTACATTTCGGTAATGAGATTCTTATTATTAAGTATATATTTTATTATTAAGTTGCTATTTGCAAACTATATCTTTAACAGTGCTCGTCTCGATATCGTTTGTGCATCGGGATCATGCGCTCTGGCAGCGCAATCCATTTAGGAATCGCATTTGGGCGACGACCTGTTTGGCGCTGCTGCTGCTCCACGGCTTCATCTGCAGCCTCCAAATGCTGTTGGATGAATCACTAGCGGAGCTATTGCCACAGCTCTGGCTGCCCATACTCGTGCTCTTCGGCAGCAGCCTGCTTAGTCTGCTGATCAGCGAGCTGGCCAAGCTACAGGAGAACAAGTATAAATATTTATTTCTATATATATCTTAATAGTATTTTTAATTGTGGTTGTTTTCCAGAGTTAATGCGCGTTATCAGCGAAGGGCGCGCCTCGATTTTGGCACCAAGCTGGGAATGAATTCGCCGTTCTAAGAATTAACTCTTTTTCACCACCGATTAACGCCGAGTACCAAATGAGAAAAAAATTACGCCAGCCAAAGTGCCAAGGCTCTGTGTACATATTTATTCTATAAATTCCCTTTACTTTTACTTATTATTATTATTATTTGTATTGCAAAGCAAAAACGACAACAGCTTCATAATTTAATTCTATGATTTTGTCTTTGTGAATATTTTACAAATCTATTATTATTATTTAACATATGCAACATATTTAACATTTTCAACTGATTGCTAGTTTGTAAAATGTTCGATTTTATTGTTCCTTGTTTCAATGACAAATCATTTATGTACTAACACTAAAAAGACTTGCAATTATTATATGAAATATATGTATTACTGGTAAATAAAAGCCAAAATGAAGACAACTAACTTCTAACTTGTAAACTACTAAAAGTTCGGAACAGAAACCAGTTATATCTCCATTCTTCTATGTATCTGAGTACTATTTACGTTTAGCCATTATTTTGAATGTTGTAAATGAGTTGTATCAATAATGCATGGCACGCTTGACTGGGTGTTAATGGACTCTGGCACGCAATACTCGGCGATCATCTTGATCATTCTTTCTGACCCACATCCATGCATTTAACGCATCACAATTAATCGCATGGCTTTAATTTTACTTTTGACAAGATAACTTTTTATTTGGTCTGATTGGAGTGGGATTTTTTTTATAAGTCGTTGGGTTCCTATCCCCATTACCATTAAGTGATGTTTTATTAAGTTGATCCGTGCGATTCGCAGACAGCGTGTCCTTCGAGTTGGATCAATTTTTGTAAGCAGTTTTAAGAAGTGAAGTGAAAGTTTTACAAGGGTTTGGGCTCTGATGACCTTGAATCCACCATGTTTTTTGAAAATGTGTAAAGATTTAGCCGACATGGAGTCATTTTTGTAAGAAGTTTTAATAGCCATACGCCATAACTCATATCCCTAAAGGCATACAGAAGCTTTGCACGCTTCTCCTATGCAGCTGCCAGTAAAATTGAAATGCCTAAAAGTATGCTTCATTTCTTTTATTTGTGGATCTGACATTTGAATTTAAATATATATTCACCCTTAAACCAGTAAAGCCAACTTATATTTTAATGGAATCTTTTTGTTTTTTTTATTACGTTTGTAATATGCAACAATGTCGTTGTTAAAATACATAACAATTATGTAGACAACTTTGTAACTATTGTAGTCATAGATACTGCTGTCAATTATGGCTTTCTAATTCATCGCGAAAATTGCAGGCACACGATTTGGCTCCAAGCAGGGCTCACATGAAGGAGGCCTAAGAGAGACATAGGTTTTTTTTAATGCCACAACATGAACGTTAAAGAACCTAACGGCAGATCCAACTGGCCAACAAATATGTGGAGTAAGAATTAATTAGCACCTGTGCAGCGACAAACAGCTAAATGAAAGTGCTGCCCATGGAACGAACCTCGCTGGCCTAAGCGTCTGTGCATGATATTTATATAGTATATACCGTGTATATGGATCACTTCTAGTAGCACCTTAAGTGGGTCATGAAAAAATGAAATCAAATACCCGCCATGCACGACATTTCGACAAAAACCAAGCCGAAGAATGCGATGAATAAAACCAATCCAGCAACTGTTTTTCACTCGATTCGAGAATTTCGCGCGGCGCATTGCAGACGCTGAGTTACGGAGCTCCAAAAAGCGGATATGACGAGTGCGGAAATAAAAAAAATAAAATAAAATAAAACAAAGAAAAGAAAATATATACATATATATATATATATATATATATATAAATATATAAACAGTGTCCTGTGGTTAATACATAAATATCTACATACACAATATATATATAATGAAAGAGGCCAGCGCAAAGTGTGCGCTGCTTTTCGGCCTAATCCTGCTGCTTGCCACGATCCTTGGCATTGACGGCTATTCACAGGTTGTGGTCAGTGGCAGCACTGATGGTTCAGACCAAGGACCGCGCATCTATAAAGCGCTCAACACGGATTTGATATTTCCTAAAATGTGAGTTGACTAACAAGTGCTAACTCAGTCAAGAATCATCGCCCTACATTTTAGTAAATCAACATTAAAATAGAAAGCTTTCTATTTTTTAGAAATAAAGTAAAAAATGTAGTAAAGCGACAATCCAAAAAAATATGACGCTTGTGTTTTTTAGTAATGTTTTTTATTATTAAAATAATAAATTAATAATAATTCTTAGAAAAAATGCCTTTTAAAAATTTAGAAACTAGTAATGAAATGAGTTTAGTTGTCCATCAATTTCGAAATTTACAAAACCAAATAAAAATTGACAAACGCTAGTTTCTGGAAAGCTACAGCCATACATTTTTGAGAAATTTACTTTCTGAATAATTGGCGCCAAAAGTATGGCGATGTATTATAATTTAGGGTGATTTTTCTTGTGGAATAAAGGGGAACCAGATATCATATAGCTCACTAATCCCCTACAGTTTCAACTCAACCGATAATGTGGTATCCACAACAACGACAACGACGACTTCGTTGCCTCCGCCAATACCCTATAATCATCAGCAGGAGCAGGAACCCTCCGTATTTGTAACGCCATCGCATCAACAGCAACAGGCGCAGGAACAGGAACAGGAGCAGGAGGAAGCTTCGAGCGAGGTGCCACCAGTTGGCTTTGCTGAAGCTACCGCCACTGG
Organism: Drosophila macrothrix; assembly: GCA_035042055.1. NCBI lineage: Eukaryota > Metazoa > Arthropoda > Insecta > Diptera > Drosophilidae > Drosophila > Drosophila macrothrix. Next base: position 6,893,748 of record JAWNLX010000124.1, on the reverse strand, counting down.
ACGAGCCGTCGACTATCGCACCAAATATCCCTTTGGCCAGCTCATAACACCACTGATGAAGACGGGACGACCACAGCAGTTCAAGCCTAAGTCGCGTCCCGGCCAGCAACGCAATCGGCCCAAGGGCAATCGCTACCAGACGCCCAAACAAGGCTATCGACGGGGTTAGTTTAAAGATGGCTTCCTTTTTGTTATACTCTATTTTAAATTCACTTCCATTCCCAGGTTCAATTGCGGATCGTTTTGCGCCTGGCCAAGCAGTCGCCTCGTCCTTATTTAAGAATCATCATGACCATAGCTTCGATGGCAGACTGGCAGCTGGCTCCGACGCGGTGCCCTCGTATGTCCCACCCAAGAATATCTACTCTTTTCCGCCACTGAACACCAACTATCCATCACCATCGGATGATGCCAAGACGGGTCAATCTTCGGATGCGGTTACAAGTTATTTGCCACCCGCATCGGGTGGTGGTTATGTTTATCCTGGTCCTGCCATTGACTCCTCGGGCTATCTGTATCCCAAGCCAGGTGATGGGGATAAGGCTACGGCTGCCAACACAATGAGTACGATGTCCGCCGTTCCACCCGATGATGATCCGGGCAATGATGATACCATTGGCGTCCTGCCTGCGAGTGCACAGGACAATTTACCACCGACTAACAGTCAGGCGGGCAAGGATGCGGGTGGTGCTGGCGGCGATGCCGGCTCTTCGGATGATGGCCCTCCCGATGGGGGCGATGATGCCAAACCTGCTGGGAATGATGGACCACTACCCGCCTTGGATAATAGTGGAGGTCAGCAGGCGAGCGATGACAATAAATACGATCCTCAAATGGAGTATGCAACACCTCCTCCAGGCTGGCTCGAAGCGCATCCGGATTCAGCAGCACCAAAGCCAGCTGATCACGATCACGATCATGTTCACGATCACGATCACGATCATGTTCACGATCACGATCATGATCACGATTATCCGGAACATCCACATCCCGCACCACACTTTGAGCACGACGATCATCATCACGATCATTATCCCGATCATTATTCGGACGCCTTTCCCACTTATCCCCACTTTCCAGAAGTCTCGTATCCCGAACTAATCTACGATGATCATCATCCACATCATTATCATCATCCACCACCACCGCCGCCACCAATAACGACGCCGCCACCACCACCTCCGCCACCACCACCACCACCACCAGAGCCACGTGTAAAGAAGTACAGTTATTTCTACATTGGTCGCAAACTCTGGTATATCCCATTATACTTTACCGTGTGGTTTAGTTTCTATATTTTGTGGCTCATCATCAAGTCGATTGGACGACATAAGGTCAACTTGCCAAATCATTATGTGTCACGGCGCAGTTTGCCCGACTATTCGCAGCAGAGTCGGGATGAGTATATAAATGAGATGACTGTCAAGGTGCTGGAACAGATAGATAACTTTAAGCTTAAGTATTTGAACTGATTAACGACACCAACAACCAACTCTAGTTACGGCTAATAAAACACAGAATTTTTAAACACGCCTTGTTGGGTTTCTATTTGAATTTGTACACTTTTGGCGCACAATAATAGTAAGTTGGCAGCGCTTCACTGCTGACATGCAATTATCGATAACAGCGCCGATTACAGCTTTGCTCAGCGCACGGTCACACTTATTAATTAATCGGCCACATTCACTTGGAATTTGTTTACATTTTATTCTTTCCGCTGTAAAATATAAATAAAAACAATTTGTAAAGATGTCGTATATGCTACCGCATTTACACAATGGCTGGCAAGTGGACCAGGCCATACTCTCCGAGGAGGATCGCGTGGTTGTAAGTAAATAAATAATTAATATTTATAAACGTATACAAAACAAACCAGATGCGGAGTCTCAAAAAATCAAAATACTTTATTTTAGGTCATTCGTTTCGGGCACGATTGGGATCCGGCGTGCATGAAAATGGATGAGGTGATGTACAGCATTGCGGAGAAGGTGAAAAACTTTGCCGTCATCTATTTGGTGGACATCACGGAGGTGCCGGATTTTAATAAAATGTACGAATTATACGATCCCTGCACCGTTATGTTCTTTTTCCGCAATAAACACATCATGATTGATTTGGGCACGGGCAACAATAATAAAATCAATTGGCCTCTGGAAGATAAACAGGAAATGATTGATATTGTGGAGACGGTCTATCGTGGCGCACGCAAAGGTCGTGGTTTAGTCGTTTCACCCAAGGATTACTCGACCAAATACAGATACTAAGTCGTAGTTTGTTTAGCAATAATAATAACCAACTATAAAATGAAAACATCTTTGTCTTGGCATCTTTTGTGTATATTTTTTTCATTTGGTTTATTTGTTTTTTCTTTCGTTTTTTGTCACATTTCTCAATAATATCGCTAACATTTACATCAATTTGGTTTTTTTGTTTTTTCTCTTTTTTTCCTTTTATATATGTATAACATTTAACTAAGTTTTTTTTAATAGCTCTTTGGCTTCATAACTTCATATTTAATAGTATATTTTTTTCAATTGCTTTTCATGCGTTTCATCATCAGTTTTACCAAATTGTGATTTTTAAATTTAACTAAAGGTACATATGGAAATTAGAAGTTTGGAAGTTTTTTGAAATACTTATAGGAAAATTGTATTAGTACAAAAGTATAAAAGAAAACGGCACAACAAAAGAGTATTCAGAGTATTTCGAATAAAATAAACCACTTTGTAAAGTATTTCTAGAGTTCTCCCCATGAATTGTTGAACCATTTTTTTCCAATACATTTTTCATTTAATTATTATTGTTCATTTAATACAACAGCTCGGTTTTTTTATTTTATTTTGGGTCTTAACTCTGTTATAAGCTTAGGTTTAACAATTGGTTCTGCTACGTTTTTTGTTCTTTTTCGACTTATACAACTTAGGTTTGCTTATTATTTTTCTTGCTTTTAAATATATATATTTATATATAGCTACATTATTAGTTAATATATATATATATATGTGTATATATATATATATATTTATTTGCTTATTTGAAACAAATTTAACGCTACTATTTTTTCTTTCTTTTTTATATTTTTTCAATGACTTGTTATTTTTTATACTTCAGCATATAACCAACAATTAAATATTTATTTGTAAGTATATGTTTTTGTTGATTTTTGTTTTTAATTTTGATATACCATTTCCTAGGCGCCTGTTGAGTTGCTCTTTTTGTTTTTTTTTTTTCTTTTTTGCATCGTATAAAATACTTATTAGTATTCAAAAATATTTAAATAGGGCTTGATTTACACTTATGCAATAGGATAGGTACAAATTAGGCTCAGGCATGTGAGAAAGTCTCTAATAGGTCTTCGTTGAATTCTCCTCTCCCCACAAACGACAAAATGCAGCTCTAGTTTTAATTTGCATTATTACATATTATATTATATATATTTTTGGTTTTGTGTGTTTTCTCTATAATTATTTCTGTATTTTGATTTCAACTTTTGTGTGGTTTTGAAAAATACAAGTTTATCATTAATAATACCTTTATTAATTTTCATTAATTTGCTATAACTTTTTCTCACTTGTGGAGCAAATGCATTTTCATAGAAAAATAGAGATGCGTAGGTGGGATGAGTTAGGAAATTGTTCATACTATTTAAACATATGCTCAAGTAACGCTATATTTACTCTTTTTTTCTTTAAATATATATATCTATATATTTTCTTTTGACAACAACTAGTTTTTATTATAGTATGTTGTTTTTTTTTTTTACTTTATTTTCAACAATTTGCATGCGAATGACCTTTTTTTAATTTGTCACAATTTCGATAGAAGAAAAGTGGTTCCAAGAATTGTTTGTTGAGAAAAGTCAAATTTCAAGTTTCTAGATGGCAAGGAAAGAAATAAAGAGTTTATAAAATTAGAAAGTAGGCAACTGCAATAGTTCGTCTAACGCTTATCCGAGGTCTTTAAGTTCTCATCTAAGTATGTATATATATATATATATATATATATATATATATATATATTTTTTTTTGTTGTAGGCTTCTGTTTCTGTCAGTGTACATCAGTTGTAAAGTATTTTTCAGTTGTGTGCAATCTATATAAAATTCTAATTTACAATACTTGAAGTATTCATTTTGTTGTTTGTTTGCTGAGCTGCTGTTTAAGACACTAGTAGAAGAATGATTGAAATAATGATTGAGGGAGACTGATATCGGCTGCTTGCTGGCTGCTGGCATTCTAAGAGTACTATATAGAATTCTATATATATATATATATATATATATATATCATATATATATATAGGTAAATGTATAAACATTTGCTCAATGTTGTGTATATAAATGTACACTTGTCGCATTTTGACATGTTCATATTTAATAGATATAGTGTGAAAAATAAATCCGAATATCACTACTTAACTTTTAGAGTTCTATTAACAATTAATAGACAACAGTCTCTAAGTACGAATACGTTGTTGTTCTAATATCTTCTTACTTTCTTACAACTCTTTTTCTATTTCTTTTTCTTAGCGGTTTTCCTTGTTTTTCTTTTGTCAAATAATTGTTTTTTAATGCTATATTTCCACTACAATATATCATTTAAATATCCTTCTTGCGAATGTAAATTTTTATTTATTGACATGTGAATGGCAAATTGAAAATACAACAGTAGGAAGACCAAAAATAACAGTGTACTTAAAAAAAAAAGCAATCAATAATTTCTTCTATTTTTCTGCTCAACTTAATCCTTTTATTGCAGTGGAAATAGCGCATTTTAACAAACACATTTTATTGTTGAAGTTACACTTGATTTTCTAGCAGTGTTTTTTCCGTTTTTTGTTTTTTTTTTTTTTGTGGACTAGCCTAAAAAGTCAGTTGTTAAGCTCTTGAATGGAACAGCCGCGGCAACAAACTGGGCTAGAATAGCGTCTCCTTCGACCACTTTCTGGCCGAGCCAGGCAGGCTGGGATCACGCGACCGGGAATCATCGCTTCTTGCATCTGGATCCGGATCCGGAACCTCCTCCTCCTCCACCACATTCGCAGCCCCAACGGCAATCGCTGCATCCTCCTCATCCTCATCTGTGGGCAGTCGGATTAGTGGCAATTCCAGGATAACAGCTGGCGTCGCTGTCATCGCTGTCATCTCGCCACTGTGCAAGCTGAGATTGTGGGCACTTTTGCTGGCGCCGCGCAAGATGAGTTCCTTGAGCGAGTTGGGCATGCAAATGGTTGGTGGCCGCGCTATCACCGAGTCCGATATGGAGGTGGAGCACGGATCGTGGCCCAGTCTACTGCTACCACTACAGCTACTACAATTGGATGGCAGTTGTGCGACGGGTATTGGAATTGGAGCTGCTGCACGACTTGGACTTGGCGTGGACAGTGCACCCACACTGATGACCGTATTGAGGCTGCTGTATTGTGTAGATTCCCCGCCAGCTGAGGGAGCCACCTCGAGCAGGCCCAGCTCCGTGTTGAGCGTGGAACAGGTGTCCTCTTCGGTTGTTGTGGTCGTCGTTGTCGTTGTTGTCGTCGTCGTTGTCGTTTGCGGATCACTGTGCTGTTGCAACAGTTGCCCGCGACGCTGTGGCGGACTGCTAATCACTGCACCGAAATGTGTCTCCAGCGGCGGAGGAGGAGGAAGAGCAGCTGTTGGCGCAGCTGTAGGAGTAGTTGGTGTATTGCGGCTGCAGCTGCCGCCAATGGTGCGATGTCGTTGCAGCAGCGGACGACGAGGTCGTGCACCCATCAAGCCAACGGCGACGGCGGCGGGCACAGCGCCCAAGCTCAAACGCTTGCCGGGCAGCTGATGGGCATCTGTTGTGGGCAACGTTGCCGGCACAATTTGCTCCTCGCTATCGCTGCTCAGCTGCTGCATATCATCATCGGTGTCCTCCGCCAGGCCAAACACCGAGTCCTCATCGAGCGAGCGCAATTCCGAGTCGGCGCATTCTAGAGAGGATATCTTAAAGGAACTTAACGAGGCGAGCGGCGCCCGTTTGCCATCCTGGAGCAGCGCCTGCTGCAGCACCTTGCCCAAGCTGACACCACTGGCGCCACTGCCATTCCGCTCCAGCCGATCCAAACTAACTGGCGTGCTGTCAACACTAATGCTGCTGGATGTGGCCGGAGCTGTGCCTGTGCCTGTGCCCGTTCCTGTTCCCGTTCCGGCTACTGTGCCCGTTCCCGTACCGGCATTTGTTGTGTAGGGATAGCTGTTGTTGTTGCTCTCCACGCTGCGCTGCAGCTCGACCAGCGTCAGCTTGCGACGCACACCCAAACGCAGCTCCTCCGACGGCGATTCGCAGAAATGAAACGCTTGCTGCGCCGGGCTGATAGGCGGTGCCGATTGCACCGGTTTAACCACATCATCAACAAAATCCGATGAGATCCGATGCGTCGTCTGATTGTACGGATAGACATCCACAGTATCGGCACTGATCGAGTGTATCTGCTGCTTGCGTCCGGCATGGGCACTCTCCGGATCATAGGAGACAATGCTGTGCTTACGCTTAAAACTGGGCGCACCCAATCCAGCCGGAGGCACTTCCCGTTTCTTCACACTCGGCGTTGGCATCGGTTCGTGTATGCTCCGCTCCGAGGGACAGGGAGATGCCTTTGGCGTCGGCTGTATCACCTGTATGTCCGGATAGTAGTAGTCCCAGTTCTCTATGCTCGATGTACGCGACGCAGTCGACAGCTTCCGTTGCAGCGTCGGCGGCAGATTGCTCATGCCCAGCGTGTAGGCAGAGGTCCGTCGCTCCAGATAGGAGCTATCAGTGCTGCAACAGGTCATCGCACTGCTCCGTCGCGAATCGTGACCCTGTCGTGGTGGGTGGATAGAGAAGATGATTAGCATGGATTGATTAACATTGCTTATAAAAAGAATAACCCTCGAAACAGATCTATTTTTATTTATATAGCCTTTCAATTGATATATAAACAACAGGCTTTCCTTAAGAACGGATAAGATTCCGGTAAGTTAATCTGTTTATTTCCCCTATTTCGCTAATTCCAGCAATCTCTCTGAAGTCTTGCTTGTTCCAGTCCGTGGTTTAGTTCACTGACAGCTCACCGACATCTCGTGAAGAGATCTGCAGCAGTTTCTACAGTTTCTCAACTGAGCCTCGGCTTGGCTGAGATTATGCAGATTGTTTTTCTGACTTTCTGTTAATATAGAATGTGCTATCTGAACAGGCTTTAATTAAACTACTATCAGCAATTCCATGATATTTCTAATAGCTGCGAAAAGGGTATCTTCTAGTCGAGATCTCTTTTTTAGCGTACTTTATCTTTTATTCATTATACTTTATAGACAAGTATTCTCACGAAGTATTTTATAGTCCATCAGCATTCAAAATCCTTTAGATACTCATCACTCTCTCTCTCTCTCTCTCTCTGTCCCTCTTATTCTCGCCCTCTCCTCTGCTCCCTTACTCTCCCTCTCTCTCTCTCTCTCTCTAGACGCTCACTCACTCACCGCCATTGGGACGGACAGAAACCCCGGTTTGCTGCGCGTGGAGTCTGTGCGCTGATGCAGTTGCTCCTCCTCCTCCTGATCCTGATCCTGATCGTGTGCGTCCCTCTGCATGTACTCCTCGTGGTCGAGCTCATCCTCCGTTTCCATAAAGTAATCATCTGTGCCAAAGCTGCCACCCATCGGATAATTGCTGAAGATCCTTGACGATTCCGAGCCGCTCTTCCGTCTGCCGGGCGCACCAGGAGCACCGCTTCCTGCGGAGAGTGCCGAATAGGAAAAGCGACGCGGTGGCTCCAGCAGATAGCTATAACCAGTCGCACCGGGCACACCAACACCAGCTGCAGTTGAGAAATACAATTTAAATACGATTTTCTAAAAAAATCGAACTGAATTTAAGAAAATCGCACTGAAAACTAGAAACTTTTTCTTGGTTTTCGAAATAATTTCTAAAAATAAAATAAAATAGATTTCTAAAAAATAGAAAGCGATTTCTCAGAAACATATTTCTTAATAATAGCGAATATTTCTTAAAAGTAGATATACAATATGTTTTCTAGCAAAAAATCCTCTGAAATTCAGAAAATAGTAATAAAAACTAATATTTTTTCTAAATTTGAGAGTGAAGAAAAGAAAAGCTGGTTTTCAGAGAGAACCAAACTGTTCCTTTAGAACAATACTTTCTGAACATTTTTCTCAAAATGCAGTCCGATTTTTTTCCGAGTGTAGATTGTTTAGAGTCTGACTTACCCACGGAGGCACAGCGATAGCCGCGATTCAGCAACGGCGGCGCACTCACATTGCCCAGGGAGAGCATGCGCTGCCGCCGATAGACGAGTGCATCATACTCATCCGGATAGATGGACATGCCGGTGGCAACGATGGCCTCCTGCAACTCCCGCTCCTCCTCCTCCTGCATGCAGACGGCGGCGACGGCTGCCATTTTGGGATCCTTGAGCACCTTGAGGGTTTCATTGCTGCTGCTGCGACTCTTCCACACGATGAGGAAGACCATCAGGCCAAAGAAGCCGCCCAGAGTGGCCGCAATCCGTACGCCCGTCATCACGTCATAGGTGGCAAAGAACTCCTGGCGGATGCGGGCGCGTTCCGCTGCATTTTCCGCCTCGGTCAGATTGCGTTCGCCCGGCGGCAACAGTGGCATGTAGGGCGTGGCCGTAACGGGGGCGGTGGTGCGGGCGTGGGCGTAAATCGCAGCTGGCGTTGTTGTCGAGGCAGTGTTGCTATTCGTGTAATTCGAATGCGCCGACGATGACGATGATGATGCGGATGCCGATGCGGATGCGGGTGCGGAAGCGGGTGCTGAGTATGATGTATCCTCGGAGGCAACATTTGCATTCGGATCGACAAAGGCAGCAAATTGAGTGTTGGAGGACGAATAAGAGGATGAGGATGAGGATGAGGATGAGGCTGAGACTGAGGAGGATGCCCGTGTAATGCGCTGCAGTTGTTGCTCTGCTCGAGCATGTTTAACAGTCGTTGTTCCAGTTGTGCTTGCTGCAGTTGCAGTTGCAGTTGCAGTTGCTGCTGTTCCTGTTCCTGTTCTACCTGTTGTTGTTGCTGTTGACGGCGTTGCTGCAGACGACGACGCACGTCGTGAAAGTTTGGCCATCTCTATTGCAACATTGTCTGCAAAAGAATAAATAATAAAATATTAATTAAATATAGACAATTATCTAAAATCTATTTACACAATTATTTCCATGCATAAATCAATCGTATATTGCTATTAAATATTCTGAATTGTACTTTACTATCTCTCTCTATTTTTCATTTATAATAACAATAAATAAAGAAATAAATAAATAATCAATTTACCCAAAACTTTTGCCATTTACGAAGTAAATAATACAAAATGTAAGTAGCTTGTTCAAATTAACAAGACTGTAATTTATTTTATAATGAATCTGCTAAAAAATGTATAAAAATTTCTTGAGCGCCTTTTGTGGCCACTTAAATTCCAACAAAAGAAACCCCTCGCAGCTGGAAAATTAGCCAACACCTTGGCGCACATAGATAAGAAAATGAAAAGCGACAGTGAAAATTTCGTCTGCAGCCATCTGCTGCCCCCGCCACCCCTCCATCCATCCGTCCCTGCCACTCTTCGCTGCGAGCAATTAAAAATCCATAAGCTTATCCACATTTTGTTGGGCGCATTCCTTAAAAAGCTTTCACAGAAGTTTTTAATTGTTTTCTTCATTTTTTTTGTAGCGTTTTTCATTACGCATTTCTTCACAGACAGCAATTTTTAAGATTCCCTTTGGGGAAATAACTTGGCACATTTTTCAACGCGTTTTCCGCTTTGAAATGAGTAAATTAAAGTTACATATGTGTGTAGGTATATATATATATATATATATATATATATAGATATGTATTTGTGTAGGTGGCTGGCTCCATTACATCCTTGGATTTTCAACAAGTTGCACGCTCAATAATTCAGAAGGACGAATCGCTTGTTGCCTGTTGCCTGCCTCTCTGCCTGTCCCGCTGCTTGCCCCTCTGCCTGCTGGTTGTTTGTTGTTTTATCCTCCTCGCGCCGCCCGTTGGCTCATTGTCATTGGCAGCCAGTTGTTGAGCTGAATATCGCTGCCCCAATCACCACGCCCCCCTTTGTTTTTCCCTTGTTTTGCCGGGCATAATTGTTCGCTTTTGTATTGACAGTCGCGCAGTTGCGGAGCTCTGCTCGGCTGAATTTGCTATCCGAGCTCTCGTTTCTTATACCCTTGCAGCGCGTATTATAATTTACTTATGCAATTTGTAATGCATTGAAGCAGATATATCCGACATTGAATGGATATATTATGTTGATCTCGATGAAATTTGAAATACACTAAATATATCTCATAGTTGCTATTACAACAAATATGCAAAGAAGAGTTCTTGAAAAGAGAAGCTTTTGAAGCTTCTCACACAAAATCAACGATTTTCGACTATATACACTCAAAAAAAAGTATATTTCATGACTAGTTTCTGAATTTAATAAAGCATTTCTGCTACAAAATGATGGTTTGCACTTCTACTTCTTCAAATTGCATTTCTTAATAATACAAATTATTTCTAAAAAATAGAAAAGAAACACCATATTTTTGGGATTGTAGATTTAGGGCAAGACTTTCGAATATCTACAAATTCTTTTCCTATATTAAGAAATTATTCTAAAAATCCAAAAAAAAAAAAACATTCTAGTTTTGAGAGAGATTTTCTGAATTTTAGAACAATTCTGTGAGAGTGTGTCACATAGCTTTTATATGTACAATCTATGGGGTTTTCTAAAAATTATATTGAAATGTTAAATGTGGACAGATATTTGTTCACTTTAAAAGGGAATTTAAACTTCGACCAGCAGTATTATGTTTTCCTTCGCAGTAAATTTTCTCAGTTTGGTTTTGTGTAGTTATTCCATTTGCGTGTGTGTGTGCGCACGTGTGTGTGTGTGTGTGTGTGTGTGTGTACCGCACATCTCTGGTATTCTTTATTCCCGTCCTGTCCAAGGACGCGCTGCTGGCCATCAGTCGTTGCTTTCCAAATGATTATTGTAAAAGTTTTTGGTCTAATGTTCTCGTATTCATTTCTTTTTTCACTTTTTCATGCTCTGCTTTCGCAGCTTGTTTCCATTTTCCGATTGCCTGGACAGACAAAAATGAAAATGGAAAAAGAGGGAAAAAAGGCAAACTTTTAATGGCCATTATGCATTGGCCATAATTCGTATTCCTTTTCCCTGTGCAGAGCATAATGAGCCGCAAACGTTGAGCAAAATTGCACTCTAAGCACTTTCAAGTGATTTTTAATGACTTTTCAGCTTTTTCGTTTCTTTTTTTCGTCTTTCCAGTTGCTGTTGGACTTTTTCCTAGCTGTTTTCTTAGCCCAAATGGGCAAATTTGTACGCAAATAAATTGCCAATAAAATTAAATAAATTGCTTGCAAATCTGCTGGTAATGATAAGAAAGATTTATAATAGCTCAAACAGTTGTATAAAGAAATTCATAGAACTTAATTGCAAAAGGGTTTAAGAAATGAAAACTTTTCTTGTTGAGAGCTGAAATTGAATAATTTAGAACATATATGAGTGTAAATTATAGAAATTTGTAGCTCCAAGATTAATTATATCTTTGCTATTATTATCGATTTCAGTTAAGGCCACTTTCATTTCAAATAAAAGCAGAGAAATCTCTCAACACACAACCACTGCTTTATTTAAATTTCCTCATTTCTTATAATATATTTCAATATATCTATTGCTCTTGCTGCTACGGAGTAGTAAATGCAAACTCTGCTTAATATTGTCAATTACTCAAAGTCGGGCAAAAACTCACATCTCAACAAGCAACAATTAACTTGCAACCCTTTTTTTTGGGAATTCAGTTTACTGCTTTTAAAAAGTAGCAGCTTCCACTGGGCATTGCTCGAACGAATGAAATATACAATGTAAAGATATGTACACTATGTATATACATGCGTAAAAAAAAACAAAAAAAAAAATATATATATACATATATCCCGCCACCCAGAAAAGTGTTGAAGTTACTTGTTTGAACGAATTGATGGATTACAAAGCTCTTGGGGATTTGCGCCAGTTACACAAAACTGATAATTGTGTTGTGTTGGGCAAACGAAAGAGAAAGATAGAACGAGAGAGAGAGAGAGAGAGAGAGAGAGGTTGAAACAGAGCTGGACAATAGATAGAATAACATTAACATTAACGATGTCGGCGCATTGAAAGTGTATATCAAACAACATATCGATGTCAAGGCAAACTTGCTGAGCGGAAAGTGGTCAGGTAGGCTAAATACGGAGCAACATGTTGTTGTTGCAGCATGATGAATGATTGCGGTTAGACAGCGGGGCAGTGGCAGTGGCAGAAACAGAGCCAAAGGCCGAGCCAAGAGGCGCAAAACACACTCCGCTGACAGGCGGCCTCAACTTGACTTGGCACACGCTGCGTATGCGTAATATTTGTGTGTATGCGTAATACTTGTGGCTGTGTGTGTGTTTGTGTGCCGAAGGACTATGGCGGCATAATAATTCATCAATGTTAGCGTCATGTTTCTGCTGTCTGTGTTTGTATTTTGTGTGTTTTCGACTGCCATTTTTTCCACTGTGTGCAGTTTTTGCCTTTTGGCGCAACCGAAATGAAATTGACGGCAAATCAATTGAACATAGTTGTAACTGTATATATATAGGCATATCGATATATATGTGCCTTATATCCTTATGTGTATATCATGAACAATGTGTTTGTTCGCTGTACGCTGCATATTTGCCACGTTCGGTTTCAGTTTGTGGCCCCCAAAACAACAAAGAATTCATTCGTGTGTATTGAGGCATTATACAAAGAAGTCGACATATGTAAGTCCTACACACACTCGAGTACATTTCAATAGCATCATATAGAAGAAAGAATGTAGAAAAAATAACTAGTGATTTACCTAATCACGGGAACTGTAACACTAAATATAAAGTCAGAATTTAGGCATATTTCCTCAAATTTATACGTTTATCATGCTTATCGTTTCTGTACACATTATATGATAATAATGAACATAAAAAAGAACTAATAACTTCTTCATTTAAAATAATAATTACACATATATAAAAGCTATGAAATTATTATTAAAGCAATTATTATTACTATACTCAAATGTTATTGCCCTGAGTCCCCAATCTTCATAAATATATCCTTTCACACACTGAAACATAGAACACACTTTAATTACTCTCAGATGTAAGTTGCTTAATGTCGGCCTATGCCTGGCTGTTTCTAATTAAATGCCCCGCACTGTAATCAAGTGGCATAACCAATGGCTACACTTAGTTGCCCTATAAGCGGCTTTCAAAAGCATTAAGCAAATGAAAATGAAAACTCAAATGGAAATGGATATGGAAATGGAAATGAAGAATATTGTTGGCTGTTGGCGCATAATCGCTTATACTATATTTAATTAATTAAAATATCTGCTAAGCTGACGAAATTATTAGAATTACAAATTTGGCAAAGGGAACCCGCAAAATGGTCGCTTTTCCAGAAGAAGCCAACTTCAGCACTTCCGATGCCAGCAGCATCGACAACTGTCTGGCTTATTAGCGTGTTTTTTCCATCTTTTTGTTTTCTGCTTTTGTCTATGCCCTGTTTTGGGTATATTTTTCACTGTCGCATTATGTGCCACGCCCCCCCTCGCACCATCCTACTGTCTGCGCCATTTAACAAACATTCCGTTAATCTGCTACACTTGGCAGCCACACGGCCATGAGGCGCATATCTATCTAGCCGTGTGCTTGCTCCTCTAGCGCATACACTGCGAAAACAAAAATCAACCTGAAATTTAGAAAATTGCTTTACAATTGAAATCGCCACAAAATAAAATCAACTCAAGTCTTAGAAGGATTTTCTTGTTCTTAGAAATAATTTGTATTTATTAAAAACATTTTTCTTCAAACTTGAAAAGCTTTCCTAAATTGACAATGCCAAGGCAAAAATAAATGGAGTATTTTTATATCTTTTTTTATAGCATTCATCTATATACACATATATCTTTATATAAATGAGACATATATTACACCATAAAAAAAACTTAGATTCTTAGCTACCAGTGGTTGAAAAAAAAATTTCCCTAAATCGGTTTGACTTAAGTTGCGAGACTTGAGGATGATCTAAGCTTTTGGACCGGAATTGGAATATGACTATTGAAATTCTGAATTCGGAAACGGATTATAAAAATCCAAATACCAATATGTAACTGAATCCGGCAAAACAATTAGGAATTATTCCCTACTTTTTTCCGATTTTTCACCCATTACGTACCAGAATTTATATTGGAACTAATTTTGATTCGGTTTTACAATCTGCTCTTATCTATTGCTTATGCTCTTCTTTCAGTACCTTTTACACTCACTCACACACAGGCAACACACACACACACACACACACACGTACACACACTTGCTTTTAGCACTATTCAACTTTGTTGTTGCCTGCTTGATTTTGGTAATATTTCTACAAAAAGAAAAGATTCCCTTGAGCGTTTCAATAGCTTTTAATTTTCGTTTATTCATTGTATTCATGATGGGCTACAAAAAACGTGTATTTGTACCCAATTTGTTGCAGTGCACGTCCTTGCGAGTGTTCATCCTTGCCAAACGCTCGGCTCGTTGTAACTGCTTATTGTTGTGCTTTTATTGTTATGGCCATGTTTTTGTGTTGTTTCATTTGGCGGCATTGTTAGGCGATGCCCCCTCATCTGTATGTATGTGTGTGTGTGTGTGTGTGTGTGTGTGTGTGTCTGTGTGTGTGTGTGAGTGTATGTGTATTTATTTGTTGTTGTCTTTAATACTAAGCGTTTTACGTTTTCATGAGTGTTAGACAGGAGAAGAGGCTGCCTTTCTTTCGTGCATCATTTATTTCATTATTTGGAAAATGTTCCCCATTCAAAATAAACTGAAATATCTTTTTTAAATTGCATTTGCTTCATTGTTGTTTTTTGCTATTCGCTGAAGCGAAAATTATGCGCTTAAAGTCAAGATTGGATTCGATTTTCGACTCCCATAAATGTGTCACGTTCTGTCTGAGTTTTTCTGTTTTGGGGTCTACTTACAATATTTGCTCAAATAATCAAGACTAGGACGTGCTCAGCTTTACAAATGCCTCCACAAGGGATATTTAATGAGTCCAGTTGCTCCATAAACTGCTGCTTAAACTCTAAATGCCTTTTGGCTTTTTTTTTTATTTGCACTCCTCTGCTTTGTTTTTCTTATGCATTTTCAATCCTGCATTTTCCACACATATTTCATAATTCCCTGTCAACTGATGTGTGTGTGTGTGTGTGTGTATGCGTGTGTCCTTGTGTCTTTGTGTGTGTGTGTGTGTGTAAATATGTCGTTTATTTGTGAATTTATTGCTTAATCACTTGGAAGGCCGCAGATACCATTTACGCACATATCGTTGTCGTCTGCGAGTCAATAAATCATGTATAAAATATATGTTTATAAATAGATAGATACACGAAGCAAGTTGGAATGCACTCTAAATGAGAAAACCCGATTAGACGATACCCTAAACATAGCTGCTAAATAAAGAGCTTAGTATTTTATTCAATATGAGAATACGTTTTGTCTAACAAAATCTGAACAGTTGATCAATAATATATATATATATATTTATTACTATTTGTAGAACACATGCTCTTCCTCAATTTAAATATACCCATTATCAATGTCTTCAGGATATATACAAAAACAAGCAAATATTTCTTTGCGCAATGAGTTCAATTTGTACGCAAAGTCAAACAACTTTAGCAAAAATAATGGATGAATTATCCTGCATTATTTAATCGGATTAAGTGGCAGTTTTGCTTTTTGTATTAGTTACACGTGGCTGACCTTAATAACTGGATTTTCATTTGCATACCAAATTTAAGCAATATTTTCCAACAGTTTTCTGTTGTGGCTTAAAATTTATTACATTGAAATAAAAGCTCTTAAATCAATGCAAATCTTTTGTCTTTGTTTGCGCAAATTGCTTTTCAAAATATTTGGCATTAAGGCTCTCTTTTTTTATGGTGTTTGCTTTTGGCTAACAGGCAAAGTAAGTCTAATTGTATTTCTGGCATAGCCATCAGGCATTATTTTTTTAGGCACAATTCACAATTTTAAAGCAGATTCAAGATTACAGAGAAGAGAGTACTGAATTTAGTATCCTAATGTACGTAGTTAATTTGGAATACAAAGCCAAACAGCCATAAAATAAGCCTAATGGTCAATAAATTCAGCTGGTGAATATATATTAACTTTTAAGGACATCAAGAAAAGCCTACTAAGCTCTTTATATATATACATGGATAGGGCCAATAAACCGACCGAAACTGTCAAAGCATGTGAGAGAAAAGAAATCAAATTACGAACTAATTTAAAACAATTTTTATGCGCTGCTTGGCAGACAGACAAATTGGGCTACCCGGCGGCTGGACACCAACCAAAAAAACGAAGAAAAAAATGTGTTCCCCGAATTGGAATTGCTAGGAATTGGCTTGAATGGGGGACAATAATGTCAGTCAAGGCATGTCGCCGGGATCCACTGGCCTGTCCATTCATCCTGCTAGACAAAGGCGTCTAGACAAATTTATAACGACTTTGTTAGCCTTGTTGCTGTTGCTGTTGTCGTTCTGGCTGCCAGCCAGCATACCAAGCATTCCCGTTTTATTTATTTTATTTCTTTATTTTTTGGTCAGTTCACATTTTTGACACGAAACTGACAAATGTGCGCAATTTAATGTGTGTGTTGAGGGTTAATTAAATGGGATGCGAGCGACAGTTAATTTACGCACTAAAAACGAATGTGCTGCCACAAGCCACATGGCGTATACGTAATTTACTTGCAGCAATAACAAAACAATATACATATATATATATAATGCTTGACTTTTGTTTATATATATATATGCTTAACGGTGGCGTAAAAGTGCCAAGCAAAGATCGACATCGACAGTATTGTACAATAAAAGCGTCACAAAGTATGCAATGCTTCTGTTGTTGTTGTTGTTGTTTTTGTTGCAAGACAGCCAAGCAGGAAATAAACGTCGCTTGAGTTAACAATTACTGACACCATTAAAGTTTTGTGCTGCTGCTGCTGCTGTTGCTGTTGCTGCCACGCCCACAGGCAACACTCGCAGCTGCCACGCCCACACTTAACGCCCAACCTTCCCGTAACACTCCGGCACAATCCAACGCCTTTTGTCTAAAGGCTGTCATTATAGTTTTTTTTTGCTGCTGTCGTTTTCATTGTTGCTGTTATTGTTGTTGTTGTTGCTACAACTGCTGCTGACATCTCGCCTTTGTCTTGCTGTGTGTGTGGCAAGCAGAGTGTGGCTGACATGTGCCTGGCACAGATTGCACATTGTCCGCCTGCTTGCCACACATATTTTATGTACTTTTTTGTTTACCCACTAAACAACTCAAGGCGATGGCAACCGGTTTCTTCAACTGATTGCAGCTGACAGAATGCAACAAAAAATAAGTTTCTTTACCTCTCCTAACTCTTTCTTTCTTTCTCTATTTTTTTTTTTAAATTTTCCAACATAAAAACAATTCATTTAAATTCCGTTTTAACTTATATTTAACATGGGTTCAGATATATTTAATTATGATATTTTTATTTCGGAAAGTTTCTAAAATCCATATTTTATGCTCTTTATAGTTAGATACGTTTTGTGGAAAATCACTTAAAAACATATAAAAGAGAAATGTTGGGTTGCAGAGTGAAAAGGCCCCACAGAACTCACTTGAGTCCTATTTGAATCCTTGCTATAAAATATAATGTGTTTTACGTGTATAGCTATCATTTTAGAGTATATTATGGAATTGGGCATTTACCTGTCTAATACGCATTTCCTACAATTAGTTGAGTTAAGGCTGGTCAGGTTTTTATGTCCAGAGCACATTTCATGTAAATGACTCGTTTAAGAAACTTTGTTGGTCCAAATTGACCAAAATTTGCTGTCGGATTTTTTTTTGCCTTGATTCAATAGCCAAAGGCCAGAAACCAGAGCACTTAACAACAAACTGGGTCCATTCTAACAGACAGAGAGGGAGAGAGAGAGAAAGAGAGAGAGAGAAAGAGAGAGAGAGAGATAGAGAGGGAGGGAGAGAGAGGGAGTCGTATCTTAAACTCTCAGCTGGCCAAGTAATTTAAAAGTCCATTCGCCTCAGCACACCGAGCAACAGCCCAAATGTGTATTTATCATAATGCCAACGGCTGGGCGAGGCAGGAGAGAGGAGCGAGGTGGAGCAGGGGGTCTAAGAGGAAACATATTGCATGCTGCAGCTAGGAGCTTTAAGGAGCTGGGAGCTGGTAGCTGGTAGCTAGGAGCTGGCTGGGCAGCATCTGTGCTGCCATTAACCTATTAAAAAGGCAACCGGAGGCACGTAGACGTAGCCGGGACCGGGTAATCGGGTATTGCAGCAGCCGCAAACGCAGCACGTTGCCACTTCCGTTGAGCAGATCGACGGCAGCAGCAGGACCAAGGAGAACGCAGAAGCACAGCGGAAGGGGAAGAGTGTGGGGATGGAGGTGTAATGCGAACAGTCAGCACACAAGAAAAAACATATAGTTAAAGTTAAATTAGTTGAAATTTGCTGCACGATTTGGCATAGATTTTTCCAAGAAGTATAAAAAGCTTAAAATATACAACAAAAAAAAACCCTTTTGATTCAAGCATGAATATTTTATTTTTGGCATAAATATTCTCCAATATTTTCTCTGTTTCACAAAACACTTAAGTTAAACCCGAAATATAATAAAAAGTAGTATGAAATTCAGATTCTTGCTTTGAAATCTTAAAAGCATATATGCATTTTTAATAATTTAAACTTGAATATTGAATTTTATTTACCATTTACTTCCAGTTTAAATCATGCCAATTTGCGTCTCTTTAATTGAGAGTTTCGCGTCTTGTGACCTATTTGAACTATGAAATACTTTGCGCTTATCAAACATTTAAATGTATTTATTTAAATAAGCATTACTTATGCTGTTTTTCGCGCAGTGTACTTGTATCTGCCAGTGCTGGGCAGTTGAGCAGTTCAGTACACGTAGCTAACAGTTAGCCCATTGCGCCATTGCCATTAAATCAGAGTTAACAACTGCTGCTGGTTTCCTGCCTGCCAGCCTGTCTCACAGTGTTCCCTCTTGCCCCCCGGCCACCTCTGCAAACCACACTGTTTGTCTTGCTTGGGCAGCTGCTGTTGCAGCAAGATTAAAATTGCAGCAACAGCTTTCAGTTTGGCTCAGCTTCCGCCGCTTGCAACGCGCGACTCGTGACTCGCCAAAAACAATTATTTGCATAAATACGTGCGGTGAGTGAGCATACTTAATATTTATTCTAAAGCCAACTGCAGAGACTACAGCTCACACACAACAAACACACACACAGCAAACACACACAGACACAACACACACACAGAGAAAGCACTTTGTGGTAAAAACAAACAACGCTCGGCGGAATAATTTGAAACTGCAAAATGTCAGCAGGCGCGCCATCTAGCGACCGTTACTATAACCACTTTGCAATAACGAAAGGTCGTCAACTTGCACAGTGGTTCAAATATCGTTAAATGTAGCAGTAACACTAAAACTAACAGTCACGGCCAAAGTAGTGGTAACAGTACAATGAGCAATAAAAGTTGCCATAACTGCAATTAAGATTATTAACTGAAATTAGAGTACAAATCGCAAACAAAATGGCTGCTGGATGAAAAATCGGTTATTGTAGATAAGTAAATAATACTTTGTAGGGATTATAATTGATCACCTGCTGTAGATAATATTTGAACACTATTATTAGCTTTATAAGTCTAGTATTTTAAGCGATAAAATCAGTTTGAAGTTGTACTTCAACATGCAGCGTTAGAAATAGTTTGAGATCTATAGAAAAATCCACAATTAAAATAATTAAGCTAGTGTTTTACTTGATTTATGAATATAAAAATACTATTGAGGTTAGGCTCACAGAAGTTAAATAAAAAGAAATACACTGGAACTATATTTAATAATAAATATTTGCCATGCCTTCAACATTTATTTATATCTAAAAATTAATAAAGGTTCTCTGCTCTTTTGTTGTATGGAGATAAACCTGTGTGTTTCTGTGTGTGTATTAGAAATAGCAGCAATGAATCACTGTGCGTTGTCTGTTTCTGCCACCTGTTGTTGTTGTTGCTGTTGTTGTTGTTGCTGCTGTCAGTGGCTGCACTTGTTCCATGCTATTTCCGTAACCCACCCTCCCCCTTAACTTCCCATTTACCCCCAGTCGCCACCCCATTTGCGCAGCTGGCGTCGACTTTTCTTTCATTTCGTTTCGCAATCTGATTTTATTTCGCTTTGCCAGTTGCTTTGTATTCCTATTCGTATTTGTATTCGTATTCGTATTCGTATTCGTGTTTGTTTCGCTTTTACCGTTTTAATGGTACAATCTTGTTTTACACTTTGTAATTAAATACCTTAAGTGATTTTCACTTTGACTTTCTGCCAGTTAATTGACATCGCATTAAGTTTTATCCTCTCCACAGTTTTCTTTCTTTCTTTTTTTCTTAAGTTTTTCTTAAGTTTTTCAATAAGTTTTCTCGGTTTTCCCTTACCTAATTCTGGCAAAACTAAGCTGATTGCTTATCAATTCAATTCAAGGTCTTCTAGATTGATTAAGAATACTGTTAGATTTATGCGAAATAAAAAATAAAAACAAATAACTAAAAAATAAATATTATTGACAGACTTCAAAGTTGAATAAACTAAACCAATTCTTAAAATGAATAACATTTTAATTTTGACTTTGTCTTCAAATAGATTCGACTTTCAAGAACTCAACTTTGTGAAATTAAAGTAAAAAAAAACCTTGAATTCAGCTTAATTCAATGATTTTCCCATTAAACTTGTTTTTTCTGATGTTTACTGACTCGCGTGCCTAAAAATAATGAAACAAAATAATTCGCATTTCTGTGTTCTGTTTATTTTCACAGTCTGCTCTGCTCTGGCTTCTTTTTTGCTGTGTTTTGTTTATCTGTTAGAATAATTGTTGTAGTTGCTGGTTTGTTGTTTGCTGTTGATTGTTTATTGTTGTCGGCCAGTCTAAATTTAGTAGTGTACACGTAGTCGAGAAGGACAGACGCGTGTTAGATGTATGTGTAGGATAATAATATTAGATTAGATAAAACTCGGGCGTCACCGAGAAACTTTTACAAATAATGTGACAATTTTATGGAGTGACGTCTATCATAATCAATCTATGATTGATTTCACATACTCGAGTTGTATTTGAGAGCAATGACATGGCTGTTTATTGAATAATCGATAACTTGCTGGAAATACTCTTGAAAGTAAAAATCGATAAATTAGCAAGAAACTTGAGACGGCAGCAGAAGTGAATCTAACTACAATTGATAGTCAAAAGTGATGAGGATAATAATATATATCGATAATTTAGCAGTCATTGTTACACTTACAGAGAGCTAGTCGAGCTAGTTGACGTAAAATAGGCAAATAATTGTTAATCGCATCCAACGAATAAAGTTGCTAACACGAAACTGGCATTTATAGCCGTTATCTGATTGGTTTGAGCTGCCAACTTAGCAAAACACGCTCCAATAACCTAATATGTAATTGAATCCAGGCGTAAATACCCCAGGGAGCCAGACACACACACAAGCACATTAATAAGACACCCTACTTACACACATACACACACACACACACACTGTAATAAATACTCAACAGTTGCACATTTGAAATTCGAGCAGGAAATAGTTTGGTGAAACTCAAATAAAAATGTGAGAGGCGAATCGAGAGGAAAAATAGTTGTTATATATTCCTTTTTTTTCTATTTAGCCACAAATAACTTTTCTCACCCAGCTTGGGATGCATGTGTGTGTTACTTGTGCCTGCCAGAAGGTCTTTACTTTTAGTTAGTTATGTATCAGTGTGTGTGTCGATATGTGTGTGTACTTAATAATACTTAAACACAAATTCAAATAGAAGCACACAGCTTGCGTTCATTGAATGCAAGTGAAAACAAAAGTTTCGCTCTGTTATCAATAATATTAAATCAATTAGATCTGCGTATGGTAAACAAGAACTTGAAGTCTCCAGCTTTTATAGATAGACGGAGATGGCTAAATTGACTAGGCCTTCGATGTTGATGAAGAAAATATAAGAAATATATAAAAATACTTTATGCGACTGTAAATATCTTCTCCTGCCTGCTACGTACTTTTGCACAACTTCACGTTACTCTTTGTAACCATAGTCAATGGTTTCTGGGTATAAAAAACCCACAAAGCTCATATCTCAAAGTTAAGGGTACTCTTTTAGACTCTTTGCTTTTTCTCAATGGCATTCGAGTGAAAAACTTCTACCGCCTTTGGGCAAACTGTATTTAAGTAGTTCTCTCTTTGCAGCGTTTTGTTGTCTTAAGTTGCCACTTCTCTTACTCAGTGCATCTCTCTCACATAAGTTGCACTTAATTCGCTTAAGACAAACACAAGTTGCTTCGGAAACAGACACAGATTCAGACACAGACAGCAAAGCAAACACTAACAAAAAAAAAATGTATATGCCAAACAAAAAACAGGAAAAAACTATATAAAAAACTTATAAGCCTTATTTTCGGTGTGGCAAGTTTTCGTTTATATTTGCATATTAAAAGAAGCAGAAGTTAAGACAATCTTTAAACAGATAAAATTCGTAATTGGCTCGATGACAAAGAGATTTGCGAGGCTAGCATATTTTTTGATAATAAAGTCTTCTTACAAAGGAAAAACAGAAACTTTTTCATTGTCTATCAAAAAAAGTTTAATTAATTTTTTTTTGCGAGCAGCAGCAACAAAAGGTTTCCAGTTGTGCATTTAAAAATTATTTAAGATCATTGGATTTTGGGAAAATTAAATTAGAGCGCTCTCATTGCGACAGTTAAACTAGGAGATAAATTTGAACCCAGTTATTAAAGATATGTTGGGCTTGCTGATAGTAAATTGTTTAATATGAGAATTGGTATTATTTCTTATGCCATCTTAATGAAATTTGTACAGTTGATCAACAATGTGTCAGGTTATAACATATATATAAATTGGAGGACTATATCTTTACTATTGTAGCTTTCACTGCTATCGGAAATCGATTTGTATCGATATTAGAGAAACGAGCGATGTTATCGATAAAATTAAATAAACTTGATCTGCGTATCGTATCCAAATTTAAAGTTTCTGGCTCTTATCGGCTCTCAGATCCGACAAACAGACGGACATGTCTGCTCTATGCTTCCATCAGCTTGTTGCATATTATTGCACAGCTTCATTATGCCTTGTTTCCACTTTTTTTTAGGTTCAAGGTAAAAGAATCTCTTCTTTTAATATTAACTAGTTTTCATCGTTATTTATTTATATTATGTATACGTTATTTGAATAAGCTTGTGCGACTTTTATGACTTTTGGCGACATCACACAACTAATTAGCTACAAATATTCGCCAAGAAGTTTTTCGCAAGTTGCTGATATGTAAGCATATGTAAGACAGAAAAAAAAACATTTATATATATGTATTGTATATGTGTGTGTGTTGTGTGAGCATGTGTGTATGTGTGGCATGAGTTTCCTTTTTAATTAAGTTTGCAACATCGACAGCAAGTGACAACAACGACGCCAGTTTGCACAAAACTTAT
Source organism: Drosophila macrothrix (assembly GCA_035042055.1). NCBI lineage: Eukaryota > Metazoa > Arthropoda > Insecta > Diptera > Drosophilidae > Drosophila > Drosophila macrothrix. Next base: position 6,870,056 of record JAWNLX010000124.1, on the reverse strand, counting down.
TTAATTAAATTTCGCCATTGAAGCAGATAATTAGATTTTTTAAGCGCTACTGACAAAATTGTTTTCTTTTTTATTGTTTTTGTTGTTTTTATTGTTGTTAGCAGCTGATCCAATTGTCGTAGAGCATAACTTCGTGTTGATTTTGCCATAAATTAGTAATAGTGGCATTATTATTATTATGTTTGCTTTTAGTTGCTAGGCCTACATATAAACAGAAAATCAATAGTTGCAGCAAATTAATATGATTAATTGGCTGGCAGGCAACACACCAACAGCAACAGCTATAAAAAATTGGCTGCCAACAAAAAAAAGAAAAACCCAAAAAAACCCAAATTCAATGGCAAAAGTTGACCCACCAAAAATACAATCACAACGCCTACAATGTTTCCAACATTGAGGCATTTGTGGGGGAAGGGGCAAGGGAAGGGGCAGGGAAAGGGGCAGAGTTAGGGTAGGGTGGGGAGCGGTGGCAGGCACGAATACGTATCGTGTTTGAGGTTACGGCACAGCACACAATTCTGATTCTGATTCGGATTCGAATTGGGATTCTGATTCTGATTGACGGAGCGCTCTGCAAATTGATGGCGACAGTTGGTCACAATGTCGATAGGTCAGAGGTGAATTGGGGGTGTGCATGGGGATCAGCTGTAGTTGGTGTGACAAGCAATTTGAAAAAAACACGCTCTTAATAACTATGTTCTTTAAATTGGCCAACAGCAGCTACGAAAAAAAAATAAATCACACGAACAAAAATAGCAGATCAAATTACAGTCATATAACATAAAAATAATCTGAATAAACTGAATAAATATTTATCAATAAATAAAGGAGTCCGCAAATATTAAAGATATTTATTTACAATTCATAAAATAAAAGATGCTAAGGCTATTATTAAACTATATACTATATTAACTATAATATAGATAATAGCTAAGACCAAGAGTTAATTATCTACTTGATCTACCTAAAGCAACCTAAAAATTGTGTCTGTTCCTTAAATTCCAGTAAAATCATTCCCTGTCTGTCATTCTTACTTAGTTTACTTCCTTAGTTATTATACTTATAGCGGCTAGTTTTGAATAACTCAGAGAACGCTAGAGTAATGAGTACTCTGAGACCAAGAACAATCAAAGCTACCCTGTCCAGGTGGGCTAAGAGCTACTGCAGACTTATCGGATTACCAAAGCTGATTGTAATAATAACAATGAAATATTCACTAATTGAATAAACTATATACTAATTTCGAAATTGTTCTATATAAAGCTTTAAAATCAACTATTTTTGCTTCTTATTTCTGAGTAAAACTAAATAAATATTTTATTAAAGTGGAACTAAATCTAAATCTAAAATTATCAACTATCAATTGTCTATCTGAGTTTGAATGGAACTAGAGTTTGAATTAGTTCCAAATTATTGTTATTTCAAATAGCGGGCACTTAAATATAGCTAGCCTTATATATGATGCCTCAAAGTGTTACTCAGCCCATAACAAAATAACATAAAACACTCTCCGCAAATCTAATAGAAAACACACGTGTATAAATATTGTACAGATACTTGTATGTAATAAATCCATGTATGCAAATTTATCTAATAGCTGTTTACACATCATTCAAATTTTGTATATTTTCCGGGTGTAGTTGTGTGTGTATGTGTGTGTCTGTGTGTGTGTGTGTGTGTGGCCCATAAGTACTTGCAAAGGTGTCTAGAAAATGTGTTTATTCGTTTTTGCTGTGCAAAACACTCGTAAATTATCTTTGATGGGAAATTTTGTTGAACAATTGCAATCATTACTCATATTGCCGTATATATATATATATATATAAATATATATATATTTATATGTGGGTATACAAAAATATACATAAAGTTGAGCATTGAATTATGCCTGCTATTGAAAATAATGGGTAACAATAAATATGAGTTGTTTATAAACTCTCAGCGTGTCTTATAATAGATTCAGTCAGGCAAAAATAATCTGTTGTTAGAAAAATGAAAATGATGCAAAAGCATTGAAAGAAAAAGCATTTCAAAATCAATTTAATTGGCTCTTTCGACTTGCCAGATTTATTTTAATGATTGAAATTGTGTTGTCAAAAAAGTAAATACGCTGGAAAATGAAAGCAAATAAAATGTTGATAACAATAACAATTCATATTATTAAAAGTTAAATCAATGCCAAATTATAAATAGCTTAGACATGGCAAGTTAAACTTAAATTGACAAAATCAACTATAAGCAAAAGTTTTCCTCTTTGAGGGATCCATAAAATATATGTATTAGATGTTGCACAAATGAATACCAACTTACTCGGATAGCCATCCCAATAATTGTGCTTGTTAAATATTTAAAAGGACAACTTGGGCTCCTTCAAAATGCACACAACATTAGTTTTGGCATGGCCAAAGCCAGGACACTGTCAGCAGGGATAGAGGGTGGTATAGTGGGGACAGCAAAGGGAAGCCAGAGGACAGTTTCAGCACAAGGACGAAAGAAGCAGGCGAAAAGTTGATGTCGAAGGCGAAAGCAAAACTACAAAATTCATTGAGAGCAAAGTTTAGCAACAAGCAACAAGTTATAATATGACAGAATGCCGAGGGGGCGGGGTAGAGATGAGGGGTGAATACACTGTAAATAATTATAGCTTAAGTTGTTGAATATAAATTGGGAGCGAGAAAGTGCGAGAAAAATCAAGGAAAACAGAGATAGATTTGAGATAGTTATGGGAAAAGAGATAGAGAACTGATAGATGAGCGAAAGAAACGGAGAAAGAGGGAGTGAGAAAAGGCGAGAAGGGGGGAAAGAGACAGAGAGATATACAGAGAATGTGCGAGAGAGAGATAGAAAATATAGAATAAAGGAGCGAAAGACACAGATAGACAGAGAACAAAAGTCGAAGAGAAAGAGAGATTAATAAAGTAAGCAGTCTGCAACACATCTAAAACCATAATGAACATAATAAATGAAATGAATGCACAAATTTGATTGCAGTGTATGAAATGACGACTGACGAGGGTTCGTCCTAGGGGCAGAGGAGGTGGCGTGTGGGGAGGGGTGAGGCAAAGTTGATGTCGTGCCAAGTAACAGTCACTTAAGACGAGCCGAAGCCGTGTCTTAAAACTGAGCGCTGTGCATGCTTGAAAACAAGAACAGATTTAAGTGCACAGAACGCTTGCCTCGCCCCCCCCCCCTCCTCCCTCCACCCCCCACAAAGCGTAAAATTGTGGGCATGGCAGCAAGAAGAACTGTGAAGGTTACGCCACGATATATTTGTATCACTGAAAAGAGGGTGGGGGTACGCCTTAAGAGGGGGCGTGCCACAAAAACGAGAAATACACAAAAAATTCACACAAAACACTTGAGAGAGGGGAGCGGGGCGTATACATAATCTGGTCTCGTGGTTTAATGAATGTTGTGCTCAATGTCGCGCTTGGCTGATAAGACAGACAGCTACCCCTCGCTCTCCTCTCCTCTGCTTTGCTGATAATGACAAGCATCATTAAGTCAAAAGAGCGAATAGACATTTAATGCCAGCCACAAAATATTTGCCACATTGTGTGGCACATTGTCCTGTTGCGCACTTTAGCTGCGTTGCCTGTTTGCCATTTAAGTAACCTTGGCAGCAGCAGCAGCGTTGTTTTTTACTTTAGCTGCTGCCATTTGGCCACATTTCCTGTTTTCGGATAAACGCATTTGTGAACGCGTCCTTCGAATAAACCGTCGAAAACAACCTTTGACACTTTGGCAAAGCGAGGCGGGTTTCGAATTGAAATCGAAATATGTTCATGCAGCGGAATGAAGCTGCTGTGACCATGAGTGTGTAATTGTTGCATGTATTGGACAACCACACACAGACACACACACACAGACATCCCACAGTCACACACATATACATTGAAACTTATAGGCTGGCAGGCTGCTGTTGAGCAGCAAATGAGGCGAGCATTTATGCAACTAAAAATATTTGAATTGGTCGATTTTTATGCAGTATGCTCTCGGGAAGGAATTATTGTTTTTTTGTACAGTTCGTTACGAACTGAAGAGGATTATAAAATTACTACAAATTAGAAAGGACTGCCCTAAATAGATAAGTCCAAAAATATGGTATTTGTTTTTAAATCTATTTAGACATAATTTCTATGTGTAACGAATGTATTTCTAAAAAGTTTCATTCATTCAGAATCAAGTGTCTTGGGTTCAAATACGAATTCATTAACTATCGAAAATGTTTGTTTAATAACAACTAAGTGTAACTAATCGTATTTAATATTATTATGCTCCTCACAATCAAAATCATCATCAACGGATCACAATATTTTATATTTTCCCAAAGTAAAAATCAGTTGGTTCTTAATATATTGGAAAGTCAGCAATTTCGACAATTTTAACAGCGTATATAAACTTCGACGTGCCTAGGATAATCAATCTTAATTGTTATGTTAAAATTGCAGCTCGTTAAAAACTTAGTTGATCAAATACAACGAAAGCAATTTAAAGTTGTGTTGTGATTTGGCTGCAATTTAAAGCACACAAAAGAAAAAATGCAGCTGCTGGCGATATATTTTCAGCGCTTTACAGTGCTGCACACAAATATATGTAAACAAATATATCATATACATATATAGCTAAATGTGTGTGTGTGTGTGCACTTTATTTAGTTTGCTCAGCATTTTAAATTTTATGTGCTGCCATTTCTAGATATATATGTATACTCATATGATTTATATTTTAGTGTAGCTAGTAAAAAGTCGAAGGTAACAATTTTGATGTTTACGTGGCTATAAGATAATTTAATTTGATTTGCTGCGCACACAAACACACACACACAAAATGTCTGAGGAGGTGAGTCTGTCTGTGTGTGTGGCTTTTACGTTCGATTGCACATGGCTACCCCCCGCAACCCCCACATCCCCCACCGCTAACACACACACACGCTTCTTCTTCTGCTTGTCTTTCCACTCGCTGCTTGGCTTGTGTAACAATTTTCGCTGCAATTTTTCATTGCATACTTTTGGGAGCTAACAACAAATGGAGCGTGATCTGGCAAATCATTGGGATTGTCTGCGTGCAGTCTGTGTGTGTTCAGTGTGTGTGTACAGTGTGTGTGTGCAGTGTGTGTGTGCAGTGTGTGTGTGCAGTGAGTGTGTGCAGTGAGTGTGTGTGTTATGCTGCTACACACTCGTAAACTGACTTCAGCGAGGAGTGCAGCACGAGTCCCACGGCAGTCTTTAGCTGGAGTTTTACAACTTTCGCTTATAATGCTCTTAGATTTTTACACTCCCATTTCGCATTATTCACTACATTTGGTGTGAGAGAGCAGTAAGCTAAAATAGCGCATAATATGGGATGATAAGTAGCGAAAGTGAGCATGGATTGCAGATAGTTGCTACGTGCAACTAGAACACATATCGAATAAAGCTAAACGATAACAGTTGTTAAAGATACATTTCTACACAAACTCCAGCAAATATAGTCGGATACTATGGTTTCTATAGGTGCCCACGATTTAACGCTTAATCAATATTAGCAGACAGTTAACTGTAAACATACTTCCAAAGAGAGCTTCCATTAAGGAAACTACATCTGTTCGTTATATCGATTTGCACTTGAACGTAAATAGTTTTCAAATTTCAAGGTTGTTGAAATAAGTTGCTCTTATGCGGACAGAGGGACAGACTTTGCATCGACCTTCTGCCTTTGACATCAGAGCATAATTATGCCAACTTCCAAGCACGAGCACAACTTAGAAACACAAACTAAACAACTACTATGTAAACTATATGTGCTGTAAACTATATTTATTTACTGCTATAAGCCATTTAAATGGTTTATTGAAAACTCGTAAATTATCTTAAGCTATAAACAGTAATGCTTTACCTATCGAGGACATATTTTAAAGATTTCTTGTCACTGTTCAATTAGTTAATAGATAGACTATAAATCGTTGCTTCTTGTTATACATGATTTAAATATTATTTAAATAAACTAAATTAAAATTTTTTTAATAATAAGAGTTTTACATTAACTGCGTCAGTCGTTATTTAAATTGAACTCAGATGCTGCTATTGTTGCTCTTGCGGTTGTTGTTGTTGTTGCTGTTTTGTGTGTGTCTGTCAAATTCGCCTGTTGCTGCTGCCAAACGATCTTAACAATGCCAGAAAAATGAAAAATGTGTCAAATGGAAAACTTTGTTGCCATTTAAGCAGCTTTTGGGCAGCAAATAAAAGCGAGGTCGACTTCGGGTTGGAGTTGTGTAAAAGTCGGCAATAAGCATACACAAATAAATATAAATAATATATATGAATATCCATATACATATACATTTACATATATATATATTTATGCATTAAGTCGTAGCAACATTAACATATTTTAATTAAAAAAAAGTCTGGGCCTGTCGAGTTCTTTAAACAGACAGTAGACAGAAGCTGCTGCACGTGGCGTATGAGTGATGTACCTTCGCATATGAAAATAGCTTCAACTCTCAGCGTGTGTGTGTGTTTGTGTATATTTTCTGCCTTTTGTTTCATTAAAATTTTTATTTTCCCTGCTGCGGACTATTAAAATTGCTATATAAATGCCAGCTGCATTTTAAGCTCGTAATTATTTCAGACAACAATAACTGCGTCTGTCTTTCACTTAAAGACCTCATAAATAAGGCAAATATTTATATGTATATTTTGGTTATCGATTTCGGCAATCGCATGCATGCATATATCCACAAATATATCCGGTCTTGTCCTCTTCAGCCAAAAGCGCGAAACGAAATTACTCAGCCATAATTTGGTTCATTCTCATCTGGCGCCTTATCGCAACTCGATTTCGAGGATGTCTTCGTTGTCAATTTTGTTAAATTGAAAACAGTTCAATAATATCGGCAACAAACAACAGAGAACAACATGAAAATAACATTGACAGTTAAAGGACAGAGCTGCTATTTGTGCACAGTGTCCTTAAAACTCTTTGCGTATACTTTATGTAATATGTATATACCTTATGGCATCAGAGATGCTTTCTTCTTTTTCTTATGAATAGTATTCCACAGATTAAACATTTCTAACTTATTTTCAATCAAATAAACTTCCATTAATTGGCTAAAACTAAACTGTTTAATCAATTTAAAGTTGCAACTCGGAAAATTATATTTTCTATTGAATTGTGATACAGAATAAAAAGTTACCCAGCCCTGGGACAGCTTAGTTTGTGGAAACTATAATCACAGCGCGCATCAAATGCAAAACTTTTTCTATATATTTTTATAACTATTTTGAATTTTTGATAACTGCTTTATTGGCTCCACTGTTCAATGTGCAATTTTTTGGCAATTTTCACGAGTAAACTCTGATGCGCCTCGTGGCGCTTTCTACTTTTAGCATTTTTCTCTCTTTTCTTTTTGGCTTGTTTAACATGAGCGAAAATAAAATGAAATAAACATTACTTATGCTCGACACGTCGCACATTTGTCGTTGCACGCCAGGCGTGACTGTGTGTGTGGGTGTGTATTAGTGTGTGTAGGTGTGTTTGTGTGTGTTTGTTATCGTTTAACTGTATATGACACACTCACAACACTCACACGCAACAAGCCGCGGCACCAAAGTCAAAGTCGTCGAGCGATAAAGGCTCAAACATCCATGCAGAGAGAGTGGAAGCAGGGGAGGGGAGGGGAGGGGAATGCGAATGGGGCATGAGTATTGAGTACTCATACGTATTCGTACAACATTCAAATTGTGTGAATACCTGGTTGCTCGAACTCTCTGCTTTTGATAAGCTGTTTCCATTAAGAAAAGTGTGTATAGGTTGGAAAGTTGATTGGAATATTTTCTAGTTAAAGAAAATGTCCCTTAAGGATAACTGATGATCTTTCAGTCAGGATATTGCTATATATAGTATATTAATATGTGATATATTTGAAAGCAGGGAACGAAACAATGAACCCAAATAACTTTACCTAATACAATTTACTAAGTTTTAAAATTGCAGTTTAACTTTAATATTCTAATTAAAAAAATGTTTCATAAAGATTACTGGTGACCTTTCAGGCAGGATGTTGTATTTATGTATTTTCCAGTGTGCATAACCGGAACCAAAACCGGAACCCTAACTTTACCGATTCAAATTCAGAACCAGATCCGCTTCTCGAAGTTTGTTTAAAACTACTTACCGAAATAAATACAATTAGTTAATAAATTATCAAAACGAAATGAAAAATAATATGGAGCAGTTCATAGACTTTATCAGAACATTTTCACTTTACTGGAACCAAAATACGATGGGGCTTATAGCACAAGAATCTCTTTACCAATCAGACAGAGTATTCGTTCAGCTTTCATTGCTGAAAAGTGTTCTTGCTGCTGTTTTCTTTATTGGACATTGGCAATTTTCGGAGCAACTTTTGTGGAAATGGCAAATTGAATACGAAATTGAACTTTTGTCAGCCAGCTGGGAGTATTGAGGGGAGGTGATTGGAGGGATTGAAGGGATTGAAGCGATTGTGTTGGGGGATAAGGTGTTGATTTTGTGGGTGGCTGGTTGGGCAGACATTCAAAAATTCGACAGCAACGTGCGCATAACATTTCCGCTCGGAAATTTAGTATAATTGCGTTCGATGTCGATGCCGGAAACTCTTGCTGCCATTTTCTAACACCCTCCACCGCCCCCTACCCTTCTGCCTGCCTAAAAAAAACAACCAAAATAAATTGATAAGGCTCATCGTGCAGGGCGAGTTCATTAAACATTTAGGAGCTCAGCTCAAGTGGAACTCAAGCTTAGCACTCAAAAGCCACTCAAATTGCTCATACGCCGCGTCTGTCAGCACATCCAAATTAAACATTATTATTATTTTTATTGGTGCGTGTCGCGCAAAAGTTGAGCCAACCAAATTGTGGCCAAGACTTTGCCCTAAGCCAGCAGGCAACTCGTGGTTGCGTCCTTGGGAGAGGTAATTGAGATTAAGTGCAGCAAATAAATAAATGAACTGGAATAAAAATGGTTTCTTTAGATTAATTTGCTCAGATTTTATGTTTATAATAATAAATGGCTTTAATAAAGTTGTGTGAAAGGATGTAAAAGACATAAGGAAGCATCTATAACTCGACGTGTTATATATATTATTGACCAGTATCAATAGATGTTAGAGACAATAAAACTTAGAGACCTTAATTTTGAATTATAAGTTCTCATATACCAAGACCACATTTTTAAAGATATTTAGTTACAATCTAATCCGATGTGTATACCTTGACATAGTATTAAGCAACTGTACAAATTTAATGAAGATCGATTGAAAAGCAAGCAGGAAGATCATCAAATTACACAGCAGCAATCAAAAATATTTATTATATTATATTTAATATTTTATAACTATGTATAATATATATAATAATATATATTATACATTTCTTTTATCTTGGAGCTCATGTACAAGTCTTCTATCCTTGGCCCATTTGATATTATTTAATAAGTTAGCTGAGCCTTTATTATCATGAATATATATTCAAATCATATATTTTGCAAGCAAAATCAATAGATAAAATAAAGTTTTCTTAACCATTTTCACTGTCACTTTTAACAAAGAATCATACCAAATTTGACTGCAAAACTTTCTAAAGATAACTTTGCCAAACTTTAATATACAAATATATGCATTTTATTTTTAAAATTCACAAGCTGTCCAGTTGTGTATATACAAACATAGAAGACACATATACAAGCAGCATAATCGGATTTATCAATGGGTTCACTTGCGGGTCTAAAACGTATTCGATTTCTAATACATAAAGACTTGGCTTGAGAGTATTTCCGAGTTGAGCACTCGCAACGGTCTAGTTTCAAATAAAGCTTACCGAATTTTAAAAATGGATTGCATATGCTTTCAGCAAATATAGGCAGTTAAAAGATATTAATGTGAAACTAAAAGCAAAAAAAAAGGAAGGAAAAAGGCAAATTTTAAATGTGAGTGTTTGGCAGGCAATCAATAAAAACACGGCGTATACGCAACGTGTGCCCGACTCTGGCTGCAAAGACGCAGCCGCAAGCAGAACACACACAAACATACACACACCAATACACACACACACACGCACAGTGGAAGACAAACAAGCGAAGGCGCAATTCATAAATTTTGGTGTGCAAAGGACATGCAGAGACATTGCCCGGGTTGGCTGCAATCCCTCTTCCCTTGCCTCTGCCCCACTCCATCAGTCCCTTTGAAGGCTTTTAAAAAAATAAGCAAGAAAATGGATCAATATTTTCACAGCAGCAGCAGGCCGAAGACGTTTGTATGTGTCCTTGCAAGGACACAATTGTGTCGCGTGTGTGTCACCCACACTTTTTTCTTTTTTGAGCAGACCTCTTCTTCCCTTTCTCTTTCTACTTCTCATCTTCTTCTTCTAGCCTGCAACTTGACCCCAAACAAAAAAAGCATAAACAGAAACACAGAAAATCCAAGAAAATCAGTTGCATTTTCTTTTGCTACACGCATTCAAATGTTTCAAGTAGCTTGCCAAATGAACACTGCAATAGTGGAAATTAACAACACAAAAAATCAATTTTACCTTGAAAAAGCAAACCAATAATAACAAAAACAGCAATAGAAAATATCAACAAATTTGTGGCACAACAATGTGCGGCGAAAAATATTTAAGGCCAACTGCAAATTGTTTACAAATGTGCCGAAAAACTAATTGCGCTTAAATTACACAGAAACGTGTTCGGATTTTCCTTTCTTTTTCTTTTCATTTAATTTCTTTTTTTTTTTTTGATTTTCCGCAAACAAAAGAATTGTGTAAAACTGCAAAGTACTCAGCAAAAAACAAGTTCGAATACTGTAGTAAAGAAAGAGCTCAACTCGGAGATACACTGCACCTAAATATATAATTAAATATTTTTCTATTAAATAATAGAAAAATTAATAACTGAATACATAGATAGATATATAAATATAAAAATGGCCAATATCAGTTTGTTTAATGTGAAAATACGTTATGGAAATTCTATGTTTCTCATGAGTTCGTTACGAAATTTTTGCAGTCAATTAATAATGTGTCTAGGTATGTTATAAATGGATATGAACGGATTTTATTGCCATCGGTAATGGAAGTTGGCACAGTTATCGATAAAATGAAATGAACTTCATCTTAAAGAACTTATATTCACAAATCTTAAGACTCCAGCTCTAAAAGTCTCAGAAGAAAGACAGACAGTTGCTCATGGTTAAATAGACTATGCTCTTGTTGCTGATCAAGAATATATATACCTTATAAGCTCATAGATGGTTTCTTCAGCTTGTTATTTACCTTTCTACAACTTCACTAAACTCTTTTACATATTATTAATGTGCTTAAAATGACCTGGCCAACATTTGCTGTATCTTCTTGGTTCTTTTCAACATTTGCCGAGCTAAGGGACCCACATAAACCGCGAACACGTGAACCACAGGGAGACTTCAATTAGCCCCGCCTACAAATTCCTCCCCCCGACACATCAAAATTTAAATGAGCATTGGGCAGTTGGCCAAAGCGACCGCAGCGCTTGCAAAAATTGCTTCGGCTTTGATTAATTAACTTAAAACAGCTATTGACATACAGCACACACAGACACACACAAACACACACACACACACACACACACACACACACAAACACACACACACACAGCACACCAGACACAAACACAAAACACACAGCGCATGACATTGGCATAAATTTAATTGAGTTGCGCGGCTGAATTGTGGCAAGCTGGCAATGCGACAATGTTGCCTGCATTTTAGGTCAGCTACTATTAATGAAGCACAGCAACAAAAACAAACAAATAACTGATAGATCAGTTATTGTATACACTCTGAAGAAGAGACAGCAAATTTCATTACTATTTTCTGAATTTCGGAAAGGAATTATTCGAAAAATGAGGATTTGCCTTTCTGCTTTTTGGAATCATAGAAAATATTTCTCTCAAGTCTTCTTAACTTTTGGAAAGTGCTTTTTTTAAATCTCAAAGCACTTTTCATTTAAAGTTGATTTTCTAAAATGCAGCATTCAGATATAGTTTAGTCTAAAATAAAGTTTCTGTTAAGAAAAGTTTTGTTGTGGCAAGTTTTAGTTTAACTTGCATTTACCGAGAAAACTTGGCAAACTTTTGGTAAACAACTAAATTTGGGAGATATTGCTTTCATCGATTTATGAGGGCTTGTAGCTAAACATAAACAATAATTACATAACAATAAGTGAAATGGGTTATCTAAGACAAGTCGTAGTTTAGATACGCTTGCAGAACGGAGTCAGTCTAATCTAAACTTCACTACAAAATATAAGACCAGGAGCAGCATAATAAGAAACACGTTTAGTAAGTTCGATTCACAAATAAATATATATATATGTATATATAACCCGTCCTTAACTGTCTGACGAACTTCATGACAAAAGTATAATGTTCTGCACAAGGGTAAACATATTATATTTGCCTTAGTGAAACCAAAATTAGACAAAAGTCATTAAGTCAATATCCAACATTGTAGCTTTAAGATACACAACCACACACACTGCTGTATTTGTGTGTGTGTGTGTGTGTGTGTATGTATGTGTGCTTGCTTGTGTGTGTAACAAGCTTATAACGTGAATTTTGTCTGCTGCTGCTCCTTATTAATATTGTTATCTTGGCTAAATCGTTGCGGCTTTCGTTAACGTGGAAATGGAACCAAATCCAGTGCTGAATATTCATGAGCAGGCGCGCAATTAAAGCCTCAACGTCAGCGTCGACTGCGCCGCCAACTGCGACTGCAACGTCAACATCGACGTCGACGTAATTGTTTTTGTGTACACGCGCCTAAAAATAACCAACGCGTAAATATTGTCTAGAATGTATATAGAAACAAAACGTAATGTAAATATATAAGTATGTAGTATATAAATATATAAATGCATACATTTGTACAGTGTATATATTGATATATTTATGTAGTTAGTGTGTAGATATTCGGCTCGAAGTAAAAGCATTTAGCTGACGACTGCCAAGCATAAAAGTGAAATTGACCAGAAAGGCAGACGAAAAAAGCCGCCAACGAAATGAAAGCCATACAAACAAATTTTTTAGAGGAAACTTTATTATACTCTCTATATAACAAAAGTGAGCCGAAGGGGCATGTTGGTTTTGAAGATAGAAATGAAATAATAGGTTGCATTATCCGAACAAAGATTCAACGCTTAACTTGCAGAATTCATAAATTTTGTAGGGAAAAAATCTACAATAATTCATAAGAATCACAACTGAGAATATGTTAACAATCTGAAATGATATTGATGGGATAAAATTTCAACGAAATCACAGAAGTCATCAAAGTTCTCTATTCAATTTTGTGAATTAATAATACATTTAAAATCTCAAAAGATATTGAAAGCTGAGACTATCAATTGACTTCCAAACATCGTCAAAGATTTTTATCATTACCAGAAAGAAATTCGAGATAGTTAACAGTGTGTCAAACAGAGTCATATTTAAACCAATAATATCGATTACTGTAAATGGTTCTTAAAAAATCTTAAGTTGAGGCTACACCTCTACCTGTTTTCAGCATTTGGTAGTCAATCAACAGGGTATCTCACAGTCGAATGCTTTCAACTAGAAAACGTTTACTTATTCCTGTTTTTTTTTTTTTGTTGGCTGATTTGGGATTTGGGCAATGGGCTTTGAGAATTGACGTTGGAAATTGGTAATGGTACTGGTATTGGTATTGGAATTGGGCAGCACAGCCCTGCGTGTTGATGGCCAGTCCGAACTCAATGCCAGACAAAGAGAGAGAGAGCGATAGAGAGAGGGAGCGAGAGAGAAACGCAGTGATTGCGTGAAAATTGTCAACTTTGTGTTCAACTTTGACTTTTTGGGCAACCTTTTCGAACCTTTTTTGGCCAAACAAAAACACAAACGCAAACAAACCGTAAAAAGTTAAAGACCTTTCCAGCCATTAACAGCGCTCGAGTGAACAACAATTCTTGGGCACTTTTCAATATTTCTTCTAATTGCCAGCGTCAAAAAAAAAAAAAATTAATCCCTTTTTGCAATTTATTTGTACCATTGCAGAGCATATTTGATTTTGCCTTCGATGTCGATTCTGGACCAGCAAGAATAGCAAGCCCAAAAGATAGTTCTATAAACTGCACTCAGAAATATATACTAAAAATGAGGTAGGCTAGCTTTAAATTGGGATTATCCTAAGAATGTGGTGTTTTTCTTTTATTTTTTTTTAAATATATGATATGAAAAAACTCGCCAAATATTAGACATATTTTCTCTAAATTTTAGAAAATTATACCCTGATTAAGAAAAGAAGAAGGATGCTTTCCACAAATATCAAATTTGCCAAATTCTAAAATTCAATATAATTTTTTTCTCAGTATAAATAATGTCAATTTACATAATACTCTGCAAGTGTATTTAATATTCGGATTTTTTGCTTATTGGATTCTTTTCGGGCTGCTTTCATTTGAATTTTCTTTCTTTTTCTTATATGGCCGTTGGTGTCCTTGCGCCATCATCATAGCCTTGCCCGCTCATGGACAACAAACAACAAAGCGAGAGAGCCACCAGAAAGAGAGAGAGACAGAGAGAGTAATTGAGAGTGAGAGACAGAGCGCGGTGTTTGTGCCGTGTTTGAGCCCAAGTGCTGCTTTGCATTTAATTACGCTTAAAAATTAATTAATTTCTTTTTTGTGGAGTGACTCGAGACATAATCAAGCTGCCGCCTTAAAGTAGCTACACTGCGGCCACTTTTATCTCGACTGCCTGGCATCCTTTGTGGGTGGGCGAGGAGGGGTGTGGGTAGGGAATAAGGGTTGCGCACTTGTCTCTTAAATAATTCAACAAACGCGGTTTCGTGCCACACAACAACAGTAAGAACAACAATAATAAACAACAACAAACAGGAGCAGCACCTTTAAATGCCAAGGATAAACGCGTGGGTTTTATTTTTTTCGCTTAATGTCAATCTTTTGGGTTGCTTCGGTTTCTCTGCAGTGCTAAGCATTTTTTGTACAATACATATATACCTATATAGCATATCTTTATAATAAAGAGCCGTGCTTATTAGATGAGACACAATAGCATTTTAAATGCCAGCATAAATTATTGAAATCCACAAGTAGATTTGAATAAAGTACAGCTCGGAATAAATAATCACTTGAATTGTGAGTAGGTAAATATATTTCAGATTTAAACTTGGGATGGTATGTATATTTTACTTATATTATGATTTGAATAACGCACACCGTAAAGGGAATAATCACTTGATTTATGAGTAGCTAAATATATTTCACATAAGTATAAAATAATCACTTGACCTCTGACTAGCTAAATGTACTTTAGAAGTAATCACGCTGCTTTAAATTCAGATGACAAATCTTTAAAAATACTATATAAGCTTGAGCTCATAAATCATTACTTAAATACACTTTAAGATTGTTCACTTGCCAAACATATCAATAGTTCACAGTTCAAGTGCATTCAATGGCAGACTTACCTGTAAGTAAAATTAATTTAAAGTTCATAAATTAGTTTATATTATATTATATTTAGTTTGGTTACTTTTCAAATTAGATTTTTCAAATTAGACAACTTTGTTTCTTAAGGTGTCCCATACGCAGAACAAGTTCATTTCATTTACTCGATAACTTATCGATAGATATAAATAACCATCATTTTATAGATACACAAATACGCACACTTGTTTTCTAGAGTATCTGCTAGTCGAGCAACACCAAAGAGAACTCAATTCCACGTGCATATTCCTTCCACACTCACTTTGTTATTGTTATTGTTGTAGTTGTAAGCGCAATTGTTGCCAAATTACATTACATTTACAGTTGTGGTTGCTGTTGTTGTTGATGTTGTTGTTGCACATTTTGGGGAAGCTGACACAAAACAGAAACGTTGAACGACCAGCGAACAAAAGAAAATGCAAGAAATAAGAAAACAAGCAGCTTGCACAAAATTCAAAAAAAAAAAATGCATTGCCAACAACAAAAATGTTCAAAAACTGAATGGCAGCGCTGTCATAAGCAAGAAGAACAAGGAGAAGCATAACAAAAGCAACAACAAGCAGCAACCGCAGCAGCAGCAGTTGAGTCAATTTGTGCATTTGAAGGTCACAGCTGCTTGTTCTTGTTGTTGCTGCTAGCGTTACTTTTGAGTGCACTAGAAAGCAACGGAAGAAGCGCACAAAAACTAAAATGCAAGAGCAGAACAGCAAGAGCGCAGTGAGGGTGAGTGAGTGAGTGAGCAGGCAGCATAGATAGATACCGTTTAACAATGCATTGCAATGATGCGAATCAGTTGTAGAGGAAGGGGGAGACAGGCTAACTTATTGGATTTTCCCCCCGTTTTTGGTTGGAAGCATAAAAATCACAGTGCAACAAGAAATTACGTTTACTGACCTTTTTATTCTGTTTTTGTTGTGGTTTTTCTCTGCTTTTTGGCTTAGTTTTATTTTGTGGCCTATCAAGTATTTTAAGCAGCGAATAGCTGTTGAATATTTCACAGAAAATGTTTATCAACACTTACTGTTTATTTTTGAAAATTCTATGCAAGCAAATGTTGAATGATTTTGAGTATTTTGCATTTTGCTTGGCACGTATACGCCATGTGTAAAATATTTACAACTCAACTGGCGAGTGCATTTATAATTATGCTATGCTCTTTGTTTATTAATTAGTTGCTGCTTAATTTAAATGAATTCACCTGTAGTAAGTTCAATTATTGATTTTGCGACAGCAGGCAGGAACGGATCTAAACTTGTCGCGTCAAAAGTTAACAGATTTTCATTAATTCATTTTATTCAAACTATATATAAATTTAGAATGTTAAAAATTGCACTAAATGCCAGGTGAAAAATGTCTAAAGCCATAACTTAGTCAAACATCACAGATTGAAAATATAATTCTAAACTCTTAAACCTCTTCCCTCCACATAAGCTCCTTGGGACAGGTCTAAAATGTCCACAACTACAACTTAGTCAAAACTTCTCAGATATTTGAAAAACCAGGATTATTTAAGGAAATCTTCAATGCTAATGCATATATACATATATCCAGTAATCCACCCAGTGGATTGGTTTCTCCAAGTGAAAAGCATATCCACTAAGTTTGTATATACAACTTTAATATTAAGTTTGCAGAAACTGAAATAAACATGCATAAGGCAACTAATATGAACTTTAAAGACCGTTCACAAAAATAAAAAAAGATTTAAAAAAAAACTCATATATAATGCAAAATATAACAACAAAAAGAAGACGAATACATTTTTTTTTTGTTGGGTCAAAACACAAATGGCGATAAAAATAAAGCATTTGGCTTGTGGGGTGCTCGTATCTCATTCACTTTGATATGAACTCAAATATCATTGAAATTATAATTATGTGTGCTTTATGTGCAACCATAAAAAAACGAAAAGCCAGAGAGAGAGACAGACAGACAGAGAGAATGAGAGAGAGAGAGAAAGCTTACACATATGTACAACTATATATATATATATGTAGATATATATGTATAATCAAGTTCCCTTAGGACCCAAGCTGTTTGTTTGGGCGCCCAAAAAATTTTCATTTGGGGCAAAAAAAAGAAAGAAAGAAAAAAAATGTTGCCATTGACCGTCGTATGTTGACCCTTATGTAGATGTGTGTGTATACCTCCCACTCCCCCCCCCACACACACACACTAACACACTCTCCTCTCTTCATTCCACCTTCCATTTGCGTGGCAATTTGTTATTTATGCTGCGTTTACGTGTTGATTGCTTATATATGCAAATCGAATAGAATTTCTGTATATACATTTATCTAGGCATCTGTATCTGTACCTTTTTTTGTGTGTTTGTTATATCTATATCTGTATCTGTATCGATCCAGCTAAATTTATGCGTCTCTCTGGGCTGTCCAAAACTTATGGCTATTTTCTATATATACCAAAAAGACAAGCAACAGCAAATTAAACGGGGCATTTCAGTTTGTATATTATTAATTCGCTGATAAGAAAATAAAACATAAAAATCGTTTCATTAATAAAGCAAATCATATTAAAACAACCAGGATAAACAAATTATTTAATTTCCCATTGATTCAGTATTTTAGGTAAGTTTAGTAATAATAGTTTTCCATCAATCAGTTGTTCAAATATTTTCTTATTTATTTATTCAAAATGAGGCAAAAATTACATTTTAAATACATTTATCTGGGCATCTGTTTCTGTACCATCTTTTGTATCTGTATCTGAATCTGTATCTGTCTATCGATCCAGCTAAATTTATGCGTCTTTCTGGGCTGTCTAAAAGTTATGGCTATTTTCTATATATACCAAAAAGACAAACAATAACAATTTTAATGGTCATTTCAGTTGATATTTTATTAGCTCGCTTAAACAAGGAAAACCATTAAAATCGATTCATTAATAAAGCAAAGTATATTAAAGCAATGCAAGCTAAGCACATTTTGTAACTCGGTTGAGTCTATATATTAGACAAGTTCAATACGAATATATTGCTAAATAAATTATTTAATTCAGTTGAGTTTATATTTTAAGCAAGTTTAATAATAGCAAATTGCTTTTAAATAGTTTTCCTTTAAATATTTGTACAAATATTTTCATATTTATTTATTCAACATGTGGTTATTTAAAAGTTCAAATTTCAAGTTGAATAAAATGCGAAAAATTACCAACATTTGTGTGTAAGAATTTTCTTTACATTTCCTTTGTTGTATTTCCGCTTTGTATATTTTGATGTACACCACATTTTGAGGTTTGACTTTTCAAGAACTATTCGCTTTTGTTTAGCCAAAAATACAATAGAAAAAGTCCAACGAAAGAAACAGATGTGCCTTCCATCTTGGGAGTGAGGAGAATTGCATATTTGAATCTCAGCTGAGGCCGGTTCGATTCAATTAATTTCAGCTGGCAAACATTGAAGGCCGCCAGCCTAATTGCCAGCATGGCCAAATGTAATCAAGTCCGTGTGGCGATTGCCACGGTACCCCAAGAGAAGAGAGCAGAGAGAAGAGCGAGACGGGCAGAGGGAAGAGAGAGGGAGAGAAGAGAAGAGAGCAAGTAGTCAGAAGTATTTGCAACTAAAACAAAAACATCAGCAATGGATTTACATTTGGTTGGCACAACACAACTAAACACTCAATAACAACAACTACAAACACAAACAGAAAACACATGAAACACAAACAAATAATATTGGTCTAATTGACACTGAACGGCTGCCAGATACTCTGTACTCAACTGTCAACTGTAGTAATATTAATTTGTAGTTATGCAGACAAAAACTGTAACCAAAATTGGGAAACTTGACTGATGAAAGAATTCATTTAAATCTAAGAAAATATTCATGTATATAAAATTTGGTGTATCTAGTTTCGTGCATCTTATTGATATATTTTTATGTGGATGGATTAGCGCAAGAATAAAAATAATAAAGCTGGGTGTCAAACCGAAACGGAATTATGGGATTGTCGAATTAGAGCCTTTCCAATTAGAAAAATGTTTTCGTATATTCAGAAATTATTTCTAAAAACAAGAATAACAATTTATAAATGATATCAGCACCGTTTACTGGATCTGAAATAAATAAAGTTTGTCTGTTTATAATATAAAGAAATCTGATAAGTGTCCTCTCTCAAATCAATCGCTGTTGTCAATTAAACCTTTATTTTGCTGCTATGATACCCCTGTTGAACCCTTTTACAGGGTACAAGGTATAAGCACACAAAGCACACACAAACACACAGGTGCATCAATTATATGGCCACTAATTTGTCTACATTTGGCTTGTTGGGTAGCTAAATAATTGCAGACGGCAGCCTCAAGCGGAGGAGGTGGATGGGGGGGGGGGGGGAGCATGTCTGAGTGGCAAACAGAGCAACAAGCAGCAATCAAAATAAAACAGACACACACACAAATGCAAATATTTACACTAAAGGGAGAGGCGTGGCAAGTGGGCGTCAACATTGCTTAATCGAATTATGCAACGACAACAAGAGCGACAGCAACTGTTGTTCTTCGTCTATGTGTGTGTGTGTGTGTGTGCAACATGCACATAACGGGATTAACATATTCGATAAATGTATCTGCGCATCTATGAGTGTATCTGCAGCAGTAGTTTTAGCTGTATTTGTCTCTGTGTCAGTCTTGCTGCTGATGCTTTTAATTAAAATGTGCATATGAAATCGACAGCCAGCAATCGAAGCAGGCATTTCACACACACACACACTAACACACACAAACACTGATACACATACATTGTAAATTGAATCAGTTAGTAAAATTTCCTGAAAACTCACAACTGAACAACTGAGCCACTTAAGTAAGAAAATCACACACAAAAATGTCGCCGCTGATTGCCTGTTTGATCCTGTTGCTCATTGCGCTGTTGCAACATCAACGTGTCGAGGCTGGTGCCTATCATGCCATATTTAAAAGTGATGGTAAGATGTGGCATATATAAATATTAAGAGAAAGGATGTTCAAGACTATATTTCTGACTAATAAACAATCAACTATAAACGACAATCTTAAACAAGCCAAAGATTACAATCCCTTGCAGACCGTACGTAAATTTTGGACAATAAAATTTTAATATTTAAATATTTGATATATTTAAAACAAAGAAAAACTCATCTTAATTTTATCTTACAAAAGATTCACCTTCAAGGGTTTAATTGTATAAGAAAGTGCCTCTTTCACTTGAGGTCTAAATTTCTCTCTTCGTCTTAGTGTTATCTTACTTCTGTAATACTTTAACTCGCAACTAGTTCATACAGTTAACCTCTAACCCCTCCAGAACATCCCAATAAATGTGTTGTGTCTTCACCTGACGGTGCTCAATTGGTAATCGATAGTGATCAGACTGTGGCTTATCCGGGCAAATGTGCTGAAATTTATTGCGGTCGCGCTAGTTGGGCTTTGGTCTACACGTAAGTCGTCTTTTTTTTCCTTTAATTACTTTGAATTACATTAAGGAATTACTTTTTTTCCAGTTGTGAGAATGCAGATCTGCCCACTGGCTGCAAATATGATGAATCTAGAAATGCTAATACAACCTTTCCCGATTGCTGCCGTCTTCCCCTTGACTGCAATCTAGCTTAAAGTAAATCCCATTTTAGTTTGGATTAGTTTATATTTTGTTGTTAATTGCCAAATTAATCGTAATTGAAATCAATAATAGAAGGCTAAATAAAAAGTGTATTTTAATTGAATATTAAATACCTACTAGAAAGTTTCTGCTTGAAAGAGTAGCAAAATGTATTCAATTTCACCTTTCGATGGCTATTCACTTCTTAATACTGAGTCGTTGAATGTATTTGTAAACATTTGCTGAATTGGTTGAAGGATTTCAGCTGTTTGTGAAAATCAATTAACATAACCCAACTCAATCTACATTTTGCCTTCGCCATCAAACAATTAAGCGTTCTCACTTTCAGCACACACAATACCGAAGGGACTTTGTTGATATTGACCTTTATAATAGCTTAAATAACCTAGGGTCATATTGAATTGCCGCAGGGCTGTTGTCAGTTCAATCTCAAAGGAGATGTATCTCTTCATGACGTCCTTCCCCTCTTGGGCTACACTCAGAAAAATATCACAATTAATTTTTGAAAACTGGCGCCAATTTTAACTTATTTAGAAAGTATATTTCTAAAATGCATGTTTTTCTTTTAGTAATATTAAGGTCAAGTTTTATGAATATGAATTTGAATTTAGAAACTATTAAAAATGTTTTCGTATATAGTACATAACAGATAATATAAAACATATATACAAAAACATTTTAGATAGTTTATAAATTCATATCATTTAATGTGAAAAATTAAGATTTTATGCCGATTTTAATCCAAGGATCAGCTACAGTTCTGTGTGCATAAATATTCTAACAATACCTACTTTAAGTTATCTCTTATTTTGTTTAATATATATGTTTCTCGTAAACCAAGCACATCTTTAAAAATCTGTCATTTTAAAATAATTGCTTAAGTTATATTGTTGTATTTTTTAGCTCCAAAATGAAATTACTTATTGTAATTTTAATCGCATATGGGTCAATTGTAGTTCAAGCAGCCGAATGGGTAGCACTTTATCGCAATGCAGGTATGTACTAAATAGGAAAGCAATCTCTGACCAAATAATATCCTTATTCATGTAGATTTTCCGGGAAAGTGCGCGATTACGTCCAGGCTAATACTAAATGAGGGCGTCACCATAAAAGATCCAACGCACGAATGCCGCCAAATTGTGTGTGGCGCAAATGGTGCCACAGTATTTCAAAGGTGGGTCGAAATAGATAATTATATATATATTATATATAAATGAGGAAATTCGCACTAAAAGCTGTGGCGCCATTAGCGGTATTCCCGCGCTATGCCGCTTTGGCGACTATGTCAATGTGGAGCTACCCTATCCGCAATGTTGTAAACGTAGAGTGATCTGTAGCTAACCAAGCAGGCTGTGGATTATAATACAGACATATATCTTCCTGAACTACACTACACAATATGTTTTTTTTAAGAGCTGTGTTCATTTTTCTGTTGTTCGAGTGCATTACTCAGACTCAAGCCTTAAACGCATTAAACAACTATGGCGATATTGGTAAGTGTGAAATTTTTAGCAGACTTTTTCTATTTGTATAAAAGTATATAATAAATAAACAAAAACCAGGTAACGAAAAAGTAAAACTAATTCATTACATTTATGCACCGGAACCGATTTATTATTACTTATATATTTTTAAATTAATTTCTATTATAAATAATAAGCCCATATCTAGCTTATCCTGGTCGCTGTGTTGTGGACATGGGCACCTCCGTAGTGCTGCTAAAATTCGCTGAATCCGTCAAGTTGGAATCGCTGCCCTGCACTCGAATCTTTTGCATGGGTGATGGCTGGGGCATGCTGCAAACGTATGTGAATTAATCATTAACTAATCTAATCTTTGATTATATCATACTATACCCATCTGTCATATATCAGTTGCGATTATGTGCCACCTCCAACTGATTGTCGCTACACAAGATTCAAGAACTGGGACTCGGAATTTCCGCATTGCTGCAAGCGTTTTATTCGATGTGATTGAATTTTCAAATTTCTCGTCACTTAGTTTTAAGTGGGATATTTATTTCATTCTTTTTTTCTGTATAGAAACAAATTAAATAAGTAGAACACACAGCAATCTGTAGTAAGCATTTATATTTTGACAACAAAAGTGTTTACTTATTCACAGTGGAATGGTCATATTTTTATGTAATTACCAGCAGTTTAACCCATGACCTTCCTGACTGAAATCTCATTGCCCCTTACACAAGTAGCTGGTCTTCAAGAACTCTAGCCGGGAATCAGTCATCAATTTAAATACTTTTCGATTCTTATCAATTCAATAAACGTAAATGACCCAAATGAAATAAGCGCAAATTCATCTCTATATTCATAGTCTGAATAATCATATTTATATAATGGTGAATTTTGTCATATCTAGCAATTATGTACTTATCAGCAGTTCATACTTATAAGCAACAAATAATGGAAGAATGTTGAAACTTTACCTAAAAAAAATGGTTCATTATCATAGGTATATTGAAATCTGTCTGACCCTTGGCCCCTTGTTTGGGATGGAAACTGAAAGCCTCTTCAGAAAAAGCAGCTGGCAGTTTATCTGTGAATCAGTCAACATTTTGAGTGCGCCACGTAAAGATGAATTTATTTTTGAACGGAATTTTACTGATGCTGCTGCTGGCGGCGTTCAACATGCCGCAAACTGAGGCAGCTGTGTCGCGTGGCGTGTTCAAGAATGATGCACACCCCGGCAAGTGCTACGTCAATGCAAATCTCATCATGAATCGGGGAGACAAGGCCAAATATCCCGATATGGATTGCGCACGCATTATCTGTGAAAATGACAGCATGGCTCAAATTCATACGTGAGTTTAAATACATATATCTAAAACTCTCACTTGATCTTTAATTGATACATATATATTCTATTATTATTATTATTATTATTATTTTATTATTATATCTTACAGTTGCGGTGTTGCTAGCATTGAAGGCTGTACATTTGGTGCCGTGAAATTCCCCGATGCCGACTATCCCAAATGCTGTGAACGTGAAGTAATCTGTCCCAAGTAATGTGCATAATCTCGTCAGATTGTCTGCCTTCAATATACAAAATATATTTTGTGTGGTTGTTTTTCTAGCGATTGTGATACACAGAAACATGAATCGAACATCTAAAAATAAAACTGTCTAAGCACAAAATATCATCACACATTCGACATATGTTTTTCAATCAAAGTTTGAGGAACACAAAACTCAATGATTGTTCTACAACTTTAATTTATTCAACTTAGTCAAATAGGAACCGGAACGGCAACTTTAATGAAATTTAACATATTTAAGGAACAATTTACAGGAATCGATATAGTTAATCGTTATACAACGATAACGGACCCGAAATAATTCGATAATTCTATTCATTTTTAATTTAATTTAGAAATTATAAATACTGGTCTAAAAATCAGGTCATCTAATCGGAACCGGAACCTCCACATTACGGAAATTCACAATTGTTACAGAAAGTGATATTAATAATCCATAACCCATGCATAAGCCTTACTGGAATCGAAATATATAAATATTTGATTAACCTACTCTAAAAAATGAACGCCTTATAATTGTAGCAAACATTTAATATTTGTTGTCTAATAAAGTGTTTTGAGTTTCAGGCAAAGTGTGTCAAACTGCATCTTTAAATGGAACACCCCAATTTGATAGAAATTAGTGCCATAAAATAGAATCAAGCAAATATAGAAAGAATATCTCAATTTGTGTGAGCACATCGTAAATTGACTTGGCAGAAGTTAGTTGTAGTGTCATAACTTATAAGTAAGTTTATCATACTTATGGCTACTTATTTTGTGAGATCAAGTCGTAAGATTATTATGTGCTATTTTCTTACTTTATTTGACTTGGCGTGCTCAACTGGCGTTTGTTTATTATTTTTTACGAGCAAGGGTCGAGTTTGGTTTTGGGATGGGACGCTTAGACCTAAATAGGCGTTATGACTGGCGATTTCTGTTGTCATGCGACATGCGACCAAAAGAGACCCCCGAAAAGCCATCAACAACAATAAGCGAAAATCTGCAAGCGGAAAGATAAAAGCAGCCAGGCTGAAACTGAAACTGAAACCGCACCCACAACACTAATTGCCAGCTGTCTCTCGCAGTGTGTGTGTGTGTCGCTGTGTGTGTTTCCCTCTGAATTGCTGGCGCCCATTTTTATTCAACTGCACTTTGACTATATAACAGTCCCAGCAACCAAATCGATGCCATAAATAAGTGAAACTTTGACCTAAGGATTTCATTAACAACAAATATGGCTTATTTAAATTGTTGCTGCTTCTCTCAGGAAACATTAATCAGAGACTCTGTGTATTATTTGGACATGTGTTAGGTAAAGTTTAATGGAAGCAAGTGTACCTAACTGTAACTGGTTTTTCAAAAAACGTTAAATTTTACTATCAGTTCTAACTTTAAATAGATAAAGTTGCCACTTCCGATGCCTGTTTGACGCCCTGCTAGAAACCTAAGCAATATTCAAAAGAAATATCTCTTTGCTCATGGTTTATCATCATAATAAATTCAGCATTACAAATTGGAAACAATATAATTAATTATTATTTTTGATATTGTAAGTAATTTTCTTCTGTTTTAATAGTTAATTAATTTGAAATTTGTATTTGATAATCAACATTCGGAATTTTGTAATTAGTTTTAATAGATGACACTTTAACAATGACATTTAATTATGAGCAATTCTTAATTTAAGTGCTACATAAAAACATGAAGCTTTTTATACGCATTAACACATTCAAAATTGGATTATTTCATTTTATTGTAAACTTTCCCTGTTTCACAAATATCGATACAAATCGATTACCGATAGCAATAAAGTACACAATTGTAGAGATATTGTCTTCCAATTCATATATATATATATATATATATACACTCTGACCTGTTGTTATTAATTTGGAGCCCATCACTATCAGCAATCCTACTGGGTTTGGGATATCTCCCAGTCGAGTTGTCTCAATATGTCAATTTCAGTTGTTTATTATATACTCAGTCATTAAGCGAGTAAACGCCTCACTACGAGCTAGTACTTAATACTCCTACACTATTTACACCCCTCGCTAATATTTCCAACCAAACTCATCATAAACAAACAAATAAACTGACGCAATCTGAAACCTGTTTGACCCATGGCCCCCTTGTTTGGGACGGACACTGCATGGCTCTACGGAAAAATAGCTCGCCACCAGCTGGCAATTTAGCTGTGAATCAGTCAACATTTTGAGTGCACCACGTAAAGATGAATATATTTTTGAACGGAATTTTACTGATGCTGCTGCTGGCTGCGTTCAGCGTGCTGCAAACTGAGGCAGCTGTCTCGAGTGGCGTGTTCAAGAATGATGCACACCCCGGCAAGTGCTACGTCAATGCAAATCTCATCATGAATCGGGGAGACAAGGCCAAATATCCCGATATGGAATGCGCACGCATTATCTGTGGAAATGACAGCGTGGCTGAAATTCATACGTGAGTTTGAATACATATATCTAAAACTCTCACTTGATCTTTAATTGATACATATATATTCTATTATTATTATTTAATTATTATATTTTACAGTTGCGGTGTTGCTAGCATTGAAGGCTGTACATTTGGTGCCGTGAAATTCCCCGATGCCGACTATCCCAAATGCTGTGAACGTGAAGTAATCTGTCCC
The DNA here is from genome assembly GCA_035042055.1 of Drosophila macrothrix. NCBI lineage: Eukaryota > Metazoa > Arthropoda > Insecta > Diptera > Drosophilidae > Drosophila > Drosophila macrothrix. The sequence goes on along the minus strand of JAWNLX010000124.1, from coordinate 6,843,237 downwards.
AAGTAATGTGCATAATCTCGTCAGATTGTCTGCCTTCAATATACAAAATATATTTTGTGTGGTTGTTTTTCTAGCGATTGTGATACACAGAAACATGAATCGAACATCTAAAAATAAAACTGTCTAAGCACAAAATATCATCACACATTCGACATATGTTTTTCAATCAAAGTTTGAGGAACACAAAACTCAATGATTGTTCTACAACTTTAATTTATTCAACTTAGTCAAATAGGAACCGGAACGGCAACTTTAATGAAATTTAACATATTTAAGGAACAATTTACAGGAATCGATATAGTTAATCGTTATACAACGATAACGGACCCGAAATAATTCGATAATTCTATTCATTTTTAATTTAATTTAGAAATTATAAATACTGGTCTAAAAATCAGGTCATCTAATCGGAACCGGAACCTCCACATTACGGAAATTCACAATTGTTACAGAAAGTGATATTAATAATCCATAATCCATGCATAAGCCTTACTGGAATCGAAATATATAAATATTTGATTAACCTACTCTAAAAAATTAACGCCTTATAATTATAGCAAACATTTAATATTTGTTGTCTAATAAAGTGTTTTGAGTTTCAGGCAAAGTGTGTCAAACTGCATCTTTAAATGGAACACCGCAATTTGATAGAAATTAGTGCCATAAAATAGAATCAAACTTGGCAGAAGTTAGTTGTAGTGTCATAACTTATAAGTAAGTTTGTCATACTTATGGCTACTTATTTTGTGAGATCATGACCCAAATGAAATAAGTGCAAAATTCATTTCTATATTCATAGTCTGAATAATCATATTTATATAAAGGTGAATTTTGTCATAGCTAGCAATTATGTACTTATCAACAGTTCATACTTATAAGCAACAAATAATGGAAGAATGTTGAAACTTTACCTAAAAAAAATGGTTCATTATCATAGGTATATTGAAATCTGTCTGACCCTTGGCCCCTTGTTTGGGATGGAAACTGAAAGCCTCTTCAGAAAAAGCAGCTGGCAGTTTATCTGTGAATCAGTCAACATTTTGAGTGCGCCACGTAAAGATGAATATATTTTTGAAAGAAATTTTATTGATGCTGCTGCTAGCGGCGTTCAACGTGCCACAAACTGAGGCAACTGTCACACATATCCTGTTCAAGAATGATACACATCCCGGCAAGTGCTACATCAGTGCAGATCTCATCATGAATCTGGGAGACAAGGCCAAAAATCCCGATATCCATTGCTCAAGCATTACCTGTGAAGATAACAGCATGGCTGAAATTCACACGTGAGTTTAAATACATATATCTAAAACTCTCACTTGATCTTTAATTGATACATATATATTCCATAATTATAATTATTATTATTATTATTATTTTATTATTATATTTTACAGTTGCAGTGCCGTTGGCATTGCTGACTGTACATTGGGTGCCGTGAAATTCCCAGATGCCGAATATCCCAAATGCTGTGAACGTGAAATAATCTGTCCCAAGTAATGTGAATAATCTCGTCAGATTGTCTGCCTTCAATATACAAAATATATTTTGTGTGGTTGTTTTTTTTTAGCGATGAAGAGAAATATGAATGGAACATGTTTTTCTAGCGATTGTGCACAGAAACATGAATGGAACATCTTAAAATAAAACTGTCTAAGTCAATAAAAGTTTGAGGAACACAAAACTCACTGATTGTTCTGCAACTAATCAGGTCATCTAATCGGAATCGGAATCTCCACATTACGGAAATTCACAATTGGTATGGAAATTCAAAATTTTGTAAAGATTCAGTTATAAAAAGCGATATTATTAATCCGTAATCCATGCATAAGCCTTACTGGAATCGAAATATATAAATATTTGATTAACCTACTCTAAAAAATGAACGCCTTATAATTGTAGCAAACATTTAATATTTGTTGTCTAATAAAGTGTTTTGAGTTTCAGGCAAAGTGTGTCAAACTGCATCTTTAAATGGAACACCCCAATTTGATAGAAATTAGTGCCATAAAATAGAATCAAACAAATATAGAAAGAATATCTCAATTTGTGTGAGCACATCGTAAATTGACTTGGCAGAAGTTAGTTGTAGTGTCATAACTTATAAGTAAGTTTATCATACTTATGGCTACTTATTTTGTGAGATCAAGTCGTAAGATTATTATGTGCTATTTTCTTACTTTATTTGACTTGGCGTGCTCAACTGGCGTTTGTTTATTATTTTTTACGAGCAAGGGTCGAGTTTGGTTTTGGGATGGGACGCTTAGACCTAAATAGGCGTTATGACTGGCGATTTCTGTTGTCATGCGACATGCGACCAAAAGAGACCCCCGAAAAGCCATCAACAACAATAAGCGAAAATCTGCAAGCGGAAAGATAAAAGCAGCCAGGCTGAAACTGAAACTGAAACCGCACCCACAACACTAATTGCCAGCTGTCTCTCGCAGTGTGTGTGTGTGTCGCTGTGTGTGTTTCCCTCTGAATTGCTGGCGCCCATTTTTATTCAACTGCAGTTTGACCTTATTTTAAATATTATTTGGCATTCGATTTAAGGTCACAGCACCCAAATCGATGCCATAAATAAGTGAAACTTTGACCTAAGGATTTCATTAACAGCAATTACGGTTTATTTAAATTGCTGCTGCTCTTTTCAGGAAAATATTAATTAGAGACTCTGTGTATTATTTGGACATGTAATTTATGTTCTTGGATATTATTATAGCTACTACTTAATTACTTCATTATTTCAAGCGAAATTAAATTATTTAGGCTTAATTACTTGAATATTAATATCTATTGATATGTATTCTTGATCAGCATCACTAACCGTGTCGATATAGCCATGCCAATCTGTCTGAATTTTTCTATTAAAACTCGTTGCTCAGTATTAAAATGATTTTGATGGAATATTATTTATTATTTATGTTATAAATATACTTAAAACGGATCGAAAAGCATTATCGTATAGCTGCCATAGGCAGTATTTATCAGTTGATTTTTCATTCATAGTGAAAACATGTTGAGTATGTTCTAGAAGGGTATATTAACTTCGGTGTCTCTAATTTAGCGGTTATTTCTTTTTTTAACCCTGAATCTCAGACAATTGCACTTTAAACTCAGTTTCAACACTGCCACAAGGTACACACACAGAACGCTTTAAATGATGCAGTGCATTTAACTGAAACTAATTAAAGCTCACAAAGACTCATTTATGAAATATGGCAAAGGGTAAATGGTATTTTTGTGTGTGTAAATTCATGACCTTAAGGCGTATGTGTGTGTGTGTGTGTGTGTTATAACCTTCATTGACTTTCGCCAATTAGCAATTAGAAACCACTTCCTTTAATTACTTGTGGCTTGAAGTTGAAGCTGTTTCGATTAATGATGTTTGATTTGCGCTAAATAGTTGGGTATTAGAAATGGACGATAATAATAAAAATAAAAATGATAAGCTGGATATATTCAGAGCGATATATATGCAGTATTTATTTGTAAGTCAAACAAAATTAATAGATTGCTTAAAGTTCCTTATCTCCATCGGGACAATGGAGGACATTGATACAACACTTGGGATATTCCGCCTTGGGATACTTTTTATCGCCAATCTTGCAGGGATCCGGTGCACCCTTAACACCACAACTATATAGAGAATATATATGTATATTTTATAATATATTTAAGGATATTTAGAGCATGGGCAACTCACGAGGAGAAACTGGCAGCGCCATTAGCATGACAAGAGATGAGCTGGCAATTTGAGTCCGTTTTCGTTTCTCCCTCACTCAAAATGGTATCGGCATTAATCACACATTTGCCCGGATGAGCTTTAAAATATATATATATATATACACATATAGATATATAGCTAAAGACTTCACTACAAGTTCTACACACCAGCATCCTTAAAGTTGCCTTGGGATACGGCTGCAAGGACCTCGGCGCTGAGCAAAAAAGCAGCCAGCAGGCAAATTGTTAGGGAAACAAATCTCATCTTGACAGTTGAAGTCGATTTGACTATCTAAGTTTTGTTCAGAATCGAATTTATAGCTGTCGCAAGAAGCAACTTGTGTTTTAAGTGCCTCGTAACAAACTCGTTTCTATTTGATTATCTCATTAGCTAAGCTGCTTATTATCACTTGTGCAAATCTTTAAACTCTCTAATTGTTTCTAACAATATTGACAGTGATTAGCACGTTTATTATTCCCTATATGCAATTTAGCATATGGAATATATATATTATTGATTAGCATCAAAAGCTGAGTCAGTTTAGTCAAGTTTCTCTTTAAGAATAAACTGATTTCAGGGAATAAAACAGCTAGTGACTTTAAACTACTCCGTTTCTCCAACATCGATAAAAATATATTTACAATGAAAAATCCATTTTTAAGAATACATGTTTTTAATATCATATTTTTCTGGTAATATAATTAATTAAATGTAATAAAACATATTTTTTTTAAGTTATACTCAGTGCTCTGTAGACTTTTTAATCTATATCAATACTGCATTAAAACATACAAATAAATTCAAAAATAATCCGATTTCCGATTTAAATTTAATGTTATGCAGTCATTTTTACACATATTAATTCTGCATTGATCAGCTGCAAAACTTTCATCAGGGTTGAGTTAAAAATTACTGGATAATACACAAAACACTTTTAGAGATTAAAAAAAAAAAGTTAGGTACAGGGTATCTGCTAGTTATGATCTTCCGGTTAGAACATTCTTAATTGTTTGTAACAGGTTTCGCTAAGTTTAAAGCACCGTTAGAAGCACACACGCTATATGTCAAGACATTCTCTCCACACTTCAGTTGTATATTTCCTTAAATAAATAAATAAAAAAATGCTTCTTTTTCGTGTGATACCAGCACAAACCTCAGACCATGAAAATGAACAAAGTTGCACCCAAAAGAGAAAAGAAAAAGAAATTGTAGTGAAAATGTGAGCAAAGACCGCAGTAAGTTTTTTAGAGTGAGCAAATGGGCAAACTCAGCTAAAAAGTGAATATTACAATTTTAGTGTGCTGCAAAAGTTTAAGCCTACAAAAACATGCATATGTAAATGTGTGCGTGGGTATTTGTGTGTTGTGTGTGTGTGTCTATGTGGTGTGTGTGTGTGTGTAAAATTCGTGTGTACACAACACAAACTTACGGACATACAACATCTGCAAATTGGCAGGCAAGCAGGCAACTGCTTTTGGGTGACCTCTTGTGCCAGTCAGTTGATATATATACACAAGTGTGCATACATATATATATATATATATATATATATATATATATATATATATATATGCTGAAAAGGTGAAGGTAATGTTGGTCAGAAGGCTACAAAATTCGAGACCGAGCTTCGTACATAAACCGAGCCGCAAACTTTGCCAAGGCACGCGCAAAAAATAATAATAAAAGAAGCAAAACCAAAGAAGGAACAGAAGAAACTTAGACACGCCGAAATTTTAATACCCTTACCTATAGAAGAGCTATGGGAGACTTAAGACAGTGTAGTAATAGAGTAGTCCATTATTGACAACTCGTTATGTTTCATTTTAAGCATCATCGTCACACTCTTATCTAGCCAGTTTGGTCCTGGATATCGTGGTAATTAAGAATGTTTTTCATACAAGAACTCAACTTTGGACTGATTGTTCCGCTGACAGCTTTATGATATAGTGATCCGATCTGGTCGGCTAGGAAATTTGTACTGCCTGCAGCAAATTAAGTTTACAACTGAGGAACTAGTTTGCATAGAAACAGACAGACTGTAATGAGTAATAAGTAATGATAGTAATCGCCCTGAAAACTAGATATGTTTTCTTGTTTTAGAAATAATTTCTAGTTGTAAGACAACAAATTTCTAAAAACTTGAAAGATAATTCCAAAAATATTGTGTTTTTTCGAAATATTTTCTTAAGATATGCATTTCTAAAAAGTATAAATACAAACATTGATTTATAGAAAGAATCCTTTACCGGCTCTGCTATTATATTAGAGTTTAGCTGTTGTCTGTTTTAGAGCCCTGTGGGAAGTCGAATCGTAAATTATATAAATTTATAAACTATTTAAAATGTTTGCATATGTGAAATCATAAAATACTTATGTTTATTAATAATATAGCTACAAAAAAGCTATTGTAAGAATTCTACATATAAACATACACAAACCTTGAAAATTATTAATGTATTTACTATATTTTAGAAAAATGTATCCTGAATAATCAGGTAAGTTAACCTTGCCGTCAAAAGTAGTGCGGCTTTCTTAAATTCAGGTAAATTTGTTTTCTGAGTGTAACTTTACCGACTCGACTGGTGATGTTACTCAAGACAGACAAACAGAATCGTATTTTCTGTTTCATAACTCCCTAAGGGTTATGATTTGATTTCAAATTTATAGAACCGATTGTATTAGTCCTAATCTCCCTCAATGCAACGCTACAAGCTTCACAACAAAATTCTTAAACCCACTGCAAGGGCATAAAAATGAGCTGCAAAAAAACGTTAGTTCAAACTTGATCGCATAATATGAAAAAAAGGTGCAAATATGCAATAAAGCACAGCGCAATTCTACGCAGAAATAAAATGTTGAAGTGTGCCACAAAAATACAAAATGACGCGCAGAGTAACATCACTTATTCATTATTTTTCACGCGTTGTCTGTGCCAAAAAATGAACAAAAAAACTCAGTGAAAAAAATACATGAAAATGGTCGCCACTCTGCCGCAATTTACATACACACACCCAGGCACACACACACAGAAACCAAACGAATTGGAATCCTTGCAGCAGTTTCTTTAGCATTCGCACCCAGGAGATGAACCTCATTTCATGCCCCAAAGCAGCCGCATTTCTCATCAGAGATGAGCTCGTTATTCCAAAAAAGGACACTTAAAAAAAAGGAGTCGGTTTTCATTTAGGGTAGTCCTGCTGAGACTTAAATTAGACTCAGTCTGTGTATCAATAAAAACCAAACTATGATTTTTCACTTAATAATGGAAAACTACAAATAAAAGCTACAAATCTTATAGAAGCTTATATACAAATCGTAAGTTATGTTTCATAAATTATATATCTTTCATCAGTTATTTTTCATCAGTAGTCTTTTATCAGTTATTTATTTTTTATACATTTTTTTCATAAGTAATTTTTCACTTCTTATCTTTCATCAGTTATTTTTCACTATATTTCTTTCAACAGATGTATTTTTCATTTATCTTTCATCAGTAATTGTTGCTCAGTTATCTCTCATCTGTTATCTATCATCAGTTGCTCACATCTGGCATAAGTTTCAGTTGTCGCATTGCTCTTTGTGCGTTTCCTTTTTTGTCTTCACAAAATGCACAAAAGTTGTGGTAGTCTTATAAATTGAGTTTTCCCGTCTTTTCTTTTGTTTCCAAATGTATTCTCCTGGCTTTGACTGCGTGTAATTTCTAATACCCTTGCAGGGAGTATTATGATGTTGCCTTGAAATTGGCTTTAATAATAGTTTTCAAAATAAGGAAATAGTTCGTTTTTTAGCTAAAGTAAAATCAATTGTTATTAAAAACTGCAGACCAACAGCTGTTGGCCAATTTTAGCTGTCAATTATTAGTGGCTATGACAATCAATTTAATGAGCTAAACATATATATATATATATAGACAACAGAACATATATATACAGCAACAGAACTGAAGAGTCATTAGATGAGACCCGCATTAGCAGCCACTGAGTTCCACTGCGCACAAAAGTAGGCAACAGTGAGTGCAATTAAGCAATAACCAGCTTAAACTAATGGTCAAGAGAGACAGAGAGAGAGATAGAATAAAAGAAAGAGAAAGAGAGAGAGATGAAGAGAGAGCGCTCGTTGCTAATTATAGCAAACAGTTTTCATTACACGCCCATTAGTGCCACGTCCACCCACAATATCCCCGCGACAGACTAATGAACATTTTTGCTGCTAGTGCCGCAAAAGTTTATTGACTTAGCTTATACCTCAATATATGTATATAGATATATATATATATATATATATATATACAAAAATGTTGAAATATTTTCGAGGCAAATGGCAAACAATTTTGGAACAACAAATAATGAATATCGAATACAAACAAATTTTCAAAAACTCAATGAATATTATTGATTCACAATAATGACAGCAATGAGTACTCGTAGTGTGTGTGCCGAAACCACAAATGAAAACATTTCGAATTAAAACCAATTGAGAATATTAAAGTCGAGCATAGTCGACTAGGGAATACACTGATTCCAGCTGAAAATAACTTTCGTGAGTGGCCGAAATATACAAAAATAGACAATAAAATAGGAGTGAAGACAAGCAATTCAAGTTCAACAATTGTGGCAGATATGTGCTGTTATCCATTTGCAATTATTGATATGATCGGTTTCCTATCTTTATTTTAATATTTTGCCTAAGAGCGGAGATAAATATTTATTAGTAGTATATAAAATCAAACAATGCAAAAATATGTTTTAATTTATTTCATAAAATTAACAAGCTGTGAATTCGTATTCACAATTATAGTTAAGTAATTTTATTAAATTTGATTTGTATTAAAAAATCCAGTGAAAGTATTGAGTGGAAATACATAAAATTATCAATAAAGAGTGTGTTCATTTAAATGTGCATTTATTGGTTGTGGTTGAATTGATTTCAATTATTAATTATGCGCGTAATTTTTAAATGCATTTCCATTTAACCCAATGAAATGGGAGCAACTTGGGGTTTGCTGATTTAACGGGTTTGCTGATTTTACGAGGCGTTAAAGTGCAAATCAAATTGGATCAAGGAAAACATAACTTTATAGTGGGGAAAAGGAGTACAGAAAATGTATTAGCAAATGGGAAAATGGGAAATATTGAATACTCAACTTTTGAGTGAGGGAAAATAAGTGCAATAATTATAAGAATATGTAAATATTAATATGAATATAAATAGTGGCTAAAATTGCCTTGAAATACGCTCTCTTGAGAAGACCTATAAGTTAACTAACTAAATTAGTTATTGTCAATAGCGGAATTCTTAAAGTTAATTATAGCAGAATGTGTCGACCCAATCATATAAAAATGTTATTCTTAGCGAATTAGATTATCAACTCGAAATACATAGAAACTCTCAACTCTACAAAGATTCTTCCATTTGTGAAAGAGCTGTAGGTTAGAGGGGGCACGCAAAATCAAATAATGAATCTATACTATATTCAACCACATATATATATTTATATACTTAAAAAATATTTATTAATTCTTAGAGAATAAAAAAATTTTAATTATAAAACTGGACTCACCTTCATAGAGCACCACCAACTAGAAACTGCTGCTGCGCCCGGCAAAAGATTTTCACGCGAGTGGTTAAAAATAAACAGCAAAATGTTGCAGCCTATTTATTATATTTGTTGCAAGTGTTGATTAGCATGCCGCAGCTAAATTAGCTATATATAATACATATATATATTTTTATTAATATATTTTGTATGCCTTTGTTTAACACTTTTTGCAATTAGAAACGCTTTCGTTGCGGAACTGAACTTTGCACTGGGAAATTATGAATTTTAATTGTGCTTTGATTACTTGCTATTGTTGTGTGGGTTAAAGGATGTATGTGTGTTTGTGTGTAAGTGTTGTCTGTTGCACACACAAATATTTGTTGTACATTGCTCACATTTATGTAAATATTTGAGCACGAACTCAACTGCCTAAAATCGCTGGAAAGGATTTAACTAGCAGAGAGTGTGTGTGTGTGTGGCTGGTGTGTGTGTTTGTCGTCCATTGAAATTGCGCTAATGGCATTTCAATAACGCATTGCAACCGCAGCTCTTTTTTACAAGCAAACATTTTTGGAATTTTAAATCAATCTGGTTTGGGTAAAGCGACGTGTTGAATAAAATATTTACCAGCATCCTTTGAATAATTCAAAATTCATCTGACACAAGTTTCCTTCTCCTCCCCTCTCTATCTATGTATCTCTTTCCCTCTTTTTCTCTCTCTCTTTCTCTCTGTCTGTCTCTGTCTGTGGCATAAAGTGGGCAAATCGATTTTGCATACGACAACATTTTAAGGTCGAGTGGTAATGAAAAAGTTTATTTTTCAGTCACTAACTTTTGGCATGACAAAAAAAAAGAAAGAAAAACAGAAATAAAATAAAAAATGGGTGGGTATTTCAACAGATATATTTGTGGTATAAAAACTGAGGACACATGTGGCTTAGCCGTGTATTTGCAACACAAAATATATATTTTTGTGGTGACTTTTGAATATAGTCGTATAAATGAATAGTTGCCACTAACGGCGGCTTTTCACAGTAAGCTGAATTAATTCAAAGCTGAATTTACTTTAGATATATAGACATATAGCATAAATGTATTCATATTTCAAATTTAAATCTTTCCATTGATCAAGGGCTTAAAGCTTTTAGATCTCTATTTTGTGTTCAATCAAATATATTCAAGCAATGTGTATCAAAAACTAGCTTACTTTTGGAACTTAATTTTTGAAAATCTAAGTCAATATATTTTCCTTGTTATTAAATCAAGTACAAAATTTTATGTTTAAAATATAAAAAATCATTATATATGGCTTCTAAAAATACTATTACTACATTTTAACAAATAAAAGACATTAAAAACATGTCCCTAAAAAACTTCAGCAAGTCTACAAATGTCTTGGAAATTAACCAAAAACTCTGTAACAATTCTAGTGCCTCAAAGTAAAAGCTTTTTAAATGCTAAGTTTAACCGCTGCTGTCACTCAAATATCTGCATATATAATACAAGAAAAATCCTGGCAATGCACAAGAAAATCTCAACAGCAGCTTTTTGTTTTTAATGCGAACTTAACATTATTTTATGACATTGAAAGCCGCTGTTGATGTTGCTTTGAAACTGCTTTTTATTTTTACCTGCATAAAAATGCGGTGCGTGTGTCAGAAAGTGAGAGGTGGGAGAGAGAGAGAGAGAGAGAGAGAGTGTAGTCAGAGCGCGAGAGATAGGGAGAGCGACATTATATTGGTTACCTGTTACATGCACGGCTCGTAAACCGTTATATTTGACTCTTGACTAACGGTTTCGCTAGTTGTACAAGAATTCAAATCGTAAATTCGCGAAAGGTGAATTCTGTCAAGTAAAAGTGGTGTGAAAAGACATGAAAATTTGTGGGAAAGAAAAGAGCTGAAGTATTAGAAGAACTCACACACACACACACAGACCCACATATACACAAATACATGTATGCTTAAGACATGCACATAAAAAATGTAATACTTTCGCCTAACGATGATGATGATGATAATATTTTGTGATATTTTTCATTACATTGTTGTACTTTTACGACTTTTATCCTTGAGTGAAGAACTTGCTACAGGATACTAAAACCAACACACACACATACACACACACACAAACAGACACACAGCATGCGAGCAAAATGTCTGAGCTCACGCACACACACACACACACATGGACGCATGTGCGAGGTGAGCGAGCTTTTTTTGCACCTAATGTCTAAACCGTTAGTTTTGAGAACAGAGAGTGGGCTGAATTTTCACCTTAGCACTTTGTGTGTTTTCTTTTTTTTTGTACAATTGAATATTATTTTTTATTTTTGAAATTTTTTATTTTATTTAATTTTTTTTTTTTGCAAATATTTTTTTTTTATACACTTGTCACGAGCAACTATCCGCACTGGTTTTATTTGTTAGACAAATGCCTCGTGTTGCAGTTTTGGCAATTTATGAATAAATTTTTTAAATATTTACAAACGCGCTTTGAGCGTGTGCACAACACACACGAGTTGTTGTTCCGTCGCTCGTTGGGATTGAACTGAAACTGAAATGCTAACAAGTCAACGGCTGCCTGGCCACGCACAATTACATATGCATTAGGCGTGCGAGCTTTTCCTTTTTACAAGACCAAAATGACGCGTGGGTGGCCGTCAGAAAGAGCGAAAGCTCTCTCTAGCGAGAGAGAAAAGGAGAGACACGTTGCAATGCAAGAAAATAGATTCACAAAATACGCGCGAATAATGGAAACCAATATTGATATTCATGTGTATACTTTGCTTAATTTTATCTTAGCGCATAAATTAGTCTTCGAATTTGAAAGAATCAAGTTATTCAATTCATCATAATTCCTTTTTTTAAACTTCTTAAGATTTTGCTAGGCACCGCTTATTTCTGACTTGAGTAAAACTAACTGTTAGACATTAGAATTAACTTGGAATCGATATTGAAAAATTATCGAGCACAAAAAATAACTGCAAGCGGTGCCAATTCGATAAGTATCTAATAATCGATGCTGAGCGCAACTATAGACCATAGAACAGCACTTGCAGCCCTGGCTGAAAATGGTTTGTCAGCCCTCGCAACAAAAGAAAACAAAACATTTGGATTGCAAATAAAAAAAATAATTATAAACAATGTCGGACGAATATGCGTGTGCAGCCAAAGGCAAACTGAAGCTCAAAAGCGACACTGAACTGAAGAAAAAAAAGAAGAAGCACAAGAGCAAGGACAAGGAGAAAGATTCATTGCAGCGAGCTTTTCTCGAGCAGCAAATCAGCGAAACTGCAGCTTCAACTGGAGCAACTGCATCCAGCAGCAACTATGAACGAAAGTTAACCAAAGCTGAGCTGGCCAGCAAGAAGCAACAGGAGAAAATGCGAAACAAACGCATCATGGACAAGGCACAAACGACACACAAACAGCGCGTGGAGAAATTTAATGAGCATCTAGACACCTTGACGGAGCATTTCGATATACCCAAAGTGTCCTGGACGAAATAGAAATGCCAGCTGCTCAACTTTAAGTGTAATTTAGGTGAAATTGTATTAAAAAGCATGTAAAATGAAGCATTATATTTATATATGCCATTCTCGATATAGATGGCAAGTCCGGTTTGAATGCTTGAATAAAATGCAAATTACAATGGGTTTAATGTTAATATATACTTTAAGCATAATTATGACTAAATACATTTATATCTAAGATGTTAAATTCATATCGTTATTAATGTCAATGTCGTTAGCACTTAATTGCTACAGCCAACAATTGCTGTTTACTTTTGCAGCTAGTCAAAATTGTTAAAACAATCCAAAATCGATGCCTTACTCGATACATGCTAAATAACATCGACATTGTTATCGATAGCGAATACAAGTCCGGCTTGACTGCACGCAACCAATGGATTTAAAATGCATGTTCCAAGGTTCAATCTGGTCGAAGCATTATATTTATATATATTTTAAGCATAATTTTGACTATGTTGGGGGGTTAATAATAGAGTAGCCACATCCAAAATGGCAGCATTAAATTAAATACACATAAAAAACAACTTAAAAGAGGGGGGTTATCCAACATTCAGTTCGTGGGATTTCTAGCGGGATAAATATATTATAGACTATATAGATAGATCGTTCAATTTAAGAGCGGCGTCATCAGCTCCAGCATGGCATATTTCCAGGTCCAATTGCGCACCAGTTGCTCGAAACGCGAACGCTCATGTTCATATATATAACCCACCTCGGGTTCCATGCAGATCTCGGTATACGGATCCGTTAGTAAACTCTGAACGGACAACAAAACCTTGGCCACATTCAGCGCCAACGACCAGTTCTGCTGTTGGAATATATCGATGCCAACATCGCCATGACGCGACACATTCGGATGCAGGATTTTGGTTAGGAAACGCACCGTTGGCGGCGCCATCGGATAACGTTCCGGAAAATAGATGAACAAAAAGAACTTGCCGCCCTCATATGGACTGCCGGGCGGACCCAGAATCGTTGCTTGCCAATAGTTATTCTGTCGATCCATGGGTATAGCCGATATACCCTCCGTTCCATAACTATTCAACAGATTCGCTTCGCCACGCAAGAAATTCGAACGCATCACATTCCGTTGCTCCGCCGCTGGCGGAGATTGGCTGCCCAACTCGATGAGGCAGGTGCGACAAAAGCAGGAGGACATCAACGCGCCATAGAGACGATACCAATCCGGTTCCGCGACGAGGCATTCGAAGAGTGGCCAACGTTGTTTGAGATATGCACGCCACATGCTCTGCGCCGTATTCTTGACGATGATCTCATGCCACTGTTTACACACCTCGCTGGCCATCCACAGCGACATGTCATCCAGATAGCCAAAGATCTGAAGCATTACCTCAACGGGTATGAGCCGAGTGATGCACTGATTGCGATTCCCTCTGCTGTTGCTGTTGCTCCTCCCTCCGCCTGCATCATATTCATGGGCACGCGCCCGGCCATCCGCCAGCTCCAGCATGTAGTGGGGCAGTGCTAGTGGCCCCGCTGGACGCGGTCTCTTAATGGGCAATACAAATGGATTCACGGCACGTTCGTGCTCGAAATCATGCTCCGGACTGCCGCGACGCACTGGCAGCGGCACTGGCTCTAGCGGTGGCTCCAGCTGCGCAGGTAAAGGCAGCTGTTCCGCCTGCTGCTGCTGCAGTTCGTCCTCCTCGGGCGCTGGCTCATTGTTTACCTGCTGCTGTTGGTCTCCCGCTGGCGCTGCATCTTCCAGATCCTCAAAGCCCATTATGTCTGCATCGTTCTCCGTCTCGTCATCCTCCTGTTTGTCCTTAAAAGGCGGCTCATCATTGCCAGAGTCTTCGTCATCGGATAATTCCGTCAGCAGCTCCTCGGCCCGTTGTGCATTGTACAGAAATGCGTGGCATGCGCCGCAAACCGGTTCACCAAAATTGGGACCGTAATAACCATTGCACACCCAGCAAGCATGACTATTCTGCAAATGGATATAGTTTACACACATATCAAAATATTTCTTCTTTTTTTCCCTTTTACGCACCGAGTAGCTAAAAGACTCGTTTAGCATTTGTTTGTTTTTGTCCTCCTCGATGTCGTCGCCATTCATTTCATCCTCATCGTCGTCGTCGCTGCCATTTAATTGTTCCAGCAATTGTTGCTGTTCATTTTGCTGCTGCTGTACGCAGCTAGTCATCTTTATGCGCTGCACTGAAAAATTCTTAAAACACAAATAACACAAAACGATGATTTTCTCGTCGTAGAATACTTGGTGAATGGCATTGATAATGTTATCGATACGCGATGACAAGTCAGGCTTGAGTCTGCGTAGTAAACAATGTAAGAGGTTGCGCACAGAATATGACCTCTTAAATTAAAGAACAGTAGTCTTATTCTATTAAATTTATATTTTATATTATATTAAAAATAAGATAAGTTGTCAAGTTGTTTACACTTAAAATCAGTTAGTGATTTGCTTGAATTGTCTAGAGTTTGTGATTACTCTGCAAGTCAACAAGTGCGACGTTATACCTTATGCCAACACCATCGAAAATCAGCTTTGAATTTATGCATATATGTGTAAATCAGTTGTGACGTTAATCATAGCTGCTATCGTATATCGATAACTGACAACAACTGATAACAACACGTGCGATTTATAAAGTTTACAAACGAATAACATGAAACAGAAGAAGAAACTTGGTGAGTCAAAATAAATAATAATATGCACACTTTACTAAATTTTATTTAATATTACTTTATTCTTACCGCAGCTGTTGGTCTCAGCCGCGAGGAGCGCCAGGTGCTCGTCATTGGTGAAATTATACAGGAGCTGCTGAAGGCACACGAAGCCAAAAAAGATGTGAATCTAAATCGCATGAAATCCCTGATTTCCTCCAAATACGGCTTGGATAGCTCGCCACGACTAGTGGACATCATAGCAGCAGTGCCGCAGGATGCCAAGAAAATATTGCTGCCCAAATTGCGCGCCAAGCCGATAAGGACAGCGAGTGGAGTAAGTTATGAAATGAAGATTTGAAATGTGTAAATGGGTTTTAGTGAGATGTTGATACAGTTGCTGTCAAAAGAATAGCAACACTACGTCATTAGTATTTAGTAAAACCCAAAGATATCCTTTACTATAGATACTCATAGATTTCACCCACTTTGTAGATTGCTGTTGTGGCCGTGATGTGTAAACCGCATCGCTGTCCGCACATCAATTTTACGGGCAACATTTGCGTCTATTGCCCCGGCGGACCGGACAGCGATTTCGAGTACTCCACGCAATCCTATACGGGCTATGAGCCCACGTCGATGCGTGCAATCCGCGCACGCTACGATCCCTTCTTGCAGACCCGGCATCGTGTCGAGCAGCTGAAGCAGCTGGGACACTCCGTAGACAAGGTGGAGTTCATTGTCATGGGCGGCACTTTTATGGCGCTGTCCGAGAAATATCGCGATTACTTCATACGCAATCTGCACGATGCACTATCTGGGCATAGCAGTGCAAATGTGGCGGAAGCTGTACGTTACTCGGAGAAATCACGCACCAAATGCATTGGGATCACAATTGAAACACGACCGGACTATTGCCTAAAGCGTCACATATCGGATATGTTGAACTATGGCTGCACTCGCCTCGAGATTGGCGTACAATCCGTCTACGAGGATGTCGCCAGGGATACGAATCGTGGTCACACAGTGCGCGCTGTCTGCGAAACGTTTAACATGGGCAAAGATGCTGGCTACAAGATTGTCACCCACATGATGCCCGATCTGCCGAATGTGGATTTTGAGCGTGATATTGAACAGTTTATTGAATACTTTGAGAATCCCGCCTTTCGCTCGGACGGTCTGAAAATCTATCCCACTTTGGTTATACGCGGCACTGGGCTCTATGAGCTGTGGAAGACGGGTCGTTACAAGTCGTATCCACCCTCTATGCTGGTGGATTTGGTGGCCAAAATACTGGCACTGGTGCCGCCCTGGACGAGGATCTATCGTGTACAGCGAGATATACCCATGCCACTGGTTAGGTGAGTTCGTAATCCCAGTCAGTAATCCGAGTCTATATAAGATCTCTCTCTGTCTCTCTTCATTTGTAGTTCCGGCGTGGAGCATGGCAATCTGCGTGAATTGGCGTTGGCGCGAATGAAGGATTTGGGCACGGTGTGCCGGGATGTGCGCACCCGTGAGGTGGGCATCCAGGAGATACACAACAAAGTGCGTCCGTATGAGATTGAATTGATACGCCGTGATTACGTTGCCAATGGTGGCTGGGAGACGTTCCTCTCCTACGAGGATCCCGAGCAGGATATACTCGTGGGTTTGCTGCGCCTGCGTAAATGTTCGCCGGACACTTTCCGGCCTGAGTTACAGGGAGGCTGTTCAATTGTGCGGGAGCTGCATGTCTATGGCTCTGTGGTGCCAGTTAGCTCGCGGGATCCGACCAAGTTTCAGCACCAGGGCTTTGGAATGCTGCTCATGGAGGAGGCGGAACGTATTGCTCGCGAGGAGCACGGCAGCATCAAGATTGCCGTCATCTCCGGCGTCGGCACAAGGAACTATTATCGCAAGCTGGGCTACGAGCTGGATGGTCCCTATATGTCCAAGCCCATATCGAAACCGATGCGAACGGAACTCGTCTATGAATATGTGTGAATTGTAGACAATGAATGCATGAGTAAATAAACAAACTTATTCATTATTTATCATGTTTATTTTATTTGATCGATAACTGTCTCTGTATCGATACTAATCGATTTACGACAGCAATACGAGATGTATTTTCTGTTTAGTGATTTAGCTTTCCATTTAATTTTCAAAATACATTGACATATTTTCATATTGAGGAAACGACTCTTAGCGAGCATACTCTGTATTCAACAGCTGGGTGCAGAGTATCTCAAAGTTGACTTGTCTTGACTAGCATGTTCTCTTCTGTATTATTCTTTCATAAAAATCTGTTGACTTATAGCTACTTAATAAAATTAAGTAAAATTTGTGTTAATAAAATATTTATTTAAAATATATTCATAAGCTCAGAATTATTTTGTCATACAAATTCTTTAAACAATACAGAACAGTTTCAAAATAATTCCAAGCTTTTGCAGATAAAAAATGCAATTTGCTTTTGAATTTAGTTGAATAGGAATTAAAATTCAAATATCAAAAATGAATCAAATTATATAATCCTAATAAAATCGAGAGCATATTAAATATATATTATGAAATTCTTTTAATATGATAAAAGAAAAACTATAAAAATATACAATATATATATAATGTAATTCGATGGTCAACAAAGCTTTATATATAATACCTATCAAGTATCCTATCCGATACTTAGTGTCAAATTATACAAATTAGGAACCTAATTATTATTTATAGTATTAATATTATTATTTATATAATTAGAGTAATTAGAGTAGTATTTAATAGGTAGCATTTAGTTTCACTTTTTGGGCAGTGCCTCCTCGTCGGTGGGATCACAGTCGGCACAGTGCCAGGAGTAGCCGCGTATTTTGGGCGACTTCTTCAGCGGCGGATCGAGGCAGGCGAAATGATAATGCTTGTGGCACTCATCGCAGGTCACCACCTGATTGGCCTTGCCAGTCTCCGAGCAGACGCAACAATTGATCTCAAGATTAAGCTTGGGATTGGACACTCTCGGTCTTCCCACGCGCTGTTTGCGTGGCGTCGATTTACGTGGACTAATCTTGCGTTGCTGCTGCTGCTTTGGCGACGGGGAAGTCAATGTCGGAGGTGTCTCCTTTGGCGGCTCCTTGAGCTTTTGTGGTGTACTAGTCACAATTGGTGGCGCCACAACGATCGTCTCCGGCTGACTGGGCTGGCTGATATCCTCGACAGTCTCCACGGATGTGGGCCGCGAGGCTTCATCCACCGATCTGACCGCATTGGCGGGCACATAGAAACTACGCGATTCGGGCGCATCCTCGCCAGGCAGCCGCAGTGTCTTGAAGATGATCTTAATGGGCCGTCCAGCGTTGGATTTGTCGGGCGTGGTTTCATCTGCGTGGGCTCGCTTCTTGCGCTTTCGCTTGTGCTCTTTGGTGCAGGACTTTTCCGTGTCCGAGGAGAGATTGTGCTTGCTCTTGTGCTTATCCTTGCGCTTGCCCTTGCGTGACAATTGCTTATCGATGGAGTCCTCGCAGCCCGATGGAACCGATTGACTCGCTGCCGGCTGTGGCAAGAGTTCCAGCGGTGCTTGAACTGTGGATTAAAAGAAGATTAGATTAGAGAAAGAAGTCTTGTCTGTGGAAGTGAAGGAAGCTTTGTTTAGGGTTTGGAGAAGCTTAAATCAGAGAATGAGAATCTACTTTTGTTTATGGATTAAGAGTAGATTAAATCGGGAAAAGAAAAGAAATCTTTGTTTACGAATTAAGAGGCGATAAGATTAAAGAAAGAATAAGAGGTTTTAATCAGGGATCCAAAGGTGATTCAAATAAAACCAATAGAAGCAAGTTTTGTTTGGGCATTAAGAGAAGGTAGCCTTTCTTTACCCACCTGGAGTCTTTCGCGGCGACGACTGTAGCTTGGTCCGCTTCGGAGAACTGCTGACCAGCAGTTCCTCGTCTGCAGCTGGCAGCGATTTGTGAAGCGAACGCTTCTGCGGCGACTGTTGCTGTTGCTGCGACTGTTGCTGTTGCGACTGTTGCTCCTTGTTCACATCGGAGTCTAGTGAATAGCGATCGACATACACCAAATGCCCATCCTTGTTGAAGCGCGTTCGAGATTTACGCGGACCCGTTGAAATGTCCGAGATGCCAACAGCATCGGAGCAATCGGATTTATCACAGCACTCCGAGCACTGCCAGCCATACTGCTTCGATTTCTTGGGTGGCCTCGACAACGGCGGATTCAAGCAGCCTAAATGATAGTGGAGATTGCACGTGTCGCACTTGACCAACAAATGTTGATCATTGTTGCGCTTACAAATGCCGCACGAGCTGGAGGTGGAGGCGGCGGCGGAGGAGGAGGAACTCAGCTGCTGCTGCTGAGCTGTGCTCAACATTCTCGAGTTATCCAATTTGCCCGCCAACTGCGAGAGTGGAAAACCCAGACCCATTTTCAAAGCTGCCGCTGTTGGCACCGAAATGGGACGCTTGACCAGCTGCTGCTGCTGTTGCTGCTCTAACTGTGGCCGGGCAATCAACTCCAAACTGGTCAGCGTTAGAGCCGGACAAAGTGCAGACAAACTGGCGTGCAGCGATTTTAGAGCAACACCCAAAGCATCCCTGACGGACTTCAACTGTTTGCGCTCATCCAGCGCAGCATCGTAGATGGCACGCAACTCCAATTGCTGCTGGCTCAGCTGGGAATTCTGCAGGATGAGTTGCTGCTGCTGCTGCTTGAAGTCCGCCATGCGCACAATGCGATCCATGTAATAGGCTGTGAATTCCACACTAAAAGCGGGCGCAATGTGCCACTTTTTGCGTATATCCTGCAAGGATTGTATGTGCGCCTCTCGCTGCTCCAAATGCTGCACATCCACGGCCATAAATTCCGCTTTATCCAGCAGACGACGACAAGCAGAAGCGGAACTGGTCAACAGACGCGACATTTTCTGTGTGGGCACCCAAGGCGTGGGTTTGAGTTGCTTGTGCTGCGCATATTTATGTTGTATCTTTTGCAGTTTCCTTTGTATGCGCGCCTGGGCGGGATTCGGATGAGCTGCTATCAGTTGTTGTTGGAGCTGTGCTCTTTGCTTCGCCTGCTGCAGCATATTCAAGCGCAGTGTGTGATAATTTCGTCTGCGCTTCTTAATCATCTCCTTCTCCGAGTGCACCTTGCAATGGGCGTAAAATGGATCCGCGGCATCATCCTCATGATGTGCCTCAATTAAATAGCCCGCAACCTGGGCACACGTGACATGAAAATAAGTCTTGCACATGCCGGCATCACAACCAATGCAGACTCCGGTCCGAGCGAACAACGGATTATCGCAGAGCGAGCACAATTTGGCACCCCATTTGCTGTACTGCATCTCGAAGAGGGTTACGGAGCTGAGCTGTTCCACCTCGCCAAATGCCACACCGGGCACGTACAGGGCACAAATCAGATGCACCCATTTACCCACATCTGTTTCCTTGTAGATGCCACCACGATTGGGGCACAGTTCACAATCCGGTTCAGAAACGCCGGCACGGCAAGCCTCACAGAACCACGGCTCTGTGGAGCAGGTGGAGTTGGTGCTGGAGATGCTGACGTTGTCGCTGACGCCGTAGCAGCCTTCGTGAACGGAAACGCCGCACGAATCGCATTCGACAATTTCGTTGATGTCGTCGCTTCGATCGCCCAAACAAACGCAACACATTCGCTTTGGCGGCAAGTCCGAATTGTAACCGTTTATGTGGATCAACTGTTGTGCAACTGTTGCGGGCGGCAGCATTGCATTCCGCTGATTGTTGTTTAGCAATGCTGCCAGTTGCTGCCGCTGATTTTCGTTTAACAGCGCAGCCACTTCTTGTCGCCGATTATCGTTCAGCAGATCAGCCACTTCTTGTCCATTATCGTTTAGGAGTGCTGCCACCTCTTGCTGCTGTTGATTATCGTTTAGCAGCTGTCGCAGTTGCAGTGTTGAATCATCGTCATCGCTATCGTCACCGCTATCGGCATTTGTGTCGCTATCGCTGCCGCTGCTGCTGCTGGCGTCGCTGCTGCCGCCATCTCCGTCGCTTTCGTCCTTTGAGCCATCCGAACAGTTGTCATCGATGTCCGGCAGAAAATCACTGTCCGATGAACTTTCGCCCAGATCGAATGCGAGCAGCGCCTGTGTGCTGACTTTTGGCTGGCGGACGCGCTTAAACGGCGCCATTTAATAGGAATTTTTCAGTCACTTTTTGCTCGGCAATTGTAAAAGTCGTCTATCAAATTAGAGATGGACTTTTGGCGATACAGTCAAAACTGCCGATAACAGCAAGAAAAATCGTTTATCTTATTAAAGATGTAGCTTTTCGATACGCCTAACGCTATCGATATAAGCACAATGCTAGCAGTGTTGCCAATTGTCAATTACAAATTACACAGATCGACCTGAGATATGTTCTAAATGGGTATAAATCTTTTTTAATAGCTTAAGTACGAATAATATACTGTTCGTGTTCGGGAAGAAATATATGAAAGGATGACAAGCGGGTTACATTTTAAAGTGAAGTTATGGTTTATTAGGATGTCTATTAATTATATAATTTATAATATTGCTGAATTTTAAAGACCACCGATGCACTAATCGATATACTCAAAGCTATCGATATGAGCACATCGCCACCAGTGTTGCCAATTACAAAAATTAATTGAAAACGGCCAATTCCGATTGAATACTTATTTATTGTTAATTAAGAATAGTATAATATATGATTTGTATTAAATGAGTTAAATCTAAAAGACCTCCAACTGTTCAATGGGCAGCCACTTGGAGCTCTCTAACGCATCATACAAATGACGATCAGCATCGATTGTTTCCCGATTCAATTTATCCGTATCGAGCAGAAACTTGTGATCCTCCAGACCATAATCACCCTCAACGGGTGCTACCGAGCAACTGTTGTTTCCAGTTGCACTCTGCTGCTGCTGTTGTTGTTGTTGCTGCTGCTGCTGTTGCTGCTCGTATTGCGCACTGCGCTGAGCACTCCACGCCTCGGCGTGCTGAGCAAGCGTTTGTGGATTCGAATGGGATTGCGACATGGCCTGTTGATAGTAGGCAGCTGCGTCTGTAATCGACGGAGCCGCTGCCTGTTCGTAGTACCCCTGCCAGGCATTGTAGCCTTGCCAATAGCTGCTGCTGCTGGGGTCATAATACTGCGCATAGTCCCCTCCAGTGCCAGTTGATGTAGCTGCAGCTGCTGATGATGGTGCGGCTGCTGACGTTGCACTCGATCCACCATAGCCATAATTATTGCTACCGTTGCCGAGAGCAGCATTCAGCTCCGCCTTTGGCTTGGGCACCGCATTGCAAATCTTGATGGGTTTGGTGCCCAATCCAACATATCCATTCATATCATATAAAGCGGATTTCTGTTCATCTTCAATGCCAAAACGCACAAATCCATACCCCTTGGAGAAGCCCAGACTGTCCAGTATAACCTTGGCTGTCTTTATCGAGGTGTATTTGCTGGAGAAGACCTTGTACAGCGAATAGTCATCCACATCGGATGTCAAATCACCAACCCACACGCTAAATTCTCGTTCATTTCCAGGCAATTTAAATGAATTACTTGCGGAATTCAGGCGAAATCTGACAATGGGATTTGTGCCCGGGATGTGTTTGCCATTTAGTTTGTGCATCGCATCCAGCGCATGATCATCCGATATAAAGTTGACGAAACAATAGCCAGCCGGTTCGCCCGTATATTTATTACGCATCAAGCGCACAGTTGTCGGATCTTCGCCCATTTTCCGGAATGCGGCAATTATGAAATTCTCTGTCATATACGGTTCCAGCTGCAAAGTGCAACAATTATAACTTATTTATTTATCTAAAGTGCATTTTACATCCACTTACGCTGCCCATCCACAATTGACAATGCACGGAAGTCATTTTATTGCCTAACTTTCCTTTATTTTGAGTTCTTTTTAGTTTTTGGTCGAGCAAACACGCGTAAACAAATTTTAGAATAAAATTCTTAAGCAGCTGTTTGACATTTGTAATCGATAACATTCAGCACATATAAAGGCTGCCAGAAAGTTCCGTGTGAAAACGATCTGGCAATTCTACATCTACAATTCATATTCGATTTTTGACGGCTTAACAAAATTTGAAATTAAAATGATAATAAATTTCTCACGTTTGGCAGGTTTAAAAGAACTGCGTATTATATTAGATCCAAAGTGCAAAGCTTCAAAGGGTGCCAGGTGCATATTTGATATATATTTACCCTTTCATTATAAATTTAAAAGTAAATCAAATTTAAATAAATAATCAGGGAATATGTACAGAAATTTTATTTCCAACTGAAAAAGAAAAATCCCAACTTGGCAATCTTGGTCAGAGAATGCGAAGGCGTCAAGCCAAGATTATGGGTACGCTATGGTAAATTGTGCTAATTTATATAATCTGTATATATCTAAAATATGTTATATTTATAGCCGAGGGCAGGGAAATCTCCATTTCGCTAACAAACCAAGATGTTTCAGATATACATAAAAGATTGCAGGCTGTGGGCGCAGTTTGCAGCTAAAAATTAAAATATTATAGATACACAGAAATTAAATTGTAGTATCAGACTTAAACAGAATAATCTGTATATTAGCACTCTTAATTACTTAAAATAATTAAATTGATAACCAGCATCGCTACAATGCCAACTTGCCAGTTCGCATAGAAAACAATTTGGCAAGTCGGTTCATATCCAATAAATTTTTTTAATTGAAAATTAAATTGAATTAAAACATTCTTCATATTTTCATATTTATTTGTTTAAGTAGCACACACATATACACAATTACAAACATGTATCTTTAGACTTTGTAGTTAAACTAGATTAAAATTTCTACATTCAATTACTAAATGGCGGCAGACCAAATTGCTCCGGCTTGAAATCCTCCAAGGAGCGCAACACTTGCGTGGCATTTCCGCAACGTTCCGGGGAGAGACGCTCATCGGGCACCATCACCACTTGCATTCCGGCACTTTTGCCAGCCTCGACGCCATTCGGCGAATCCTCAAAAACCAAACAATTCTCCGGCGTCGGCTTATCGCTAAAGCGACCAGCTGCCACCAAGAATATATCCGGTGCGGGTTTGCCTTGTTTCACCTCGTTGTCCGAGGAGCCGCAGACACGATGATGGAAAAGCTCGAAGAGTTCCCGATGATGAGTCGTCTTCAGTTCGACCATCTCCGCACCGGAACTGGTGGCCAGGGCAATGGGCACCTTGTGGGTGTGCAAATGACGCAAAAGGCGCTCAGCACCTGCAAAAGATTTGAAAGAAGTTCACGATATATTTATATATTTTACTATATAGTCAAACAAGAGTAAACGAAATATGGCATTAAATTGACAAACAGCTTGTTCTATCAATAACAACACACACACAGGCGCCAGCAGATTTTCATTGAAAACAATCTGGCAACTGTAACTGCAGCGCACAATCGATTTTTGACAGCTGATGTTATGTTAATATGCATGAATCTCCCACTCTCTCGCAGGCTGCGCTAACCTTCGAGCAACGGCACCTTTTGTAGACGTTCGCCGCACAATTTGTGATATCGTTTCAGGAAATCGTTAACACTAATTGGCAATTGGCATTCGTCAACAGCGATTTCGGCTGAGCGTCTTTCGGTTGTGCCCATAACCTGAAAACGCACCGCCACCGGATACGGACGACCAAAACTGCTAGCTATTTGCCGTGTGATCTCCTCATAAATACGTTCCGTATCTGCAAGGAGAATACCGGAAAGTAAAAGAGATTAAGAAGAATTAATACCTGGCATCAATTCGGCATTTTCCATTAAAACACGAGCATTTTCCGTCTGTTGTCTGGCATATTCCTCCCACGACATGGGCAAATCATATGTTTTAATCATAAACTCGGCAACGGCCCGCGTCTGAAAACCCATCAACTGTTGTTTCACTTCAAACGTGTAGGTTTTTCCATATGGGTCAAGCACCGTTTGGGCGGCCTTTGTGTAAAGCGTTTCCGTGTCTGATTTTGAGCGTCGTTAGGATGTTTAGTGTTGCGAAATGTTTTCAACTCACCCAGCAGAAGTCCATCCATATCGAAGATGCAGTGCGTCACATTTCGCAACACTTTTTGGGCCATTTTTGCAACACTTGTTATGTAACCTTGTAATTAACTGTAAAGTAATCATAATTTTAAATTACTGGTAAAAGCTTACATCAACTTTGTCGATTGTCTTGGCAATTTACATATTTATATTTAAATTTTCTTTATTTTAGTTGAAAACTTTTAGGGTGCAGTGTCCTTGGCTCAAGGACGAGCAACACTTGTAACACTAGTAGCGGCAAATGTAACAGATAAACTCAGCCTTGACATACACGTATATTTATATTGTATATATTTTTTTGCACTTCTTCCACGACAAGCTGAAATCAACCGTTCAGCGGCACAAAACACTAAAAACTGATTCACATTTGCGAAATTTCGCTGTGAAGGGTTGACGTTTGCGGGGTTGCCAGACTGTTGACAGTTTAGAAGTTTTCCATATGCAAACCATATAAAAATTACAATGGGTATATTTCTTGTTGTAGATTGAAATTGTTGACACTTAAAATATCTATCTCGCAATAATTACAATGGGTGCATTGCTTTATGTAAAGTATTTTTACTTGAAATATACGCACAATATGTGAATATGTTTTTAGTTATATTCGATTTCCAGGATATTTTCTAGTCGTTGCTTTAAATGAAATGTTTTCTCTTGTTGACTATTCGATTCTGCAATTAGCATGGGAAATAATCACACTCACAGGAAGTAAAACAATATGTGACGTCACAAATTGCATTAGAATGGGAAATATATATAAATACAATTGAAAGTTTTTCTTTTTAAATTTATTAAAAAACAAATACATTTTTGATGGTCGAACGTATTAGCTTCAGTTGCATTCAGAAGAGAGGAATATCTGGAAAAAATATAAATCAAATATGAATACATATGTAAGTTGAAAATTAAATGATATTGGAAAATTTAATTAATTACAACCCACCTTAAACTTAGGCGGTCAGCAAGCAGACACCACCAGCCTTCTTGATTTTGTCCTCAGCCTTCTTGGAGAAGTATTTGGCCTTGACGATGATGGGACGAGCGGGCAAATGGCCGCGACCCAAAAGCTTGTAGTAACCCTAAAAAAATTTAAGAAATATATTATTAAAGGACATGTTGTGTTGAGTTAAATTTGACAATGCAATCTTCGCGCTTTGTTATCATTGATCTGAAAGGCTTTCTCTACACTGCAAAGAGCAATTGTACGGTCGCATTCAGTCCGCCCATCGCCTTGGGGATCTCTTCATATCGATAATAACAACAGCAAAAGAATTGGCAAGTAATCAAGGAATGTTGTGCTTACAAATTGAACCAGATCGATAACTGGCGCCTTGGTGCTCTTCTCCTTTTCGAGTTCAGCGAACTTCTCGGCTCCGACCAGCGACCAAAGTTTATCCAAATTGATTTCTGGGCGGAATTTGTGCTGGCGACGCAAATGGAAATTCCTCATGCCAACCTTGCCAAAGTAGCCGGGATGGTATTTATCGAAATTGATGCGATGATGATGCATGCCACCAGCATTACCACGACCTCCAGGATGCTTGCGGTGCTTGCCAATACGGCCGTGACCGTGACTGACGTGACCACGCAGCTTTCTGGTCTTCTTCCGCTTGATATTCGACTGCGAGAGAGAAAATTTTATTAACCGAATTTAATCCCGTTACACGTGCATTTCCAGCGACTGGTTTTCGAGTGTGGAAAACATTTTGTTGTAGGTTATGTTTGCCTGTCGCTCACATTCGCATTCGCTCGAGCATGCTGCTATTTAGCGTTCTCAGCTGGCACACATTTGTATTGGTTTGAGCATAGTGCACAATTTGTTTTAAAACCAAAATTCAACTGCACAACTTGCACTGACATCCACTCACCATCTTCAGAGTTTTGGAAAGAAAGAAGTGAGCAAAGTTGGCTGCGCTTCCAACTGTCACCGCAAGCGTGCGCAACACTTTACAGCACTGAATTTCTAGGGTGACCATATATATTGAATATCGTGACAACATATTTTGCAGCTGCACGAATATATGAAGCCTTATATCTAAACAAAAACATATTAAAAAATTATTATTTATTATTATTATTATTTATGATCGCTGAGTTAAATTTATGCAAGCAGCGCAAAACTTTGAAACGCTCGATTTCAGTGCTCATAGACAACCGATATTTAAAATTGTACAGCTGCGCTATCGATGTCTGAGCAACTTTGCCGATATATCTTTGTTATGAATTGGTATTTTTTTGGTGGTCGATGCCAGTGGTATTTTCGTGCTTGTCGCGTGTAGTCACACTGCTGTTTATTTATGTTTAGTCGCTGCTGCTGTCCGAAAATTATTGCATATATTTTAGTTTGTATGCAATTAAATAGTGATATTTAACAATAGATGCAAGCAACATAAAATTAAACTAAAACAGAGAATTAACAGCGAAAGCTATGTGAGTGATTTGAGTGGTTTTTTCCGGCTCTCTTTTGAGACACACAAATAGGAAAACGACACTTTTTGTATATGTATTTCTATATATACATATATACATAAATATATGCATATACATTGTATCTATGTATTTACACATGTATATTATTGAGTGAAAGCGCGTGGCAAAAGTAAACGAAAAAAAAGAATAAGAATAATTGTTGTGCGGGAGTGGGAAAGAGAGGCAGCTAGCGGGGGTGTTATTACTCATCCGTCTCTATTTTGTGCGTGCGAATGCGACAACAACAAAAACAACAACAACAACGATTTACGAACGAAAACGACGAAAAACAAGCAGAAGCAGCAGAAGAAGAAGCAGCAGCAGCGGCGCAACAAATGTTTGTTAAAACGTAACAAAATTTTGAAGGTGAGTTTGTTCAAAGACACACAATAACTGTAAACAGAGTTGCAATGCACTTGAGTTGAGTCATCAACAAAGTGGAAAGGCTCAATGCAATATTTGCCATAGGCAGAGTTCAGTGGCATCACCCATTCCAGTTCCAATTGATGCGTCACACACACAACACACACTCAAACACACACATACACTTACAGCTGAAGCGAATTTCTTTGGCGCTGCACTGTCTGCTTAGGCTTAATGTAGAGGAAGAAGAAGAGCAAGCAATTTCAACACATTTTCTTCTTGGGCAAATTTTATTTATTGCCGTTGCACTCGTTGCGCGCTAACAAAAATAAAGCTGAAGTTGAAGTGGGCAATTCACTCCACTCCCCCGCACTCTCCCCTCTCTCCTGCTGCACATAATCCATAGGGTCAATAGCAGGCAGCCATCTTTGTTTGTCGGTTGAAAGGTTGAAAGGAGTTGCCAAAGCAGTCTTCACTGCAGTGGCCACAAAGTACTCTCAAAGTTGCACCGTCCCCCTCTCCCCCCTTAGCCCAGCTCTCAAATTTGAACTGTTGCCAAAAAGAAAAAAGGAAAGAAAACCGAGAGGAATGGAAAATGTGCAGCGTGTCTATAAAAACAGACGGAACAGAAAAAATATTGCCACTCGACATGCATATATATTATTCACCTTGGGACTTAGGATGTTGCCAAGGGGCATGGGAAGAAGCGGAGGGAAAGGGGGGAAATAGAAGCCAGCCACTGTTGTCAAACGGTTCGGCAAACCTTAAAGAAATAAATAATAAACAATGCAGAAAGTTACTTATAAAGGAAGTAAACTTGATATTTGTAAGGCATGCGAGAAGACATTCCAAATTTGGAAACCAAAGCTTTTAGATCTTTTTTTTCATACAATTTAGATAGATAGATGGACTTAGCTAAGTCGACCGCTCATCAAGAATATACATTTTTTGGGGATATACAAATCTTTAATTATCTATTTACAAATTATTTGGCCATTCTCAGAAATGGTACACGTCTTGTTTCTGTCAATTCTTAAAAAATGCTTCTATGCTATATATTCTTTAAGAAAAATAAATATTATTTTTATATATTAAATAAAAAGCTAAAGTTAAGTAAAGTATATATGTATATATATGTTATTTCACTTATCTTAATTTGCCTGCATTACGGCTGACGTAAATACTATAAATATAATAATATATAATTATATATATTTAATATTACATATTATATATTGTATATGATTTCTTCTGCAAATATGTCATTGACTTCCTTTTCCTCTCATTTTTATTTCTTTTCTTCGTTTTTTTTTTTGTATCTCGTCAAGATTTCAATATATTTCACATTTTTCGAAGTATCTACAATTTAATGATATTCACTGTCTGCCTGCTTGAATAGAAGATCGCATTTTATGATTGTTACTTTTGCGCTGCATTTAAATTTTTCGCCCATTCGGAATTTCGTGCCGAATGCAAAATCTAATTTCTGTTTTTTTTTTATACTCTTGCAAGAGGTATTGCAGTGTTGTGTTCAAATTTGTGACATTACAATTATTTATTATAACTATATACATTCATTAGTTATTCATTAGTTCGATTCATTGCATCCTTTGATATATGTTTATAAGAGTGTTTAAACTTCGGAAGAGAAAACTATTAGGGTATTTAAACTTCGTGCTTGCCTTTATTTATTTCCTATGCATATTATTTTCTACTGCTTGCTTTTGACCTCATTTGTGGCGATGCGATACGAAAAATGCCACATTCATTTAGCAATTCGATATTCCGTTTTGAACAAATTATTATGAACTGTCTGCCCACATCACAGAGAGACAATCATTAAAGACAAACAACAACAACATCAACAAAATAAACTTCCTCTTCTCTGCCCACTTGAAAACTCGACAAATGGGGCGAAGAGTCTGTTGTAAAAATGCATTCAGTATATAAATAGCGATAGATAGCAATCAAATTATATTGCGGCCATATATCAATTGTATCACTTGCGTCTTGTGTTTTTGGGGGTGCGCATCCCAAATGTATCTCAAGTGCCGCATCTTAAATCTGAAATCACAGATTTGAAATCTCAGCATCGACATTAGACTCGAAAAGCAGCCGTGACAAGATTTTACTGGCTCTCGAAACTGCATTTATTTGGTTTTTCAGTTTTTTCTTCTTCATCTAATTTTCTTTTCCAATTTGCATCTCTGATTTTCTTTGGTTTTGTCTTTGACTGCTCTTTGTTTTTATTTTTATTTGTGTACAACACTTTACATGCTTTAGTTGCCAAATTTTCACACCTACCACTAGTATTTTTTTTTGTTTTTGTTTACATTTTCGGGTTTTGGGTTTTTCTTTCACTCGCAAGCGGAAAAGGCGAAGATTCTGAGAATGCCATGAGAATTTCCCCCTCATCAAAATGCGCACTTCCGGATGCTGTTTTAGCATCACATCATCATCAAAATCCAAATCATCATCATCATCATCATTGAATTATTTGCCATAATAACAGCAACAGTTCTTTTTTTATCTTCACGATGAGATTATGTTTTTTATTTTATTTTTTGCTCCCCAATGCAAGATAAACATTTTTGAGAGAATGACACATTTCGCCTGGGAGATGCGCATTAATGTCGCCTTGGGGAGCTACACAGAGAGAAATTGTGTTCTAGGTAGAGTTATTGGTCGGTGGGCGGATATATTATCGAACCTCATAAACATAATCGTGTCATAATTAAACCCCTCACAGTTCCAAGATACTTTTTAAAACTCTTCAGACATTGGATCCACAGTTGTTTAAAATGCTTAAAAAAACTTTATTAAATTAAAAACATATAAAAAAAATGCAAAAATCAAATTGAACATCTTAGCTAATAATTGTTTTTTTCTCGAACTCGAATCGAAAAGGGATTTTTTAGATTGATGTTTATAAAAAACTCTCGATTTCCATAAAATAACTTTTGCACATCGATTTTTTTTAATATAAGCAGGTGAGGTAATTTTTGTATTGTTTTACTTTTATATCACCATAAAATGATTACTTTTCTCTACACATTTTTTTTTTAATATAAGCAGTTTAGTTTTTTTTTATTATTTGACTCAAACTAAGAACTCAAAAAAAGATTGCAACTTTAAAGCTGTATTTACGTGAGTTATGACTGTGTGTTATTGTGGGTGTGCATGTGTGTATCTGTGTGTGTGTGTATCTGTGTGTGTGTGTGTGTGGATGCACTTTTTGCCGCTTTGAATGACGCCTCGTCGAACTGTTGCTGCAGTTGTGGCTGCTGTTGTTTTTTCTGTCTCTGTCGGCGCCATGTGCAAGTCTTTAATGAATTAATTAAAATTTTTGCTTGTCATGCGCCGACTGCGGCGTCAACTGCGACTGCAACTGCAACGCTGGCTTTGTGTTTTCTGCTGCTTGCTGTTGCATGACCTCTGCTTGCATTATTTTGACTGTCGCTGCTGCGGCCATGCACATTGATGAGCCGCAATGAAATGGGACAGATAAATTCAAAAGTGGACTCATCACCATCACCATCACCGTCATCGTCTATCTGCGGAAATATATTGTCTCTTTTTTTTCGTTTGCCTTGAACGTTATGCCATTTCAGGGTTATGTTTGCCACACACTGATTTGTGGTGCATGCAACCGATTTGGCTAGATAAAACAAAAATTTTTTGTACGGCAAAATATTTCAGATAGTTTATTTTCAGTGATATATTTTCATTCTGCACTTTTAAAATATTTAAATTACTATTTTTTTGCTGAGGGAAAGAAAAGTTTATTTTGGGGGCAAACAAAATGATTTATGAGGATTTTATTTTGTCTATTAAAACAATTAAGTTTCTTTAGAATGTCATCAATCATAAATAGTTTCTTCTTAAGTATGTCATCAATCATAAATACAAATATTATCAGCTCCATTTGGTTGCTAGTTTTTATTATATTAACTTTTTAGAGCAAATAGTTTTATTTATAGAGCTAGTTTTCCAAAACTTTGGAAATATATAAATATACATCCCGGATCTATAGTTTTAATGCTGTCCCTAGCAAGACCTGT
Organism: Drosophila macrothrix; assembly: GCA_035042055.1. Taxonomy (NCBI): domain Eukaryota; kingdom Metazoa; phylum Arthropoda; class Insecta; order Diptera; family Drosophilidae; genus Drosophila; species Drosophila macrothrix. Next base: position 6,810,822 of record JAWNLX010000124.1, on the reverse strand, counting down.
TGCTCTTGGATGGCTATTCAAATATACTTATCTGCAAAGGCCAACTGATTGGGACAGGTGAATTTGCGCTAAATCACGAATTTTAGTCCCCTCCACATATTTTCACAAATAATATTTGTGTATTTTTCATGTTCTTAAGCGATTACTGAAAGAACCTATAAATATGACGCATTTTCCACATTTATCGTTTGCCAAATCTTTTCTACACATATTTTTTAATGCCTTAACTCAAATGTTTTTATGGATTTTTTCAAAACAAAAGCACAAATATAAATAGTTGGGGGAAACATGACAATATTTCTCAATGAAAAGGAATAAAATGCTCAAACATATATCCCCAACCCACTGCTATAATATATGTTCTGCGCGTGCTTTGCTTTTCAGGTTTGCTGGTTCGCATGCTGCCCGGATTCTGATTCGGATTTGGATTCGGATTTTGATTGCCTCGTTTTGTCATCGCTTTTTTTGAATACCCTCCCTTGCAGGGATATGCTTATTCTGTGGGGAAGTTTGTAACGCATTCAAATCAACGCTACTGATCCCATAAGATATAATTTATTTTTGATAAACGATAAAGTCTACATTTCTTTTTGTACACTGCTTTAAAAGTTCCGATAAAAATGATAAATTGGTTGTGAATTTTAATTCTTCTCAGCTCTTATTCAGGAAAAGAATTTCTAAGATTGAATGTTTTGGCTTTCTAAAACCAGAGTAATAATCTTAATTTCAAGTTGGGTTTTGATAAGATATATAAATCATGTGTCTAATTTCCAGGCCGTTTTCCATGCTTTTACTAGAATCATTTTTATATAGCTTTTTTTGTTATTTATATTATTATAAAACATTTGTATTTTAAAAATTTACAAATTACTTTTACCACTTTACCATATTTTTGATGTGGTCGATTTAGGGCAAGCCTTTCTCATTTTAAGATGAATGTTATCTTATACTTAAAAGCTATTCAGATATATGATACTAATAATATCGGTTACGGTTACTGATTCTTAAAGAATTGCTGCATTTCGGTTCCGATTGCGGTTCGTTTTTGACACCCTGATCTTGGTTCGACTTGGGATGTGATCTTGTATGAAAATCGCTTTTGTTTACCAAAATTATCAACATTTTTAATAGCTGATCTGTGTTTATAATAAAAATATAATGTAAGCACATGGACTTTAAACTGCAAGAGTATGTAATTTTCGGCATGCCTTTGTTTTTTTGTTTTGTTTTTCTTGTTTTTCATAATTATTTTTCACATGAAAATATGCACTGTATCCGGCCAAGTGTAGACTATATATCTAGATACTATGTATATTTGAGTATGTCAAGTATTTAGCAGAGCTCTCGCGATCATTAGGAGAGCAGAAAGAGAGGGAAAAAGAAAGAAAGAGAGAGAGAGAGAGAGAGAGAGAGAGAGAGTGGGCACACAGTTGATGTATGCGACTGGGAAAGCCTGTGAAAAATGTTCCGTTTGCCATTTTGTTGAATGTGTTTTTGTCGCAGTTTTGTGGCAGCAATGAGCGCGTGCGGTGGCAATCGAATAGGATAAACGGCGTAAAATACGTGCAACAATTGATGATTGAGCAAATATATGAAAAGTGCCATATATATATATATATAAGCTATCTAAAGCTATATACAACTGCATACCAAAGTATGTGTCTGTGTCTGTGTGTAAAAAACGAAAAGAGAACCCAATTTTTAATGAATGTCTCTCAAAATTTGTGACCTTGTCTAGGAAAATTCTGTGCTAAAGATTCTTGAAAATGTTCAATACCTGTAATGGAAGAATTCTTTTTCTCAAAGTTTCTGGGCACACTTTTGTGCATATATATGTATATATATATATATATATATATATATATATATATATATATATATACATTATATACTTTATATCGCCTGATTTCCATTGGCATATGGGAAGTCGGCACATCAAGATTTATATTTTCGTCGCACTGTTATTTTTGGATGTGAAAAACTTTTGGGCAAAATACGACGACGACGACGAAAACCAAAAATCAACATGTTATTTTTTCTTTCATATTTTTGCGGTTATTCATCATGGCACTAACAAAAAACATTTGATTACCAAAAAAAAAAAAACAATATTCTAAAAATGTGAGCTGAGGCATTCACCAGAAATTAGCGCAATAAACTTTAGATTAGAGTCCACACGAATAAAACCTGTTGCTTTTTTGCAAAATTCAAGGAATATGTAATTTTTATGCATACATAAATAAAAAAATATAAACATTTAAACTTGATACGATATAAAAAAGTGAATAAATGTGCTAAACATTTGGTGTGCCAACGGCAGCAGCTGAAACACTTGTAGCAAACTATAATTAGTATGTAGGAAGCTATGCAAAAGTATATGCAGGTTGAAGGAGGCTTAGTATGCACCCATAAGGAATATATATTCTTAGCAATTAGCAAATTACATCTATCTATCTGTATTAATAGAAAGATCTTATGGACTAAAGAAGCCGGAGAGCTAGAATATAAGTTCTCGAACATCGTACACAGATCAAACTTAGTTAATTGTATCGATAGCTTTACCCGTTTCGCGAATATCGATATAAGTCGATAACCAATAGCAACAAACCACACAATTTTAGAGATATAGCTATTCCAATTAATATTTATAATATGCCCAGACAATCTATTGATCAACTGTGAAAACTTAGTTAAGATCGCATGAGAAACACAAATGACTATCGGCAAATCTACCAAATATTTTCAACAGCTGAGATCTCAAGGTATCTTCCAGTCGGGCATTCTCACTTGTTGTGTGTTGTATTCTGTTGACATGCTGCTAATCTAATCAGAAGGTGATAGAAACATCGCTGTTTCTAAGCCAACACAGTTCTTTTTTCAGAGGGAGAGAGAGAGAGACATAAACATCGTATATCAAAGTTGCTCTGCAGCTGGTGCAGATAAAATGGATTTATTATGATTATCACATCATGTTATTATTATTACTGACCAGCAATGCTTAACTGCCAGATATCGTGCATGGACCATATAGCACATATGTGTTTGTGTTTTGGGCTATTAACTTTTAGAATCTTTTTTGAACATATCGTTAAAAAGTACGCTCGTAAATTGTGTGGAATCCATGACATGGTCGTTTTTAGCACGCTATTGTTATTTGATTTATGTTGCCGTTTTCAAAAATACAATATTTCATTCAAATTATTTTCTATCCGATATTTCGTAATCGGCACAGATGCTTTTTCCGCTTTAATGGCATCGGGCCTTGGCCATCGAAAATGTTTCAACTGAAAGATACGACTACGAAAACTGTTGATTGCACGGCTTTCTCCAGACTGTGAAAAAAATGTCAAAAATCTTTGAGAGAACTTTTTGGCCCGCAATGTGAGCAGATGTTTTTATTTTTCCTTTGTGAAAATGTCTTGTTTTTGTTATTGGTGGCATTATAGCCACCAATGTTGTTGTGCCAGAAGAATGCCCGAAACACATTGGAATCGAGAACGCATTCGCGTGGGTGCCATAAAGAATAGAGTTAATGCTCAAGACATTCTATTGCACAGATAATACGGCGCTATTGGTCGACATATTTTCATTGAACAAATTTTCATGATTTTGCGCGCTGATTTTTCAAGTTCAACAAACATGACAATGATCTATAATAATTAGCGAAATGATATAAGTAAAATAAACATTTAAAAAATTTAAAGAAAAAGTGAATAATTTAGATACATATACAAATTGTTAATGTTATTATTAAATAGGGGTTAGAAATAAGATTGTAGCTCTGTTTCCATATTTTAAAATTGAAGCCTTTCTATTTGCAGCTGAAGGAAATTAAGAGCCAGGTTTTGTCGAACGGCGGGCAGCCACACAGGGAAAATGGAGCAACCGTTGATTGTGCGGGCCGAGTACTCGTTTATGGGCAGCAACAACGATGAGTTGCGTTTTAATAAGGGCGACCTCATAACGGTGACACAGCGCGAGGATGGCGGCTGGTGGGAGGGTACACTGAACGAAAAGACTGGCTGGTTTCCCAGCAACTATGTGAACGAGTACAAGGCCCAATTGCCGCTGTCAGAGACCATCCGTCCGCCCGAGGAAATACAAGAGTATCGCTCCGTGGTGCTCAAGGATCTGCTCGACTCGGAGCGTGCCCATGTCGCCGAGTTGCAGGGTCTGCTCGAGAATTTCCTGGAGCCCATGCAGCAGACGCAAATGTAAGAATATACTTAAAATAACTCTATAATATTTATTTTAATCATTGCCCCGTTTTTAGACTCACCCAAGATGAGTATGCGCAGCTGATGTGCAATTTTGTGGAGGTGGTGCGCACCCATGAGGATCTGCTCATGCAAATTGAGGAGTCCAACGATCGTGTGGGCAAACTATTTCTAAGCAGCGCCCCATTGATGAAGAAAGTCCATCAGGCCTATTGTGCGGCACATCCCAAGGCCATTGTCATACTGGACAAGTATAAGTGAGTAGAGATTAGGCATCTTTAACTATACATCCCATAAATAGAATCATCAATGGAGAGCTGTGTAGACTCAGTCTTAATCGGCGTTAGTCAGTCCTCAATAGAGCCGATAGACTCCAAGACTTCCCTAAAATGATTTAATCTCTACCTAAAAACCATCAACAGGGACGATCTGGAGAAGTATATGGAGCGACAGGGCGCTGCGACGCCGGGTCTGCTAGTGCTGACCACGGGTCTGTCCAAGCCATTTCGTCGCCTCGACAAGTATTCCGCCATGCTGCAGGAACTGGAACGTCACATGGAGAGCAGTCATCCGGATCGTGGTGATACACAGCGCAGTGTTGCCGTCTACAAGGATATTGCGGCGACATGTTCGGCGACGCGACGTCAGAAGGAGCTGGAGCTGCAGGTGCTGACGGGCCCCGTGCGCAATTGGCAGGGCCAGGAGCTGAGCAGCCTGGGCGATATCATACACATGGGCAGCGTGGCCGTTGGCGCCGATCATCGGGATCGCTATTTTGTGCTCTTCCCCCAAACGCTGCTCATTCTGAGCGTTAGTCAGCGCATGAGCGCCTTCATCTATGAGGTAAGTCTTGAAATTGAATCAAGTTAAAGTTCAACTAAATAATTGATTACATTGAAAACAGGGTAAATTGCCGCTAACCGGCATCGTTGTGAATCGTCTGGAGGATACGGAGGCCATTAAGAATGCCTTTGAGATTAGCAGTCCGCTCATCGATCGCATCATCGCCGTCTGCCAGGGACCCAATGAGGCCAACAAATGGGTCGAGCTGCTCAATGCCAACAATCCCAGTCTGCCCATGGGCATCAAGCGACAGCTTAGCAATCTAAGCAACTCCTCGCTGGGTGGACAACTAAATGCAGCGCACGTAAGTCCATCAGTTTCTCTATATACATATACAGCTGCGGTCAAAATAATAGTAGTAGTAATGATAATAAATCAATGTTTAAGATAAGTAGGCTTTTGTAAATCGAGAGTCTTTAAATTAAGCCGCTTAAAATAATAGTTGTGGCACAGTAGTGAAGCTTTCCTAGCTTAACCTGAGGCTAAATAATATTTCTATAAACTATATATGATATGTGGATGTATTATACTACATTTGGTAGTTGAAATAACCGCCACATGGCCGTGGTTCAAAGTGTCTATCATGGTTTTCTAGCGAAGTTTCGATTACAATTGTAGAAATCAACCATTTGCTGTTTTTCAGAATGGAATTTTTGTGCAAATTGAAGATTTGTAAGACGTGTTGATTTTCAGCAGTTCAATATTTGTCATGTCGCAGCGAAGGCAAGTCAAATAAGTATCTAAATTCGCTGCATGGGATCCATTCTCACAAATCCTTTTTGATTGCAGTCAGTTGTTAGTCGATTTGTCTGCTTGGCGAACTTGTGAGGCAGCACTGCTATTATTATTTTGACCTCAACTGTATGTGCGATTCCTTTATTTCGCTTTCATTACCTTGTTTGTTGTACCTGTTGGCAACTGAGCAGCTCAGCCAGCATCTGGATGCACGTGGCTACTGCACACGTTTCTCGCTGTGCGCCTACTACAACAACCACCAGCCACAACAACAGCAGCAGCAGCAGCAGCAACCACAACAGCAGCAGCACCACCATCGCATCACATTGCCACCCCATTGTTATCCACCGACGGCGCCATATGCCAATCTCAGTGCACATTTTGCTCGACTCGTTCGTTCGGGTCGTTTGCGTGGGGCGATTGTGAAGATGCTGCTGTATCCGCAAGCGAGGCAGAGCATCGATCTCAAGCGGATTGCGTTGCGCAAGAAACGCTGTCACAAGGTCTCCGCCAAGATGCTCAAGGACATCAATGATAATGTGGCCGCACCGTCAACGGAGCTGGAGCGACAGGATGCCTTTGAGCTGCCCACCGATTCGGAGAGCTACGACGATGATGATGACGATGACGAAGATGCTGAGTATTTGCTCAGCTGCAACTCTGATCCCTTTGAATATGTGCGCTTCTATCAGCATCAACCTGTGGCATCCACCTGCAATTCAACGGGCACTTTTGTTGATCATGGCCACAAGCCACACCGACACTCTTCCAGCATAAATCTCATCAAGTTCAAGGATTCATTGGATTCGGATGAGTTGCTGGTGCAGCATGAACTCAAAAAGGAATCGCTTATCATTGGCTCGAGGGCGTTGAGAGCGCTGGCCCGCAAGTCCAGTGAACGCAATTCCAGTGTGCACACCTCGACGGCTGTCATTAATTTGGGTGTCTCCAGCATAACCAATTGCGTCGCGGAGGAGCAGGAGCAGGAGCTGGAGGACGATGTGGACGATTTTCCAGCGGAGTTGAGTTCACAACCATCTTCCACGCTGCAGCAGCAAAGCTCCGATGCGAGCAGTTTGTATGGCGCTCGTTTGGGAGGCGCTTTCATGGCCTGTGAGAATTTGGCCAGTATCCACGATAATCTCAGCAAGGAACAGGAGGCGGAGTTGGCGACAACAACACCACCACAGCTGCCCGGTTCACCCACCGAACGGCACAGCATGCCCAGCATTTTTGTGGGCAATCGCTTCAATCGTTGCGCCGACACTGAAGTTTATGTGCCCACCTGGCGGGAGCGACAGGATCAGCAGCAGAATCAAAGTGTCGACGCCACATTGCTGCACGATGAGGATGCTGTGCACGCCAGCTCAATGGATCTGCCCGCCGCCTGCCGTACTGCACCCGATCAGCTGCAAGCCGAGCTGCTCTACAACTACGAACAGGCAGCCAAAACTGATTGCTCCAGCGGTGAGCTGTGCATTGAGGCTGCTCCCGCTCCCACTCCTGCTGCAGCTGCTCAGCGTGATTCCATGCGTCGCTGCATTAGCTATCAGTATCTGCAGATGAACAATCAACAGGCGAGATCTCCTCCTCCTCCTCCTCCTGCGCCTCCTGCTGCTCCTGCGCCGCCCAGCAGTGGGCGACGGGATCAGCAATTGCATAGCGATTGCAAGTGTCGCTGCTGCGAGAGCTCAACGTGTCCCAGTCCCCGTTCCAGTGACAGTGGCATGGCTGGCAGCTGCACCATTGCCTCACCCGATCCCCCGAGTGCCGAGGAGTGTGGCGTGGGCGTCGATGTGCTCGACAATGTGGAGCCCGAGCGACGTTTTGATGTTTGCGGCTTGTTTCGCGAGAAGTTTCTGACGCCCGAGCAGACGCAGGAGGAGGTGAAGCAAGAGCAGCAGGAGAAGGAGAACGAGACACAGGCTGATCCTCAGCTGGAACCCTCGGCCACGCCCACTAATCCACAGGCGACAGCAACACAATTCCAAATCAATACAAAGAGTATTTTTCTGGCCTCCAGCTCGATGGACGAGACCACCCGTGATTCAAGCAATCAATTGCAATTCAGCGGCAGTTTCTCTGCGGATCAGTTGAACGAGGAGATGGGTCAGCCACGACCCACCTTCCGATCTGGGATGTATGCCCACTGGTGGAAGAAGGAGCGCTTGCCACCCGAAGTGCTGCGTGGTATTGCGAGTGCCTACAACAAACGCCTGCCGCCCAGTAAGGATTCCAGTTCATCCAGAGCCTCCGTCTGCTCCAGTTGCTATTGCTCGCTGGGTGCGAGTGGTTTTAGTGAGGGCGCAATTTATTGTTCCATTTGCCACAATTGTGCTGATTGTGCCGCAGACACGAGCACCACAAATACAACAACGACAACAGCATCCAGTTGTTGTTCCAATTGTCCTGTGTGCAACAATGATGATGTTATGGATCTCAAGGGAGGACGACGATGCAGTTCATCGGCAGCGGCACGGAATGCTTTTGCCGCACAGCCATCGTATTCATCATCGTTAGATTGCCCTATTTGTGCGGCACGCGTAGCTTTAGCAACCGAAGAAGGCAAGCAAACCGAAGTGAGACGTCACCAAAAAAATGACCACCCAATTGTCGCCTGGATTCATCCACATTCCCCTCTTCCTCAATCATCATCCAGGCGGCCATTGTTGCGGTTGTTTTTTTTCTTGGTGCTCGTTTTGTGCACGTGTTTTTTTTCTCGTTTGTTTGTTTGTTTTGTACATTCGTTTTGCACACGTTTCTCCATTCACATTTATTTATCATCTACCAACAATTTTGCATTGCATATGCAGCACGATCTTCAAAAAAAAAAAAGCTATATTTTTGGAAATTCATTCGAAATTCTTCATAGATGAACGAACATATGCTTTCCACTCAGTCATCCAAAAATAAGTACATGACTAACCCCTTATATATTTAATATCATTTTCTACTTTCCATCTTTAAGAATTTCAAAAATTAGTTTGATTTGAATTAGCTACATATTCATAGCTCTTATTGTGGAGCTCTGCTAAACAACTATATAAAGAATTCGTAGGATGAGTATTTAAAAGAATTAGTCGTATTCAATCCTTTGAAGTTAGAGGCTTCAATATATTTTAGTTGAAAAGTGCTCATATTGGCAGGCCAAGCAAACTTGGAATTTATTCCAGTTCAGTTCGGCCTCAGATAAAGTGCTCATATTGGCATGAGCAGCAACCCTGGGGCTGGCAAACCGATAACACCTTGATCGATAACTGCAGGTGTAAATCGATCAATCTTATTTCAAGCTAGTTCTTTTGAAAGATAGACCAGTAAACAATAACTGATTTGTCATCAAGCCTTATTCATTCACGCACATTTTGCAACCTGTTGCGTTCACTAACCAAAAAACCAACAAAAAAAAAATCAAACAAAACAAAAAAACAGTTTTCGAGTTACCCAAAACGAATTACAAAACAAATTATCTAACGCTACACAAAAAGAAAAACAAAAATCTCGATTTGATTTGCTTGCTGCGCTTTGCTCGCTGCTCTAAGGACGTTGTTGTTGTTGATTGTTGTTTGTTGTTAATGTTGCTGCTGTTGCTGCTGCTGCTGCTGTTGCTGCTGACAGCTGCCAAGAACTTTCATACCGAACTAACTATGCCTCATTTCAAAATACAACACTCTAATTATTTGTACTAATTTCTTGTAATTGTCTAATTGTTCTTGCAGATGTCTCCGCCATCGAGCCACAGTTTGTTGCTGCCACCGGGCAGTCGCAACAACAGCAGCAGCAGCAGCAACAACAACAACAACAGCAGCAGCAACAACAACAACAGCAGCAACTCGGCTGCAGCGATGTCACAACACAAACGGAGCCTGTCGTTCAATCATCACCTGAGCTACAATCAATACACGCACACTCAGCCTCAACAACATCATCAGCATCATCCACAACAACCACCAAGTCTACCAAGTCATCTGGGGTCACTAAGCCACAAATCAAATTTAGTCCCGACACCAAACAGCAAGACAGCAGCGGGGGCTGCTTCGGCAACAATAGCGGCGGCAGCGGGGGCAACAACAGCAGCGGGCACAGTGGCAGCAACAGCCACGGAAAACAATCAGGCAGCGGCGGCAATTCAGGCGGCGGTGGCAATTCAGGCAGCAGCAGCAGCGGCGGCGGCATCAGCAACAATGGCGCCAAACGCAAGGAAAGGAAGCACAAAGGGTAAAGCGCACGTTCGAAATAAGGATACATTTTCTTTAAGTCAATTATTGAGAAAATGTGCCTTAAAATTGCTAAAGTTAAATTTAAAAAAAAATACCAAACTAAACTTATTTTATATTGTGTATTTTAGCTAACTGGACCATCAGCTGTTTGCGTCCGACGCCGCCGTTGCGTCCCAGTTTATTGAATGCAACCAGTGGGTCTGGTTCCGGTTCCGGTTCGGCATCCGGTTCGGGTTCGGGCAGCTCCAACAACGCCTTGGCCAGCTATTGTAGCGGTCGCAAAAATCAGCCCACATTCGAAGAGGATGCTTTGGTGTTGCGCGTCTTTGAGGGCTATTGTGCCGCCTATCAGAACAGCGCTCGGAATACCATACACTCGGGTAAGTGCCGTCGATCTCCCATGTGCTTCTTCTAGAGATCCTAGTTCCTAGTTCCTAGAGTTTTAGCTTTTTCCGTGTGTCCTGTTTTTCGAATTTTACTTTCTGCTCAAGTTTTTGTCCTAAGTCTTTTTTTTTTCTTTGTGCGCTTTCATCAATGAAATTTTTGTGGCCAAATTGCTTTACCTCACACACACACACACATACAAACACACACCCCATACACACACACACATTGAACACGCCCACTTAATGTGAAAAAAGCTGCTAAAAAAGAAAAAATGAAATTTTTATTACATTTGTTTTGGTTTGGTTTTAATTTTTAACCATTTTCGTTAAACGTTTCACAATAAAATGTATGGAATTGAAAATTAAAGAGTTTACTGCAAAATTGTATTAGTTTGTAAGCAAAAAATAATTGTTTAACCAACAAAAAAAACAAAAAATACCATATAAAAGCGCAATTGTATTGTTTAATTTTTTATTTTTATAATTTTAACAATTGGATATTACAACTTGGATAATTGAGGAACCACATCAACTCTTAACTGTAACAGCTAAATGAATATTAAACTTACTTCATTTTGTTAATTTTCACACATATATATCTCTCTATATATATACATATATATATATAAACAAATATATTTTTGTAATTGTTAAGAAATCTGGCAAAAAACAGATAGCGCTCATTCAATTGGATTTAAACGATGTATTGTAATTTCTATGCTAATGTGTTCTGGTCTCTTATACATACTCTTATATAATTCTCTTATACATACTACATATACTTACATAATATATAATAAATATATAATTATTTGTTGGAAATTTTTGCCCATTAATTATGTACAACTCAGTCGAATTTTATTTTGTTATCGCTGCTCATCAAACAAAAACAAAACAAATCGCAAATCATTATTTTAAATTCATATTCATTTTAAGGCCCATCTGATTGCGTTTTATAATTTGGGGCGCTTTTAGAGGTGTATTTTATTTTTAAAATATATTTGCTATTTTTCTTTATCAATTTTATATTTAAAATTACACTTCAATATAATTCCATTTAATTTTTAAACTCTTTTGCCTGCGCCCCAAATATTTATCCTTTGTTCTTGTTTTCGTTCAACAATTTTTTATCGTCTTCAAAAATTTGCCCTCTCCAAAAATTCTTCCCTCTCCGTTTGTTGGAATACCTCAGTTACAAAGAGAATTAATTAGAATATTCTATTTAATTGTATCTGCATCTATTTAATACTTCTTTTATTTTGTGCCCTTTCATTTGGTTGTGGTCTTTTTGCTGTACCTTTTTTGGCTTTCTTTATTCAAATCCTCTCCTGCTTTTAACTCATTATCTTAGCTGGTCTTGGTTTCATGTTCACCCACACACACACACACACACACATTTTTACACTTCACACTCACATACACCATACACACACACACCACTCCTTGCCTCATGTACTGTGTTGTTGTTGACCTTTGTTGGTGTCAAATTTGTTTTTTTTTTCGTTTTTTTTCGAACATTGTTTTTTTCTTTTGTATATTTTTGAAAACTTGCAGAGGGTATCATAATTATGTCGTAAGAGATTTTCGACTCCATAAACTATAGATATATATCATGAATTTAAATTATTCTGTTACAAGACTTGTCTAAATTTGTTGCAAATTAAATACAAATTACTTCTTGGGAGACTAAACTTGATGGAAAAATATCGAACATGGAAAAAAGAAATTATAGATTTTGTTCACCATTTTCAATTTTGTCGAACAACACTGCAACTATTTTGAGCGTAAATGATCAAGATTATATATGCGCATCACCAGTACATACTTTCAATATATACTTTCCTATATATATATTCTATATAAACTTTCTATGTTTATCGTCTGATTCTATGCGATCTAGTTTATTAGAAAGAAAGATAGACTCTTAGCCCTGCCAAACTTCGACTTACTTTGTATAATATTACTATCTATAGTATATAGTTACCATATTGGTATCTTCTGCAAGGATATTTAAACTTCGGCGTGACGAATTTAGCTGTTCTGTTTTCGTTGTTTTAATTTTGGTTATTTGTTGTGGGCTTTTTGTTGTTTTATTCTTCTTGTGTGTCGTTGTTGTTGGTATTTCGTTTTTCGTTCTTCAAATATCTTCATTTTCTCTCTTTGTCTTTCACGCGCAACTCTGCAACAACCCCGAACAACAACAACAACCCGAAACAACAACAACCTGAACCTGAACTTCAACAATATATAGCATTGCAGCCATGGACGCCTTGTTTGCCAATACGCGGCGGCAAATTGAAAACAAGCAAACCCTTTTCCACCTCAAATCCGCAGCTGCCTTTTGTGGCAAATGCAACACATCTAACACCACAGCAGCAACAGCAGCAATATCAACAGCAGCAATATCAACAGCAGCAACATCAACAGCAGCAACATCCACAGCAGCAGCAATCGCGTCAACATTCGGCGGGCAGTTTAAACTCATCCTTCATTTGGCGTGAGGCGAGTCCGAACAGCTTCAATTTGTACTCGAGTTCGGTGGGCTCGTTGCAGCCCGCTCAACGCTACTCTTCGGGCGTGCCCAGCATCAAGGATTATCAGCGTGCCTTGTCCGAGGAGCGTGCCACACGCAAATCCCTGAATCGCCTGAAGAGCGGCTTTGGCTCGGGCTATGACAATGTTTGCACCACATCCCCTTTGCTGCCGCGGAAGAGTAAAGCGTCGCCCAAGCTGCTGCCACAGTCGAGCTATCAGCGAACTGGTGGGACGACAACCATAGTCAAGCCCAATCCGGATGCACATCCGGGTCTCTACGACAGACGTCTGAATCGCTCCTTTGAGACAACATCGACAGCGCATCGCTATGCCGGCTTTGGTGCGGGCTATTTGATGAATTGTGGCGGTGCTTTGCGCACCAGCACCTTGCAGCGCAGCACACCTCAATTGGCGGGTGGCGAGCGCTCCGATGACAGCGATGTGGAGCAGCGCGGCGAGCAACTACTGCTGCGCAATGGAGCAACTGGAGGAGTAGGAGGCAGCAGAGGATCAACAGCAGCAGCGGAACTCAATGCGGATGGAACGAAACGGCAATCGGGCAGCTGGTGTTGCGGTAATTTTGTCATGAAGCAGTGGCGCAAAATCAACCATCTCTGAGTAGTCCTCTCTCTCTCTCTCTCTCTCCCTCTCCCCCCTTACTCTCTCTCTCTCTCTCTCTCTCTGTCTATCTACGCCTGGTTGTCGTTGTGGCATGTCCTCATCTCATCCTTCATCCGCTGAACGCCTTTCAGCTGCTGCTGCGCTCGCTTTTTGCTTTGAATGCGCTCTCAGCAGCTACATATAAAATAATTATTTTCTTATTTCAATTTGTGCAGTGCTTAAAACAAAAGAAAACCGAACAAGAAATTGCAGCATTTTCGTATAGTTAAGTGAGGCTGGCAACTCTACGTTTCTAGTTTCTGTGTGCCTAGTAATTGTAATTCTTGGAGCAGACCTGTAAAACTATAGTTAGAAGAGTATTTTCAAAATACGTGCATTCAATTTATTAAATTCTAGTTGGGAACCTTTTGGATCCTTGAGTGGTATTCACTTTAAAAAATTCAATGCATACCTTAATTTTATTTAGCGTTTTATTCTAAATGAATACCCTTCCTTCACTGCAAAATGCAATGTATATGCTTAATTTTATTTATTCTTAGAGTGTTCATTTAATGGTAGTATTTTTAAATAGAAATTCGAAATTCGAAAAATGTTTATTATAAACACTTCCTGCCTTGTTCCTTAAAGGCCTAGTTTAAAGTATTACACATTAAAAGTATATGTTTTCACCAATAAAATTCCACAGCTTAAAGACATTATAAAAATGCCTTATTGGTATTCTCATTATGAATTTACAAAATACACATGAAAGAATTTACATTTCTAGGCGTAAATATTAAAAAACCAAGCTATGAATTAACACTAATTTTTTACTTATGCATTAGACAAAAGAATTTACATTAAAAACATTTGCAAAATGAATTGCTTACTTTTCAAATAGTTGTACATTTGTCATAACAAAAATACCTTGTCCGCTTTCCACTTTCTTTTTTTTTTGTTTTTATTTCAAAAACAGCCTACAGGTCTGCTCAGACAATACTTAACTCTGTTGTAGTTGTTTCAACTATATATTGTTTTTTTTTTAAATTATTATTATTAATTATACACTAATTGTAAGTTGAGTGATCTGTAATCTAGTTAGGTGCAATATAAAATCAAAAGAACAAAACGAAAAACAAAAAAAGACTCAGCCAAAAAAAGACTAGCTAACAAAATTGAATTAGAGTAAAATGTTGTGCTAGCGTGCCGCCGAATACTTGCCCCATTAGAGTTACTACACTTGCAACTGTGCAACTGCAACTATGCAGCTGTTTCCCGACGATCTTTAATGATCCTGAGATCCAGCGATGCTTTACATTTACCGTCCAAGGCTTTTTACACGCGTTTTTAAATGCCACCAGCGGAACACACTATAAACTAAACAATATATATACCTATATATTTGTGACTTGATATACATGATTTGCCATAGCTTATATATATAAACTTATGTAGATATTATATTTATATATATATATATATATATCTTTTAGCAGCGATATTTGTTTGTGCTCGAGCGATGTTTTTTTTTTGGCGGCGCCCAGTGAAAGTTAATTGTTACCAAAAACAATTGAAAGTATATATTGTATATACTATATATACCTCTGATCAAAAGAATGTGCAATGTGTAATCAAAAATAAGTTGAAACGCTTTAAATGTTAGTCAAAACCACTTGGCAATAACTAGCAACTAACTACAAAAACAAAAACAAAGTTCATTATTGTTGTGCATTATTATAATAATAAAAAAAGGAAAAACAAATTAAGCTATAAGTGTTTTGTGAAACGTTGTCTAACCAAATACAATTACCATCTAACTATATTAATAATGATAAATGCGTTTATACGTTTGTATTGTATTCAGATTTGAATTTACTTCATTTCGAGTAATGAAACAAAATTTAAATAAAATCATTTATATATATTCAAGAATTTTGTTGTATTTTGTATTTGTATTTGCGTCTCTGTATGTGTGTGTGTGTGTGTGTATCTGTGTGATATTTGTTTAAATTTTGATTTATATGAATTTACTTAACACAAACATAACATTCGAACTACATCAAGTGATTCAAGTATTTAATCGTTTGTAGTTTAAATTTAATTTTAATTTGTTTTTTGAAATTCTAGACAACTATTTTTTTTTTTTTTTTTTTTTTTTGTTTAATTCCTTAGAATATATTTTATGTGTTGCGCTTCAAGAATATTTCAAAGAAGTTTCGCAATTGCTGAGCAGCTAAAACTAGAGCATAGCATATAAATATATATATATATAGATGAATTTATAATAATTTGTAATTCTTTCTGTTAAGAGTAAAACGTATTTTGTATACATAGTTTAAACACATGCAGCTAAACAAATTATAATACATGCCACTACATAATCCATTTGTACACTCACTTCTAGTCATTTTCATCACTCGAATCACACTCATTATACTCGTTTTCAATATACATAAATACACATTATACTCATTTAAAATATATTACTATTACTATTTGTATTTACTCGACAACATTACACACATCTTATATTGGGTTTTTAATACTTCACATACTCATATTACTCCCAAGAAACTTATCACCTATTCATTGTACTCATTTAAAATATATCACATACTCATTATACTCATTTAAAATATGCCTCATTACTCACAAATATATCACATACTCAGAATACTCCTTTTCAATAGATGACTTACTCATAATACTCGCACAAATCATATCACCACATGCTACAACTACAACTACATACTCATTATTCTCATTTAAATAGTATCACTTACTCATTATCATCATTTAAATATTATCACTTACTCATTATACTCATTTTGAATACGCTTATTAATTAGTTACACACAACACTAACATAATGTTCCCGTCTATCTTCTTCTTTGTTTACTTTTTTGCAATAACATCACAAACAAATCCGAAATTTGCAAATGACAGGCCTTGAGAATGAGGATATGACACCGACACTGCGTCAATTGTGGACGGCCATCAGGCAGATGCAACAGGATATGTCGCAGATAAAGCTGCAGATCAACGAGGAGCGTGCGCTGAGGGCGGACTTGCAACAGCTGTTGATGCAACATCTGGAGACGAGCAGTGTTAGCAGTGGCGCCAATACGCCCAAATGTTGACTATGTAAATGATGATAATGATGATGATGATGAACCTTTAACACGGATTCCCACTGAAACAAAACCCGCCGCTGCTTTCAGCTTTAAACTAACGATATCTTTTTTGTTTGGCAACCCAAGCAGCTGGTCAATTAAAAACAAAAGTGTGTACCAAAAAAAAAATAATAAGAAAAATTAAGAAAATCATAAAAAAAATAATTCAATTAACTGAAAGTGCAGTATAGCAACTAATATATTTATGTATACATGTATTTTGTGAGTGACTTTGTGGACAATACTGCATGTACAATTTGTTGGGCAGCTGTTTCTTTCTAGCCATCTCTATCTATATATTTCTATTTATCCAGTTAAGATATATGTTTGCCTATACACAATATTTATTATATATTGATTTTTTCAATTGATTTTTAGCTTTTAATTTAGCTATAATTGCTGTAAATGCTTAAGATTATGTCTGGCAGCAGATTTCTAATTGATTCTGTACAAGTATTCAAATTTTGGTTGTTAAGCAAAAAAAGAAAGTAAAATTCTGAAAATGTGCCAATGTTTTAGAACAAAACGAAACAACGCTCAAAAACAATGTTGTATTTATTATGTAGTAAAATTAATGAAAGTGTATACAAAATACAAAATTAATAAATAGATTAATTCTAATAATTATCTGGGTCTATAATTTGTGCAGCGGTTTCTGGTTTGAGATACTTTCCTTTTACTCAACAACTGCTAAAAACTTGGCATTTTTCGCACATTTTTAAATATGTATTTTAATTTTATAAAGCATACTTTTAGGCGCTTGATATAAACATCAAGTTTTGTGCAAAATTTCAGGCGGTGTAGAAAATGAGAAAAGTTGAACTGGTGAACATTTCGCAAACTATTTAAGAAAAATTACATAATGAAAATGTAAGATGAATTTACGGCAAATAAAAAACTGTAGTCATTTTCTGCTACTAAGCTCATTTGTTTGTTAAAAACAAAATGCGTCTTCAACAACTCCAATTTGGAAAGCAACTCAAGAAATATCATTAAAACCAAATCTCTTGAAAGCTACTGAAATTTTGTCTAGTTTCTTGTTCCGCCCAAATGTTTTCCTATGCAAAATAACTATGCCAAAAAGAAATTTAATTGTACAACTAACTGTGTACTTAATGTTAGTAGCTGCTGACTTCGATAAAGATCGCCACAAAGTAAACACTCGTAAATTATTTAACCAGCGTGAAACAATGAAGAACAATGTGCTGGCAACAATGTCAGAGAATAACTGGAGAATTGCGATGCTTTGACAATTTGCGCACATAGTTTTTGAATGCTTTTCTGTTTTTCTGCTCTGCTTCACACACACAGAGGCCAACTGTGTGTGTGTGTGTGTGTGTGTGTGTGCGAGTGTGTGTATCCAAAAGATAGATTCGTCAGTTTGCGGAGCACATAATGAGATTACAATCAACTCGTTGGCGACAAATGAGTGGCAAGCGTTTGTCCCATTTGCCACAAAAAACAACAACAACAAAGTGTGTTTTTAGTGTGTCAGCAAGGAGTGAAGAACAATTGAATTCTCTCAGAGATTCGGTGTGTCACACAAACACCTCCTTGCAACAGCAGCCATCTGTGAAGTCTTTCGCATTTGTTTAGCTTTGGATCAGAGCGGAAGACGATGACGGAAGTTTGCGCTGACAGAAATTATTAAACAACTTTTTAATGCCCTATATCCATTAGCAATAGGAAATGATGGCATATCATGCAATGGTGGGAAACTGTGTAATAAATAGCGATTGTTTATTGAGTTCAATCTTAGCCCAAGCTTCGAGCAAGAATCGTTCTCAAATACATAAGTAAATATTTGTTTGCTGAAAATTCAAGCATATCAGAAATATTGGTTGACTCTTCATTTTTGTTGTATATCACATAATCATTGTACTCCTACACAATATATCACCTACTCTAAATATTCACGCGTCTAATTAAAATACTTCCACAAAACATCTCTCAAAACAGATGTCATTTTTTGATTGCACAAATTGTTACGAAATGTTTCTTTTACTCAAAGTTTTAGCATTTCTTGAGAATGTTGGCAATATGTCGAGAACAGGGTATCTGCTAGTCGCCTACTCTTATTTTAAATTATCATTTTGCACGCCCTTTGCTTGTTAGCAATATTTACAACAGCTGCCTGGCTAAATGGTCGACTATTTTGTGGCAACTCTCTGCCTGCAGCTGTAATTGCTGCAACAAAAACTAGCTAAAACTAAAGCAAAGCTGAAGCTGTAATGATAATCATTAGTGCGCCAGCCTTTGGTTGCTCGTCGCTCATATTTTCCAACAATTTAATTATTAATAATTAACAATTATCTGCTGACTGGCAATTTATCTAAGAGCCAAGTCTTTCCACTCCGTCATCATTAGACAACATTTATTGGGCCTAAAGGCTGCTCGCTGCACGCTGCACGTTGCACATGCTGGAAGCTCGGGCTAAAATAATAATAATAGCCTCGGAGTCAAATTGCTTGCTTTTGCTGGATATCCGATTCGGAGTGTGCTCGGCCACTGACTTAAAATCTTAATAATCCCCAGTTGTTCTACTTAATTTGTAGGTGTAGTTAGCCCATTTATACAGCTGCTGCCGTTACTCCCACATCCTATTTTAGATTCTTACACACAAATCTCTCTCTCAGCCATCTGGATATAGGTCTATTTTGTGGTCATTGGGCTTTGGACCATTTTCTGGCCCAGGGCTTGCTTGAAAATTTCAATTCAAAGTTTTAATGTCACTTCGCCAATTTTGTTGGTTGCTCGACCAAACCACAGCCTCCTCCAATTTGGCCTAACTATTATTATTAACAGTTGGCAAATGAATAATTCTCCCTCTCTCTCTCTCTCTCTCTCGGTCTCTTTGTCTCTGTCTCTTTTCACAGCAGGCAATTATGGCGCATTAAATTACATTAATTTCAGCTTGTTTTCTTTTTGTGCGGCTTGAAAAGTTTTCATTTCGAAAATGTAATTAGTTTTAACACATAATTATTGTGTATAACACCAGCAGTTAGTCATTAATTGAAAAATATTTAAGAAAGTTTATAGTTTTGTTAATGATAAGAATGTACACATTGGGCATTTACCATATATACATCAATATATAAAGCGTTTAAAGTGCTCTTATTATTTGGCAAGTTCTTAAATTGATTAAAGAATAAGAATATTGCAAAAAAGGCCCTCAATTCACATTGCGAATAAAACACAATAAATTAGATCTAAAATTAGAAAGGAATAACTCAATTACCATAATTTAACGTGGGTATCATTTTTAATTGGTGTTTTGCATGTCAAGTTGCAATAAGCTTGAATGTGTAAACCCCGATTTTAATTACAACGATTGTGTGAGTATATTAAGGCTGGGATATAGGGTATCTACTTGCTGTGCAAACTCAACATAATTTAAATATTTATAACAACATATGTACATGTGTGTAATCTATATATGGCTGCTGATGACGACCTAGTAATATCTTATTTAACACAAATCGATTCCCGAGCAATCGACCCAGTTCAGTGGCAACAAGCAAACAAAGTCGAGCTTCTCAGCAATCAGAATCAGCAACAGGCACATCAAAATCAGCAGCAGCAGCAGTTCATCATGAATATCATCATTACATTAGAGTATATATAATTAAGTAAGTATGCGGACTGAGCGGCATAGAGCAAAGCGAAGTCTGGCCTGACAGAGCAGTGCATCAAAGATACCTGGCGCCGTCTACACTCAGCGAAATCGCGCTGTGATAACTACGTGAAAAAGAACCAACCAATAAGTATTTTAGCTATATATAAACCATTCTCTATTTCCATATCGATTCCTACAAAATTATATATAAATTAAAACAAATATTGTAGTAAATAATCTATAAAATGTGCACACTTTTGAAGAAGTCAAATATTTGGAGCGGACATTTTTTACTTTTTACTTTTTTTATTCTTAGCCGAAACAGTCTAAAATTTCAACTTTCGAACTAAGTAATTTCGCTGAGTGTATGAGTTGCCTTTGCATTTTGCTACTCCTAGGCATGTGTAGCAATAAGTTAATTCCACTGATTGGCAGATTGTCTGTGGCGCTGTGAAATGCGATGCTTCTAACCCAATTTGCGAGATATGGAAAACGCACAGCACAGAAGACAGCACAGCGACGACACTTGATGGATGCCCCATGTTGCAGTTGCCACACATACATATACATACTTATATAGGGCATTAGTTAATGTGCGTCTTTGGTCAAAGGTTTAGCCGACTCCACATTTGACAGCCAGATCTAATGGGTTGCTGCTGCTGCTGCTGCTCTTGGCTATTATGATGGGTCCAGCTTCAACTTCAGGCTCAGCCAACTGACCCTAATTACACTCACTGTATTTGCACAAAGGTGTAAAATGTGTGTGTGTGTTTGAAGAGTGCTCAAGTTTGATTTGGAGCTGAGGTGAGGTGGTATTATGGGCGGATATTAATGACAATGGAAAGCGCCCAGTTGACACCATCAACTTTCAGCTGATCAAATTTGTGAGTTGTTCACGTGAAATCTTTGGCTCATTATGCGATTTTGCTTTTTGCTAAAAGGCTTAAGAAAACAAATGTTTTGTTTCCGTTTCATTGTTTGTCTACTAGAAGAAAGTACTTGAAGATGGCGTAAAGCAATAAGTATTTTATTTGTGCGAATTTTCAGCTGTACAGGTAAAAATATATATTGTTTAGTTAGAGGGGAAATACACATATCTTGTGTGCAACTGTATAAAAGCTAAAAATGAATAGTTAAATTCACAAATAGTATAATAGTCTAACAAACAGTAAAGATCGAAACTTTAAAGATACATTTTATCACTTGATTGAATAATAAGTGGTATATATGTGGACATAACATTAGCAACATCAGTTTTATATCATATAGCTTTTATAGGACAAATTGGTTCGTTAAAGTAAGGTTTTCATGGTGACAATATGACACGGGTCTACAAGTGTATATAATCTTCGTTGTGATGAAGATAGCTTTCTAACATGTTAAGTTTTTAATGTATTTTTCATTTGAGCTGTCGAAAAAGGGTAAAAAATTGATTTTTCAGAAATATAACAAGTTTATTTTATTTTTTTTTGTTAATAGGAAATTGTAATTAAGCTGCGATCATTTACATTATCGCTTGTGGAGATGTTAAGCGAAGTACTTGAATATTGAAGGATATATGCAACTTGTAATTTACTGATAAGTTTAGCGCACATTTTTCAATTTTACACACAATTTTCACTTGTGCAACGTACCCCAAAATTAATCACTTTTTGGATGTAGGCTCGCTAAACCGTGGCAGTTGCATATTGAGATCGTGAACCGCTAGCCTGAGCTGAGCACGAACTAATTTTGGCCCCAGGTCTAATTACAATTGAGCAGAAAGCAGAAGCTGGCAGCAAGCAGGCAGCACGTCAATAATGAAAAGCAAACAATGGAAAATCAGGCAACAAGCCGAGCTGTGCCTCATACATACATATAACGGCGAGTTGCGCGTTAAATTTGTAGTGCAACACAACGGCAACTTGCCACGCGCATGTGCCCCGCGAGCACTGAACTCTCCACATTGTTGCTGCCGCTGCTGCCGCTGCTGCTGCTGTGATGCTGCAGCAGCACTTTCATTTTCACGCTCACTCACAATGCAGCTTATTAATCTGTTAATTATGGCTAGTTGCAAGTGTGTGTGTGTGTGTGTGCGTGTGTGTGTGCAGTGTGTGTGTGTGCGTTGATTAGACCAGAGATAGAATTAAGTTAGTAAAACGTTTCCATTGTTTGCCAGGCTAGTTATCTCTGCGCTCCCCCGCCCTCTCTCTCTCTCTCTCTCTCTCTCTCTCTCTCTCCATCTCTCTCTGTCTCTCACTTATTCATTAACTGAGTTGGGAATTTGTTTTATTATGTTTTGGGGCTTGGTTGTGGCATTTCTGGCCAGTTTTGCCGCTTTACGCCTTACCCAATTTGATAGTGAAATGCATTCTTAGGCCACCTAAGCAATAAATCTCTACAAAAAAGAAAAAGAATGTGTTGAAAACACTATGTGGGAATTTAGCGTGGAAAATGTAAATCAATGGGAACATTTCCAACATTTACTTTGTTCAAATTAATGGTCTTACTTAGCTGTGGCATGAAGCACTTTTATGCGGTTGCATTGCAGCCAATGGTTCTTTATTATATGTTCGTGAATGCTTCTTAAGATTACCTCGTCAAGTCTGAATTTTAATATAATTTAGTGCATTTATACGCATATTTATTTAATGTATAAGCTGAAGTTATTATTTATGCCAAGTTTAAGTTCTTCATTAAAACTAATTAACATATTTGAGGTAAATTTGAATGTGTTAAAATTTATATAGTTATATATATTATGTTCTAAATTGTGATCTGATACAATAGAACTATTTATGCATATAAAAGTTATTGAAAATTGATAAAAACATTTCGAATGCGGAACTAAAAGTTAGAATTCAGCTGATTAACTCCGGCCTGAAAAATCTGTTGGTCAAGTTAAAGTAACTTCAAAATAATATGAAATAAGTTTTTCAGTTTTAATGGCTTTTTTGATATGATCAATGATCGCTCCAGTTCTAATGTTTTTTTTAGATAAGTTGGCTCTTTACGCTTACCACTATAATAACTATAACTTCTGTTGGAGTGACCTACATATATAAGTTAATAGATTTTGTTTACGCTTATTTAGAGCGACATAGAAATATAGGCTAATAGATTTTCTTATGATGTACTTATGTATTTTAGGAATATTTGGAAAAAGTGCTACAATTGAGTCCAAATCAACTCAAACAAATTATGTATTCTAATGATGCAATAATTTTCTTTAATTTTGTATAGCAATTTTCTAGTGACTTCCTCCGACTTCTGTAAAGACTTTGACTGGCACATAATCAAGACTGATTGCAAGATACTTAGTCAACAATTATTCTCATTCCACTCGCTATTCATGTCTCAGTGTCTCGGTGTCTTTGTGGTTATGTCTTATGTCTTATGCAAATTTGTGTAAGCCCTATTGTGTCATTGACATTTGATTGTCTGGCAATTGGACATGGAGTGCCCCTAACGAATCCGTCACAGGCAGATGGCAATTGTCTTCTGCTTTTCACTGTGATGCGTAGCCATAAAAAATACAATAACAATAAAGTTGAGAACTAAGCTGAACTTCAAGCACCTTTTGACTCTGTACATAAAAACCAGATAGATTGTTGTTGTTGTTGTTGCTGCTGTTGCACGCATCGCACTTACAGACTGAACCTGTGCCTGCCACACACATATATACATATATATGGATATCCATGCACCTGCTGCTGCTGCTGCGATGCCTCGTTGGTTTTCTGCATCACTGCATCCGACTTTGCAGCTATGTCTCTATCAGCCTTTGATCGCATATGGGAAATGGAGGGGGCCAAGTGGCGGCAGTTGATGTACAACGGCAACAACAAGAACTGTGAAACTATTACAACTATATACTTATACCTATATATGTATTTGTGTGTGTCTCTCTCTCTGTGTGTGTGTGTGTGTGTGTTGGAGCAATTGTGGCAACTGTAGCCAATGGCTGGCCCAATCCGCGTGTCGGTGTCGCAATGCGCCGCGTAACTTTTTAGCCAGCAAACGCCTCGTTTGTACTTGCTGCATACCCTCGAGGCACAGCTGTATAGTGGGCATGCTAAGCTGAAGCTTTCACTTGGCATAGTTTGTAATGTGCCCTTAATTTGTATACTCTATTTTTACATAGTAAAAATACTTTTAATAGTAGAAGTTGTGCATAAGTGCGAACTAAAGACTTGAAACTTCGAATATATATTCTATTATATTTGCCCCAGACAAAGTGTTAGAATTAAGTTTGCTGGGTAAGCGATAAAGCCAATTTCTTTTAGTATGTATAACATTTTGTTTATTGTTATTAATTAAAACGGGTGCAGGGTGTTTCTCAGTTCTTCCCCTGACACGCTTTCCATTTTTGTTGCCTTCTTCTACTCAAAGGTTAGAAACCTTTGCCTTTCACTCTGAAAACAAAATACTAACTTGCCAATATTTCTAAAGCCGCAACATTTAATTATAGGGTGTTTCGCAGTCGTTGCCACACACTCTTGCCACACAGCCTGCCTTTGCTGTGTCTCTTTGGCTGGTTTGCTTGGTTTCGTCGCACACATTTTTAAGTGTATTTTTAAGTAAGTTTTATTTAATTTTTTTGCTTTGCGGCATGCGGCATGCGGCATGCGGCATACGGCATGTGGTATGCGACGCATCCCAATTCCCGTCGCAACGCTTCCAGCTCATAACTGTTCTTGAAGCGCTTGCCTTTTGCAAAATTAGTGGCCATGCCATTTGCCAGTGCGTTTTGGGCCATGTTTGGTGGCGCTCAAACCTCTCCTCTTGACTGACAACAAGAACAACAACAACAACAACAACAACTAGAAGCTGTGTAAGCAGAATTACCAAGACATTCACCGCCTTTGCA
Organism: Drosophila macrothrix; assembly: GCA_035042055.1. Classification (NCBI taxonomy): domain Eukaryota; kingdom Metazoa; phylum Arthropoda; class Insecta; order Diptera; family Drosophilidae; genus Drosophila; species Drosophila macrothrix. Next base: position 6,785,651 of record JAWNLX010000124.1, on the reverse strand, counting down.
AGCCACTCCTCCTCGCTGCCCAGGCTAATCAACTGCGTATTTTAATTTACCGTTGGCGAATTCTTTTTTTTTTTCGGCTAGAAACTAGCCATTTTTTAGCTACAAATCAGAGTGCAGCCAGCTTCTAGCTGCAAGAAATAAAGTTGAATTAAATTGCGGTTGAGCCTCATTAAAATGACCACTAAAATCTTGGACAATTGAAAAAGCCTCGAAATGTGTGAATAAGTTTGAAAACTTCATAGAAGTTTGGCTTGTCTCTTCAAATCTTACTTATTGCAATATTCGACATTTGTTGTGCTTTATTGAGGATTGGATGTTCCTGCTTCTCCTATCCATTTCTTTGAGAGGTTCTTAAAAAAATATTGAATTTCGATTGCGCCTCTGAATATCAATCGTTAAAGTTTTGGTCTTGGTTTCAGTTTGATGCTTTGCTTAAAGTAACTCAAATAATTGTTTAAAGCTAGTTTAATACTCAATGGCTTAAATTATTAAATTTGACGAAACTTAATACCTGACATCTTATTTCAAATATGGTCAAATACTCGACTTTTGTAAATTTATCTATTAGAATTACATTTTTCTTGTGTGTGTTTTTTTTAGTAAATTCAATCTGATGTCATTAACATTTTACCGTTTTGTTTTTTGTATAATTATTTCGCATTTCTCTGTGTGTAGTTAATTCAAATTTTGTATGCGACGCCGTTAGTTGTTGTCTTCTTATTATTATTATTGTTATTATTGTTGCGATCATTTCACGCTGGTCTAGAAGTGAGGTACTACTACTGCCGCTATGAGAGACATAAGGCAGTTGTTCAACTGGGTTGTCAGTTACGAGCTGTTCTAATTGTGGGAGATTTTCGTTTCGACTCCACAGGCCCAACCACAAAAGTATTGTGTGCCAATTTTCGTTGCATTATTCCAGCCCCAACTTTAGCTCCGACTCCATGTCCAACTTCAACTCCAGCGCCAGCTTCAACGCCATTAAGTAATTTTCCCATTGAAGTCTGTGCTCCAAATTCCCACACAATTGCGCTGCTTACTTCTGCTTATTTCTCTCCTAATTTTTATTGGTTTTATTTTTGCTCATTTTAGATTTGCTTGCTTCGCTTTTTTTTATGGTTTCTGGAGCAAACCATTTGGCAGCAGAGCGAAAGTGTGCTCTGCGGCATTTTAATCAGTGCTTCCTAAGTGATCTTGGACTTGTGCTTATGCTTGGGCTATTAATTTCAGCCCATTTGCCATTGGGAATTAGTCATGGCTTCAATGCCTTCAGTGTGTACTTTAATAGCTGATTCGTGAGCACCAAAACTTGAAGCGCAACCAGATCGGAAGATCTTTTCAGAAGGGCTTTTGCGCAATAACCTAAAAATAGTCGAGAAATGGCACTTAAGCATAATATATAAAATCATAAAGTTACTATCTGAAAATGTACAGATTTAGACTAAGTACCATGACAAGCATTTTGTAAAAGTTTGCTAAATCAACGCAAGCAATTAGCTATTGACAAAAGTCTTTTCTTTTTTTCATTTTTTTGGTTTAGTTTGTGTTTTTAACTAATGACATTTTGAGGCTTTAATATGTTATTTTTGTTGGAGAAAATTGTAGAAAACTAGAACGAGTTAAAAGAGAGCTGCACCAGGATTTAACTCTGAACTCAGTTGATAAATAGATAATAATGATTAATATGGAAAAAAGTCTGTGTTTCTAACTCGATCTCCATGAACTTTGTTCAGTTACCTAATAATATGCCAGTGTTTATTATACAACAATTAAAATAGTGGCATTTTTCGTAAAGTGTATAAAGTGATTCATTCTTAGATCAACAGCGATAAATATTATATAACTTTCTTGGTAGCCAATAACTCAAAGTTGTTTCGAGATCAGCGTGAGTTTTACTGATCAAAACTTATGCAAACTGAATTGAATGAATTTTCCCTTCCTATATGGCACATATATGTATATGACACATATGCGTAGATATTTACGTAGGAATTTTTCCATTCCCTGAGCATAACTTTCTTAATCGCTTTTTGTAGCTGCGAGCTGTACACAATTTAATGAAATAGGTCTGCTTACTTTCAGTTGCCTGACACATTTACCATGGGCCACAAATACAGTTGCTGGTTCTCGTATTTCACAATGGCATTTCCCAAAGTTGACACCGATCTTTGTCCATTAAGAAAAGCCACACACACACACACACACACAGAAATTCATAATCATAATCATTAAGACTGCCACTGGCATTAGCCCCCTCGTATCCCTTGCCCTCCATCCCAGAATCTCCCTGCTTGATGGTTCATTTTCGGTTTTTGTCTGTTCTGTTCTGTTGTGGTTCTTTTGTCATAGCACAGGGCCTTATCAGCGGGTTAGATCATTTTTTGAGCCACACAGATAACCCACTTCTTGCCAACGGGCACAACTGACACAAATTCAAATCGCAGCCGCAAATCGCAATAATTAGAACCAAAGTGCTGAGGTAAAACTCAAATTATGCTTCGGGTTGTGGGCGGTGCACAAATTTCATTTTTTTTTAACTAATTGCTGAGGGAAAATTGCCTTCGCTGGTTTTGGCTCTATAAAATTGGGTCGATTGAGGTAATTGTTTAATTTTGTGTTATATTTTTACAGCTATGCATTTTGAACATAGGAGTTTTACTTTTAAAATGAACCCATTAAAAACGGAAAAAGCTGGTATAATAAAGATGTTCAAAAGTGTGTAAAGTATATGTATTATAGATCAGCATCAATATCGGGGGTGGCTTATGCGATCTCATGGACTTTAAAAGCTAGATACTTTAAATCTTGACTATAAGCTCTTGAATATCATACACAGATAAGGCTTGTATCATTTTATCGATTTCGAATAGTTATAAAGACTTATAGTTGTTATATTGTATGCCCTATAGAAATTCCATAAGGATCGAGTTAGAAACACAGATTTTTCATATTGAACAAACTACTATCAGCAAGTCTGTTATCTATTTAATAACTGGGCTTGAGGTATTTCCCAAACGAGCTCTCTCGAGCATTCAAGTTGTTGCAGCTATTGTGGTTTATCCTATCAACCTGTAGAGTCATATGAGACTAATGAGTTGATGCTGCTTAGGTTAATGGCAACTTCCGTTTGGCATTCTCACTTGCTACGAGGACACAATCTGTGGCAAGCATTTTTGAGTTGAAAACTTTCTCGTTCGCCTTCAATTGCTTAATGTTAATTATCCAAGCGAGCAAAGAATAATGATCCCATGAACTGTGGCAGATCTTAGATGCGTATGATTTTAAACTATTTTTTCTATTTCTATTTTTTTTTTTGGGGTATTTTATTATTTTTTTTTTTGGCAAAAGCAATTTAAAAACTGAGCAATGCTCACAAAAGAAAAACTTTCACAAACCATTTTTACTTTCAACGAGAGGCTCGCGCTCGCATTCTAACAACAATAACCAAAGGCAGCTGCTGTGGGTCTATCAACATTGTTGTTGTTGTTGTTGTTGTTGTTGGCGTCTCATTAAGTTGTTTGGCTGCTTCTGGCCAAGAGCTTTGGCCTCATTATAAAGCCTAGTCTAAGATCAGCTCAAAGTCATCTCTTTTAAATAATAAGTGCAACTGTTCTGCTCGCCTAAACATTGAAAGCAATCGCAAAAAATAGAGAAAAAAAAACCAAAGCAATAGGAAAAAGAAGTCGAAGCTAAAAAGATCTTCAGCATTTTGTTGTTCTGCGTGCACACAAAAGGGAAACAAACGGAAGCCCGAAGACACTCAAGATTTATGTATGCCACATGCTAATCAACGTCAAAGCCCACAGTGGGTGAAATTTGAGAGCAGCTCGCATTGAGAAATGGGTGAAGGTGACGTCCACTTGCCACACAGTACACTCGAAGAAACCCTTTTCTTGCGGTTTTTCTATTTGAAATATTTTGGAAGTTGTGCAAATACTGTACGGGAAACATTTTATAAAATTTGAATTGGGGGTCTTTCATCCAATGGACAATGCACTTGAAGAAATATATGACTGACAAATGAGTACTAAGCTACCTGAAACCCTTTTCTTTTACATAAATTCATTTGTAATTTGCAAATATATCCTTTCAAGAATCATATTTCTGAAAAGTAGCAGATAATTGAGATACGAAAAACTGAAGTCTAAAATAAGATAAACGCTTTTCTTAAAAACTCACTTTCTAAAAACAGAGCAGGGCTGCCCTGTTTAAGTACCAATGCGCCCTTTTCGCTGAGTGTAGCTCTGAGCAGATGAGAAAGTTTTTGCATCTGCTGGCGATCTTAACGCTCACTTGGTTTTTGTGTTCTAATAATAATGTGGCAGCAACAATGGTCCAAGCAAAACCTTTCAGACTCACACTAATACGCAAATATGCTCCATATGAGTGCATATACATACATACATATCTATACATATGTATTAATGAATATCTCTAATGATGATTAAAAATGCCTAATGGGTTTTGTATGCAAAATCCATTTAAGCATTTCCCTTCCTTCCTCACACACTGAGACACACAGAAAGCACTTCAATCGGAAAGTTAATTTTTTAGACTCCAGCTGAGATCTTTAAGCCCCGAAGTTGAATGAATATTTCTGCCATATTGGGCAATCAGGAAAACGACGTTATTGAAGTTGAAGTTAAAGTTTGTGTTTTGTCGGTTTGCTGTGTGTTTAATGTTTATTGTTGCTGTTGTTTGCTGTTTTATCTGCCGGCTTCCGTTCAAGAACCCAGAAAACCAAACTGAAAACGTTTGTTGACAACATTTTGTGCCACTTTCATGCAAATTGTCTGCTGACTGTTAACTCTTTTGCCTGTTGCCCGTTGCATTGTTGTTGTTGTTGCTATTCTTAGTCTTAACATAATTTCGTAATTTGTTGTTGTCGTAAAACGCAACGACTTCGACATTTATGTTCTTGGATGGAATCATTAAAAGAAATTGTTTTTCTTTGCAATATTTAAATATAGCCCTGTCTGCTGTGTTATGCGAATGCTAATGATTATGTTTACGATTATGATTATGATATATGTTTGACGAGGCGCCCGTGACCAGTTCTTTGGAATTACAAAACCATCATGTCTGGCTCGGAAATTGCGAGAACACACACAGTTCGACTAGGCTCAAGGGCATAAACAGCTTTATTCACAAATGCGAACTCAATTCTTTTTTATACCCTGAACTTAAAAAGTTCAAAGTGTGCAATGAAGTTGCGTACAAATATGAATCCGGTAGAAGGCAACACATTCGACCCCATAAATTATAAATCAGTCTCTGAATGTATAGATTTATATATAATTTATTTATTTGCGTGTTTTTCTGAGTTAATTAAAAGCTTTCTTCAGTTTGTAAAAATTACCCTGAAAGATGCTGCTTTTCAATTGGTTCTTAAATTCTTAGATATCTCTAAAAATGCCGAATACATTTAGAAATAATATTTCTGTAAGAAATAATGTCTTGCTTATGGTTCCAAATGGTGCTCCATATCCAATTTATCTAAAAATTGTTTACCATTCCCTTAAAGCTGATAAAGTAAATAAGACTTTAGTTGATTTTTATATTATTTTTATTCATAAAATAAATGTATACTCGTATATATTTGACAATAATAAATAGGTAGTTTATACAAAAACTTAAGCATAAAATACTAAGCACTAATCAGCTGTATATATATATATGTATATATAAAGATATTGTATTCCTAGTAATCGTATAGATTTGCACAGCAAAAGGAATAAATAATAAATAGTCTAGTGTTGAACTTAGATTAAATGTAACTTGTAAATTTCCATAAATTACGATACGACAGACAGATAGACAGACAGACAATCAGTTGTGTGTGGGTTGCTGCCTCAGCCGCAGCCGCAGCCTGCCACTGCTGATCCCGTAAGTACCGTTTTGGGATTGAGCTAACCAGTTGCCTAGCTCCCAAGTGGGAGTTCAGATTGGATTGGGCAGATGGGAGAATCGAGTTGGAGCTGGAATTGGAGGTGGAGTCGGAGTTGGAGTTGGAGTTGGAGGCACTGTGGCCCAAGCTATGCGCAGTCGTCTTTAGCTAAATGGGTTAGGCAGTTGCCAGCGGCAACCTCGGCTTCAGCAAGACAAGTGGGCATAGACGGCAGGAGTTGATGGAGTTCAATGCTACACTCAGAAAAATATGTGACAGATGTAATGTGTAAATCTGAAGAGCTATTCAAAAATTTGCATAAGTCTTCTTTCTATAATTTGGAAAAATAAATAAGAAAAAAACTCTTGAAAAATCTGAAAAGAAAATTTTTGCAAGCGCTATTTAAAAATGTGCTAAAACCCTTTCGATAATTTAAAAAAATTATTTAGAAAAACCTAACAAATATTTCTTTTTGCTCAAGTCTTTCTACATTTCAGAAAAATTCTATTTAGTTTTGTGCAGTAAAATAATATCAATATTTAAATAGAAAATATGCAGGAATTTGGAGATCTTTGCTATCTCGTAATTCCCTAAAACTAGCTGCCAGTTGAGTCTACCTTTAAATGCTTGACGCCCTTAATTTTTCCGAGTGTAGAGTTGATGGGTTTACAAGGTGCACTGATATTGCTGCTGAAGCGCACGGGGCAGCGTCTTATGCGGCAGATGGGCGGCGGGGCAGCTGATTGTAGCCAAATGCGAATGCAACTTGCTGTTGCTGTTGTAGTTGTTGTTGTTGTTGCTGTTGCTGTTGTTGGGAAATCGATGTCGCTGCAGCAGAACGATGCAAATGCTGATGATTATCACAGATATGGAAACAGTTACCAGCACACTGCCCAGATTGGCGCTTATATAACGCAGCGGCGCGACATAAACTGTATGGTGAGAGGAGGGAAAGAATCAAGCCCCGCGGGGCAAGCAGGAAGAAAGCAAAACACGATTGTCAATGGAGGCAGTCAATGTTGCTGTTGCAGTTGCAGTTGCAGTTGTTGTTGTTGTTTGTTGTGCATAATCTGTATGCTTCTACTTACACTCATCATCATTGGCATCATTTGTCGTCCAGGCGGCGCCACCCGGCCCCTGATCCACAACCAGTTTGGCATACTTGCTGCTCAGCTCCTGCTCTTCCGCCCCCACATCCAGCAGCGCCAAGTTGTTCAGCTCACTTAAGCTGGCCAGGCTCAAGGCGCGTCCCTGCTGTCGACTCTGAGCTGCTGGTGGCTGTGGCTCTTCCACTAGTGGAGTTGACTGCTCCTTGGCCAACTTTGGTGGTTGCGTTTCCAGCACGAAAGCTGGTTCTTCAACGGACTCTTCCTGATCGGATTCCTTGAGCACCAGTTCGCTTTTGTTCACGAAGCGCATGTTACGCATCTCACGACCCAGTCGCTCCTCATCGTCCGGCTGGAAGGGATCGCTTGATGGCTCAACAGCGGCTGCCACGCCGGCCTTATTCCGGCCGGGCACGGTGAAGCTGGCGCGCACAGTTTGCATGCCCGACTGATAGCTGCAGACGACGACAAAGCTGCGGGTTGGCGGAGTGGGGAGTGGGCAGAGAGCAGATGGTGGTAAATTGGGAGTGAGAATTATTCCAAATATTTTCTTATCAAGCAAAGCACTTTGTGATTAGGTAAGTGTTTGTTAAGTCGTTAACAGGCTGTCAAACGGAATCGCATTTTCCGGTAAAGTTTATAAATGAAATTAAATCAATAAAGTTGCCGTTTCCCCCTTCCGGTTTGACAATCTAGCTTAAGCACTAAGCAGACAATATAGAGTAGAGTCTTTTTAGCGGTTTAAGTCTCTAAAGTCGTGTTTTCAAATCGAAAAAAGTTATCGCCAATAAAAAACTGCATATCCAAAAAAAAAAACTGTAAAACGACTCGCGAAATTTTTCATGTTTTGTGCTTATTGGTTGACGGCGTGAAGTGAAAACCAAACTGTTAACTCATTTCAAACCTGAATGGACACAAGGAACCCAAAAAAAACCGTCAAGATCTACTTTATTTATTTTTTGGCTATCAGCAAATCTTTTTCACTTTTTTTCCGATCAAAACAGCTCCCAAAGAATTCAGTAAAAGTTATCAATTGTTTCTGAACAACAACCAGTAAAGTTGCTCTTCCGGTTCCGGTTTGAAACCCTAACTGTCAATCTTCAAGAATGACTTTTCCTTTCGATTTTCTTACCGTCTCGTGCTATGCGTAAAAATGCCCAAATTCTCTTGGACCGTGATGAAAGTCTCCACTGTGTTCGTCTCCGGTTTGACCATGCTGCCGCATTGTTTGTGATCGATTCTCATTGTGTACTTATCGGCTGGATCGTTGGCGTTGCCCTTGATGCCACAGTCGCCGCCGTCGACAACAATGAGACCGCCAAAATAGGGACCCGTTTCCACCTCAATTTCGGAGGCATGCGCCAAGCATTGTGTGGCATGGGCGGAGACTGAATGTGGAGGAATGTGGCAGGTGAAGGAGTCAAGTTTGTTTTACTACCGACTACTTACAGCCCTTGGTGGGTATAACGATGCTCTGGCCGGGCAGATGAGCAGCAGCTGCAGCTGCACCTCCGCTCTCGCCTCCACCTTCGATCTCGTTCTCCTCCGCACGGAAGTCGGCGCGGGCGCTGCTGCTGCGCTGTCGATGCGACGGCATGGGACGTATGTGGAAGCTGTAACGGGTCGCCATTCGCAGATTATCTACGGCGGCAGCAAAGTGTTGCACTTGAGTGCTGCAAGAGATGTGAGAGCAGAAAGGTCAGCGAAACCGTAAAATAAACACTCAAAAAAAAATATATATTAAATATTAAAGAAAAATGTTGAAATAGGAAATACGATTTTTTTCAAATTGATTGATTTTTTAAATATAACAAAGAATTTCAAAATAAGAAAAATATTTACAAAATTCTAATATCTAATCAATAATTGAAAATTTCTAACTTTTTTTTTTACACATTTAAGGTATTCTGGAAACAAAGAAAAAGAAAAAAAAAGACAAAAATAAATGATTTTTCTATGCATTTCATAAAATATTTCATAAGTTCAAAATGCGTTTACTTTTATAATTTTAGATAAATGCTTAAAAATTTCAAATTATTTTGAAGAGATGAAATAAAGAACTTAGTTTTCTTCTAGTCTAAAAAGGGAAAGCCTTTCAACATCTATGAAATAAAAGTAAAGTTTGAAAAAGTTGTTTGTGAAAAGTTATTGCTGTTGAACTAGTCAATTTGAAATGCATTGTTGTTTTTTTTAGTGTAGAAAGTAGTAGTTGAGAAAAGGTGAAGAGTTTTTAATGCGGCACTTACTCCACATGATCATCGACTGGTGTGGGCAGCAGATCGTTGGTGGCAACGGCAACGGCAACGGCAGCCGTGGCATTCACCAGCTTGACGCGACAGCGTTGGGCTCCATAGTTCTGGATTTCACAGTAGAAGATCTGAAATGCTTTGGGTGGTTCCACATCGTCGCTCATATTTGTCACGCCATCCACAAGCGCATTTGTACTCGTATTCGTATTCGAAATGTTATTCGTATTGGTATTCGAATTGGTATTCCTCTTGGTATCTGTGTCATGGGCCGGCGTCACGAACTCAACTTCCCAGGTCAGATTCACCGATTTGTAATTTGGTTCACCAGCAACGCCGCGTATCTCTGTGTTTTGTTTTTTTGGTTGTTTTTGTTTTGAAATGGGAATGGGAATATAAAGAAATACAATATATATATACAACATACAATGGATATACATATATATATATATATATTAATGGGGTTAGTCAACTGCTGCTGCTGGATGCGACAAAACAGATGCAACTGCAACTGCTGGCCCAACTTTAAAGTCGCTTCTTGCATGCAAATCAGCTAAAAGCCAATAACTTGTTTCCACAAAAAACAAATCTAAAAAGAAACTTTAAAGTCGTCTGTTTTCTATTTTTTTGTTCTTTTTTCTTCCTCTTTTTCTGGCTGCCAGTGGGCATTGCACCACTAAGTGGTGTACTTGCTCGCACCCAGCTGGAAAGAAGATCGTGTTTGTTGCACCACACACAGGTGATGGCGGATTTGGCTGGAAGTGTGCCGGGAATTAGCATGCTCAGCTAACTGATTGCCGCCGCTTGCAACTGGAGTGCTCTGAGTTATTGGCTGCCACAAAATGTGGCTTAAGCGCTGCTCAACGAGGAAGTAGCAACAGGTAATTACAAAAGTGTAACTAATTTTGTGTGCAGACAGTTGCAGTTCACTGAACAACTACTAAACTGTATATTTTTGAACTTTTGTTTATCTCTCGGAGAATGAACATGATTAATAAATGTAGCTATTAAAAATATAAAAATAAACAGTTTAAGCCTTTCATTAAAGATGCTATTTCCTATTTATTATAGGCAATACATATATAAGACAATGCAAAGAAGTTGGTCAGTTTTGAAGCTTTTTGGAATATATTCGTCTTGACTACATAAGATCAGTCGAGAGATGAGTTCTTTTATGAGAAGCTTTTGTTGTTTCCCAAGCCAATATCTAGATCGGACTAGTGTATCATATCTACAATATAGCAACGATCCTTCGAAAGAGAAGCTCTTTTAAGAAAAACATTTTAGTTATTTGATATTTGTATTATTATGCTCATTAAATTTGAACAAAGAAATGATTAAATGATTATGATGGATCTACTAAATTACTAGCAAAAATTAATCGCTATTTTTAAATTTATAGTGAAAGTTAGTTGTGGGCAAGTGCATATAATCCTGTAAGTCCTCTGTAAGATAGTCAATCTTTCTAGTTATTTTTCATGAAGTACAGAAAATGCTATGCTCAAATTTGGCATCAATCGACAGAATGACGCATGAGGCATAGGCATATGTGGCATTTTAAGTGCGTTTTCCCACTTGATTTCCACTCTTGCATAATGCGCAATTAGAAATGCAATTTCAGCTGAAATGTTGTTTGGTTCTTTGGCTGTTGTTGTTCTTGTTGCTGTTTGTTTGTTGTTTGTTTGCTGGCTGCTTTGCTAGCTGCATTTTCCCATGTTGAAATCATTGACACCAATTTTGAATTCGCGTGGCCGCCTCCGTGCCTGCATTCGGCATTCGGCATTCGGCATTTAGGCGAATTTCACACAAAGAGAGAAAAATAAATAAGTAAGTAAAAAAAAAAAATAAATGAAGAACATGGAAAAGTGAAAATTCAAGTTGGCACCATTCTGAGAGACCTGAGAGATGTGCCAATAGAACAGGCAACATTAAGTTCGACCAGACGATGTCTTCTTCATCGACAACTTCGACTGATTAGAAACTGTCCGCATGTTTGAGATGAATGACAAACTGGCCAACTTGCAACAGTTGCACGCGTTGCAGCATCAGCAAATAAATCGCTTGATTAATGATTTTTTTCTTTTCACTCAGTTGCCTGCTTTTACCAGCCAGCGATTTTCACTGCGGCTTTTACTGCTGCTACTACTGTTGTCAGCTGTCAGTTGCCTGCAACATGACGCTGCACTTAGCGTTGCAAAGCGTGTGACATGTTATGTAATGCACGTTTTTTACTTATTGTTCTCCGCTTTTTTTCTTTCCCCAAGGGAAAAGAATCTGTCCGCAAATTAATTTCTTTTATTACGCTGGAGAATTTTAGCTTGGAATATATTTGTTGACATTTTTGGGATAAACGCTAGTCCCACTTATTAAAGTCTTTATATATACTTAACTTATAGGCAGATATGTTGAAGTCAACCTTCACAGACAGATCAGCGTGTCTACCTGTTATACTTTGGAAGCCACACTCAGAATCGAAAACCTGAAACTGGAATACTTAAACCAGATCTGTCTATTCAAAATATATTATTTTTGTTCGCGAGAAAAATAAACTTACGTTAATGATTCAAAATAAAATTCGAATATCTAGAAATGGTCAGAAAGAGTTACCTTTTTTAATCTTAAGTCTTTATTCTCTATTACTATGAAAGAATCCTATTTTTAAAATTGGAAAACATATTATGAAAATCACAAAAAATTAGTTCTATTAATTTGAAATAAAAACATGAATAATTCTTCTGTCATGTTAAAATTATTAATTAAATAAAAACAGTCAAATTTGTGATATATTTTTCATATATATAAAAATTTGTTATTTCAAGAGAGTATGAAAAAATATATGATTTTTTTAAACTTTGAAAAGCTGAGATTAAATTTGGTTGGCAGAAAAATATTGGTTGTTGACTGATTTTAAGAGTGTAATCTAGTGGCATACAATAAAAATCAAGCTTATAGTCGCACCAAGCCTATGCACCATGCCCACAACCGCCCCAGTTATAGTCAGCGTCTTAAGAAGACTGTATTACAATCGAAACGGTGTTTTCCCGCCTGTTTGTCAGCTGTGATTAGTGTATTACGTCGTCGGTTACGTATGCTATTGATTATTTTCGGTTAAAAGACAGTAAATTGTACGAGTCAGTGGTATTGATGGCCGACTTAGTTGGCCTAAGCACTGGCATTTTAGCCTGGCCTAATGACACTTTTGCTCTCAGCCAAACCCATCATTAAAAAAAAGAGAAGAAAAGAAAAAAAAAACTACAAAAAAAAGGAGAAAAAAATGTTGCCGCAATTTCCGCCACTGTTTTGCGGTTCTGGGGCAGCGGACACTCTTTGCCACTGCCACTGCCACTGCCACCGCCACAGGAAATGTCGGCATAAGTGCAATGCATGTGTTTGATTGGCATAAACTAGCTAAAATTAGCGAATGCCGCAAGTTTGTTGCCTAAGTCTTTTGATTTATTCCCTCTTTTTTTGCTTTTTGAACGCGCGCGGCGTGAAACAATTTCGCTGCCAAGGGCAACCCTTTATATTGCTGCCTGTTGCAAACGAGGTCTGCTTTGGGCCAGACAGCCACAGACATACAACATACAACAAAATAAAAAATGCACACGTTGCAAGATCAGAAATCGTGACCAAATGCAATTAGGCAGGCAGCACAAGGAACACAAAATGCTAGAGACAAGTTTTGCTGCAGCGACTTTGAAGAAGGGTATTTTAATTTGAACGCGAAAAGTGAGGGGTACGTACATATACATATATATGCCTGATTATCAAGAAATAAGTTGATATAGGTGTTAAGTTGCTAAAGGCAATATGCATTTAATTAGCTGCATTTTAAAGTGGTTTTAATGAAAATTGAAAAATATCTGACTTCAAAATTGACTATGAGCTGTATGAAGAATCGATAGATTTTGCTTGCTGCAAGGGTATGCGTGTCTAGTGGCATTGTTCTTGCTTATTTATCCTCTTCTTCTTCTTTGTCTTTATAGGACTTACCATATTTGTTGACTGCTGCATTGTTGCTGCTGCTGTTGCCGCCGCCTGTAGATGTTTTCAATTTAGCTGTGGACTCTGTCAGTGTTGCATTGTTGTTGCTGTTGTTGTTGTGGCTGGCTGTTATTCGGGCGCGTCGTGCTGCTGTTGCAGCATTTGGCATTGCTGGCAGCAGCAACATCAGCAGCAGCAACAGCAACATGTGGCAGCAGCAACAGCAGCAGCTATTTTTGCTACTGCTGCTGACTCCCATTGATTTGTTTGACATTATTTGCGCTTGATTTATGAAATTTCGTGTGCCTCTTGCTGTCGTGGTTGCTGTTGTTTTTGTTGTTGTTGCATCAAATGTGTGTCAATTGGGCGGCACAAATTGCTTCTTGTCGTTTGGCTTTATTAAAGGGTTATTGTTTTCGTTTTGTACTTTATTAGTTTGTTGGGCTTGATTTTTAAAAATATTGGTTACTTATTATACATATATTTATATTTATTTAAAATATCACTTTTTAGTCACTTGACACAAAATATATAATTTTTTTTGATGTTACGCGTTTTGTTTTTGGATTTGGATAATAAAAAACGGCAAAATAAGCAAGCGCTATACTTTCGAAACGACAACCGCACGCGTTTGCTGGCGTCGCACAACTGACAGCTGCACCGTCCAAGAACTATGCACGAAGCGACGCCAAAAACAGCTGTTTCCAAGGCAGAGGAGAGCAATGCCAAGGCCGCGACAGCAAGCTGAGAGAGCTTTTCAACGTGAGAGCGCAAAAGCTCGCTTTCGCTCTCTCTCTCTCTCTCTCTTTCTCTCTTTTGCACTTGTCATATGTTTAGCATATGCTTTCGGTTTTTGGCTGCTCTCGTTGTTGTTGTTGTTGTTACTGTAATAAGTTTAGCCGCAGACCCAATACCAGAGGTGTTAACCAGGAACTGGGACCGTTATCAGCAGCCGCTTATCTCAATGTGGAAAACTCAATGCGTGTGTGTGTGTGTGTGTGAGTGTTTTATATATTTTACAAGCTCTAAATTAAAAATCTATATTAGAAAAAAACAAATAAAACGAAAAACAAACCTTTTTCCATAATTAAGGCAAAGTCAAATAACTCTTCGCAAAGCAGCTGAAAACCCCAAAAAGACGCTTTCCCTTTTTCATTTTTATTTTTTTTTGTTTTGGGTTTTTGGTTTTTGGTTGAAGCCTATTGTTTAGTTTCCCAGCGCTTTTGTTGTTGGCAGCGCTGCTTTGATTAATGCTTAATCAGCAATATTATTGTTATTAGTTTTCTATAGTGACCAAAATTTAGCTGCTGATTTTTTAGCTTCTTTTCAGAGCATTATTCATGAGCATTATTCATGAGCATTATTTCCACACACACAAATGAAACTCCCCCAAAACGAATTCAATTAAAATTAAGATGAAAAAAACATATATGCGAACATCAACAATTTCACTTTGCCAACCAACTGACAATAAAAAACGCACGCTTTTTGTCACTTTACCGTATTTGATTGTTGTTGCTATAAATTAATAATAACTGTAAAAAATTTAATGCTAGTTGCGTAATAACATTTTTTTTCGACTTTTGTACGGCTTGAATGCTATTTAGTTGGACTGTCAAAAACATGTGTATTGAGGGTGATTAAAGAAATTTTAATTGGATTCACCTAAGATGTATTTAAAGGCAATTCGACGATTTAGCGTGTAATTAATTAATGGTCAATAAATAAGACGCTAAATCGACGTTAATTGGTCCTTAAAGGAATATTAATTAAATATATTCGATTCAACGCAAATAAAATGTAAGAAAATAGACGTTTTATGGAAAGTGAGAGGGATACCTATAAATGAAAGAAAATCAGACAATAATTAAATATGCTTGATTAAAAAATAAATCTTTTGCAACCTTGTAAAATTCACATCTCCAATCGGTCATGTGTGAAAAACTATTTTATTATGATCTTCACCTACAAAATATATTTAAAATGGCTCTACTAAATTATATTAATAATCTATCGGTTTTTTTTTTAAATATAGTGAAAGTTCGGTGTCGACAAGTTGATTTATTTCTGTGTTTTTGCTTTTCTATTCTTTCATTTTTCCATACGTATTCCCAATCATTTAATTCAAACTCGAATGCTTATAATGCGTTTATTTTTATCCTTATCTCGATCTAGACCTTTCTAATTTTTTTGTTTGATTTCCCGCCAACATTTTGCTTTTTGTATCACATAATTTCCGTGTTGTTCTGCCCTATTTCCCAAGTCCGAACCTGTTAATTTACAAACACGCAATGTAATTTCCTATTTAATAATGAATTATGTCAACTATTTATATGATAATGAGACAGCTGTATACTTAAAATACACACTATAAATGTGTGTGTGTGTGTAAGCCCAATATTTTCTTATTCTTTTTTTTGTGATATGTCAAGGCCATGGCTAAGTTGGCCATCATTATGTAATGAGCCACCTGCGCTGTCTCATGTATGACGTTAGCAGGTCCTTAGAGCCATATTAAAGGACACTGACCGAGCTGGAAAAAGCAATTTGAGTTCAAAAACATTTCGAGTGCTCTTTGAACACATTCGACTAAATTTGCTAATTAAAAATTGAACGAGAGACTCTTGACTAAGAATAACACTCCAGCGGGGCATGCAACATGGATCACCTGTTGGCCAGAACGAAACTCTTTGGCAAGTTTCCCATGAGGCTCAAAGGGATTGCCGCACACCAAAGACACAAACACACACAGAGCACAAAAGCAAAGCAGAATGGCAAACAATGCGCAAATTGAAATGTGTTTGCCAAATCACTTGCCACGCCCACAAGCACCCAAACACAAACCCAAGCCCAATCCTAATGCAGCCCTTTTCTGTGCGCCCCTCTTCTTTGGCCCCACTCGAAATGGCTTGAAAGACAATGAAAAACGCCAAAACCCAAAGCGAGTTTTTACAATGTGCCTGAAAGTAGGCAACGATTTTTGTTGTTGTTGCCAAGCAGGTTACACTGTGAAAAACCAGTTACAAAATAGGATTGGGCTCACAAATCATATGTTATCATTTGTGGTTGAAATTAAAAAATCATAACTTATTCAGTAATTGGAAAAATCTTGCTTTGATCTATACTTCTTCAAACGGAACAAAAAAAAAACACTTAAAAACCATTTAAAGGAACTGCTTCGGAAACGAATGCCGAAAACAAATCCTATTCTTTGTATTATTCGTGAGAAACAAACTTCCATTCTAACTTTAAGTTCATAACTTTCAAGCTGGATGTCCAAATAGAACCGGAACTGACACTTTACCAATTGAAATTCCTAACCCAAATAAACAACTTAACATTTTTTAAAAACCGATTAGTTTAACAACAATTTTTTGTTTACATAATAATCCTCATATCGAAGAAATTCGGAATCCATTCGTAACTCTTATTAGAACAGTTACCAAAATAGAATTTAATTTGACAAGCTGTTTATAAGTTTTCTATGTTTTCTCAGTGTACATTATGCATGCGAGTGAGTGTGTGTGTGTGTGTGTGTTGGTGTGCGGTTGTGTGCGGTTGTGTGCCGGTGTGTGGTGGTGTGTGTTGATGGGTTGCGCATGTGTGGCGTATAATTGAGTGGTCGTCGCCAAGTATCCTGATTTGCATAGCAGTCGCATGTCATTAGCAGGCAGAAACCCAGCTGGACGAAAATTGACAGGGCTTCCACGTGTCCAACAAAATGTCGCGTATACGCAGTGTTGGCCACGACTTCCTACTGCCGCGACCTACTGCCACCTCCTCCACTCCCCCACTCACCCCACACATCCCCCATACCTACACACATACACGCCTCCAGATACTAGGCAACTGCTGTCGATTGTTTGACTTTGTGCTCCCCAGCCAGGATTACATGTCTCGAGCACATCAAACAAGCTTACTTACCAATGACCTCGTTAATGACGCACACTCGCTCACTCACCCATACACTCACAAACACACACACACACGCAAACGACTTCGAGTATACGCATGGAGGGGTGTGTGTGTGTGTGTGTGTGTGTGTATTTGTGTGTGTGCATTTTGTTTGAGTTTGCTTTGTAATTTGCGCTTATCAGATTTATTTTTATTTTTGATTTTTTAGCTGGTACCCAAAACACAATGCAAACAAATCCTGCTCAAATTTTGATGGATGGTGACTGTTCAAATACCCTGTAATATATCTAATAGCCTATTTTAAGTTTTGTATATTTTTAAAATATAATTTATATAATTGTTGTTAATATTATTGTAAGTAATATATAGCCATATATATAGTATATATTTATAGTAAGTTATATCCCTATTATGTTCGGGAATACCTTGATTATTCCTGCTCTCTGACTTATTATTTCTCTACATCTATTGAAGATGTCGGCTTCTAGCTGAGTCTACTTAATTTAATCTATCAGAATTGGTTTTCAAAGCAAAGTTTTCATAAGGCATCTGCCACAGCTAGCCTGCTATTATCTGACAACAGTTATTACTCATACCCAGATAATCATCAGCAAATTTCCAGTCATCGCTGCACAGCAGTTTCTAATCCACAAAATGGCTCAGGAAGAACGTCAGAGAATTTAGATAGTTACTCTGTTTGTCTTCCCTTGTTTATTTAGGATCTTCACACATGACTATAACATCATTGAGAGAAGCCCGTAGGCTGGTAAATAAGGATGGAAGTTTTGTCATGTTCTAAATATTTTTTGGCAATATATTAAAACCATCAAATCGATAGAGCCTCATTTCTGAAATAAACATAGTTATACTAAAGGAATACCCTAAACTAAAAATGGGACAAAGATCCACTTAGAATATACGTTAGCCAACAGTAAAGTCTAAATATGACGATTTTAAAATAATTTTTTTAATTTATTTACTTATTGTTTTAAATTATTTTTATATATACCTTGAAAGTTAGCTTCCAGTAGAAGACGTCGATAGGATAAAAAGTGCCTTGTCTGGTTTGTTAAGCTAGATTTAATTTTAGACTTGTCGAAACGAATACGATAAATGCTCATTATGAAACATACACCTTATAGAGTATGCCCAATCAATAATCAGTAAAATACACTCAAAACTCAATCATATTCGGTTAGTCGTTCAAACTGACAGTTAAGCAAAGCAATAAACAAAAAAAAAAGATGGAAAACAATCAAATGCTTGCTTGAAGCTCAAATAACATGAACCGCAGCAGAAATGCTGACGTCGTCGTATATTCTACACTCCGCGTCCTGGTCCCCCTGGTTGTCCTGGTTGCTCTGAACAATGTCCTGTCACAGTGGCAGTGGCAGTGGCGCAATTAAAGTAATTACCACGCGAGTGGCGCTATAAAAACCGCTAATACTCTTTAATAAACGACTCGCCGTCGATAATTATCATTGACATCATTTTGTGCACTGGCAAAAGGACACCAAAAGGGGTTGGGCAAAAAGGGGGCGTGGCATACTTACTGGCCCACATCCTGTCCATTAATGATTAGAGAGAGAGAGAGAGAGAGAGAGAAAGAGAGAGAGTCAGAGAGAGAGAAAGGAGGCGGAAGAAATAAAGAGTAAATTTGTGTGTGGCATTTGATACTGTATTTGTATTGATCATCATTATCATCATCATCATCATCATCATCATCATCATTGTCGTCATCATAATTACATCAACATTGTGCTGATAATTATCATCATTCACATTCATCATATAACGATTAACACATGCTCTATAATTACATCAACTAAATTTATTGAACTATTCATTAATTGGTCGAGCGCTGGCAACGTTTACTATTTTACTTTATATCTATATAACTATATATCTATATATATATTTATATATATATATTATTTTTATATCTTCTTTTAGTTTAAGGAAATTTGTGGTTGTTTTCTTGTTTTGTTTTTGTCTCGCCTAAAATTATGCTACAAATTTAAATAATACTTGTGTATCTGTGTGTACTTGTGTATCTGTCTGTGTTGATATCAATATAATGGAGTATTTGTGTGTTAGGTTACATAACTGTGGAATCAATAACGCAAATCCATAAAAATTTACATATCAAAGGAATTTTTGTAGTTAGCTTTTAAAATGACTTAGCTTAAATTGGTTGGTTCTTAACGATATATATATAATATAAACCATTTTTAGATCTTTTTGACTTCAGGTGCTAGTTTCTATATTCTTTGGCTATGAGATATTTCAGCAGACTGAACTCGAGGCTTACATTTGTATTCCAGTTAGCTAGTTTATTATTCCCATATTTTTTAGTAATTTTTAAAACACTTTTAACAGGTTTTAAGACTAGTTGAAAAGTTAATTAAAACTATCATTTTTTTGTGAACCAAAAATTTTGCTACATTTTTTCTTACATAACTATTTTTTTTTATTTTTATTTTTTTGGTTTGCATTGTGGGAGGAATAATTTTAATTGGGCCCGCATTTATATTTGGGGCACTGTTTTTGGTGTTTTTTTTTTGTTGTGTAAATTAGGTGTAAAGTGGAATTTGTTTTGCTATGAACTAAAAAGGACTTTAATTGAAACTACAGAATATTGACGGCTCCATCTAGCTGAGGGGCTTGCAGAGGCGCAACAGGAGAGGATAGTGGAGATCCTCGTCGTAGAGGGCCGAGTCGGCCTTGAGCTGCAGATGGCGTTGCCAGATGGTCTCATTGTAGCGTATGGCAAGCTCCACACGAAAGCCGCGCGCCACACATTCATCCCGGAACACATTCAGAGTGCGACCGCGACGGGGCGCCATGATGAGCGCCACACCCTGCGGCGCCAAATAATACCAGATGGTATCGACCAGCGCCATTCGCGCCTCATCGAAGAACAGACAATCCGCACACAATATGTACTCGAACTTGAACTGCTCCGCCTGGGCACGAGCCGAACACTCCTGCCACTTCAGCACCGAGCACTTCGTGTAGCAGCTCAGCTCGTTGAGGCAAACTGTTTTACGCACATTCTCCACGCTCACCTCATTCCCATCCGTCAGATGTACGGCATACGGCTTTGCGTACTTGGCCAACATCAGTCCGGCCAGGGAGGTGAAGCCACCTCCCAGCTCCAATATCCATTTGCCGCGATACGCGGCCAGATCGGATAATACCAAAGCGGTAAGTGCCTCCTCCGAGGGCCAAACACATATGTTTCCCGTGTTATTGAAGCCTGTAAGAAATTTCAGTTTAATATATTATATAGATGTAATATATAAATGATTTATAAAAATATATGTATATCGATAAGTGCACCACAGATGTATCGATAAAAGTCAGAGTACGTTATGATAAGAAAAGAAGTCTTTTTATTTTGTCAAAAGTAATCAGATTTTAACCTCAATTTAACTTTCTCACAAATAACGATTTAAAAAAAAGCAATACATTTCTTAGAATGGTTTACCCCTAACCATTCTAGGCTATTCCAATTATAAACGAAAAAGTAAAGCTGGAAAGATAAAGGCAGTTTACATACCCATCAGATCGTTGGCGGTCAGCTGTCGCTCCATGTGATGAATGTTGACGGAGTATTCGATCTCGTTGTGCAGCTGCATGCGGTATTTGTACCAGTTCTCCGTCTTGCCGAGACACTTGAGGCTCACGTGATCCTCGAAGCTGTCCTGGCGCAGCAGATCGAAGCTTTTGAAGCGTCGCACGGAAGCCGTTTGCTCCTCGCTAAACTCATCGCTGGAGGAGCTGACCGTCTCCTCGGAGTCCTTGCGCAACACTTTGGCCAGGATGCGCCAACGTTTCTGTGCCGTATTCTGTAAATTGGGCGTGGCTGGTGGCGTGGGCGGCATAAAAGTGTTGTTGCTTGTGACACTCAAGCACGCTTTGCCATTGACAATATTCTCCACTTCCAGTTCGAGACTAGGACTGGGGCTGCCCTCATTGTTAGGTTGGGTCTCACTTTGAGCCGGCATCGCCAGATTGTTGTCCCGATCCTTGTTCAGATTATTGTTATCGGCATTTAACGCATTTCGCTGCGTTTGCTCCTTGAGCGCATTTAGCGTGTTATCGATATCGTATTGCAGCATCAGCGATATGCTTGCCACGCCTTGTTTGCCTTTGATCCTCGTCGTATCCAACTGCTGCCCCAAGTTGCTGTTCAGTTTCGACTTTTTGTTGAATTTGCTGTTGTTGTTGTTATTTTGTACTAAGGTTGCTGACATTTTTCTCTCAGTGTCTCTTCGCTTTGCTCAGTTCTCAGTTTCTCAGGTTTCTCGGCTTTTTTTTCTTCTCGCTCAACAGTTTTCACCCTGCAACAGTAAAATTGTGTATGAAAATCAGAGTTGTGAAAAGTTTATGTTTGCAGCAGCTGCCGCAACTTTTGAGGCATCAACTTTTCAAATTAACCGCCGACAACTTTTTTTTTTACTTTATTGCCTTGCCACACACTCAATTTTGTAGTTACTAGTAGCCTGCCCCATTTTATTGCAATTATAAATTTTTAATGGCTTCAAAAATGCAAATTTTCGGTCCATAAGCGACATAAAAGCGCAATCATAAATCTTTAGATAATCTTTCGTCATAAATATTCAAAATAATGCTACAACATTTATTCAATTCACAGATGTTTGAATACTGAGGCATTTTTTCAAATTCTGTTGCGAAGCCAATTAGCTAATTGAAATTGAACTAAGAAATAAATTTCTTTCTCCTTGGTTAAAATTAGAAAGGCTTCTTTTATATTTCTTCGAAATGTTTTCCGTAATTACGAAATAAATGTCTGAAAAGTATAAATAAAAACAGAGTCTATAAGAGCTGGAGACTAACTTAAGCACATAAATTTGATCGATAACTCTGCCAGCTTAGCAACCAACTAATATCGATACAAATCGATTCCGATAGGAATAAAATCATAAATTTTAAAGCAACATGTTTCTAATTGGATATGTGTAAGCGATCAAATTGTTCATCTGTAAAAATAAGTCATACATTTGATGGTTAAATACTTAGGGTATCTACTAAAGAAAACTTGAATCTTATTTATTTCATCATTAGCCTTATCCCATTAAGCTTTTCCTGATTTTAAGCAAGCACCTTAAAACATCTCAAATTTATCTCGCTTGTTAATTTTACTAATTACAAAAACACACACACACACAACATAATTTAAGCACCATTAAATTGTCGTATAAATGTATTTGTTTGTTTGTTTCACAAAAAAAAAAGAATAAAAATACTTTATTATAGCCATTAGGCCAGCAGTTTGCGTAGCTGAGACAGAATGCTCTCTGTCCAAAATTGCCACGTTAATTACATTTTAAAAACGGCTAAAAAGCTAAAAATGTTCCCCATCTATATATATACACAAGATATATATCTATGTGTCTGGCGAGTAAATTACATTTTGCGTATTCTTTTTATATATATAAATGAGCAAATGTTGTTGATTATTTTTCTGCTGCACATTGTTGCTTGATGTTGTTGATATAAATTCATCAAAATTGAGAAATTTTACAGCTAATAACAAATGTTAATTGTGCTAAAGAGAAGCAAAAAAAAGGAGGAAAATCAAAATAAGTTGAGTAGGTGATTAAGGGGAACATAAATGGGGGGATTTTTTGGCTTTGGAGGCCCAGCAGAAAACATGTGAAGCCTGTTTTTGGGCGATAAGCAGGCGTTGAATTCTGATTAAGGGGTGGGTGGCTGGGGGTGGTCTGATCTGGTGGGTCGAATGGTGCTGCTTGGCTGCCGGACCATCGACACCTGCGCAGACCCCCCACCCGTTGCCCCTGCCCTCGCTGGGAATGTGTAATCAAGGCAATTAAAATTCAGCCGAATCAGCGCATGAATGCGAGTGTGAGTGGAAGTGTGTGGGTGTAAGGAATGTTGTTGTTATTTTAAAGAGTAT
The DNA here is from genome assembly GCA_035042055.1 of Drosophila macrothrix. Taxonomy (NCBI): domain Eukaryota; kingdom Metazoa; phylum Arthropoda; class Insecta; order Diptera; family Drosophilidae; genus Drosophila; species Drosophila macrothrix. The sequence goes on along the minus strand of JAWNLX010000124.1, from coordinate 6,762,569 downwards.
TCACTCTAAGCGGATGTTGAATGCGGAACAAATACAATCTGTTTGTGAGTGTTTGTAAGCACAGCGGGTCTTCATTCATCATATTTTCAGTTTTGACAGCAAAGCCAACGGCTATGCCGGCACTTAATTAGCTGACGAGGAGCGAAAGGTGGTGTGGCAGTCTGGGGGGAGGGAGGGATAACAATTAACTTATTTAGTGGCGCTTGAAAATCAGTTTATTTCAAGTGAACTTGCGAATTTTTGTGCCCTCAACTGTTGTTTTTGCAGCCGAGCTGTACTAAAATGGAAGGTCAAGTTTAGATAAAGTATTCAATTTGATAAGCAGAGCTCTTTTTTGCATGTGAATTTTCGGCTTATCAAAAGCAGCCCCAAATGTGATAAGTGGCAAACAAAACCAACAACATTGTAAATTGTTTTTACATGTTAAGCATACGCAATGTTGTCAGAGCAGCAATATACAAAACAGTTGGCGCTGTTTATTTTGTCTGCTTAGGTTAGAGTATATATGTGTTTTTTATAGAAAACATTATTTTATTATATTCATTTAATTCTATTGCTAACAAAAGAATATATTTCTAAGCATTTAAAACCATACAATTTTAAAAGAAACTGAAGTAAAGCTAGCTTCGTTAAGGATAAGGAATGTTTTCCAATTAATCTTCAGTATTTGGCTCCGTCCCGATATATATTAAATTTATTTAATTAATAACAATATCAATTCCGATTGGTGCATTTTAATTAATAATATTTAATTGAATATTTAACTATATTACTATATGGATAATAATAATATCAGTTGCTGTAACTGAATTTTAGGCGGTAAATATGTCGTTCAGCTTCCGCTTTGATACGCAGGTTAAAGTAAACTATTTTGCATAAAGCATGATATAGTTAAAATATTAAATTTAATAATAAGTAATCAAGCATATTTCCTTCATATTTGCAAAATTTCTCAATTTCTCTATTGAATTGCGATTCTGGTTCTGGCTCTGAATTTCAATCGGTAAAATGACACCCAGATTATGATAAAGTTTTTCGCATAATTAACAAATAATTAACTACATTTTCTGCCTGTCTGTAAAATCTCCCAATATTTCTCAAACTGTTAAGCAAAACTTCCAGCCTCGCGGAACTCGGAAAGTATTTCAGCAGCAATGCTCAAATTTGGGTCTGTGGCATTAACAACCAATAAATGTGAGTAAACAGTAAGTTTCCGGCCATAACTATAATTCACAAGAAAGACAACAAAAACTCAGACAATGGGCGAATGTAGTTTCAATTTGATAAGACGCACACTTGATCAAACATTAATAAGTTGTGGATTGTGGATTGCGGATTGTGGATTGTGGAGCACTCAGCAATTCACTCGAGATGCCAACTAAAAAGTTGTTGGCAGAATGCGCAACTTGCTTCAGCCAAAAATGTTGATTTGCATATTAAAAACATGAATATTGAGCAGTTGACGGTAAAGTTGTTTTGGACACGAACTTTCGCAGGGGGCATTTGGGAAGGGGATTGGAATTGGGATTGGGGTTGGGGTTGGGAGGGTTACAGTTAAGCAGTTTGGCAGTGCACCCCACGGCCAAAACAAGTTAAGTCCTTGAGAAAACTTTAAATGCCGGCTTAGGGTGTGCGGAAGCATAATAAAATTGAACCGAAAAAATGTTTTCAATGTTTACATAATGCTCGAAATCCTTCTTCGGCTTCGACCAACACCTGCGGCCTGAAGCTGTCTGAGAGCGAACATTAACGTCAATTTGCAAGTACAACAAGCAGCTGGGCAGCAAGGGGGCAGATATGACCCTAAGCCCACCTTTCTTTTAAGTTTTATACACGAGCAGAGTCAATTCAATCACTCGAGCTACGAGCGGCAACTGTGTCGACAATCAGCTTAGATTCCACCAACAGAAAGTTTGGGCCAAAGAACAAAGCAAAAAGATTCTTCTATTTGCCACTCTCATACCCTGACAGTACACACAAAAACACACACACACACACACACGCAAACACTTTCCTTCAGGCAAAACTTGACGCTGAGTCAAACTTGAACTTTTAGTGGTGCGAGTTATGTGCGTGCGGGCAACGCAATTTGGGAATAGTTATACACTTAACGAAGTTAGTTAAATGTATTCGGTTTAAAAAAGAAGCTCTTCATTTTTTTATTTATCACTCTGTGTTTTTGTCAGTGTAGTTCCTTTTCGGTTGTCAATGATGTCGCGGCACGCAAACTTATATGGATCCTGCGTACATAAGCACATGTTCACATTTAGTGAATACATATGTGGTCTGTAGTTGTGCGTATCTATGCGGATTTTATGTATACACACACTCACACACACACTCACACACACACACATAGACAGCCATTCATGTGCTGGTTGCTGTGCTCATTGCTCGCTTAAGCTCGTACAATTCATTATTTATTACATTCACTGTCGTGAGATTTGCTCAGCTTTCGCTGCTGTCTTTTTTCATTTTCATTCCCTTTTTTGATAGCTAACCTTGAAGTCATCAGCGACAAACACACACACACACAAGTAGACACACACACGCCCACTAATTTATACGCCAGACTAAAGATAAAATCTAGTTATAAAGGGTTAAAGCTAACGGCGCTAAGCAGATAATAAAATCTAATTTAATTACGCCCATTTAAAGTGTTTAAAAAAGAGCGTGTCGAATTTTATATGCACTCTATTTCATATATAATAAAATATAATTTAGATAATTAAAAAAAATTAAACCATAAAACTAAATTTTCAGAAGTTTTAAAAAATGTACATCCATAATTTTCCATTTAAATGGCTATCTAGAGTTTATTTAAAACACTTTAAAAGTATTTTTCAATTTTAATTAATGCGACCTTTTTTCCACATTTTTAAAATATCCATCGATAAACACTAAAACTTAACATAGTGTATATTTTTGATGATGTGAATAAAATATTACAACAAAATGCCTTTGTATATTTTTGCCAAGCCTAATCAAAAATATTTTCTATATACCACAAGTAATTAAGAAAACACAGAGCGATTTCAATTAAACAATTTTCCCATCTAGACATCTAAAAACAAAATCGGTACATCAAAGAAGAAATAGTTGCAAAGAAAATGATCCAACTATGTAAATGATAGAGCATATTTATATGGCATCAAAAGAGAGACAGAGAAAAACATAGAACATTATCAGCCTACGCGGCGTATGCGTAATCTTCAAAAATGAATGTGCAGCCAGAATTGGCTGAGATCTTTTTTTTTTGTGCGTCTTAAACTTTTATTAGCGCGCATAATGCCTATCGATTTATGAGCAACTAACTGTCTGTCTTTTTTTATGTATATAGATATATATATGTGCATATGTATGTGTGTATATATATATATATATCTATATGTGTTTGCTTCTCTGGCGATTTGTTTACTGTTTACTAAATATTATCGCAAATTTGCAGTCATATGTTGATTCCAACTGAACTTGCCCAGATGCATTTATTAATATGTAGATGTGTGTATGTGTGTGTGTGTGAGTGTGTGTGTATGTGTGTAGTTTGTATGTTTATTTGCGTGTATTTATGCAATTTCATTTAGAAGCGCATCTGTGCCTGTGAAAACTGAATGTAAATAAATCAAAATCCAATTTCAATTTTTTTGATGCATTCAACAACTGAGGTGTTGTTGCCTCGAGATTTGTCTTGCTTTAATAAAATATTAATTAAATTATTTGCATATGCTTTATACAACGGCCAAAAGTGTTTGGCCAAGTGTCATTTGTGTTTTTATTGCCTGCCACTCAATGTTGGCCAAGATAACGCAATTAGACGCTGGGGCATTGTTTGCAGGGGGGTTGAGAGGGAAATGGAATATATATACAAATTTATCTGCAGCTGACACGTGTACTAGTTCTCCCCCTCCCCTTGCCCCTCCCCTCCTCGTCTATCCCTTTCTCTCTGAGTTGAGCGAACTTCATTTTGACATTCAGCTAAAGTTCAAGGATCTTTTGCATTCTGGTTTGAAATTGTCCCCCCAGCTCCGATGATGGGCCCCATTTGTGCAATGAGTCGACACTTAACTTTTATGTGTGAACTCGAGTGTATCTATCACACATAATAAACGTGGTTTTTTTTTATTGATTTATTGTGTGTTAGTTTTTGGCATTTTTTTGTAACTGGTTTTATTCTATATCCCCTTATGTCTACTGTCTTTCTTGATGTTGTTTTTTAATCTCGTTTTTTTTTTTGTTTCCTTCTTTGGCGTTTTGCATTTTCAACACAATTTGGGCCACGCGCCGCTAAAATAATATAATTTACATATTTTGTCATGTGAAAATGTGAATACTCCCAGCTCCTTTTTCCAAGCAGAGTTATGTGACCATTTTGAATACCCTATTTCACTTGAAATATGAAAAGTACTTTTAGAGTAAAAGAGAAAAATGAAAATCATCGAAATATTTATTTATTTACTATTTAACATTTCATAAGAATTTTTTGATGAGGATTTTTAGGCCACGTTAAGGGAGACTTTGACATTAAGCTAGGCTGTCCAACCGTAACCGAAACCGCAACTTTATCAGAATCAGAACTCAAAATTTGTTTAAGAAACCATAAACAAATCACATCAACTGGTACTGGAACCGGATCCGAAATACGATTCGGTTTGAGACCCTGAAACGAACCCATCTTTTTGCATAAATTACGTTCCCAGACTGAAGTTTATTCACAGATGAAATCCACGATTCTGCCACTCAATTGAATAATTTGTAAAAACAATTGAACTCATTTTGTCTTAAGCAAAAATTATTAAACACTCTTTTCCAACACTGCTACAATTTCTAAAATACTGAAGAGTAATTGAGATTCGACTAAAGCTCAATTTATGTTTTACATATGCGAAAAAATGCAAAAGACAAATATGTAAAGTATTTTAGCTCAAATGGCTTAAAGTTGCCGACGCGCTTAAGCGTGTCACTTGGGGGCGTGGCATATAGGCTGTCGGGGGATTCGAGTTGCCGTTGGTTGGTTGTGATAACCTATGCGGCAGGCAACCTTCAAAGTCAAATAAAATGAAATGCGGAAAATTTCAAGCTGCGCCAAAATATTTTTGAAAACAGCAAGCCGCTTGACCTTTTAACGATGACATGTCACACATCTTTAAATTATATAAACATATACATATATATATGTATATTATATATGTGCTATGCCCCCTGGTGGCAAGTCGAGGTCATGCTTAAAGGCATTTGTAGAAGTCATTGACGCTTTCCCAATCATTGAAGCCGAAAAAAATTGGTTTGTTGGCAAGCGCCATAATTTAAAAATAAACTCAATGGAAGGCAAAAAGTCAGGACAAGGTCCGCGAAGGATGCCCGAGAAGACGAGGGGAAAGGGAAAAGGAGAAAGTGGGGTAGCTGAGTGGCAGCATCGTTAACGCCAACATTAACATGAGCAACAAAAGCAAATAAAGTCCAAATAAGGCGACAGTCAAACAACAACAGCGACTCAAGCAAGAAGGCAACTCAAGAAAAATATTCAAAGATAATCCACTTAGCGAACAATTGCCACGTGCTGAGCGTATTTAAGCCAATTAGTTTTGTCCAAGCATAAATGTAATAAATAAATAAATAAATGCATACCGAAATAGATGATATTGGGCCATAAACAAATTCTAAAATAATACTCATATAAACAGGCAAGTTGTTTGCATATCAAACACACACACACACATTAATATATATATATATATATATATAAATATATATATATATACATACATATATATATATATGCATACATGTTGCTTATGACGTATTTGCTGTGCTGGTGAAACCAGAGTCATAGACAGAGTCAGTCTTGCAGGCAGCAGTCCATGCTGCTGACAGGGAACAGGGTTAACCTATACACTCAGCAAAAAAAACCGCACTGAATTTTAGAAAATTGCACTGAAAATTATAATTTTTTTTTTTATAAAAAATTTCTAAATTTAGGAAATCACTTTTCTAAAAATTAGAAAGTAGTGAAATTTGTTCTGTCATTGAAGGCTGCTTTTCAAATGAAATTATATGAATTTTATAAGCTACTTAAAATATTTGTATAAGTAAAATCTTAAAATACTAATTCTTATTAATAATATAAGAGAAACAAAAAAACTATTACAAAAATGTAGCCTGAAACAAAGAAAAGAAAATAGCTGCGTTCTAGAAATATACTTTCAGAGCTATGCGTGGCGTATATATGGCAAACTTAAGAAATGCAGTCCTATTTTTTTGCAAGTGTAATTTTTTACATGCTACATTCTGCATGCTAACATGAGCACACAATGTCAGTCTATAAATAGTCATAGCGGGTGCCAGCTGAGGATTGAGTGTGGGTGTTTGTGTGTGTGTGTGACCAGTGCCTGAAGTGCAGCTGACAACAGCAGGAGCATCCAAGCAGCCAGCAGGCAACCAGGCAACGAGGCAGGCAGAGGCGGTAAGCAGTGTGGCATCAACATGCGACTAGCTAAAGCGCCGTGTCTCGATGTCATTGTCGTCTAACTCTGGCTCTGGTTAAAGGTTTTCACTCGCCCGTCGCCAGTTGCCAGTTCCCACTGACAATATTGGCTTTTAAATACACTAAGAGTTATTTCTGAGAACATAAAAATTATAAAATGTTTTTACTGGCCTTAAGTTAAACAGAAATATAGGGAATCTCTAATAATATAGGGAATTATTATATATATTTATTTATTTGCAAAAGTAGAACTTATCATTAAGTGCCAAGCATAATATCTTATTGGCGAACACTAAACTTGCTCTTCTTTTTAGTCCGAAAACTACTCTGCAAATGTTAAAAAGCGAAATCTTTTCTTCAACATTATAAATCTATAAGCCAAGAAAACACCCTACAATTTCTCTCTGTGTATTGCTTACATTTTGTCTTTTATGTACACAAATATTTATGAAAGCACAAACATAATTCCAAAAATAATAGACTTAACCAAATTGAATTTGGAAGCCACAAATTATTCGGGCCAGTGTACGGGCATGTTTATAACAAGCGGAGGCGATGCGCGGAGTGTGGCATGCCTCAACTGCCATTGCTGCGAGCCGCGTGCCACGAAAGTGCTGCTTTGACGACACGAACAAAATGGGGGATTGGATTGTGGATTGGGGGCAGGAGTTTGAGCTGCTGCTGCTGTTGCGGATGCTGGGTATGCTGGGGATGCTTAAATGCTTTCATCACTCAGCTGGAAAGCCTGGCACGCTTCGGCGCTCGCACGCACAACAAGTTAGTTGCCAGGAAAGAGTAACAAATGGCGTGGGATGCATGCGGCATGGGGCAGGGAGTCGGGGTCGTGTACCAATAGGCCAGTTATTTGGAGCAGTGACTAGCTTAGTGTGGAGTTGGAGTCAGCTACGGGGTCAGCTGCCTAAGTAAACATCATTCTCATGCAAGGGTCGTCGTCATCATCGACTGCTGTTCTCAATCGACCTTAGCCGCCGTTACCTTTGAGTTATAAACTAACTAGCTGGTCGCTCTCAATTGGCCTGTGTACAAATCAGCAACGCATGATTGATGGTATTGATAGATTGACGACGGGATGGAGAACTGAGACTCTGACTCTGACTCTGCCTGTCAATGGGAACTCAATACTTGCTACACTCAGCAAAAAAGGCGGCCAATATTTTAGAAATTCGGCTTACTTTTGTCGTCATGGATAACTCACTTTATTATTCAGAAAAAATGTTTCTTTTCAACAAGCTATTTCTTTTCTAATTCAAGTATACATTTTGAAAAAATATGTCTAATTTCCAGCGTGTTTTTTTTATTTGTTTACGAAATAACTATAAAAATGTATCACTTTTGTTGCTTTCTTTTTTATATATGCATTTTATAAATGCGTTTCTTAACAATTGAAAATATTTCTAAAAATTAAAAAAACTCCACCTTCTTGGGATTGCCAATTTTTCTGAGTGTGGCAACGGCAGCTCAATATTTGCCACAATTCTGTCGAGATTTGCACATTTTTATTATTGACTGCGAATGAACTGTGAGCTGGTCCTTCAGATGATATTGCTAAGGCCCTCTACGGGAGAGGGAGAGGGGGTGGGGGGAGTTGAGGCATGTTGTTATTGAGTCCGTTTGGTAGCAAGTCAAGTCAAGACCCAAATAACTGTGTGACAAATTGTGCGTTTCTATTTGAATGGTAACATAATCGTTAAACTTAAGTGGGTATCCTGCCTGTGATATCCTTGAACAACTGTTTCATTCTCTCCTAATGCTGCAGCTCAATGTTTAATGTAGCTTACTAATAATTACAAAGTTTAACTTGAAATGGCTGCAAATACCTTCAAAAGTTGAAGCTTTTGCCATTAAAATACAACTTTAAGCATTATTAATTATTATGGAATGCGAGCCATAAAATATAAATAAATAATAATGACAACGTTAACTTCAATTATTTTCAGAAGTTACATTTTATGCGATTAAAATACTTTTACTTATATACTTTAAGCATTATTAATTTTACGGCATGCCAGCTATAAAATAAAATGAGATTCCTATGGAGAATATGCCTTTAAATTTTGCGCAGCATAAATTCCGGTGAATTAAAGTATTTACAAAGTTAACTTGAAGTGTTGACAAATACTTTAAGAAGTTGAATGATGTGCTATTCAAAGACTTTAACATTTTAAGCATTATTAGTTATTATGGAATGCTAGCTATGAAATATAATCGAAATTCTTTTGAGCCTCAGCCAACACATTTTGGTAGTAGCATTTCCAGCTCAAGCTTCTCTTTTGGCTATGTTCACATAAATTCCCATGCCACAAATCAGTTTTATCTCTGATTAAATTCGGCCTTCAAATTGTTTCCCACATAGCAAACAAATGTTTTCAAATGCCACCGCAAGGGGAATGCAACATTGCAAGCATAAATCTAGTAGTCAAATATAAATATCTATGCACATATATATATATATATATTCTAGGGTAAAAAGGGGTATAATGAATTTGAGCAAAGGCAGTTGATCGAACCATGTACAATTTATGAGACTATAAGAATTTAAGACTTTAAATTTTAAATACAACGTGTACCGTACCACTTCTAAAAATTATATAATTTTATCGATAACTGCGCCCGTTTCGCGAATTTCGATCAAAATCGATTTCCCTTAGCAACATCTTTCCCTTGCGTTCAGGGTATCTCCACGTTGAGCCCTCTCAACTCTCGAGAACTTTAATTTGTTCATAAATCAAGTTACAATTTATAGTTGCAGTCAGTTTGGAATAAATTCCATTTTGCCGATTTAATAAAAATGTGTATATATTTTTTGCTTTGTATTTCAATTGACGATAATAAAACAGTAAGAACGAAGCGGTCAAGAGAAGAGGGCTTCAAAATATATGAAACCCATTTAGCAAATGCGCCCACCAGAAACGTGAAAAAAATAATGAACTTTGACACGTTTGCATGAAAAGTGAAAAAATAGCAAAAATATAACTGTTTGCGTGTTGCTGTCACAGGTCGAGAGTTGAGCTTGGAAGTTGTGAAAAGTGCATGTGCACAACAACAACAACTTGAACAAGAACAAACAACAACAAATAAAAACAAAAACCAAAGCAGCAATAAATGAAAAATCAGCTTGCCGCATGCAATTTGAAAAAAAAAAATTCAGCGATGCCCTCGGCGGACAATGAATGAATGACTGCTGGACTAACTGCCTGCTTGACTTAATCCACACAACTTGACTGGCTGTTGGCTGTTGGCTGTTTGACTCTTTGACTGACAAGCTGAACAGTAGCCACAACAACAACAACAACAAAAACCACAACAATGAAAAATGAAAAATGCTGGCAAAGTTCGTGAACGCTTATCACAAAATCACGGCAACTGCAGCAGCACAGCAAAAATTATTTCGAAAGCATTTTCAAAATATATATTCGACTGTGAAATACGCTTTAATTTAGCTGCCTTCAAATAATGTTGAATATTTATCTATTTATTTAGTTAATTTCAAAAAACAGAGTTCAAAAAATCAATTAAGTTACACATTAAATTAAATATTTCAATTTAAGCTGATAAAAATAGGATTTATGTGGGTATTTAATTCTTTAACATTTGTTGCATTTATTTTATTATTAAAAACACACGTAAATTAAATTTGTTAAATGCCGGTAAAACTAATGATAAATTATAATGAGTATCAGTAAATGATACTCAAAAATATTGTCAATTTTGATTCCAATTCAATGACTCAATTTCAATAAAAATAGGGATTTGGTTGCCAGCTTTCAAAATAGAGCATACAGCAGCTATTATTAAGTTGCACCAAAATGTTGCACGCCAAAATGACAGGTCAGTAAAACGAGCACACAACTAATGACTAAATGCGCCGCTTGCAACTTGAGCTATTATTAATATTTTTTTAGCCAGTTCTTATCGCCTCACAAATGGTCGAATGCATTTTGGGCATGCACACAAATACTTTTAGCTGACTGCGGCGTATACGTAATATTTTCTGTGCGTGTTCTGTTGTGATTGGCCAATGAATGCATTACGTATACGCCTGCGATGGGACAGCTGGGCAAAAAATTTGAGCTTGCTCAGATAGAAGAGTGCTCACATTATGCAAACTTGGCAATAAAAATTCAATTAAGTTGCCAAGGACACAATGTCAAGTGGTAGAGCTCGATAAATCAAAAAAAAAAACACAGAAACTGTGCAACAAAAGTGACAGCAGCAAGAACAACAACAACAACACACAGCAGTGGCAACAAAATTGTGACATGCTGTGCAGTCGTTCTGACTTTGATGCACGTTTTAATTATAATTTTGACGCCAACTGTTTAAACACACACACACACACAGACACAGACACGCAACGATAACACATGCAACATTTTGTGTGCTTATCTTTGTGCGTTGTGTGTGTGTGTGTGTGTGTGTGTGTGTGTGTGTACTTAGTTGTTGTTTTTGTATCGCTTGCACTAATTGTTTGGGACAGAAACTGCTGAGCCGACCAACATGTTGCGAAAGCCACAAAGCGCAAAAGATGAACGACAGACAGAGAGAGAGAGAGAGAAAGTGAGTGCAGGAGAGACAGGGAGAGAGTGAGAGTGAGAGAGAGAGATGGGGAAGTAGAAGCTCTACATTTGGCTCGAGCTTAATTGAGGCAGCAGCTCGCACAAAGGACAATAGCCAGAACTAGCCGCAAAACACGCACACAACCAACCAACCAACCACACCAGCTATGTGTGTGTGTGTGTGTGTGTGTGTGTGCACACACATGTGTATACGGCACATATGGGCAGCATAGTAACTAACAAAACTAAAACGTGCAACACACACAGCCCGACCTATACACTGAGATACAAAATGTAGAATTCATTTTTTTAAATACATATTTAACGCATTTTAAATGTAAATAAAAATAAATTAATTTAAAAAACAAGTTTTTAAAGTGAAAGCCAAACGGAACCGTTAAGCGAAGCTGATTCGGAATCTGAAAACAAATTCTAAAACGTCTGAGAACCAGTAAATGGAACTCGTCGTTCTTTTTATATAAATAACATCATTTGATCAAAGGCTCAGATATTTAATCTTATTAATCTTGTACAATTTAGAATCATAGCCAAATTGAATTTAGTATTAATCTAGATGTGAAACAAAATCATCAAAAAGGTAAAGTTATAGAAATATATTCTCAGTTTTTGTATATTTTTAAATATTTATCTAAGAAATTGTTTATTATCTGGTGGCTTGTTTTCATAATTTAAATTATTTATTTGATATATTTCACTATTGATTTTATATAGTTTATATTTTAAATTACATTATATATTTGTTACCAATTCATAAACCTTAGCTAACTTTACATACCGGAACCTAAGCTGGAGCTTAAGTCCCAGACAGCTCACAGTCTATCAATCCAGCTTTTCATTCATATTTCTCTCAGTGTAAGCAATACTAGCAAGGGCTTAACTTGGTACAATTTTCGCAGCGCAGTGTTTCTGCCTGGGTTTGAGTTTTGGCGTTGGCATTTCAATGAGGGCGGGGAGGTGTTTGTTAGATTTATAGCCCCAAAAGCCATAAGTTTGAGTATATTGGGGCGCGAGTGGAGGATGGAGGGGTGTGGGGAAATGAGGTGAAGTGGAATGTGCAAGCTGTACTCAATTAATACTCATCAGTGTGACATTAGTGCCATTTATTTGCACAGACTGTGGCAATAGAGTGGATCAAAGACACCCTGAGATAATAGATAAATGAGATAAACACGTGCATCGCAAATTGTATCCTCGAGTCGAGAGATGAACATGAGAATGAGACTCGAAAGCCACTTGATTCTGCATAATCGGGGCTCATTTTGCATCGCTACTGTTTTTGACATGATTCATCAATAAATAGCACATAAATTGTGGCTGGCAATCCATCAAATTGTTTAACTCAACTTACTAGTGAAATGTGTAGCGATTTTATGAGCATAAAACAACAAGCGTGTTATTTTAACCGCTATAAAAAAGCTAGCTTTGTCAAGCTGAAAATTACAAACAAGAAAAAGCAATTGACTTGGATATTGATGATTAAGAATTTGAAGGCATTATACTTTTACAAGAATATAAACAGCTCTTAATCTACTGAGTCCTCGACTATCTGACACTCAATTTAAAAGCTAAAAACATTATTCGTAATGGGCTATTATGAATCTTGTTTACCAGCATTTCTCTACAAGAGTCTTATTTAGTTTGCATGGGAACCGCTTTTCGTTGCAAAACTATAATTTATTTGGTTGACAACAATAACTACAGTTCCAGTGTACTTAAGCAATGCCAAACAAAGCTAACTTTGTTGTACAACATAAATTTCTAAATATTATTTGTAAATTTCTATTTGGTATTTGCTGTTGCCAAAGCAACTCATTGAAGCAAATTATATACCCTTACAGAGTGGAATCCAATTTAATATGAATCTGTCAAAATGTTGAATACATAAACCAAATTTGTCACACAAAATGCTTTAATTTATTATAAACCACATTTCTCAATCGATAGTTGCCATCCATATTATTCTATATAAATAAATATATTATAAAATATTATAAATACCAAGTGTATCAATTGTCTGCCTCAAACTGTATCACAAAATTAGCATAACCTTCACAAGGGAATGCAAAATAAAAAGAAAGAAAGGGAAAATAAATTGCAGCGACATTTGAGTTTAATTTGGACATAAAGTTCGTCACACAACTACAAAAAAGGCGATGTGCAGTAAAATAAATTAAATGCTACCTAACATCTTATTTGCCAACTAAATAAATAAATAGAAAGACGCTGAAAGGCGGCCAAATAAAGAAACGGAAACTGCAACTGCAACTGCAACTGAATGCGACCAAATCTTTTTTACGTGCACTGAATGCAATTCAAAGCAATCGATTGCTTTTCAAATATTTAGCAATAATTCAACTTGAATTTTATGTTCTGCATTCAGCCAGGCCAAGCATAAGAAAGCAGCAACTCTTAAATATTGAAAGACAGACTTTATTTAATGCATTTTTTGTAATTTTAATTTTTAATGAGAAAGCGAGTAGCGAACTTTTGGGAAAAATGTGTCACATCTTGCTGTGTTCTCACATTCATTAGTGTTGACAGCAACTCTAATTCTACCTTGTTTTGTCAACTGCAATTAAATATTCCTAAATATGTAATGGGTACATATTTGAGCTGTCTGCTTGAGTGACAGTCAAGTGAAAACTTGAGCACATTCTCAACATTGACAGCAACAAAACATTCTTTAATAAGCACAAAGTTATTTTTGAAAGTTTTCAATCTAAGCAAATAAAAATTGTTCAGTTTTAGGTTTAGAATTTTTTATAATAATTTTACAGCAAAGTTTGCTTTTGTAAGTTTGTCATTGCTGAGCAATTAAATTAAATCAAATTAAACATTTTGTCCGACAAATTTCGTTTATGTTCTCAATATTTTGACAATTTTATACATTTTTGTATAAAAGTTTCTTCAAACACCAAATATCAAATAGAAACTTACGAATAATATTTAGAAATGTATGTTGTACAACAAAGTTTGCTTTGTTTGCCATTGCTTAAGTACAGCAAGTACAGTTAGTTATTGTTGTAAAGCAAATAGATAAAAGTTTGCAACTAAAAGTTGTTCACATGCAAACTAAATAAAACTCTTGTAGAGAAATGCTGGTAAACAAGATTCATTGTAGCCCATTACGAATAATGTTTTTAGCTTCACAAATTGAGTGACAGATATTCGTGGACAAAAATAAATTGGCTGCTGAACATAAGTCTTGCAGGGAGTACAGAAATTCATATTATAATCATTGAAGTAGAAGTCTTCGACTTTATAAAGTCAACATATTTTATTCATCAGCAAATAAAAAAAACATATGACTATAAAAAAAACACAGATTGCTATATGATAATATAGTTCCCAGAACAGATATCGATGTTGCTTTTAATTATAGTTAAATTTTATTGGAGGGCATGTAAATTTAATCTGGCCCAATTTGGCCACTCTCTGTTTAAATAGATATAATAAAGTAATAAAGTTGTACAAATAAATATTATTTTTTTTTTACTATTTTAATTTAACTATTTATTTGAACAACTTTCAGTTATCTTTCTCTGCTTTGACTCTGTCCCAGCTGAATTTGAATATAAAGAGAGATAGAAAAACGTGCTGTGACAGTATTCTTTACAATCGAGTTTGCAGCAGTGCCTGCAGTTGTTGCACCTTGAACCACACAATAAACTTTGAATTACAATTTGAGACTGTTACATTTTAAGTACATTTCAGACCCAACTCGACATCGACGCACTGCAAGTCCAACAACAACAACAGAACCAAGAATTCCAAGTTGACCTTTTGTGCAATTTGCCAAACAATGCCACTTGCCAGATGTCAAAATGGGAGAATGCGGCAAGGAGTGGCAAAGTGGCAAAGAATGGCAGTTCGTGTTGCGACTTTGGCCAAAAACTGCTCTCTTTACTCCTCATAGTAATCAAGAAATTTCCGTTCACAAAAAACAAAATAGAAAAGTGCCATGATTTAGATAATGTTTAATAAGGCGCTAAGATAGCAGGTGCCACTAAGTACTCCTTCTTAATTAAATTCAAAGTTAAATTAAGTCAAGTTGAGATAACGCAATTTTATCAGTGAAAAAACTAAGCAACCAAAAGTCAAAGTGTTGACTGCTTACAAATATAAAATAATTTTCTTCTGTTTTTTGTACTAAGTTCTACTACTTAATTAAGTTTAAACTTGAATTAAGTCAATAACGCAATTTTCTTAAAGGACAAACTGTGCAAAACAAAAATTGTAAGCTGTTTACGAATATATTTTCTTAATAGATTTTCTTTTTGAATAGATTTGCTTACCATTAAAAAAAAATAGATAAATCGCTCAATAGACAAAAATGTGCGATATGTTTTTGTATTATTATTGTTGTTTTAGGTAATTTTTTGTGGTTTCTTTGGCCTCAGCCCGTTTTTATGAGTATTTAATGCACAATATTTGTTGTTGCTGAGATTTTTATTTTCTTTTTTTTTCTGTTATAAATTTCGCTTTCAATTACGAAAGATGTGTTTCAAAATAAGCCCAAGTGGCAAATTTGTGCTTTTTTTCTTGTACATTTTTGATATTTTGATTTTTGATGATAATTTTTTGAAAACAATCACAAACACACACACGCACGCACACACACACACACACTGAGGCGTGACGTTGCGAACGCGGTCAGCGACAGAAACGAACTGAATAACTGTAAAGGCACGAGCAACGACCAACGGTTAATTTGTAATTTTGAATTTCTTTTTGCTTTAGCCGCGGCCAACGTTGCGTATGAGCGACGGCAGCAAACTGAAGCCAAATCGCGGCTAGCAAACGAACAAAAAGCAGCGCGCTTGCAGCGTGTTCGAGTCGAACATGTTGCAAGGCAAGCGTGTGTGAAATGCCGTCGCAGCAGAAGGAGGAGGGGTGAGGAGTGAGTGGAAAACAGTTGTTCGACAGCGTCGCTGGGGCTTATCACTAGAAATTAAGACAAAAGCCTGACTAACGTAAATTAAATGTGACCACCCAAAAAAAAAAAAGGAAAAGTAAAAGAAACAGCCGCAGCAGCAGCAGCAGCAGCAGTAAAAGAAACACAGAATTGTCATTACAGCACTGAGAGTTGTAGCCAGAACTTAAACTCTGTTTTATTTTAACAAATTTACGCGTGCATTAAGAAAAGACACAAGCATTGTGTTCTGATAGTTTTAATTAAGATTGTAAGAGCTCTACTTTTACGTACACTCAGCGAGAAAAATATTTAAGCATCAAAGTTTTTAGAAAATATTATTTCAAACTTCCTTACCTTTGTTACTAATTTTTTTCTATACTTAAAATCATTGCAATTCTATTTAGCTATTTTACTCTTGGCTTATGCTCTAGTTCCATTCTAAATCTAAAATAAATATATTATATTCTGTTACTTTTATATAAAGTTAAATTTGTATATGAGAAGTTTTGAATCCCCTCAAAATACACTTCCAACATTTAAAGCTGGCATAAAAATTGGACCCACACCTAAAATTAAAATAATGAGAAAAATGTTGGCAAAATATTACAAATCTTTATTTATTATAAATGAATACATTTCTTAGATGAACTAAACTGATCTTAATGGTGCACCTTAAAAAGTTAATTAGAATTTACAATAAATTAAATTGCAACTCTGTCTCAATGCCAAATAAAAGCAGACTAAGAACGCATCACATAAGAAGAAAGCAGTGCAGAGCGGAAGAGAGAGGAGAGGAGAGAAGAGGAAAGAGCAAAACAGCAAGAAAATAGCGGCAAATAAATTGACGTTTCTTATGGCGTTGGCCACTTTTGCAATGAGCTTGTTTTGGTTTTTGGTTTTGATTTTTGTTGCCTTTAAATGATTTTCCATTTGCACATTTCACGCGGCTAAATTGTTTGCCTTTCAATTATTGTTGTTGTTGCTGCTGCTGCTGGCAAAATTTTCATTCATAAAAAAGGTGGAAACGCTTGCGGGCGAAAAACAATAAAATGCCACGAACGAGAAGAAGAAGAAGCAGAAGACGAAGACGAAGACGAAGAAGACGCAACGGAAACGACAATAGCCCAGGCAGACAAACAGGCGTATGACAAGGGAAAGAGGATGGGCCGGGGGGAACAGAGCTGGCTTACCCAAAAGGGCGAAAACATATAAGGAGAAGATGAAGAAGAAGAACAAGAAGAATGCGAAAGCGGACAAAGTTTTGCTGATGTTTTTGTTGTTGTTGTTGTTTGTTCTTGTTGTTGTTGTTATTGCTTTTGTTGTCGCGTTCTTTACGTTTGTATTTATTTATACTTATTAATACGCCGCACATACACACACATGCAAACATATGCGTGCGTGTGTGTGCGTGTGTGTGTGTGTGCGCGTATTTTGTATTTATTCGCTTTTTATAAGCAAAGCAAAATCGAAAGGAAAAAAATGTATTTTTGTGTGGAAAAATATGTTGTTTAATTTTTACAGCGAAAAATTGGTTAAAAGAAAATCAGCTTGGAATTGTAACTGTAACTGTATTTATTTGTGTGTGTGTGTGTTGTGTTTTATTGTAGTCTGTGCCTGGCTTGTCACATTGTTAAAACCTCAGAAAACCAAAGCACAGGCAAAACGGCATTTCTGTGGTTTTTGCATTGTAAGACAAGCCCCGACAACATCCTCCCCCGCCACCTTCACCCACTTCCCCTCGTTGTTAACCCCAGCAGAAGCGAAAAACATCTAACGCAATATGTCGAGGCAACAGCAATGGGAAAAAAGGGACGTACAAAAACTGTTGGTCGATAAGGTTGTCCAAATCAAAATATTGAGACTCTCAGACAGACAGCAAGGAGAGAAGGGTGGGGGGAGGGAAGACCGCCTGACAGGCAAAACGAACGAGCGGAGGACTTGGGGATGATGCCAAGTTTGAGTTGAGGCTCATTTTGATAATACCCTACAAATACTTAAGAAAGGTCGCTATCTTAAAACCTAACATCTAAATTTAATTTAAATTATTTAAATAATTAATTAAACTCAACTAATTTATAAATAAATAAAGATTGCATGCAGGAATTAAAGGAAAACCTTAACGATATTTTAAGGCAGATAAGAGTTAAAATTCCGAGCAAAACAACAAGATTTAAGTTAAAGTCCTTAAAAATCATCTTCGAGTTAACAAATATGTCCAAAACAAATATAAGCAAAGGAATCGCGGCATTAAATAAATCGGAATCTTTAGCATTTTATGGATGGATATTCAAGTTAAAAGCGAAATCGTTTAAACAAAAAAGCAGCTCAAGGAAAGGCAACTCAAACAATAACAAAACAGTCAAAAAAACATCTAAGGAATCAAAACAAAATCAGGGATTATATAAGATAAAGCCAGAACAGTCCACTTAAGCTATGACAAAAACCTCGAAAGAATCTAGACGTTCTTAAGAAATTCGAAATCCTCACAGAGATCCTTCAAATACATCAATTTTGCATACCCTAAAAAATAAAAGCAAAAGGCTTGATTGAATTCAAAATGAGAAATTCATGGAAACTACTTTTATAGCCCTAAGCGAAAATCTTGACTTTTTAAACAATAAATATAACTTTAATCCTACTTTTACCTGCCAACTTGACTCTTGAATGTGAGATTTTCCAATCAGATAAATATCAGTTGCAGTTGGTATTTTTTTAGATAAACATTTGGATACAAATTTGTTTACTGTTCAGTTATCTCTCTTTACATATTAGTTGTTGTTGATTTCTCAAAAATGTATATTTATTTCGTACAGGGTATTTCGTAGTCACTCAGTCTCGTGCTCGAGACTGTTTTTTATATTTAGTGCCCCGACGGCAGTCGCACACTGGGTTAAAGTTGAGCCGTCGACTTAGACTTTAAGCTTGCCTCGAATTTTTGAATTATTTCTTGAGTTTTATGCGCTGCGGAAAGAATGGAAAAGAACCTTTGACATGGAGCATGGGGCATGCAACAAAAACAGCAGCAGCCAGCAAAGCAGCCAGCCAAGCAAAAGGGTGCCACATAAAGCATACAACAGCTGCTGGATATATAATATTTGATTTTAAATGCAAAAGATTTATTTTCATTTTAAATTTAATGCGGCATTAAGTAATATTGACAAAGTGCAAACTTGATTGACAGTTGAAAGAGGGCCAAAGTCCTTGTTTAAATGATAAGGACACAACCTTCTCAGAAATGTGTTGTGCTCTTTTCGAGTTTATAACAAAGCAAATTGAATCGCTAACACGTTTATACTCAATAAGTATTTCCTAGAATCTTATTTACACGTTTTGAAATTCCAAGAAAACAAAACGAGAAAGCAAACCCGAAAAAGGGTTTGAGTTGGCCATAAATGAATCAAAATTAAATTTCTAAGAAGTGTGCAATTTAATTTACTAGCATTTTATTAATAATCGAAGTAGAACATATTAAAACATGAAAACCTGTTTCAATGCAAATTTAAGCTGCATTTCTTTAAAGTATAATATATAAAACATAATAATTTAAGCAGGGATTTAGTTGGCTACATAATACAATGGAGCATAATAATAAAAATGTGAATTCGCAATTAAAATAAGCAAATAACCAAAATACAGTTGAAAGTGTTTAAGAACGCTTTATGATATATTATATTTATATACTAAATGATAATTGAATAACTTTTAAATACAAAATTATATTATCTTAATTTAAATTGTGTCAAAGATGTCGCAAAAGTCAAATTTCTGAAGAACACTTTCTGAAAATTAGTTAAATTAAAAAATGTACATATAAAAATATTTCAACATTTTAGCAACCTTTCGCTCAGAAATTAATGGGTTGATTTTTGTTTGAAAATTATTTGTTTCCAAGACTAAAAATATACATAACCCAAAAATGCTGAAGGACAAATCGTGAACATGATAGCCAAATAAATTTGTTTTTATTTCTGTTTTGTATGTCGATTTTTGTTGCTATTTTTGTGAATTGTCGCAATTATGTGTGGCACAAATAATGCATGCCTCATTTACTGATGCACCTGAAGGCTTATTAAAATTCAACAACAACGAGTTGGCCAAATCTAAATGTGCACAAATACTATAAAAAGGTTGCATGTCTTCCTGTTTGTCAGCCAGCCAGCCAGATAACAACAAAAACAACAACAAGAATAAATACAAAATGAAATTGTGATAGCAAACAAGTCAAAGAGAGGAGCAACAAACTGAAAACTGGTCGAGCAGTTGCTACATTCGATTTGCGTCAACATCGTCGTCGGGTTATTGGTTGTGGTTGTTCTTCTTGTTGTCGGTTGGTTGTTGTTGCTGTTGTTGGGTGCCCGGACATAAATGCAGACCGCACCCCCTGCCAACCGCACACCACAGAACCCCCCTCCTCCCGCAAAGCCATAGAAACCAAGTGGCGAGCAACATCCGGAGGGTAGGAAAAAACAGCTACACTCAGCAGAAAATAATAATACTTAAAATTTGGAAAATTGCCTGAAAATCATTTTTCGAAAATATAATTATTATAATTATGTTCAAAGAAAATAATTGAATAGTATTGAGAGCCAGAATTGCAGTAAAAGGTTCAATTTTGATACTTGGACATTAATTTGACTTGACGAATCGAAGTTAATTTAAATGAACTGTTCCGGATCCGGATTATTTTCCTGTTAGTAAATCGGGAAATGTCCACTTTCAATTCGTTAATTTCGATTAACGATTTCAAAACGTTCTCGGCTCAGATTTGATTTCCAGTCAGATAATCAGCGAATGTAGGTTTTGGTTCTGCTTCTGAATTTCAATTGGCCAATTTCAATTAAGTGTTTGAGTTCCAATTTGATTTTCTGTCAGATAATCGGTGAATGTCGAGTTTGGTATCCGATTCTGGATATAAGTTTCAATCGGTTTATTTCGGTTAACGGTTGCTGTTCCGATTTAATTTCCTGGCAGGAAACCAAGGAATGTCGACTTTAGTTTTGGCTCTGAATTTCAATCAGTTTATTTATTTATTTATTTACCTTGGGGCTACAAGGTTGAAACTAATTAAATGTGGCGCTAGTCACAAAATTAAAAACAATATTGAATAAATAAATAAATAGTAAGTAAATATAATAAAAATAAAATATAAATAATTCGAAATAAATAGCATATATTCAGCCAAAAGCTATTTATTTTATTTATTTATATTTTCATTTTGATTATACTTGTATTAAATATTTTTAATCTAAATATAGTTTCGTTTTTATTTCACAGACTTTGTGAAAATCGTGACAACTCTGCATTGATTCAAAAGATTCAATTCCATTGTTTCTCCCAGTGCAGTCATGCAAAAAATGATGCATGCCAGTGACTTTGTAGCTGTCTCTCTTCCGCTTTTGTATATCCTGCCCCTCTCTCTTTCACTCTCTCTCGCTTTCTTTATGTTGCTGGGTGACTCTGCATGTGAAATAATTATTAATAATAAAAATAACGAACAAAGTTGTTGTTGTTGCTGATGCACTTCCGCTGACGGGCTGGCTGGCTGGCTGGCTGATGACGGGCAATGGTAATTAACACACAGCGGGAGACAATGTTATCGTTTAAGGATGACGCGCCGGAAGAGGAGTAGGAAAAACTACTAAAGTCAGCCAGGCAAAGTGGCCATTTTACTATAAAGCGTCAGCTGAATACATACAAAATACAAACAACTCAAAACACAGGCGACAATTGAAAAGTTTGCGCTTAAGTGTTTTTTGTGCCCTGCCCAGGTGGGTATTGGCAACACTTTATGCTGTTTGACGAGCGCTTAGGTAAATTGTTTTTAATTTCAATTGAGTGCAATGCGATATCGCATTTTCAATTGCAATACAAGTACAAATAAGTTTATTCGACTAAGAGATGCCCTGCAGTCTTCACCTGTATTATAAATCGATTTTTATCGATCAAGAAAATAAACTTGATTTGCGCCTGATATATGAGAATTTATATTACATATTAAAAGTCTCTAGTTCTAATAGTCTCTGCTATTGAGTTTTGGTTATATGTGGATGCTAATCAAAAATATATATTCTTTGAATGGCTTCAGAGATTCTTCTTTCTGCTTGTTATATGTTTTTGCAGGACAATGTTTAATCAGTTCAGGCTTTAAAAGTACACATTGAGCTCTTGTATAATATATTTAATATAATTAAATAATTTAATAAAATTAAATTTAATATCAACATTTAACTCAACTAGTCAACAGTCATGCCCTATAATTAAATTGATGAGTATTTTATACCTTATCTCCCCTCAAAAATTGTTAGAATTATGCCACAAATTATAATGTCACTTTCCGAATGTAAAGTGTATTCAATATTCGTTTCGCTGCTAATTTACTTAGCCTTTATTTTGTATTATTGTTGTTTTTTGTGGGGGTTTTTCTTTTTGTTGCGCTTGACTTTGACAGTGCGCTAATTATGACATTTTTCTCTAGAGCAATTACTGCCAAATGCTTGAGAGCACATTCGAAATTAAGTAGCCGCACCGCACCCCCCACCCCCTCGCCCATAACAGTTTCCACCCCCCGCAGCGCCCACAACCCCTTTTTGGCATATCACTTTTAATTTGAAATTAAATTGAAATGATTATTTTTAAACGCGATTTTGTAAAATTACATTTCGGTGCCTTTTTGCTGTGCTTTAATTGATGAGCGACAGCACAGATACTATATAGATATACATATATATATATATATATGTGTACACATATAGATGACTTATGTATGCTTGTGTATTGCTGATTTTTATATAACTTTTATTTATGTTTGAAAACTTGGCACAGTTTTGCCAGCCAAATTGCAGCATGACGCAATTGACACAGCGACGAATTTGCTTTGAATTTGCTTCTTCTTTTCTGTGGCTAGTTGTTGTTGTTGTTGTTGTTGTTGTTTATTGTGACGTGTGTAACGCATTAAAGATAACGTCTAGGAACCTATAAATAATAGTCATTAGTCTATTAGTCTATTTAGTCAGTCCGTCTGACCTTCACTTTTAAAGCTGTCTTGATTATATATCCGTCTTATTGCTGCTGGCAGTAAATATGTCGAAGCTAGCCAAATCGGATGACTACACTCAGAAAAACAAATTGCCCTGTTTAGAAATTTGCCAAACTTTCGACACCAAGAGTTTCCCATCTTGAAGGTTTTTGCTTTCTTAAAAACCAAGCATTTCTTAATAATAGAAAATATCTAAACGTAATAAATAAAATATACCATTTTTTTGGGCGATTTTCATTTATTTACATTTTAGGAGGATTTTTCTTTCGAGTATGTCTCATCTAGCTGTCAAAGGTACAATTGATCGAAAGACGAATTCTTTATCATAAACATAATCTAAAATATGAGGAAATTAACTCCAATTAGCAAGCATTTATAGTTTTTATTTTGATTTTCAATTTATTTCGGCTTCAGCTTTTTAGTTTTTTTCACATTGGTTTTGTTGTCATTGTTGGGTTTGTCATCTGCTGCGAGATGTTTGCTTAAATTGTTGGCAAGCAAATTGCAACTCAAACAGCGCAGCAAGAAACTATTTGCTTTTGTCATTATTGTGCACTTATTCCGCTGGCATTTTAATTGCATGCAAATTAATGGCGCATATTGCGTATACGACGCGTATTGTTTGCTTCAGCAAATAATTGGATTGCTTGCAATAATATTGAACGCAACATATGCAAAAAAGATTAACGCAAAATGACTCATAAAACAATCATAAATATTTTGGCCAGCATCTGTTTGAATCGTTCGATCATTATGATCAGTATCATCATAATCGTGTGTTTATTAAATAATTACCATAAAATGGGGCAACTTAGAATTTTTGTGCATAGACATAAACAAAAGTCAGAGATTAAAAATATTCTCGTTTCAATAACGAAATCAGGAAGTGGTTTAAAGAAAGCAATAATGGCTCAGAATTCGAGTAAACTCAAGTCAAATCTAGCTAAACCAAAGCAGAGTTTGGACACATAACCATATCAAATATATTATGATATGGTTCTCAATTTAAGTTTAAGGTCTGCCGCCCAACTGTCATTAACACCCGACCGCAAACCAATATTATTCATCTTAAGTGTTATAAATCTGAAAGAAAGCAAATAAAAAAATTAAATAAATAAAACAAACTTTGTAGCACTTGGCATATGCCGCTTGGTCAAGGCAAAGGCTATTATTGAATATTTCATTTTGCATGCAAGCTGATACACACACACAAACACATACACTCACACACACTCACACACACAGAGAGACACACACTTATGGGCAACATTACGAAGCCAAAATTTACAAACTCAGCTGAGAAAAAAAATTTGTGCCACGAATATTTTCAATGAACACCCAGCGCCAAATAAATTGTCGAGTGCGAGCCACACTTGAGCGAGGGAAAGAGGTAGATAGAGAGAGAGAGAGAGAGACAGCTGCAGAGCAGACAAAGAGAGATAGCTATTGAGGGAAAAAAGGCCACTTGAGAAACGGCGCGCAAATTTGTTGCCAACTTTTGCGGGAAAAGCATTGCTGCTAATACACATATATATATATATATATATATATATATATATATATATATATATATTTATGTATCTGTGTATTTGTATATATTTATATATATATATTTATTTATGTGTGTGTAACTGTGTGTGGCGCACCAATTTGCTGCCGTCGCATCGCTGCTCAGCGTTTATCGTCCGCAACATTTTACATCTTTTTTTCATACCCATTGAGCCCATTATAAATGTGTCAAAGGGGGTATAATAAGGTTAGACAAAAGTATGTAACAGGCAGAGGGACGCATCAGCGATGTTATAAAGGATATATGTTCTTGATCAACATCGAAAGCCGAGTCGATCTCAGAGGCCTTAAGAGCTAGAGACTTAAAAGTTGGGATCTAAGTTTTCATATACCAAACGCAGTTCAAGCTTATTTAATTATATCAATAACTAAGCTGCGTTCCCAAATTATCGATACAAGTCGATTTCTGATAGCATATACAGCTACAGTTTTAAAAACACACTATTCCAATAGAGAACATAGTATATACCTAACAATACATTTTAATTTGGAATGTTTTAATTTATTTCTAAGACGAGTTTGTCTTTGCACAGGTAAAAACTTGTGTTCAGGGTATCTCCTGGTCGAACTCACACGACTAGCACTTTCTTACTTCTTTTTTTTTTGTATAGAGGAAG
This sequence comes from Drosophila macrothrix, assembly GCA_035042055.1. NCBI lineage: Eukaryota > Metazoa > Arthropoda > Insecta > Diptera > Drosophilidae > Drosophila > Drosophila macrothrix. The sequence continues at coordinate 6,737,353 of JAWNLX010000124.1, read as the reverse complement.
GATACAAATAAAATACGCTGCAAGGACAAATGTACCACAGTGGGCATAGTTTTGGCATTTGCTTAAATTCAGGCCGTGAATATTTACTTAGTATAAACATAAGAATTAAGAGAGTGGCCTTAAATAAGCTACAGCCTAAACAGAATCTAACTTTGTGTTTTGAATATCAAACAATAATGATCCACACTCTTTCACATCATAAATCTACAAAGTTTTCGTTTCGTTTAATGTCTGGCAACATTTAATGTATACAAAATGATAATGTATACAATTTTTCTATAATATTTCACTTGTCAAACGATAATGCACAAATTTTTGCATATTTTCATTTAATAAATCTCATCTGCAATATTTTATATAAATATACCTATATATTTTATATACATATACCAAAACTTTCTGTCTGACCCCGCATCAACTTTCGCCTTGAATAAAGAAAATTTATTATATATTTATCTATCTTTTTGTTGAGTGATGTTCTGTCAAATTGGCATTGTTGTGGCTAGGAGTATTTGTTGGTTGACCCATGTTTAATGCGCTTATCTGAACTCTCCATTGGGTCATTAATAATACAGCAACTCAAATTGTGCACAAAATCCGCTTACAAATTTACACACACCAAATTCAATCAATATCGTTTGTTTAATCAACAATTTATCAAATGGATACATTATTGATTCAATGTAAAATGCAAATTTAATCAAGCCAAAGCATTTGCAATGCATCTCTAATTAACACAAATGCAAATAACAAAAATTGCACCAGTCGAGAGAGCTCGACTTGTAGATACCCTGAGGCCAGTTTTTGATTTTTGGTCAGAGTAGTTTGTTCAATATGAAAATACAAAGTCTTAATGAGATATTTGAGTAGCTTAATAATGTGTCTGGCTATATTATATATATAGATATATATAGCATATATCTCACTTTAAATTTTTTGCTAGACACTGGGTCTTTTGAGCTGTGAGACACTGTATATCTAAATATGTAATTGTACCTTTTATTGCAAATCGATTTTCATCGATATTCTTGAAGCAGTGACTGTTACCGATAACATGAAATAAACTCTACTCACTATCTATGGTATAAGAGAACTTAGATACAACATTTTTAGTTTTAAAGCTCTTATTAACTTTGAGAACAGCTCTTTCACGTTGACGGACAAACATAAGTCCTCTTTTACTGCTGATCAAATATGTATATAGTTAATGAAGTCGCAGTTGCTTTCTTCTGCCGGTTATATGCACTTGCACAACTGCATTACGCCCATCTGAATCACTTCTAATGGCATCAGGGCACAGAAAGTTATGTATTCGGAATTATGGCGGAAAACAAAGAAATGCTAAAAGTTAATTATGCACGCAAATCGAAACCAAATGTTTTCGATCAGCAGCTAAATGGGCAACATGTCGAACAAAATTAACACTAATGAAACAGAATGTAAAACAAGCCGAAATATGAAACACGACGCGCAAAAACAATACAATGTAAATGACACAGTGATAGACTGCGAGATATCCTATAAACATGTCCCACTTCATAAATATTGTAATCAAATAATAGGTGAAGGCTATTATAAAAGCTCCTTAAGGTAAATGGTTCAGTTGATGACTGACACGTTAGGAACTCTATAAAATACCCAAGACTTTCCCACTTCCCAGATTGGTATCCACCTTTCGAATTAGGGTAGATTACTACAAGGTAATTTATTGTCATAATTATTCTTATTAAATACTGTAAGATGGCCATTATTGACTGCACAGTCTAGCTTGAATAAGTGATGCTAAATACTTTAGCATAATTTCATTACACCCTTCTGCCTACATTAATGTTTACAGGGTATGCGCGGCAACGGCAGAGGTGAAGGGACACGCTCCATTTAATGGCCAACTGTCCATAAGCCATCATATAAAAAAGAAGGCAACAACAAAATGTATCCGCATCAAAATAAAATACTTGTCCAAAAAACATTTTCAAGTGCTCACAAAAGCCAAATGCCACACAAATTATTTATAAATATTAATCAGAATTCAGTTTTCCGCTTTTCTTTTTCATGGATTAATGGTATTTATAATTTGCATTTATTTTGCATGCTTCACAAAAATCACTTACATTTTTAAATCAATAATGAAAAATAATCAGTGTTTGCGTTAATTTGCTGTCTGTTTACTTCGCGCCTCGTTTTTTACTTTATTCCGAGTGCCACGCTGCGTATGAGTAATGTGTGTGCGGAATAAGGCAATAAGTAATCATGATCTATGCCAGCTGACAGTATCAACAACTACTTCGTAGGATGCCCCGAGCAGGTTGCTCTTCGAACAGTTTTGGCTACGATTGCCGGCCCCAAAAGATAATGTGCTCCATATCATTTTTTCAATGGCAGCTGAATCAGCGCTAACAAGAGGTAGGTTGAGGGAGGTTGCGGGGTTACTGTGAGGCTGTGAACTAGACGCAAACGCAGACGCAGACACAAAAGCAGACGCCGCGTCGTCAACAACAAAAAAGTAAAGTAAAATGCGAGAAAAAAAACACAAGTAAGAATGCTCTAGTCGAGTGTGCTCGACTAGGAGATATCCTTTCAGTTTTCGATATTCAAAACAGCTGTGTAGTTTGGTAAGTGTGAAAATATGTTTATTATTACAGATCTTATATTGAAATTTGATTGGTTGATATATAAATAAAAGATATAAAATACTAATCATAAAGATATATATTTAAAATAGTTATGTTTATGTTATCGATAAATATTTTATTTGTGTTATATCAATGCATTTACAAACTTGATTAAAAATATATAACTTTAAAATAGTGGTTTTTTATTGCAACCAAAAATCGATTTTTATCGATATATTCGCTAAGTTATTGTAAAAATAAAATAAACAACTTTTTTAATTGGAATTCGCTAGCTTGACTACGATTAAAAAACTTTATTGGGCCCATTTGCCTGTTACAAGCGATTGCTCCACTTTATTATACCCATTTTACACATTTTTAATGGGTTCAGGGTACAAAAAGAGAGAAAAATACATTGCCAAAATAGCAAAGTAATTGCGAATCGTAAAGCTCGTGCAAGCATAGAGTATAAATGCTACATAGAACAGCTACCCCAGAGGCAAACAATTCAATGTATTTTTATGTATTTTCGCGACGGTTGCTCCTCAACTATGCAAAGTATTGAAGAAACTCTCTATAATAAATAATATACTACAATTTCAAATATATTTATAATATAAAGCACAAATATCGATACTTATTTTTTCAGAGATATATTCCCAACAATATCTTTTGTAGTGGTGAAATTTTCAAAAACGACAAGTCTTTGATAATTTTAAGACTTGTAGAGTAATACTACATTTAAACGTCGGAACGCGATTCTAGATCAAAATCCTTGTCAAAAATTTGGCACAAAATTAGGGACGTGTTAAAACTTCTCACAGCCATAACTTGGTCAAAAGTGATCCGATTCTGCCGCAAAAAATCACTTTATGATCAGGTCCAAACTTCCATAACCATGGCTTTGTCAAACCAGGGCTTCCTAATCACTCAGTTCTGACTCAAAATTCATGTAATAATGTACACCCTCAAAAACCAGAGATTTATCATCTTGGTTTGAACTTAATTTTCAGATTTTCTCAGATTGCTGCTCATTTTTCAGAAACTTATTGATTGACCCATGCACATCGATAGCTTTATTTTTATTTATTTATAGATGTTGCTCTCGCAGTATTTGTGTGTGCGTGTGTGTGTGTGTGTAGAAGTCGTGTGAATGCCTTGGCCCCTTGTCAGGCGTTGACGCGTTCGCTGCTGATGATGCTGGCGATGATTAGCAACGTTTGCTGTCTGACAAATTACACATACGCACTGTTGCCAGTTACCTCCCAGTTAGCACTTTGACCACTTTACCTCATCCTGCTCCACCTCCTCTTCTTCTTCTTCCTCTTCCTCTTCATCCTCCTCCTCCTCCTCCTCCTCCCCCTGCTCCTCCTCGTTAACATTTTCGCTGTTTGAGTTAATTGACAGCTTGTGCACTTTAAATAAATTGCACTTTAAATATTTGTATGCAGTTAAAAAAAAAATTGTATATACAATTTGTAACTTAAAAATGTATTAAATATTTATTAATAATTTTTATATAAGCATGAATTAACTCATTTTTAATAAGAATTATTAAAGCTTCGTGTTCTTGTTTTTAAAATTTGTATTTTATATTGTTTTATATTTTTAAAAAAGCTCAAAAACTCGACTTTAGTTGTTTCAGTCTTAATTACACTATCAAGTTTGGTTTTGTGCATTTAGATGATCCTTTTTCTCTCCGTGTATTTAATTGCAGCGAAATGTAATTAAGCAAAAGTTAATGTCGACATGCTACTGCCTGCAATATATAGAACACTTTACAACTACTTCCACGGCTCCTCTCCCTTTCACTCACACACTTGCTGTCTCGCTTTCTGGCTGCACTTTGTCTTCATCTTCGTTGGCATCGTAAATTTCAAACGCTTTGTGGGTCACCGGTCAACTTTGGACGAAGGAACACAAAGCAAAAATTTATGCGCTCGACTGGCCGGTCAGCAACATGGCGCCAAAGTTCAAAAGCTTCAAAGTAGCTGCTGCAGTACAATCGAGTATCTAAGAGAGGGAGGGGAAAGGGAAAGAGAAAGGGGGATAGTAACTGATTGGCTGAACATACTGCAGCTTTCGTTTCGCATCGTTGAGCTTCGTTTATGCTTCGGTTTTGTGGTTTTTTTTTGCTTTCTTTTTATGGTGCTGTCTGCAATTTTATTGCAAACTGTTGCCAACCACTTTTTGGTGTGTCCTTAACAGCAAATTGGCATTGGCCATAAAACAAAATGTTGCTGCAGTGCAGCGTGCCTACAAGGGAAACGTGACACAAAACTCCCAAGTTTGTTTGAACTTCTGCATTGTTTGCATTTGCGAAGCGTGTCAAAAAGTCTGAGCAGAAAAAAGTGTGTAAACGGAAAATGAAAATATCAAAAGGCAATAATTGAAATGTTGTAACGTATATAAATATATACTCAGGAGTGTAGTATTCAAGTTGGCAGGTTGGCAATAAAACGGACTGGTTTGATTAACTGTTTTTCTTATCGAGCAACTACTGTACACCATGTAAAAGTAAATTAAATAAAAAATTGTGTATAAAGTGCATAAATGTATTAAATTAATTAATTAATTTTATTTTTCACCAATTTAAATCAACTCTAAAAACACAAGCGTTCTCCATATTGAGCAACTTCTGTACTCTACGTATTCAACGCTTGATTTTCACGCATTATCGTTTTCCATTTATCATTTACCGTTATTATCAGTTTGTAGTTTTGCCTTTTACCTTCTCAATGCATATTGCGTATTTCTCAAGCGCATCAGCAGCTCATTTCACAAATTCCAAATGGATTTTATGCCACTGCCCTCGCCTCACACACATACACACACTCATATACATTTATTGAAATGCATGACATGCAAACATGTACATATACAATATGCCGAAAACAATGCACAGATTTACACACACACACACACACAAACACAGATAGCGACAGAGCCATGGCAAATTTTCAGACAAGCGCCGCAGCGCAGCACAATACAAGCGTTCAGCTTTTTGTTCTGCTTGGATTTACATACATACATACATACATATTTATGCAAATATATACGTGTAGCATATAATATACATAAATATGCATAACACTGTCCCTCGAGCATTGCCAAAATAATTAGTTACATTGCACAAAAATATGCATGCACACATTTTTATACAGTAATACAGTGTTCAATCTGTGGTTAAAAATTCCAGCAATTAAAATTCAGTCTTGAATCGCTTTAAGTTCATTAAATTGTGTATGCCCTTTAAATAAAATTGAAGCGCTCTAATTAAATGGCAACCACTGTATTACACAAATACACTATATTACACACATGCATACATACATAGGCATGTGAATGTTCACTCCAACACACATACACATTTCTATATACATATGTAAATGTGTAATACAATTAATTTGGCACACATTGCTGCATGCATAATTTTTATTTTTTTTTTGGGCGTCGACACTGCGGCAATTGAGTAAATCCGTGGCAATTGGCAATAATACAAATTTCGCGCATAGACAATTGCAAGTGCCAGACGCAAATAGATTCGAAAGCAGTGTGCGCTAGGTTAGGGTTGACACGTGTGACGAAGAGCGAGAGAGAGAGGGGACGAACGAATGAGAAAGTGGAAGGAGTACAACTAAAATGGACTGTGATTAATGAGCGCACTGGCCTCCAATGATGTGCCTCTGACAGACAACAAATGATTCATCTACAGAAAGTTTGTGGTTGTCACACTCACACTCACACACACACGCACATCGCGATGTCATAGGTTATGTGAACTTTAAATGTGCAGAGCACATTTACATATAAGCCTGAAGTGCAAAGCTTTAAGGGGAGATGCACGAAAATAAATAACTGTTATAATACACTCATGCACACAATAAGAACAGGATGAAAGCAGCTGGAGAATAGAGTTGAGCGCGTGAATGAAGTGCAAACAACAAACTCGAAAAAAATTCGATGGAACATGAAAATTTTACATATTTAGTGTAGTTAATTCTTTGCATTATCTATGCAGTTGCCGTAATAATTTTCGCTATGCATTTCTCACATTATATTTATGTAATTCATATTATGGCTTAATTTGCATTAACGAAATTCCTGACACAATTTCGTAACACATCGCGTGTTCGTGTCACGACACGCAATCAACACTATTGGAAGAGTGGGGGAGGTAACGAAAGCAGCGACAGCAGGCAGCTCCATCAACGTCGCATCGTAAAACTATCAAGGCGACGTCGACGGCAACGTTAACATCTAATGGCAGTGCCGAAATATTTACCGTTCATTCACAAACACTGTCTCACACGCTATCCATGAGAGCTGCAGGTGTCACAACAACATGGCGTGTGTGCTCTCTTTCTCCATCTGTATACAACACACAGACAACATGTATGCGCACATGAATGTATGCGTGTGTGTGGTGTGCCTAAGGAATCACCGTTGATCACATTCCATAACAAATCCCACGAAACAAATCCGCATAACTTCAAACGATGCCGCCGACTTCGACGTTTTATTTGTATAAATTCAGTTTATTGCTCGCACACACACACGCACAGAGGGGGCTTTTGGCAGCCACTTAAAATGTGCTTTTGGTGCGCCAAAAGTTTATTATTTTAATAATTCTTATTGTTTGACGGCAACAGCTACAATTAGGCAACAACAAAAAAAAGCATCAACTGCACTGTTTGAATCGAACATGGCAACTACAATTGTAGCCAAAACACACAATTCGTATTTGCAGACAATATTAAATGCATGCCAGCAATTTTTGCTTATAATTGTGTGTCTGTTTTGTGCGCAAATTCGAATGCGTATATTTTATTAATTAATTGCAATTATTGATGCCGAACGTGGGCGAAATTTTTGCTTTGATTTTTCCATCCAAGTTTTAACGGTCTGTTTGAAATATAGCACGCGTGCCATCTAACGGCCGGTGTGCGCACTACCTTTGGTTATTCACAATAGCAATAATTAGCCGCTAATCAAGGGGAAGGCAACATAACTGTGAACAATTATTTGAGCGTTTTCTGACTTAAAATTCTTATCATGGCTGTGGGCTTTATTAAAAGCTATGTTATTTGTCATTAGCGTATGCATTTTAGATTTTAAGTGCGTGTGTAATATGAATTTTTATGCAGCATTAGTGCGCCATCTGTTGACTTGATTGCTTAATTTGAAAAGACGCGCGCCTTGCTCATCGACATATCGGAATTTAAAATTTGTAACTACCGCAAATTTGCAGCAATAGTTTGCTTTTCATCGATGAGGCGAATTTGAGCTTTTTCTAGCCTTAAACATGTGTGAGTTATTAAACAATGTGCTATTTGTCAATAGCTTTTGCATTTTAAATTGTATGTCCAAGCCCAATTTACATTTTCAAACGGCACACTTGCGCCATCTGTTGAATTATTAGCTTATTTTCAAATAGAAACGCGCCTTTTCTTATCGACATTTCGCAGTTTTAAATTTACAACTGCAGCAAATAAAACGATTTTTAATTAAAAATAGAAAAGTACACTTGGAACTTGGAACACATGATTTGAACATGTCTTGCAGCTCAGTTCAAGATGTGGCAAGGTGCCACATCTTCAATTTCCACGCCATCGAGCGTTTTTATTTGACATTCACAAAGAAAATGTAAAATTTTACGTTCAGCCAATTTTCGTTGCTCCGGATTTAAACCATCAAGCAGCATTTGAACTTTGTTGAGCAGACTGTTTTTAGTCTGCGTGGGTTGCTGCAACACGTGCAAACAATCCTTGGACTGTTGCAACACCGTCTCCATATTGGAAATAACCGTATCCATTAATTTCTCAGCACTAATCGAATCAGTTTCTTCTATAACATTCGCAATTAATGCTGCTGCTGCTGCAGCTGATGAATTGGCAGTTGAAATTTGTTCCAATTCAGATTCATCCATTGTGGTGCTCACATCCAATTGTTGTTCGGTTGGTTGCATTAATTGCTCCTCCTCCTCCTCATCCTCCTCCTCCATTTGTACATAATCATCGAAATCCTCCCCATCCTGATCCTGATACTCATACTGTATTTCATCCTCCAGCTCATCGGCTTCGTTATCGCTGCTAAATGGTGAATCGGCACTCCAAATTTGCTCATTACTGGTCATAGTTAAGCTATCCGATCTATTCGCCGCCAGACATTTGGGCGGACGACCCCGTTTCTTAATGTTCGCTATGATCAAAGGGACTCCCTTGCGAAAATGCCTGCCCAGAAAGAGCAGATCATTGAAATATCTCCAGGTGATGGGCGCCGCCTGATTTATCTGATGATTGCGATATTCACGTGCAAAGCGATCCCGCAACTTCTTCCAGCGATTATAGATCAATTGCTCTGCAACAAGTCATGAACATTAAATTGCTACTAATTAATTGAATACTTTGATATTTAATATTTTATTATCTTTATTTTATATGAATTATGCAGCTGCTTACCGGAAACATTGAGGCTCTCAGAGATGGCGCGCCAAGCTTCATTTTTGGCCGAAAGATTCTTGGAGTTGCGTATCTCGTGGCGATCGTAGAGCACCGGATGCTGTTTGACCAGCTCAATTAGCTGTTGACACAGCTCAATGTCCTCCCGCTCCTCTTCGAATTCCTCGTCCCGCGGCCTTTTATCTCGATCCTCGAGACGCGAACGACGCGGTTTCCGACGACTTGGCATAAATTTCATGCCATCCAAACTCTCGTGCTTGACAAGCCCGTGCTTATAATGATCCTTGAGAAAGAGCAGATGCGGGAACATGTCCCAGTAGGTCGGACTATCGGGATCCTCCTGGAAGCGACGGAATTCCTTGCCAAACCGATCCCGTATGCTCTTCCAGCGTGTGATGCAGGCTCTTTCGCTGGCGCCCAATTTCATTGAGATTGTCTTCCATGCGGCGTCCTTGCTGGCCGCATTCTTTGCACTGCGTGCGCTGTCCTTGTCGTAGAGTATCGGGTAGATTTGTATCAATCGTATAAGCTCAACGTCGTTCATTTGGTTTTGTTGTTTTTTGTTTTTTACACAGCAAGCAAAGAGCGTATTTATTTATTTATTTTTGTTGCTGCAGCCAAAGTTGCATGCGCTCATCGATCTATCGTAAGCATATCGCATGCAATCTATTGCACATCGTGCGCGCTATCGAACGCATATCGTATGTGATCTATCGAACGCATATCGCATGCGACTTGTGCGCCTCGACACAGGCTTCGATAGACAAAATATATTATTCTCACTGCATATTTCAGATGTATTAAGCGAGCAGTGACAATGAAAATAAATCAAACCCACCAAAATATCAATATCCATCCATACAAAATGCAAAAAATTATTTTCAAAACAAAATATGCCTATCAATATATCGATATGTCGGTGTATGCGCAACAGCAAGCATGTCACATAATCGCAACATCTGGCCACACAAGTACCAAGTACCTGGCCACATGGATACGCGCATTGCACATCTTTCTGCTTTTTTTATATTAAATAAATCAAATGCGAACAAGTGCAAATAGAGCAGAAAAATAAGTTGAAAAGCAGCACGCAAAACGCAACAGCAATTAACAGAGTACATAATATTATAAGCGTAGCGACCGTGAGTGTGTGCGTGTGTGTGTTGGAATTTGCAACTGTGTGTATGAGTGTGTGTATGTGTGTGACGGAGATCACCCAAAAAAAGCCGACAGCAAAAACGCTGCGCCCAGTTTTTTGTTGTTGATTCATTAAATACGCTGCACACAGGCATACACACATAAATAGCAACGCAAGGCGACGCGTGTGAGTGTTGTCTATGCATATGTATGCGTGTGCATGTACGAATTGAATGCATATATGTGTGTGTGAGTTGGAGCAATCTCCCCATAAAAAGTAGCCGTGTCTCTCACACACTAATACAAACGCATTCGCAGCAGCGAGCAGCAAAGAAACAGTTAACGCACGAAAAGAGCGCCGCATTCGCAGCCGGAGCGGGCCAAAGGCAACGTCATAAATTTGTCATCAGCGCGTCTATTTTTTATTTTGGGCTTATTTCTCAAATTAACCATTTTCGCACACACAGTTTATTAAAATCAAAATTAATACATAATGATTCTGCTGGAAATCAATAACCGTATTATCGAGGAAACGCTTCTGGTCAAATACCGCAATGCACAAGCAGGGTGAGTCTTCTTCCTCCTCTACTTCTTCCCCCTCTTCTTGTATCGCTGTTCCATTCGCTCTCTCTCTCTCTCTCTCTCTCTCGCGTAACTGTAAAGTGCCCCCATTTTATTTGTCGTTTATCTAATTTCTTGGCTTATCAGTTTTCATTATGTGTTTATCAGTGTATTTCACTCACATTTATATATTTATAGGGTAGCCTTACAAAAAATAGGGTATAATTTCAACTTGCGGGACACTCATATGTATTTATATTTTTATATATTTATATATATATATATATATGTGTTTGTGAGTGTGTGGGCGTAGTATTTGTCATTTTGCTTGCACCTCCTCCTTTTACAGTGCCCTCCCGCGCAGCTTTTGTTAATTCACTTTAGCTCATTTATTGCATTATTAGTGCATAATGCGCCCCTCTCTCTCTCTGTCTCTCTCTCTCTCTCTCTCTCTCTATCTCTGTCTCTCTTCCACACACACTAAACAGTGCATTTGAGTCATCTGTGAAAGGCCGTTTGGGCGCCGGCTACCAAAGCACAACAAATTATTCATTGAATTGGAGTGAAAATGAAGTGACATACTGACAAATTCTGTTATACACCGTGGAGCCAAAGTGGCATATTTTCAAAATCTCTTCTGATTTGTGTCTCAAATACTCCAAAATCAATCTAAATGCGAACGACATCCTGTTTAATCCCTTATATTATAACAGATGACTTGTGTTGGTGTACAGTTACTCCAATCTGTTATACTCCGTGGAGTCAAAGTGGCATATTTCAGAATTATCCTCTGATTTGTGTCTCAAATACTCCAAAATCAATCTAAATGCGAACGGCATCCTGTTTAATCCCTTATATTATAACAGATGACTTGTGTTGGTGTACAGTTACTCCAATCTGTTATACTCCGTGGAGTCAAAGTGGCATATTCTGGATTCCTCTTCTGATTTGTGTCTCAAATGCTCCCATATAAATCTAAATGCGAACGGCATCCTGTTTAATCCCTTATATTATAACAGATGACTTGTGTTGGTGTACAGTTACTCCAATCTGTTATACTCCGTGGAGTCAAAGTGGCATATTTCAGAATTATCCTCTGATTTGTGTCTCAAATACTCCAAAATCAATCTAAATGCGAACGGCATCCTGTTTAATCCCTTATATTATAACAGATGACTTGTGTTGGTGTACAGTTACTCCAATCTGTTATACTCTGTGGAGTCAAAGTGGCATATTCTGGATTCCTCTTCTGATTTGTGTCTCAAATGCTCCCATATAAATCTAAATGCGAACGGCATCCTGTTTAATCCCTTATATTATAACAGATGACTTGTGTTGGTGTACAGTGATTCCAATCTGTTATACTCCGTGGAGTCAAAGTGGCATATTTCAGAGTTATCCCCTGATTTGTGTCTCAAATACTCCAAAATCAATCTAAATGCGAACGGCATCCTGTTTAATCCTTTATATTATAACAGATGACTTGTGTTGGTGTACAGTTACTCCAATCTGTTATACTCCGTGGAGTCAAAGTGGTATATTTCAGAATTATCCTCTGATTTGTGTCTCAAATACTCCAAAATCAATCTAAATGCGAACGGCATCCTGTTTAATCCCTTATATTATAACAGATGACTTGTGTTGGTGTACAGTTACTCCAATCTGTTATACTCCGTGGAGTCAAAGTGGCATATTCTGGATTCCTCTTCTGATTTGTGTCTCAAATGCTCCCATATAAATCTAAATGCGAACGGCATCCTGTTTAATCCCTTATATTATAACAGATGACTTGTGTTGGTGTACAGTTACTCCAATCTGTTATACTCCGTGGAGTCAAAGTGGCATATTTCAGAATTATCCTCTGATTTGTGTCTCAAATACTCCAAAATCAATCTAAATGCGAACGGCATCCTGTTTAATCCCTTATATTATAACAGATGACTTGTGTTGGTGTACAGTTACTCCAATCTGTTATACTCTGTGGAGTCAAAGTGGCATATTCTGGATTCCTCTTCTGATTTGTGTCTCAAATGCTCCCATATAAATCTAAATGCGAACGGCATCCTGTTTAATCCCTTATATTATAACAGATGACTTGTGTTGGTGTACAGTGATTCCAATCTGTTATACTCCGTGGAGTCAAAGTGGCATATTTCAGAGTTATCCTCTGATTTGTGTCTTAAATACTCCAAAATCAATCTAAATGCGAACGGCATCCTGTTTAATCCCTTATATTATAACAGATGACTTGTGTTGGTGTACAGTTACTCCAATCTGTTATACTCCGTGGAGTCAAAGTGGCATATTTCAGAATTATCCTCTGATTTGTGTCTCAAATGCTCCCATATTAATGAATACACGAACGGCATTCTGTTCAATAATTTATATTGATGCAGTTACTAGTTTCGTGCACAGTTTCGTTAATCTGTTATACACTGTGTAGGAAAAAAACCTAGTTGCTTTCTAATTTATGAGTTATGATTTGTCTAAATAAATAATCAAATGCACAAAATGTTTATTATTATTTTTAAGTATTCCATCTTAAAATATATGAGCAGCGTTTGCAGCTGGAACTACTGAAAAAATAGTTGTAATATATAAAATCAAAATTCGTTATATAAACCTTTTATGAATCATACAATATTTATGTTTGTTCACATTAATCTGCTCAAAACAATGGCATGCGGGCGATAAGATATTGATTTGAGGCGCAACGTTGTTATTATTGCTTATTATTATTATTATTACTTCTTAATGTTTATGGAAATGTGTTTTCTTTTGCAGACTCAAACCAGAATCGATAGATATACGAATAGCAGACTTCGATGGTGTTCTATATCATATGTCCAATGTGAATGGTGATAAGACAAAAGTGCGGGTGAGTACCTAATTCAGATACAATTATACATTATATATAAAACATATATACTTTCGTCTTCAGATAAGTATTTCGCTCAAGTTCTACAAACAGCTGCAGGAACACGGAGCCGATGAGCTGCTGAAAAGGGAATACGGAAGTTTGCTAACCGATACGGAGGAAGGTATACAAATTGTACTTGAAAGGAAAATGGATAAAAAACCTCTATTGAAATATATTTAAATTTTAATTATAGGCTACAATGTGTCTGTACTTATTAATCTGGAGGATATACCCGCGGATTGGGAGCAGATTGCAAAGAGAATTGGACTGCTGAAGCGCAATTGTTTTGCCTCCGTTTTTGAGAAATATTTCGATTTCCAGGAACAGGGCGAAGAGGTCCAGAAACGAGCTGTTATCAACTATCGCAACGATGAGACACTGTGAGAATTACTCGACCGTCAAATATAGCTAACAATTATAATACAAATCCCCACTGTAATCCAACAGCTATGTGGAGGCAAAGCCTGATCGCGTCACCGTTGTCTTCAGCACCATCTTTCGAGATGAGGACGACGTCATCATTGGCAAGGTCTTCATGCAGGAGTTGAGGGAAGGTCGTCGTGCATCGCACACAGCGCCACAAGTGCTCTTCTCGCACCGCGAGCCACCCTTAGAATTGGCCAACAGCGATGCCAGAGTGGGCGACAACATTGGATATGTTACATTTGGTAAGTCATCCATCATTCCAGAATCTATTCAAAATTCCATTCGCCTGTGGAGTCAAAGTGGCATATTCTGGATTCCTCTTCCGATTTGTGTCTCAAATACTGCAAAATCAATCTAAATGCGAACGGCATCCTGTTTAATCCCTTATATTATAACAGATGACTTGTGTTGGTGTACAGTTACTCCAATCTGTTATACTCCGTGGAGTCAAAGTGGCATATTTAAGAATAATTCTCTGATATGTGTCTCAAATACTCCAAAATCAACCTAAATGCGAACGGCATCCTGTTTAATCCCTTATATTATAACAGATGACTTGTGTTGGTGTACAGTAACACCAATCTGTTATACTCCGTGGAGTCAAAGTGACATATTTCAGAATTATCCTCTGATTTGTGTCTCAAATGCTCCCATATAAATCTAAATGCGAACGGCATCCTGTTTAATCCCTTATATTATAACAGATGACTTGTGTTGGTGTACAGTTACTCCAATCTGTTATACTCCGTGGAGTCAAAGTGGCATATTTAAGAATAATTCTCTGATTTGTGTCTCAAATACTCCAAAACCAATCTAAATGCGATCGGCATCCTGTTTAATCCCTTATATTATAACAGATGACTTGTGTTGGTGTACAGTAACTCCAATCTGTTATACTCCGTGGAGTCAAAGTGGCATATTTCAGAATTATCCTCTGATTTGTGTCTCAAATACTCCAAAATCAATCTAAATGCGAACGGCATCCTGTTTAATCCCTTATATTATAACAGATGACTTGTGTTGGTGTACAGTTACTCCAATCTGTTATACTCCGTGGAGTCAAAGTGGCATATTTAAGAATAATTCTCTGATTTGTGTCTCAAATACTCCAAAACCAATCTAAATGCGAACGGCATCCTGTTTAATCCCTTATATTATAACAGATGACTTGTGTTGGTGTACAGTAACACCAATCTGTTATACTCCGTGGAGTCAAAGTGGCATATTTCAGAATTATCCTCTGATTTGTGTCTCAAATGCTCCCATATAAATCTAAATGCGAACGGCATCCTGTTTAATCCCTTATATTATAACAGATGACTTGTGTTGGTGTACAGTTACTCCAATCTGTTATACTCCCTTATACTCGAAGTGGAATATTTGAGTAATATCTTCAGAATAAGTTCTCAATTCTTTCGATACAGGAACAGCATTCTGCTTAATCCTTCATAAGCTGTTGCCTGTGTTTCCAGGATAGTTTTCCTAACTTTACTAATATAAACAATTCCCCTTCTCTATCTTGATTTCTATGTCTAATTCAATTGTTTTGTTTATATTTGCAGTGCTGTTTCCGCGACATACCAATAAGGAGACACGGGATAATACTATCAATTTAATACACATGTTCCGTGATTATTTGCATTATCACATTAAGGTAAGCGATAGAGAGTAAATAATGCTATATATCTTACATTAAACTGTTCCAATTTTGATATAATAGTGTTCAAAGGCGTATATTCATTCACGTATGCGCGCAAAAACCTCCGACTTCCTCAAGGTGCTAAACCGTGCAAGACCCGAGCCGAAGACTACGGAAAAGAAGACTATAACGTAAGTTATTCTCTTTTTAATCTTATTTTATCAAAATATTAATTTGATTTTCGTTTATTTGTTCTAGGGGGAGAACATTCGTACGCAAGGAATGATGTGCGGCGTATAATTAGTTGTTTTTATATAAATATAAAAATAAAAATAGCAACAACAAAAAAGAGTGTATTAAAAATTGAGATAAACTGCTTAATTTTTGGCATTAAGTTGGTGAAAATAAAACAATAAAAAGCCGCTCACAGTAAAAACGAACTTCAGAAAGTATTCCCAAATGAGCTAATTGTAAGCCGGAGCAAGTTGAATGAACAAAAAACAGAAGTAAAATATAATAGTTATGCGTTATAATATATTTAAATTGTGTGTGTGTATGTGTTTTGTCGAGTCAGCAACCGTATCAGAATCAGCCAAGTCAGCCACAAAACTAAAGAATTGTCAAAAACAAATAACAAAAAACATTTTAAACTAATGCCTAGAATTAAGTAAAGAAGAAACAAAATGTCGCAAGCAAAACCAATCTGTTAATTGTCGCAATTGTCAAAATGCTGCCCAAAAAATAAAAATCAGACATCCCTTTAACTAGCCAGTATGTGTGAATTAAAAATCAAAAAAATAAATACTAAAATTATTACCTTTGATACAACAATAAATTCCAAAAACAAACTGATTTCAATTAAAAAAGTGAAAAGCTAAATGCAATAAAACAAAAACAAATCAAATTAATTTGCCCACTAGTTTTATTCATATTTGTATATAGAAGTTGTATAACAGTTTTATATAGATAATAGGTTAAATCTTAAACTTAACATTTTGCTTCTCGTTCATGCTCTCCACACTGGCCTGCAAATTCAGATAGTCGCTCTGAATGCGCACACACACTGCAACAGACAAAGAGAGAGAGAGAGAGAGGAGAGAAAAAGGAAAGCAAGCAAAAATTAAGCTTATATATATAATCGTATATATCTTTTATATATATATATAAATATTTGCAAAAATCGCTACTTACATTGGCAGTAGATTTTTTGTCTAGTTTTTTGTGTAGTAGTAGTAGTAACATATATATTAATATTCCGATAGTTTCTGGTGCTTTTGGTGATGTTATGCAAATGAGTATTTACAGAGAGAAAGAGAGGCAGAGAGAGGGGGGGAGAGAGGGAGAGATTTCCCTAGGGATCATCGTATTGCTCCAATTTGATATAAGCAAGTGCTGTTGTGATAGAAAAGTGTTAGAAACGTGAGTGAGTTAAATAGTTAGCTTTTAACAATTTATATATATATACACAAATATTTCGACACTAGCGTGCTGGCTCAAGAATCGTTTATCATATTCTATACATATACTATATATATACAGACACCATGCGTGAGTGCTAAACTAAAGAAACAAGAGGAAGAGGAAAAAGGCTTGGCTCGCATTTGGGGCACAAACTGGGGCAGATGGGCGAGAATGAGCCAAAGAGTAATACACAAATTTGTGTTAAATAGCTGCGAGAAGCCCTTTTCAAAGCCACAGTGGTCGCTCGGTAAGTGCAACTTTTATTTTTCCTAATATTTTTTGATTATCAGTTGATTTTTGTAAATCGTTTATTTATTTATTCATTTTCTTCTTTTTTAGATTAAGTTTTAATTAAATGTAAATGGGTTTAAAATATGTTTTTTTTCATTCTCACTTTTTTAAGAGTCTTCTTCGACTTCTATGCAAAGGTTTCCTAAGCTGGCACATTTAAAAAAGACACCTGGTGGTGCTATTATTTTTATCACAACTGTATATATTCATGTATATATATTTTTGTAGGTGTCAAGCGACCACTGTACTTACATATATATTTTGAGGGTTTTTTTTTCTTAAATTTACATACCTTTCTGCAGATCCATATCATCCATTTCGGAATTTTTAATCTGTTGCAGTTTCTCGCGAAACTTTTTGGTTATCTGCTTGCGTTGATAATCGGCTTCGATTTCCTGTTTGGTGCGCGGTATGCGAAACCGTATGCAGCAACAGACCATAATCACTAAGTTAATTATAAATTATAATTTAATATCTATAACTGTATATCAATCAATAAATATATATCATCTGGCACCCACTTAGACTCATCAGTATTCCCAAAACAGAGGCAATAATGTGCCAGCGTCGCAACCCGCCAATTGTTATCTTTTCCAGCCAAGCTTCCTTGGGATCTATGTCAAAGATATCCGTATCGTCGTCCATTGTTTGTTATTGTTACCTATCTTCCTTACGCAGGTATTCGTTGAACCGTTATAAAAACTATTCCACGTCTGGCTGGTTTGCCTGGCCAATGGGGACTGCGGCTCCGCTGTTCATTTGACTGGCAAAGCTGAGTCGAAACTGGGTGCTAACAGCACATATACAAATGAAAGCGGGCTATTGTTGCTGGGATATTTGCGACACACCCTGTATAGATTATTAAACGGTGTGAAATAACAAACAGAGCAGCAAGTTGTCAATGTTGAACGGTCTGTAAATACCCTTTAGTTTAATAAGTCACGCAAAAGTTTAGAATCCCTTTTTAATATGGTATATTAAAGTATTGAATATTAATTAATTTTCAAATCAAAAATACTTAATTTTTCATTTAATTTGTAATTTATTAGAATTAAGTGGTTGTTAGAAATATTAATTTTTATTCACTTAAAATCATCTTTTCACTTCAATTCATTTAAAAGAGAACAGTGTAACCAGCTGTTTTCATAGATATGTCAACGTAAAACTCCATAACCAATATGCTCTATTGCTGTATTCAGTTTGTCCTTTGATCCGTTGTAATGCTAGATATTTTACTACAACAGCGTTGTCCATTCTGCATGTGAAAGCGAACAAAAATGACAATGGACGCCTTCTTTCCAAAACTGGGTGCGGTTAACGGTTCTTTGGTGCGTTCCGTTAGCCGAGCGCCACAGCAGGACTAAGTAATTTTTTTTGTTGCTTTGCAGACACCAGAACTATAACCATCTAAGAGAGACTGAGAGAGATAGTGAGAGCTAGACAATTTGTAAGTAGCAACAGCCATAGAGATGCGCACGTGTTGGTAATTATAACAGGACTTTTTGCATGAAATTGTAAAGTTAGCTTATTCAGAAAAAATTTCTGTTAATAATAACTTTAACTTTTTCCAATATTGTAAAATGTTTCTTTCATTTTATTTAATTTAAAGTGGTTTAAAATTTGTAGAATATCTTAAAATGTTTTATTTCCTTTTATTTAATTTCAATTTCTTTTAAATTTGTGCAGTATTTTAAAATGTTTCTTTCATCATCCTTAATATACAATTTCCCTTGTCGCTTAGGTGCGTGTGCTTTCGTGTCATAATAGAAAGCACGAGCACATCTGTAATAAGTAACGCTAAGCCCAACAGGAGACAATATGCATATGGTGACACACATACATACACAAATAGATAGTTAGCCACATGCTGGGCACACCCAGCCAGCGAACTAGTCAGTAAGCAAGTAACCAAGCAAACAAGAAGGCAGGCAGGCTAGCTAGAGAGGAGTAAGCACAAAACGCCCACTCGTTTGTTAGATATTTAATTTGTTGACTCTTTGGGGGCCGGGAGATGGGGATGGGGCGTGAGTGTTTGCCTAATGACTGTGGCATTTTGACTTTTAGCGTGCTTATTTCTGATTGCAATTACAATTTTTGTAGATGACCTTTATTAATTTCCAGAAATGAAAGGAAGCTATAAAATATGTGACAGTGGCAGGCTAACTTTTTAATGAAGACTAATGCTAAATAGACTAAAAGTCTGTTTTAGACAGTTTTACATATAAAATTTATTTTCCTTTTCCACTGCACCTGCCCCACTGTGCCCTGTCCTAGTGACCTAAAAAAAAGAGAAGAGAAATGGAGCACAGATAATTGCAAACGTAAGGCTCGTTAAGCTTTTGCGTTTGCCGTTACGTTATTGCGTTAGGTGGCAACGCTGCCGCATTCACAATGAACAACTCGCCCCACAAAGCGCCTGTGCACAGAGTAATGTTACCGTTCGAAAACGAACGAGTTGAACACACACACAGAGTGACAAACACATGCAAAACTTTCATTCACCCACTCATTCAACAAAAAAAATACATATATATATTGCCTATCCTTGCCACATCGCTGCTCAGTTTCAGTTGAGGCTCTCGTTCGGTGGCACACACGCTGGGCTCGTCGCAGGGCAAGAAGAAAAAATACAATTAGTAAAAAGTAACACAATTCAATAAATCAGTTAGCAAAAAAAAAAAATAAAACCTGAAAAATCCAAAGGAAATCGAAATAAATAATAAATATATTAAAATTGTATTAAATAACACACACACACACAGCAGCAGCAGAAGAAGAGGAAGAAGCAGCAGCAGCAAACGCAGTAAATCGCTCAAAACGTTGTACGTATTCGTAACGGGCGTGTGTGTTTGTGTGTGTGTGTGTAAGCGTGCCTGTGTGTGTGTGAGTGAGTGAGTTAGCATGTGTGTGTGTCGAGTACATAATAGGGCCATGGAGTTTTTATATTGAAAAACGAAAAACAGAGCGCAAGGCAAATAGGCAAAGAAATCTCAGAGGCCACACACACACACATATATACATATATAAAGGAGTTGGTAGAAAAAAAAAATGTGGCCAGAGCAAAAATCAAAGAAAAACTCCACCAAATTTTTCAGCTAAATTGTGTAAATAAAGTTTAATACAAAATGCAAATGTATATATAAATTAAGAAAAAAAAAATATATATATCGAGCCAACAACAACACGACAATTGGCCTAGGTGTGGGAAAGTGTGTGCAAAAAAAAGAGAGCAAAAAAAGAAGGACGAAACAACGACGAAAGCAACGCGCGCGCGTGTGTGTGTGTGCGTGTCAAATGCGTGGGTGTGTGTGAAAGGTGTAAAAAATATACATTTTGTGAATTGGCCACCTAAAAAAACGCATAAGAGAAAACGAGTAACGAGTGTGACCAAAAAAAAAACGTAATAACAACAACGTAACGACAACCGTTATATTTAGCCGCCGCCGAGTCATTAAACGACCTACTAACACCAACGCACACTACGCACAAATGTAACTGTTGTTGTCGTTGCTGCTGCTGTTGTATATATACATATATATCAATAAATATATATTTACATAAATGCATGACAACTGACAACGGACAACTGACAAAATGCACACAGATCTCGATAGCATCGGTATCGATATCAATAGAAATGACAGCAAGTGCGCACTGCCAATGCGCCGTCAGCAGCAACAGCACTTTTATCAGCACACAACTCGTCCACCCACGCAGTGAATTCAACTAACTAAATAAAACACCCAACAAAAAATATTAATAAATACAAAAAAAAAAAAACCAACAGCAAAGTAAGCACCGCTTTTAACACCAGCAAAAATTTCAAATGCATTGTTTTTTTTTTGGTTTATATGTTTTGACCGCTCAGTTTGCACACAGCGCCGCCAATGTATCGATAATTGGGTGATAATAATCGATCGAAGCATTGTTTTTAAGCTTTTTTTCGGCCATAAAATCGATGAGCTAACTAGCTACTATCGATAGTATCGCTGCACGTGCAAAAAATAAACTATTGGCACGAACTTAGCGCACACGCATAACTAAAAACAAGCGGAGGAAGAAGAAGAGGCATAAGTCGAAAGAGAGCGCATCCAATTGGATGTCGGACTGTCAGACGGACACGCACGTACGTACGGTTTTTTGTTACAGCGGCACTTTTGGCTTGGTTTGCTTTGGGGGAAACCCCCGCCACCAATTCCCCACCCCCCTCAAATTAAAACAAAAGCAAAACACGAATTAAATGTAATTAAGTGCATTTAAATTTGATGCTTACGTGATTTGTGTGCGTGTGTATATGTGTGTGTATGCTTGCGTGTGTGTGGCTCAAAGTTTCATTCAAACGAAATGCACAAAACAAAAAGGCGGAGAACATTGAAAATTATAAGCTAGTTTCCCATATTCTTCTTTGCCCTTTTTTATTTCGTCAAGTTTTAATGTAAGCAATTTCGCGTGTGCCTTTTGCACTCCTATTCTCTGTGTGTGTGTGTTTGTGTGTTGGTTGGTTGGCTCTGATTGGGGCTTGGTGTTGTTGCCGTCATCAGTTCTTGCTGTTGTTGTTGTAGAGGGCCTCATTTGTTATGTCAATAATTAACAGTAAAAAATTATGAATATGCTTTGTCTTCTACAAACAATTCTGCGGCTGTCCAATCAGAACAATTCGTGAAGTTTTTGTTTTTTTTTTGCAATTGCATTTGGCAATCGGTAGGAAAATTGGAAATTGATTTTTTACCAATGTGCGAATAATTTTTGTTTTTTTATATGTTTTTGACTGACCAGCTTTTGTTTTTTAGTATTCCAATTGGATTTTTAAAGCTGCGCGCCGCTTGCCCAATTGGCACAATGTGCGCTGTTGTTGTTGTTGTGGATGCTGCTTGTCTCCTCTCATTTTTGAATTACATTAAATATTTAAAGCATATGCAAATTTGAACAGTAGCCCCATAAAAAAAAATAAAAAAAAAATACCTGACGCGGCCTTAACGCGCTTCTTATTATTGTTACTGCTGCTGCTGCTGCTTGCTGCCTGCTGCTCTCAGCAATGACGTCGCTCTCTCTCCCTTTCTCTCTCTCACTCCTGGCCTCTCCTCTTTTGGTTTTCCATTTTTTTAGTGGCAGCGCGTGGCGTGCGCCCGTTTTTAGCTTTAGTGTCGTGTAAATCGTTTTGTGTGGCAAGTGCTCTGCCCTTTTTTTTATTTTTATATTCTTTTTTTTGTGGCCCTTTTACTACCTTTTTTTGCATTGCGGAGCACTCACGTTCACCCACACAAGCAAATAAACACACACACACACATATATATATATATATATATACATGTACAGAGTGCAATCAGCGCTCGCTGCTCAATTCAAAATGCATTTCGATTGCTTTTGCCCTCTCTTCATACGTATGTATATGTGTGTGTGTGTTTGTGTGAGTGCACTCAACTTGTGAACGACAATTTCTTAAACACCATTTTCGTTTGATTCCTTTCTGCATGTGCCAGGTGTTTGTGTATATGTGTGTGTGTGTGTATGTGTGTAACACTGCTTGCTGCTCCCTTTTGCACAAGCGTACCCCCCACCCCTCCCGGCACCGCCTTTTCTCGTTTGTGCTCCACTTGCTTGTGACACGTGCCCATGCATTGTACCGCAACAAATTTACTCTACTTTTGACTTTTGCTCCGCTTTTCGCCCAGTCTACAATTGTCTATAAAAGCTTTGTGACCTGTAAGTGTGTGTGTGTCTTGATTTAAACTCCTTGTGGCTGGCAGAGTGACCAGACTACAAATTGAAGTCAGGCTTTGTTAGGCTTCAGCAGACAAATTGAACAAAACATTTCTGTGTCTAGTGAAAACATCAACACTTGCTGACGGTTTTTGTATTATTTTGTCAGGGTATTTGTCAAATATAGCCAGAGACGGAATCAATTTTTGAAACCAAAAACTATTCTTTACTATAGTACATTCAAACACTTATTGGATTTTGTGTTTTATTTAACGTAATTTAATTATTTTTAAATGAAATTCGTGCTATCAGAAAGTGTAGATATAAATAGACTTGACTTGAAATTTTCCATTAAAAAACAATAATTTTTATTCAAACAGCTATTAAAATTTAATTTAATTGTGGGAAATGAAATGATAGCCACCAATAAGACGAAATAATCTCCTTGAAATCACATTTTCAATGTAACAAAAATACATTTTGTTGTTACATTTTTTGGAATTAATTTTTTTTTTAATATTTTTGTAATTTATACTTAAACATGCCTTTAAATTTGTGTTTATCATGTTTTCTTTTATGTTGTGTAGAGGTAGAATACAGCACTCAATAATTGCATTATTTTTAGTACACATAGGCACAATTGGTAGTATTTTTGACCTTTTTTATGAGTCACTTTTAATTTTGTCAATCAATTTATGCCTTCATCCTTTCTCTAAACATTTTCATCAGAATTGGCAAATTGTCAGTCTAGAGACTGACCCCAAATGTTATTGGCCCTTTTTGAAGCCATAACTGTTTATCACTTCACTTAATCGATTGGCAAGGTCAACCTACAACTGCTTCTGCTGATAAACGTAACCATAAACAGTCGATGAGGTTCAGTTTGTTGTTGTTATTTACAGCTTGTAATTAAAACTTGTTGATTGTGGGCAGTAATTGAAAGTACAAACAAACAAAGCAGCAGCAGCAGCAGCAGAGAGACAAACGTGTATTTGATTTATTTGACGTACTCGCCTACCTTTAAGTAAATAAGTAAATACAAAATTGTTTTCAAATTGCTATTTAAGACTCAAGGCCCTTTTATGGGTTTGTGCTTTGTGTATGCGGCTAGAATCTTATCTTAGAATCGTTTAGTTGAAGATTTTCCTGGGATTGAACAGCAACAGGTTTAAAATTCAAGCGGAATATTTTTATTTTGAGAATGTATATAGTAATTAAGATTGAGCAGCTTTTAAAATTGAAAATTACTTTGAAATAATGTTGAAAATATTTCAAGACAAACATTTACGGGTTTCAAAACTGAAAAATTACTTTGATAAACTGATAAAGTATTGATCTACTTACAAAAAATATGTTGCTCAATGATTTTAAGTCTGCAAATGTTTTAAAAATGTTTGACATTCCTTTCAAAACTGTTTTTGGCGCGGATAGGAAAAGTGTTTAAGTTAAAATTCCAACATATTTTTAAGTAGTTTGCGAAACTGAAAAATTACTTGGTGCGCATGGTCAAACTGGGAAAAATGTTAAAAACTTGATAAATACGTTGATATAATAATTTTTCAACATATTTTGAAGTAGTAAAAAAGTACTTTTCCTCACTGAGAAAATGTCGAATAACTAAAAAGATTAATTTTGCTATAAAATAGCAAATAGTATATATATATACATATATATAAATATATATTTTTGAAAATAATACTAATTTGTCACTGCTTTTCTTTCTCTCTCTTGCAGTATCTTCTAAGTAAAGAAAGTGGCCCACTGGCGAAAATACAAAAGAAAGAAAATCAATTGAAAGAAGAAGCAAAGGCAGCTGAAGCTTGAAACAAGTGCAAGAAAAAAGTGCTCAACAAAAGTCATAATTATAATAATTATACAAGAAATAAAAAAGTCAAGCGCCTCGTGTGTGAGGTGTGTGCGTGTGTGTGTGTGTGCTTGTATGCGTCAGTGTGTGTAAGTGCTTGTGCGCGTGTGTGTGCGTGAGTGTGTGTGAGAGGGGCTAAAGCCAAAGAATCGTCACAACGTCGTCCGCAAAACCAACGACATCAGCCGCTGCTGCTGCCGCCGCCGCCGCTGCTGCCGCAACAAGAACAACAGCAACAACGACTGCAACAACAGTAACAACAACTGCCAAGGTTAAGTCACAAGATCCGCAAGCAGCAGGAGCAGCAGCAGCAGCAGTTGCCACAAAACGCAGCGGCGGCCATCGGCGTCGCAGTAGCAGCAGTAATCCAAACGCCGGCAACACGAAAGCTACCAGCGGCAGCGGTGGAGCTGGCTGCACCGGCGTCGCTGGTGGTGGCGGTGGAGGCGGAGGCGGTGGTGGGGGCGGTGGAGGCGGCGGGGGCGGTGCAACGGCCAACATTAAACAGAGCGTCAGTCGCAACAGCAACATACGCAGCAGCTCCTCCAACAGCACCATGGCATCGGCAAATCATCGTGGCGGACGTGGCAACATTGCCGGCACCACAAATCCCGGCGGCGGTGGCGGTGGCATCGGCGGACATGGCGATGCCAATGCGGCTGGCTTACAATTTGGATCCGCCTGGTTTCAGCGCAAAATCAATCTAAGGCCGCAACATCGGGGCGTTCATCTCGTCACCGAGGAGATACTGCGACAAATGCCCGAACTGACGCAATTCTCTGTGGGATTATGTCACATGCAAAGTGAGTACAGAGCAGCGAATTATCCTGTAAGCAATGCAAGATGAGAATGTAGAGCTGGAAAGTTGATATTTTGAGGGGAGCTTACTTACAAGCAGTAGAAGGATCTGATGTTGTAAATGGCCACTCAGATTAAAGCAGATACTGTAGATTTGACAGATACATATTGATATATTGAGGGCAGTTTTCTTATACGAAGTAAAGATCAGATTATGAAAATTTGCTAATAATTATCATTGGACAATATCATTGTCTCCTAGGTGGTTATAATCTTAAGCGATTTAAGCAAGTTATAACCATTTGAAAGCCTTAGGATACTCATCGGTCTATTGACAGGACACTGTCACATAACTAAACTATGTATATATAGTAGCGAACTGTGCAGGTTTTGTGAAAGAGAGGAGGACTCCTCGGTGCACATCCTAGCAGATGTGATGATGCTTGTTATGAATTTCAGAGACATCATTTGTAATTTGCCTTTATTTGTAGAGAGGTTTTAAAGTGCTTCGAATTAGAAAAAGCTCGAAACCTGTGCTGGAACAGTTTATTTGCTTCTACAAGTAATAATATATGGTATATGGCACTAGATATATGGTATTTGGTGCATGGTACTTGATACGTATTATGTCGTATCTACTTCTGAAAAGCTCTCAGTGTTGCTGAAATCACTGAAATCACTGCACTGTTCATGACCTGCCTTCTACATTTTATCTAATTTCGCATGAATCTCTGTTGGAAAAGTTTCTTTTCTTTTTCATTTTTTGGTAGCACACTTTGGATTTGCAGAGTATTTCCATTTGTGTCTCTGTTGCTTTTGACTCAAAGTTTAGTTAAACAAAAAACCAAATGCAAAACGAGCATGACACAAAATCAAAGTATTTTTTAGCTAAAAGTTTAAGCTTGCTTTTTGGCAGCTGCTTTGCCATTTTGGCCAGTTCGGTTCAGTTTGGGCAGTGGCAGGGGCAGTAACTGGGTTAAGTTGCATACGTCTATTGTATATATAAACTTAGTCTCTTCTTTTTTTTGGGCTGCATGTCGCCCCGTTTGGTCAGCGCTTTGCTAGACATCGATTTAATTTGGCCTAAATCGTCTTCGTCTACGGCTGCAATTCAATCTCAAGCAAAGTAAATGAATTGATTGAGTGAAAAACTTCAATGACAATTTCTCTTTATTGTTGTTCGAAACGAATCTTGACTTGGTCAAGTTGCAGTCAGAACAAACTAGCAGACAAACCATAGTCAATAAAAAAACATGCAGATATGGTTGCTTTGGAGTACAAAGCATGATCGGAAGGTATTCTCTCAGATGTATAATATATTTCCAATATATAAACTGTAATCTACACTCAGCAAAATATCACTTAATTTCTAAAAGTGCAAGCCTTACTCATTTTTAGAATCTTTTTTTTATACTTACAGTAAGATATTATTTTGAAAAATAAGAAGAGTTTTCAAGTGTTCAGAGTTGGTTCCTTTGCTGAGTGTATTTAAATAAATATGATATAAACCCCAGATGCTTACTACATTTGTATGTTCTGTTAGTTTGGAGTACAAAACATGATCGGAATACATTAACTTGGATATATATGGTATAATCCGCAGATATAAGCTGCACTCTATGTGCTGCTGGCTCAACTGCTACATTGCTATTGCATTTGCAGTCTGGCTGCTGCACTAATTCCCAGCTCAAATGCTCGACAACGACTTCTGACAGCCTCCGACAACAACAAGAACAACTTAGGCAACAATAACAACATTTGCCTCGAAGCATTTTTGCGGTCTTGTTGACAGTTTGCATTACAATGGACGCGTTTCTCAGTTGCTGCGTTCGCCTCTCAGACATGAGCAAATAAATAAAATCGTATCATAAAATGCCAGGCTAACGGCAGGAGGCAGGCATTTCGAGGGGTTTTGGGGGGTTGGTTGGATGCCAGGGGACGTTTTTTATTTTGGGGACGCGACTTGGCGCTCAGAAGAAGCTTGGAAAGTGAAATGCAATCGTTGTCGTCTCGCATGTCTTCATGTCATGGCTCTGCGGCTCTGTGGCTATATGGCGTGTGAATGCTCGAGGCAAACTTCTTCCTGTGCCAGAGACTCCCCCCCACCAATTTCCTGCACCATCCCTTCCATAGTACACAAATCGTCTTATCCCCATTCGAGTCTCTTTTATGCCTATCTTTTTCTTGTTGCCTAATCTAGCAGAGGGTATTTTTGTTCTGTCAGGAAGTCTGCAACGCTTTAAAGATTGTTGTTATCTTTGAAATCATTATTAATGCATATGTGTATATATTTGCATATATTAATATTCTTGATCAGGAGATTGATCTTAGACTATATTATCTTATCCCTCTCTGCTCTACCTTGGCCTGCATTTAATATAGTTTCTGTAGGCTCATTTTTGGCACATTCAGCTTTAATTTTGAACTACAATTAATAAATAATTCATAAATATATTAATAAATAAATATTTCCAGTGAAGATAAACTTACCTGCCAAGTGCTAATTAATATTCTAGCTAGATTACATTTCAAATCAAATCTTTAACTCTCTGAGATCTGCTTGTTCATGCAAACGAACCTGGTTTGATCAAGAATATATATACTTTATGGGTAGTTGCTTTCCTTTTGCGCATTATTTACTTTGGCACAACTTCATATTACCCTTTTAAGAGTATTATTATTATTTAAAGTTATAGAATGTTTTGCTAGGGTATTGAACATTCTTTGTCTGAAAATAAATTGTGATTTCTTGTTATTCTTTTTATCTTTGGGCCAAATGAAAAGCACGTGTGTTTGCCATGCCACCTCCCCCCGCTGCCAGCCCCACCCAAAATGAATCTGTGTGTTGTGTGTGTGTGTGTGTTTGTTGTTCTTGTTGTCTGGGGATCCGTTTTGGGGGTACGTATGTATTGTGAACTGTAGTAAGC
The DNA here is from genome assembly GCA_035042055.1 of Drosophila macrothrix. Taxonomy (NCBI): domain Eukaryota; kingdom Metazoa; phylum Arthropoda; class Insecta; order Diptera; family Drosophilidae; genus Drosophila; species Drosophila macrothrix. Next base: position 6,708,556 of record JAWNLX010000124.1, on the reverse strand, counting down.
GGAATCTAATTGAGGTCAAGACATGTTTATTGATTTTCTTAAAAGGACTTCCTAATTAGACTCACTTTACTACACACACACACACACATATAAATATGTATAAGTATGTGTTCCAGTTGCCCAGAAACCTCTTACCTGCACGTGCTCCTCCTACTTGCCCCTGCCTCCCCATTACTGTCACAGCTGTGCAAAATGTGCAGCGCCATCACAAATCAAATGACAGTCAACAACGCCCCTTTGCCACCTGCCCCTAGTTGCACACCCCTTCACAAATGGCACGAAAAAAAAATAGAGAAAAGAAAAGTTAATTTCAAAAAATTATTTCAAAGCAACCTTGCCATATGCTCTTTTTGTTGTTGTTGTCTTTTACTATTGACCTCAATACCCTGTCATTGTTTCTATGGGGAAATGCACAAGCAAACAAACAAATGGCGGGCTTAAGGAAGAGGGGGACAACAGCTAAATAGAGAGAGGGAGAGGGAGAGGGAGCGGTAGCGGGAGATATAAACAGTAGAACACAAAAGCTGGCGGCAAATGTAACCGTAACTTGTTAAATGAAAAACAATTCAAAGAATTTCAAACAAAGCCAAAAAAAAAAAACATACAAAAACAAAAATAAATAGAAACGTCAAGGAAAACCGGAAAAATAATAAAAAGAATATCCCTAAACAAGAATATAACTAATGGGTCTTTGCATAAAATGCGCTATGAAATGGGGAAATGTGTTTTCCTTTCGCTTTCCTTTCGCTTTCCTTCATAATGGTCATTATTTGGAATACGCTTCCGTTCTGTGTAGTTAACTGTCAGACTTGCTTATATCCCTTTTTTGTGGCTTAGCTCTTTTCACTTGTTGGGCGAAAGACACTTCGTAAACTATAAACCACGAATAGTTCTTTTTAGTTTTAGAATCATATTTGTTATTATTTTCAAGATAGATAGCTACTTGTATTGATTTGTCCAGATTTTATACACTTCCCTAAGCTCGAAGCCTAATCGTGTTCCGGCTTACATAAATAATATGTAATAGTTCCTGTGAAGTTGCTGAATTTATTCCTTATAATGATGAGTTTTGGTTCCAGTTCTGAATATCAATCAGTTAAGTTACGGTTCCAGTTCCGTTTCCAGTTTCACAGCATAACAATAATAATAATTATGTAGTCTTTCCTTACTCTACACTTATCAAAGAATTATTTGGTTCTTTTTTACTTTTGTAATGTTTTAAATTACATAAAATGGACAAATATTTGCATTTAAGTATAGAGTTGTCTGGGAATGATTTATGAGTTGGCTTGATTTTAGTTTTGCCAAGCAACATTTTATTTATTAAGCTCAATTTTCATATTGTTTTTTTTTTCTGTTGGTGTGCAAATCGTTGTTTTGCCTGGGGGAGAGTTAGTTCTTACTCGTAGCAATTTGCAACATAATCGCAAGATCATATAAATGGCTCAACTTCAATTTATAACCCGAGCATATATTTCAAAGCACGACTACGACGACGACGCCAAAAAAAGGACTCCCCAATGTCCTGTGTGTGTGTGTCGTCGAAAGAGAAGCAACACCAAATAAATCAACTGAAACCGAAAGTGGGTGGCACAAAAAAAAAACTGGCATTGGGGATTGGAGGGAGGGAGGGCTTATAACATTTCTTGTGTGTGTGGGAGTGTGTGTATGTGTGTGTGGGTGTGTGTGTGTGTGTGCCTGGCGATGTTCTTTTTATTTGTTTCGTGACAGCGAAAAAACAATCGAACTATAAAAACCGGAATAAAAAAAGAATATCGTTTTGTTTTCGTTTCTATTTTTATGTAGAAGCTTAAATGCCGTTGCAAAGCTAGTTAAATATAAATAAAATGAATCAGATAAACACATATAATATAATACAATCAAACAATTATTATACACTGAAGTTAAAATAAAGGTTGCAAGCTGATTACATATAGATATATAAGCACTGACAAATGTATACTATAAAATATTGCCAAACAAGAGGGTATCATTAAGTTGTGCTAAAGAAGTAGCAGTTCCAACCCCATAACGCATATATATTCTTGATCAGCATTACAAGGCGAGTCTATATAGTCAAGCCCATTTTGAATACTATAAGAGATAAATGTGGAATATTAGTTCTCAAATATCGTAAGCAGATTAATTTTATCGATAACTGTGCTCGTTTCACGAATATCGATACAAATCGATTTCCAATACACAATTTTTTAGATATAGCCTTCAAATTGATGCATAAATACCCTGACATTTTCACTTTGACATTTTACTTTGCCAAAGTATCTGTTTTCTGAGCTGTTTTGTTCTTAAAAACAATTGTGCAGATTATATTTTTATATGTTAACCTACTGGTTACTGCTAGTTAAGCCCTAAAAATGTCAGCCATTAGTAGATTAAATATTATTATTAAATATTTGACAAATACAATTTGATTTCATATAAAATCATATCTATTTGAAGATGCTTGCTGCAAGTGACAGCTGAATTTAATTTATAAAAATTCGTTGAGCGATTGACTTGGGCATCCCCCTATTGGACAGATTGACTGCAGAGAAATGCAATTTAACGTCTTGTCAGCTAACATGAGCATTGACAGACACATTAAGGGGAACGTGCTGCGCTCTTTTGCCGTTTTTATTTTCTTATTCTTTGCGTTTTCTTATTCGCGATTTCTCATTTTTTTTGCTTGTCTTTTTTCGCCAACTTCATGAAGAACTTCACATGGCCCATATCCAAGGACTTGGCGCAAAGCGAATCGAAGTGGCATGCCACACAAATTTGTGCCACATGTGTGTGTGTGTGTGTATGTGTATGTATGTGTCATACTTGCTGGCTGCCATAGGTTGCCATAGGTTTCCGCCCGACCCCTTTCCCTTAAGCCAATTGGCGGCTTCTTTTTTTTTTGTTGGCCCAGCGGCGCCTTTAGCATTAAAAATGGTTTCGCTTATGAGCCGCAAATGCTGCGCTAGCCAATAAATCAATATTATTTATGCAAAAAAAAAAGGCCAAAAAAATATGGCAACAACAACAGCAACCACAACTAGGCGACAAGGAGAACAACAAACAAACATTTACACACGTTTGTTTGCCATGGAAAACTTGAACTAGTTCCATTTGACTAGCTTTACGTGTGCTTTTGTGTGTGTGAGTGTGTTTTTGTGTGTGTAAGTGAGTGTGTGCTTTTGTGTGTGTATGCGTGTGTGTGTGCGCTTTAGCGTAAGGGTCGCCTTGTCTTAATGAGTGGTTAGCAGGTAGGCCTGCAACTAATTTCCCCTCTTTTTCTCTCCCTCTCTTTCTAACCTCTGTGCCACCTTCTCATTCTACGCCAGCAAGTAGGCTAGTAAAGATTTTTTGGGACTTTTTATACCCTGTAAACATGTTATCAGCAAGTTAAGCTAATAGAAAGATATAATGATAGAGCGATTTATATTCTTTGGAATTACCAAATTATGAGATTATGAAAATGGGTTTAGTTTTGATATAGCAGTAAAAAGTTTGAATTGCTTCCACAGTGTTCTTTGTGGCTCAGAATTAAAACATGGATTTCGAGTCAGAAATGTGTTTTCAACTTTAAATGTAGTTTTGTTGTAGAGGTCAAGCCATGGCTAAAAAGCCCTGGTTTTTGAAAATCGGTTAACTTTTGTCAGAGTTATTGCTGTGGAAAGTTTTGACCTATACTCGAACTGATATTTTTTTTTGCGAGGCCGAATTAGTTTGCCCACTTTCAATGCAGTATTAATATTTTTAAATCATTATCAAAATCCCTGGATTTTGCAAAATGGATAACATTTGAGTTATGGCTGTAGAATGTTCAGTTTTTATACAAAATACGTACCTAAATGCTATTATTTGCCGCCGAGCAAAAATCATGTCTCCAAATTGGCATCAGGGTTAAAACGTATTGCTTTTGAATATTGGTTTAGCCTGGACAAAGTTCTAATGAATTTATGTATGAGCCTGATGAGCACAACATACATCAAGTTTATATTCGACTATCGATGATTGCACTAAATCGATAAATGTCGAAATGCAATGCAGCTTTTTAGAGAAGATCTCAAGGGTTATCAAGCTAAATTTCTTACTAAGCTTACGGCTCACTTTCCTCAACAATTTTTAATATTATTAATTGATATTACCCAGAATTATCCAGGTCTACTCATATATATCGCTCAGTCAGTCAGATCTGATTGCAGGGTGTAGATCTTGACCACAGAGTGTATATAATCAGCAACGTGTGTAATAAGGTTGATGAATTTAAGCGTTTCGCGCTGCGTTATATCATGTAATACACACACACACACACACACACACAGAGGGGCACACAATTGCTACTTATATATGCACATGCATATATGAATGAATGGGAAACATAAGCGAGCCGCAGCAATTCCATTGTTCAACATTTGCAGCAGCCGCAAACGCTTGTCTCCCTCCTTGTTAGTGTGTGAGTGTGTGTGTGTGTGTCTGTGTGTGTGTATTGCGGTTTTTGTATGCATGTGAGTGTTGTGCCTTATGCTTGCTTATACTGTCAGATTGTTTGACTTTGTATAATAAAAAGGCCTCTTTAAAAACATTAGCAACTTTTGTAGGGCCTAACGCGCCGCTAAATGTGAGAAGCCAGCCAAAAACAACAACAACAACAACAGTGGCAACAACCACTTGAAATTTCACATTCAACTCCCCCGTCAACATAAACATATACATATGCACACAAAACTTGGTACACCCTGTGTGTGCCCACCTCCCACCTCCCCTCGACAGAAACAGGAACAGAAAAAACGGCCACCTGTCATCACTCGTGCTACACTGAAGAAGATTAGGCTTACAATTGGAAGTATATATATTTCTTTGCTTATATTTCTATTTAAAATGATTCTCAAGTGGGGGTTTCCCTTCCTTCCCTTCCGACATTAATCCCAGAATAATCTGAAAACATATGCATTAGTCATGAAATTGTGCCTTAAAAGCAGTCTAGTTCTTCATCTAATAAGGATTATGCACAACATTTAATCTCGGTTTTCAGTTTGTAGACTTTGTGCTTAAAGCGCTTACATTCATGTACTAATTGAGAGAGAAAGTAACGTATTTTTCACGAGGGGTTTTCACTTTCCTTTCCACAACTCCTGCAGGCAGACAGCCAACTTAAACCTCTACGAAGCTATTTTCGACTCAAGGAGTTCTATTTACACGCATGATTAAATTGTATTTTTGTATATTTTTAGTTTACTTTATTTAAGTAGTGGTCTATGTACTATTTGCTATCTATTTCTCTCGGTGTATAGGAAAACATTGTCGGTTGAAGCTCTGAGCTGTTGTTGCCACTGATACGCGCCTGCGAATGTTTCCTTAGCGCCTTTGGCACATCTGCCCACTGGCAAACATGGAATACCCTGCTTTGGCATACATCATGCTGTAAATCATATTAAAGCCGCTTGCTGCTGCTGCTGTTGTTGTCCCTCCCTGCCTCCCCTCCGCACCTCCCTTTTGTTTGTTATGACGCCTGCAACATTAGAATAGTGTCAGTGGAATGTGGCAAACGTGCAGGGGGCATGCCCCTCTTTTTGACTTCATGAGCAGCCACGCAGACACGGACAATTATGTTAACGCATTAACATATTCACAACAGCCACAATAGAGTGTCTGTTAACATACAATGTGGGTCACATAATTAGGTATAGTTCATTATTCTTTTATGTTATCTTTTATAGCAAGCACATAGTCGATAAATAGCTATTAAGTTGTTGCTGGTGCTTCTAAAAATGGGAAAGGGACGTAGAATGGTAGTAAAGTATATATATTCTTGAGCTGCAACAATAGACGAGTCGATTTAACATTGTTCGTCTGTATTAACAAGCCCTAAAATTGCAAATTGCAATCAGCAAGTCGATCATCTATTTGATTCCCAGTCGAGCTCTCTCCATTAGTGCGTTCTAACTTTACGGCAGCTGTCTCCATTTATGTGCCCAGTACTGTATACCTGACTTGCTGCTGCTCAACACCTTTCTTCAGTTCTCCCCCCTTCAATTGCCAATCATCCGTGAGTTTTGAACTACTAATTGCGGTCGCTTCTTCGCCCGCTGTCCTTTGACTTTGGCAACAAACGCCCTTCTTTTTTTATACTGCCTGCCCTCCACCCTACTCCGCCCCTGTCTCCACTCTAGCCGAAATCAATTTGCCAAAGTTGTACTGTGAAAACGGGGGCTGAAGTTACCTTTGGCTGTCAGTTTCGAGTTCGTTTTCATTTTGAGATTTTGCCTAGGGTTTGTTTACCCCCCACTTTCCACTCACCCCCTTGCAGCCTGTTTGTCTGTGTTACATTTAAATGCCTGAATGGCCATTTACACATGTCCAACATGACATAATCGGTTTTTTCGGAAATTATTTAGCAAGTGGCCAAAAATTTACTTGTAGCATAAGCATTGATAAACACAGACACACACACACGCACACACACTTGGCACACACACACTGCGTTTGGGGGCCACAAATGACATCTCTGGGATTTGATAATAAACTAATTTGCGCTGCGTTTCACTTATTTATTTTGTTGCTCCCCTCGATGTTGCTGTTGCTGTTGTCCTTCTCTTTTATTCATGAACACGCAATTAGTGTGCAAATTGAAGTGTGACTAGTGTGTGTGTGTGTGTGGCTCTCTATGACTCTATTTATTATTAACACTAAATGATTTTAAGTACTAGTATTTAATTTCAATGCTCGCTGGCCATTTCTTTCTTGCTCGTTGTTGTTATTCCTTGTTTGTTGCTGGCAGTTGGCCAAATACTTTTCAAGTGTGTGAGAATCGAGGGGAAAACAGCTAAAGGTGGGCTATGAAATTTTTGTCGAAATGCCTCAAAGTCAGACAAGACATGAATTGGCCATGTTTAGCAAATAAAACACTGACAAAAATACTGCAAAGCTAAGCAACTAAAACAACAATAAAATGCTTTGTGTTATGTCAAAGAATGTCAACTGGGAAAGGTGCAGCTTGAAGCAAGTTGTTACTGTCAATTGATGACCATTAAAATATGGCTCGTTACTCACTCAATATTAGAGTCTTAAAGCTTCACTATGTTATTTCTTAAATGAATATTTAAACAATTAATTCTATTATGAATCAATTTTCGTTGTCGTTAAGATATAAATAGACAAATTTAGGCTTGATTCAAATTAAAAATCGTATAGGGTTTTATAGGCTTTTGAAGTAAATAATAAAATAATCAGATAAGAAACAAATCACTTTCACTTTTGTCAATGATATCCAATTGTTCCTATGGCAGCTATATAATAGATTAATTCGATCCGATATATGTATTACCTGCAGCACTATATTCCAAGTTTCATCAAGAGCATCATTTATTAAACATGTACATACATATTTATAGAGAGGCCTGCCACTCCTCATTACAAACTTCACAACAAAATTACAAGCTAATCAGAAAGCGCTAACCCCACTTTAATACAAATTTACGCTTGACTCTTAAATACTTGATGTCTTTTGGCCTTTAAATAATGCAACAGGCTTTTGTCCTTGTCAAAATCTCCTGTGTGCAAATTAACAAAACCATTTCATGCTAAATTCGCGCACACAAATTGTCAAATTTACCAACAACTGTTGCTATTTATGACAGACAGTTAAAGGTAAAAAAAAACAAATACAAATAATGAAGCAGATTACATATTAATGTTGCATGTTGAGGGTATGTTGTAGGTATAAATTTAATTTGTGGCACTGAAAAATGAAAGCCAACTCATTAGGTATAAGAAGAAAAACCTTTGCAACGATATCAACTGCATGTCAAATAATTTAAACAACATTTTTAATTAAAATTGATGGCAAATAGCAAACGCATCGTGTTTTCAGCTCATTTATAACTATCTTTTCGTGTTAAAAAAAAATAATTGGCTAATTGGATTTACAACTCAATTGGAAATGTGCATCCGTTGGATGAAAGCATATGTTGCCGCCCTCGTAATGGTCTAATAACTGGCCAGCTGGCTAATCGAAAGAGATTTGGCTTACCAGTTGGATGATGCTCCAAACCGCGACGCCAAATTAATTGGCTATAGTTTAATTAAGCTAGTCAACTGGTTAATGGACGCCCCATTCACTTTGTCTCATTTTTCTCATTTTTACAGTACTTCACACCTCGGCGAGTTTAGCGTTAAACGAGAGCTGGGATCCAGACGTCAGGTGAGCTATAATATATCTAAATATATAATTATAATTATATATGGCATAAATGATGATATTAATTGTGTGATTTCTGCCGCAGAGACGATATGGAAATGATGTTGAATAAAATAGTTCCCGAAGGATTGCCGTATCGGCATTCGTGCGAAGGACCCGACGATATGGCAAGTCTTGATTTAAGTACACTCAGACAAACAAATTGCCCTCAATTTTAGCAAATTGTGTTAGTTTTAGCGCCAAAAATTTTTTCATCCTATAAATCAGAAAGTACAGTTTGGCTTTCTTGAAACCAGTGCTTGCATTTCTAAATTTAGTGTTAATATTATATTTTAATAGAAATAGAATAGAAATAGAAATCGATTTACGGCAAGCCTTCTTAATTTTTATAAATATTTCTTTCTGATATCTAGAAATTATTTCTAAAAACTAGAAAAACAACATTTTGTAGGGATATTTTGTAGCTGAGTGTAGAGATCTTGAAATGAATGAATAACTTACTTGAGCTTTTCCATTTATTTGTAGCCCGCACATGTGAAGGCATGCTTTTTGGGCAGCTCACTGACAATCCCCATTACCGATGGCAAACTATCGCTGGGCACGTGGCAGGGCGTTTGGCTCTGCGAGCATCGCGACCAGGCCGGCAGTCGGAAGCTGGTAATCACATTGACCGGCTGTCCGCGCGAACAGGCCGTACGCAGTCCGTTGTCACCCGTCTCGCCGATCGCCAGTACGTCCAGTTAGGGGCGGCCTCGCTCCACCCGCGACAGCCGGTAATCGCGGGGGAGCGACAATAATGACATCATTTCGTCGAGGAAGTTGATTTTACAAAAGAATTTAGCTAGAGCCACAGCACAGCAGCGAGCAGCGGCCGTTATTGCCGCTGGCCGTGGTCTAATTGGAGCCGGATCCGTTGCAGCGCCGGCGCCACCATCTGCAGCAGCAACCGTTGCAACCGTTGCAACCGTTGCAACCGTTGCAACAACAACTGATAAAATGCAACGTTTACTTTTGCGTCAACGTTTGCATTTGAATCTCAATTTAGATGTAACGGATGCAACGCTGCAGGATGGCGTCGATATTGATGATGTTGATGAGGATGTCGGCGATGATTATTACGTGGAAGATGATCAGGGTCAGGATCAGGATCATCGTTCAGGTGTTAACGTTGCCGATGTCATCGTTGCTCAGGGCAGTGGGCAGCGACATGATGTTGGTGATTATTATCTACAAAAAACCGTCACAACAGTGCCTCAAACCAAACAACAACAACTAAGACATAAGATCACCACAGCAACAGCAACAACAACAACAACAGGAACAACAACAACAACAAGCAGCTCATCAACAGCATCTACTAGTGCATTAGCTAAATTCAATCGTATACTCGACGCTGCCAAACTGGAGCCACATCGTGCCTCGTCAGCGTTTAGCAGCGCAACGTTGCAACAACGCCTGGCGCTGGCCTATCCAGAGCAACAACAGCAGCAGCAACAGCAGCAGCAACAACAACAGCAGCAGCAGCAAGAGTTGCGACAAATCAATGACCTCCCACGTAGCAATAGTCGTGGCATTGCCGTCGTTAGCACACCATTAACATTGCAAGCACTAGACACAATAAAACTCAAGACGGCAGCAATGCAATATAAGCAGCAGCAGCAACAACAACAACAGCTGCAACACGACGCCGCTGAACAAACGAAACGAAATGATGTGCATTATTTGTTGAAACAGTTAAATAGTTTTAGTGATATTGAAGAAATAGAAATTGTTGATATGAAGCAAAGACAGCAGCAACAGCAACAGCAAGAGCAAAGGCAGCAACAACAGCAGCAACCACAACCACAACCACAACAACAGCAACCACAACAACAACGCACAACAGCTGCCTGTTCGAGCTCGTTGGAGCTAATGCCCATGTCCAGTTCAATGTTGCCAATTGCAACGGCAGCATTGGGCACTTCGCCCTCGACACAGTCGCACAAGGGCAACTTTATGGTTAGTCAGGATAGTTGTTCGACGACCCGTTTGCAATTCGATGATTATCTATTCGAGTCGTGCCACTATTTGGAGACAAACTATTTTGCGGCTACGTATCGCACTGCCATGGTCGAGAGCTCATCGCATGAGTTTCGGCCGTCGACAACGACGCCGACGAGCACACGCTCGGACAGCTTTGAGCTGCACGAACTTGAGCCGCCGAGCGTCATCTGTAAAGCGGCACCACCACCACCACCGTATGGTCAACAACAGCAGCAGCAGGCCGAGGTGCGGCTGACCAGCAGTGGTGTCCAAACGGAGCTCACTGTCGATTCCCAGCTCAGCAGCGGTGCCAGCGGTGGCAGCAGTGGTTCCGGCAGTGGTTCGCCACGTGTGCCACCATTTTTCATTTGCTGCTACACGCCGCTAGATCGGTGGCGTGCCAGGCGTCTGGGTGCCGCAGCGGCTGCCAAGCGTGCTGCGAGCACCGAGAAAAATGGACATGCTGTTTAAAAAGAAAGCACACACTGAACAAAAGCAAAAGCAATAGCAAAACAACCAACCAACTAACTAGAAGCTGTGCTGTTTCATTTGCGATATCAACAAGAGTTTCCATTTCGAAGACACTCAACAACAAACACACTTCGCCTATTGATCATCAATTTTTTATAAACAATTTAGTACACAACACAACACACAATCATTCGCACATTTTTGCAATACACAACAACAACAACAACAACAAAAGTCATTTCGATAGTAAAAATATATGAAATTTGCATAAAATCATTTTGTATAAATGAAAAAATGGATATTTAACGCATATGTCATAATAATTAAAGCTGTAATTGAATTGTTTCATAAATAAAAAATAAAAGTAATAACAAAAACCACGAGAAAAAAACCTAAATGCAAAAACATATATTGTTAACAAGTGCAAAAAACATCAATTTGTGTAGAAAGCGAGAGAAAGTTAAAGAGAGTCAGACAGAGAGAGAGAGAGAGAGAGAGAGACAGAGAAAGAGAGAGAGAGAGAGAGAGCTTATATAGTAAGTTGCTTAATAAATAATACAAATAAATTATATTAAATAAATAACTATGTAAACTAAAATGAGAGAAGCGCACACGCCAAAAAATATATAAATATATATATATATATATATATATAAATCATATTCAGTTGTCCGTTTTGTCAGCAAATACATTCTGAATTCCAATTTCTCAAACTGAAAATGATGTAAAGGAGTGTTCCTAAATCGCAGCCACTTAAAATAGTCAAATTCAAAAGACACAAAAAGCAAAAAACATAGAAAGAAATTGAGAAATCACTTTCTGAATTCCACTTTCGTATACTTTTTGGAATTATCTGAAAGCTAATAATAAAAGAGTGTTCCTAAATCGAGCTGGTTTTAAAGCTGCTTTGCCTCGAAAAGTGTAAAGTAAAATTCAGAAGCGATAATTCCCATTTGTATTCGAATCAATCGCCAGGTACAGTTGCGTGTGCGCTTTATAGTTCAGTTTGATCACAGAGAAAGGTAAGCAAATAGCAGCCAATGCAATTGTTACATCAACCAACACTATAGAAAGCTATATAACTGAACAATCATGTTCTCAATATCGTTTTTGTTTTACCTAAATTCGCAACAAATTCCATAGCATACTTTTTGGAGCATCACAAATATTTCACTCAGCCAAAAAGTTTGCCTTCAAAAAAACCGAACGTTTTTTTGGTTTCGTTTTTTATGCAATTTCTGTTTGTTAATATAATTTGTAAGCATTGTGAAATATGAAAACTGGAATTGTACGTGCACAAGCAGCAGTAGTCTGTCTTTGGTTTTCTGATTTCCAGTCTATTGTGAATCCAAAATAAATAAAAAAAAGACAAAAAACAAAAACAAAGCAATATTAGTTTTTAAAATTCTGTAAATCATGTGTAGAATTTTGGTCAATTTTGTTCGTAATGCTGGGAAGAGAAAACGATTCAAGCAAAACTAATCCATAAATGAATAATGAATAATTACATTACATACATAGAGATAATATCACTAAGCTTAAAAAAGACACGCGCTTTAGTTAAAACAAAACCAAAAAAAAAAAAAAAACAAAACCAAATTTCGATTCTAACACAATAAAAATGAAAATATTTGAAGAAAAAAATAATCAGTTGTCAGAAACATTGTGTATTATTTATGTATAAAACATATATACAGCCTTAAATTTTAATTGGGCATATCAGATGCTGACATTATTGGAATACTAGCAAATAGTGAAAGTAATTTCAGGTTTTTCAGCTCAGTTCTTCCAAAATATAAAGAAAAAAACAAAACAAAACTAACAAAAACAAAATACTTTAAATGATTACGAGTAAAAAAGAAAGAAAGAAGGAAAGAAAAAAAGAAACCAAACAAATGCCTTTTACATGCCCACGCGTACACTAATGGAAAACCAAACCAAAACATTAACTAATTAAATACAAATAAGCTAAAAAAAAAACAAGAAAAGAAAGATGGAAAAATGTTAATCGAGAATTAAAAACGATGGAAACGGACTTGGTTCAAATGGTTCAAATTTCACATATTATTGTTAAATGTGGAACGCGAAACGGCGAACAACAATTGTTAAGTGGGTAAAAGTTAGCAGAAAACAAATAATAATAACTATTGTTGTATGTTTTATTCTGAAGCGCACGAAATAATAATAAATAAATAAACTAATAGTACATGCAAATGAAAAAATGTAGCTAAAGAAAATGTAAAGGTCAAATTTTTGTAAACTTTTTGATATGTGATGATGATTTGAATAAATTAAAGCCACAAAAACAAATAAAACAAAAACAAAACGGAAAAGAAAACCAAAAATATTATTACATAACTTAGCCATTAGATATTTAAACTAAATACAAAAATAAATAAATTAATAATAAAGTAGCGCAACGCAAAAAATTAGTGCATAATGATAAAAATACAAACAAACCAAGAAAAAAAAGACAACAATATGAAATGCTAGTTAAAGTGAATATATAAAAAATAAAATAAGAATGATGAAAACTTGTTATACCCTAAGTTAGTCTCGGCAAGCCGAAGCACTTGACTAGCCCTGATTTCCCCCCCTGCACCACCCCCGCCCACGTTGCAACATGCCACAAATCTTTTGATTTGTCTTCGAGTACATTTCTGTGTGACAACCTTCGAGTTAATTTCTGTTGTTTTTTGTTTTTATTTTGGGGCGGTGCGGGGTAGGTGCTATATCTCTAGCAATATTAATGGCAATTCAATTGTATTAACGACATTGATAAATCTGACAAACCAAAAACAAAAGAAGAAGAAGAGGAAGAAGAGATGTGAAGCAGAAATAATTTAGCGAGCATTTTGTAGGAGCGTGTAGTTAAAAACTAAATAATATATTTATCAAATTGAATAGTAAATCGTATGTGCATAAGTAGCGAAATATTCAATTGTAAATACAATTTTTAATGTACATGTTTTTTTTGGGCTCTTGTGTTTTGTTTTTTGTTTTAAGACCGAATGCTTGATGATTATATATTTCAACTGTTTATCATTTGGTCTCTCAAAAATCAAACACACAACAAACTGTTAAATAAAACAGACAAACACACACACTGAGACACATACACCCACAAAGACGGACACACAAACAAAAAGAAGCTTTAAATAATTTAATTACAAATACATGTATTAACGGTAATAATTTTGATATCATTATCATTGATAAATTCCATTGTAGATACAAACTTGTATTTGAAACAAATTAATTAATTAACTAGCCAGCTAAGTCAATGTCGCCTAATGTGAGTTCTATAAGCATAAATAAATAATAAAAAATAAAACACACACACACACTCAGACTCATACACACACATATTAAATATAAAAAAATGCAACTACTTTTCAAATAACAAAAAGCAAACGAAAAACCGAAAAAAAAAATAAATAAAAGAAACTAAAACAGGCCTAAAAACACTCGACACAACATCCACAACAACAAGAAACAAACAACAGCTGAAACACACACACATACACACACACACACACAACGCTTTTATAAAACTATTTAAAAACATATATATTTAAAAATGGAAAAAATAAAAAAATAATAATAATCCTGCCAAGTAACATTCGAATACCTGCTTGATGAAGATACACCCGCTTTTGCTAAAAGAAAAACCAAAACAACAAAACAAAAAACCAAAAAAAAAAAAATGTAATAAATAAAACAAAAATAAAGTGAAAGGCTAAATACGATTTTTATACTTTCGATATAATGATTTTTTATACTAAACGTAAACTCTTTGAAATGAAACAAAACAAAAAATACAAAAAAAAATAAGAAACCAAATAAAAACTGAACGATTTTTTGTGGGGTATCAGCTAAAAGTAACGTATTTTTTAAAACGGATTGATATTGATTTGATGCAAAAATCGTACTTATAGTCATACATATATATGTATATATATATATTATACGTTTGTATACATTATATATATATCTATATATATAAACCCTAACTGCAACTATGGAACGACAGCACAAATTTTGTTGAACAGAAACACACATAAAGCAAAAAACAACAACAAATAACATGAATCAAATACTAAGAAAAATCACTTTTTTCAAATTCCAAACACACACACACACACATACACTATCACACATACACAGCAACAAGAAATCAAATATATATATATATATATATATATATATATATATACATACAAATCCTCAACTAAATATATGAACATGTATGTAAGTATATCTAGCTAAAGAACCGCACAAATTGGTTAGCGAAAGTGTATGCTTTACGAAACCTCGTATCCCTCCTCCTTCTCCCCCCTCGAACAACAAAAACCCCCTCCACAAAAACACAACAATAACAACAACAACACAAGCGACACATAGCAGCAACAATTTCTAGTTAAATATCACATTTGTATTTTTCCGCCTATAAACGCGATTTTTGTATGCGCATACAATTTGTAAATAAATATTAATTAATTTTACCTCAAAACGAATAAATACAAAACAAAGAAAACCGAGCAAGAAGGAAAGAAGAAAAAGAATTTCAAGCATTCATTTGTTAACGTTTAGTTTTCTCCTAATTGTACTATGCACAAAGTGTGTTTCAACCAAACAAAACAAAAGAACAAAAACAAATGAAACTGGATTGTTTTTACTTTCACTTGGTGCATGTCTATCATCTATGTATTAGATATCAAAGAAGCATACTTTAACGAAAAACAAACGTCAACTACAATAAATGAGCAAGTGGAGAAAAGAATATTAAAAAAACAAAAGCAAAAACAAAACAAAAAACAATTAGTGCAATAAATAACAAATTATTCGGTATAAATGTAAAATTAAATACATTTAAGTAAACGCTTTGTAAAATACATATAAACCATTTATTAAAATACAAATGAAAAAAAGAATGGAAAACAATAAACAAAAAAAATAAAAAATAAATAAATGAAACACTATTGAGTAATAAAAAGCGTTATGCATTGACATTGACACACGTGATTCGATATCTCATCTTATAAGCATTAATCAATAAGATAACAATAAAGAAATAAATTAAAGAAACATCTCTCCTTTTTTACAAACTGTACAACTTTAATATCAAGCACAGTGAGTATGACAAAAAAAAACCTTATTAGTTATATCATTTTTAATTTGTCCTCCCGTTTTTCTTTACTGTATTGCGCGTCCAACGCCATCAAAAGCTTTATCCTTGTGATCGGCAGCATTGGCACGCGCTTCATAATTGCAAATGGTAACGCCGTGATAATGGGCCTCACTAAACTCACCACGAAGACCTGTAAACGTGGTGGATTCCTAGATGTGAGTAAATCATTTATAAGGCTAGACTAACTCACCAATATAGTAGATGCGCGTGACATCATCACCAAAATTACTGGGGAAATATAGCGACAAATGATGTACCGATGAAAAGGTCACAACTCTAAGATAGACATAAATTAAGCGAAATTATATATAAATATAACTGATTTCTAAGTCAATTTCAAACATTTACTTGGGCGAATATTCGATTTCACCGCGACAATCGCGCGTCAGTTCAAATTCCTGATCCGCCTTGCCATGTGCATCATCAAATGTCATTTTGGGTCGATTCTTAAAACTGTCAAAGTTAAAATATCATTAGAGAATCAATTTAATTACACAATTAGCTCACATTTTAACCATGTTTGGATGAGTATTATCATTGGCGCCGCTAATGATGATGCCCTTTAGCTTAACGTTGCCGGTAAAGGGTATATTGAACAGCAGCTCCTCATCAGCATCGCTTTGTACAAACTGCAAATGCAAATGTATATATAATTAATTTCAATATATATATATATATATATATCATAATGTCACGCTCACTTTGCTAGTGTCCTGACGCTTTTCGTATGGCTTAAAGACGGTCTTGCCGCTGCCCTCGGTCTCCTCGTTCAAACATTCCGTATTCTCGAGGTCGATTTTTGTATACAAACTGTATTCGATGCCCATTTCGAGGGCATTGTCGATATCGGTTGCCTCATGGCTACAGCCATGCCCATGATCGTGCGAGTGACCGTGCGGCATTATGGTTTTAAATAATTAGAAATACAATAATTGTGTGCCGAGAACTTAATGTGCAAGTAATTGTCTTGAATGGAATTGTGCATCTTTATCGATGTATCGACAAGATGCCGGGTAGCTGCCGAGCGATATATCGATTTGTTGTTTAGTGATGACACTGACTTAAATATTGTTTACTTCAAATGCATTGAATTCCTGCTCAAGGACCTTGCACAATAAAGCAATAAAGAACAACATGCACGTTACCTACTTAAACACTTTATTTAATTAACATTAAGAAGTCGTCATATTTTTGGCCGAGCTGCAGCCGCCCTATTTCGATTAACATTATTTTTATAAGCAAACATTTGATCGGGAAACTTTAAGATGCACACAAATTACAGATAAACATAGTTTTTTTTTTTTTTGGGTTCTGAAGTAGATTATGGCTGTTGCATAACAGTGCGTATGTACTGATAGACATCCTGGTTGGATAGAACGCCCATGTGATCGACACCTTGCAGGGCCAGTGTGGATATGTGTGAGCTTGACAGGCCTGCCCAGTATTGACAGGCCCGCAACGAACGCTGATTAACGGTGCCGTCACCCACGCCCATAATTAGCTTGGGGGTTTCTCCGGCAATGTTGTCCTTTTTGTACTGCAATCTGTTTGCAAAAAATATGAGTTCATTTTGATGTTGTAGATAATAGATATTCTCGGGATTACCTCTCGACAGTGCTGATGCCGTCGCCATAGATGCAATGCAGCTCAACATCGGGGGGACTAAAGTTTTGTGTATAGCGCATCGTATCCTTGCGCATCTCCCAGCCAGTCTTGTAGTCAATATCCGTAAAGAACTGCTCAAGCTGTGCCATGGTGTAATTCTTTGATGGCGTCATCGCCAACACTTCCGATGGCTTCCAGAATAGTGGCGATGGCAACAGCCATGCCGTTGACGGATGCGAAATCTGTTCATCGCGCAAAATCTTGGCGCTCAATGCAAACGAATCCAGATCATCGCCCATGGCAAACACCTTAACGGCCTTAATACTGCCTGCCCAAGCGCCAGCGAGACTTATCTGTCTTCGTACATATCGTGTCTTCCACTCGAGCGTCTGATTCTGCAGGAAGACCAGTGTCATCGGGCTGCCCATGCTATGCGTTATGAAAGTGACGGCAGTCTGATTATTTGCCTCATATGTGTCCTCCACAAGCTGCTTGAGATCAATAAAAAATTGCTTCAGCTCATCTGAACCACAGACAGAGTGGGAGAGAGATTTATATTATATATTAAACACTATATATGTTAAATAGACAAAAATACTATAGATAAATCCATTAACTTACTTGGCGCCTTTCGAAAATCGTAAGGTGCTCCGTGTATATTTCTACGTCGCACATACCCCATTTTAACGAGTAAGTTGGCAATATCCTTGAAATATGCACCCGCTTTGTTTAGTGTTGGATCTATCCATTCGACAACATCGGGATCGCCCCAACCGGGAATGCGTGTCTCGACACCGGGTGAATTGTGTGTTGTCCGCGTTGCCTTATCATAGTAGAGCTTAACATTGTCCACCCAACAGTAGACCATCGGTATGACTAATTGTTCCAGATCAAGCCATAGATTATACCAGTCGTGCGTCTTCTCGCAAATAAAATATGGTGAATACGATTTGCTTAGACGCACCTCGACTTGAGATCCGCCATCGCCTGGCACTGAAAATAATCAAATGGAGTCTTTGAATAACGACCTTGACCTTATTTTTTTTACTTGGACTCAATATATTTTTGCATTTTTTTTTTGCTTGTACTTCAATCAATATTTACCAAATATAACAGGCGATAACTGAGGTTCCTTTGGAGGCACTGGCGGAGTATTTGATTTGCGGCTAAAGGGCCAAAGACAATTGCCAGCACTGAACAAAGTTGCGAAGAGCAGCAATCCGAATTGTGCTGCACAATATCCGAGCTTCATGTTGGTTTGCAAATAACTGAATAACTCTCAACGAAATTTCCTCAATTAACCGACGAGTCGTTTGTGATTTAAATAACTCACACTGATAAGGGTACTTATGTTATTAAAAAGTGCTGTCGCAAAACGAATGAATCAGCGACGCAATTATCTATGGCGAATTATTTCGATATATTGCGATACATAAATCAGTCTGCTCATTGAATTGCAAACTCAAAATCGCATATGTCCTTAGAGAAACAGTAAATGTAATTGTATCTATTTATGTTGGCGATTGTTTTCCGCATATCCAAAATGGCGCGATGCAATTGCTTTGTAATTGTTGTTGTTATTAATATTGTGCGCTTTTATAAACAAAGAAATGTTTTCGTCGCTGCCTTATCTTCCAATTGGAGAGTTTTGTTTGTTATTGTTATTTTTGCGCAGTTCCAACACAGCTGCTTGCCAGTGTTGTGAAACCTTAATATGTTTGGCATTCTTGGTATTTATTGTAGATATGTACATGGTGGCTGCATATATTCGAATTTGACTTGCTGCCAATGGCAAATCATTTGTAAAATGGTTATGGAAAAAATATTCTGAATAGCAGCTAACAAATATTATTGTTATAATATAAATTCCACACCATTTTTGCAAACAGCGTAATATATATATATAATATAAATAATCACAGCTATGAATATGAAACATAGCAAGTAAAATATATCGTTTGAATCGATATCGATATATTTGTAGCAACAATTATATCGATACCGGCAAACACACTTGTTAACCGCGTTCAAAGTCGAATTTTGTTAGTAAACCATAACATAGCTAGAGATAATTTCAGCCTAGAAGCAAAATAAACAAATATGCAGGAGTTCTTTAGCGTGCTGTTGCCGGACGTGAAGAAGGAACTGCGCCGTGGCATCATCGAGTGCTCGAAGCGGGGTCTGTTGCACAGCACCAAATGGCTGGCGGAGATGCATCATGGCCTGAGTGATGTTAATATTGATAATGCGCCGCCAGAAGATGATCGATCGTTAAGTGAGTGCCAGCTGGAGGGCATTGCACCCGCCGAGTACAGTGATTACTTTCTGGCCAAGAGCTATTATGATGTGCGCGAATATGATCGGGCAGCGCATGCTGTGCGCAACTCGGAATCATGCGTGCCACGTTTTCTCCACCTCTACTCCACGTATATGGCTAGGGAGAAGCGACGCTTGGACTCCACCACAGATCATGCCAATCTCAATGAGCCGAATCAGATGCGCGATTTGGCCGATTTGTTGGCCACCCTACGCTCAGAGCATGGACGCTGTCGCTTGGATGGCTACGGCATCTATTTGTATGGTGTGGTACTCAAAGCACTGGATCTAAATCAAGCAGCTGAGCAGATGCTGGTAACTGCTATACGCATGGTGCCCATGCTGTGGAGCGCCTATCTGGAGCTATCGCCATTGATAATGGAAAAGAAGAAGTTGCTCAGCCTGCAGCTGGGTGAACATTGGATGCGTCACTTCTTTATGGCACACACCTATCTGGAACTCTATCTCAACGATGATGGACTGAAGATCTATGAGGATTTACAGGCGGCGGGCTTTACCAAGAGCATCTATTTAACGGCACAAATGGCGCTTGTCTATCACAATAAGCGAGGTGAGTGGATCTGATCTAATCTCTGGTTAATCTCTGTTAATCTTCGTTGTATCTTTCAGATGTGGATAAGGCCATTGAGCTTTTTCAGGCACTGCTCGAAAACGATCCCTATCGCCTGGACAATGTGGACACCTATTCGAATTTGCTGTTTGTCAAGGAAATGAAAACGGAAATGGCGCAACTGGCACAAAAGGCTGTTAGCATTAATAAATATCGACCGGAGACCTGTTGTGTCATTGGTGAGTGTCCGAGTTCAACAACTGCACAAATTAAACACTAATCCCATCTGCATATTCATATCAGGCAACTATTATAGCATACGCAGTGATCATCAGGTGGCCATTTCATATTTTCAGCGCGCACTCAAACTGAATCCCAAATATTTGGCCGCCTGGACGCTGATGGGTCATGAGTTTATGGAGCTGAAGAACACAAATGCGGCCATACAAAGCTATCGCAAAGCGGTGGAGGTCAACAAGCGAGATTATCGCGCCTGGTACGGCCTGGGCCAGGCCTACGAGATTATCAAAATGCACTATTATAGTTTGTATTATTTTAAAATTGCCCATCAACTGCGTCCGTACGATTCGCGCATGTTGGTCGCACTGGGCGAGACCTACGAGAAGCTGGACAAATGCGAGAATTCGGTCAAGTGCTATTGGAAGGCCTGCGATGTAGGCGACATCGAAGGCATAGCGATGTACAAGCTGGCCAGTCTGCACGAGAAGCTGGGCGACAACGAGACCGCTGTCCACTGCTACATTATGTACTGTGAGGATGAGCGCGCTGCCACCGATAAACAGAGCCTGTATCAGGGCTTCATGACCCTGGCCAACTACTACGAGAAGAAGGACGATTTTGAGCGTGCTGCTTACTACGCCTACAAGTGCCTCGACTCGGATGAGGTAAGTCTCCTTGGGATGCTCCATATCCTGTCTCATATCCCGTCTCTTTCTTTCTCATTCCCAGCGCAAGACGGAGGCCAAGGCGCTGCTGAAGGTTATTGATTTCAGGCGCAGCGTCGAGTGCCAAAAGAAAGCAAAGACCACAACTGTGGTGGCCAATGCCGAAACGAGTTCTGAGGATGAAATGGAATGGGAACAGATGGATGTGCGTGTACGCCACGTGCCAGCGGACGATGCCAAATCAACGACAGCGACCCCAACAACAACAACAACTGCAGCTATAACCAGTGGCAGCGGCACATCCACTGCAGCATCAGGAGCTGGAGCAACACCGGGCACTGGCCAGACCAATGTGCGACGATTGCGTTCGGTGGCGGAGCGCTTGCGTCGAACGCAGCCAACGCAAAGGACGCATACAGGACCAACGGCAAATAGCACTGCGACAGCAATAGCAACGACAACAGCAGCCACCACAGAAAGAATACAAACGATCAGCGAGGAGACGACAGTGTCCACGGCGGATGCGACGGCCGATGTTACGCCGACCACGCCCACATTAGAGCAGCAAACAACACAACACGATACCAGCTCCATGGAGATATCCAGTGTGTCCATTGATTAAATGTACATATTTTTTTCTTGTTATAAGCCATTCGATTGTAAAAATCCCGATTGAATGAAAGATGCAAATTTGAATGCTGTTTAATTTTTAAATAAGTTTTAAGCTCTCATACAACAATTTGATTTTAAACATTATTATTTAAATGTCTTTATTTTTGCAAATTAAAAACTGTTAGTTGAACAAAACGAGAATTTGGCCATTTTAAGTGTCCTTTGGACGACAGGTATTCATTGATTATTGACTTGTGCTTGCGACTTAAAGTGTTCTTTAAGCCTGGACTTATGAGAAGTGCATATGCACACTTAAGGATTGGTTTTTATCCCCAAAAAAGATAATAATTTCAATATATTTCTTTGCGTTTATTCAAATATGTTTTTCTATCTATTTGTTTTGTTTTTATACAATTTGGGTTAGTGTAAAAAACTTAAACAATTGTTGTACTATATGTGTGTAGGTAAGTAACACTGCTGAAGGTAGTTATTAGCATGTTGTAGTAGAATTCTTGAATTGACAACATTTGTATTATTTTAAGTAAGATAATATTATTTTAGAGAGCTTTAGCTACGAATTCACATACTGAGCCCATCTTAGACAAACTGTATCATTATTTAAATAAAGCTATCGATATGTATATAAGCTAGAGGAAGGCTCTCACAGGACGCGTCGAATGCAGACATGCAGGGCGACATAGAATGAGATCAGAAGCAGGAGCAAACATAGTCCCAGTGCGGCGATATCCACACTGAACGCATCACCAGTCATCTCAAAATCCTGGAGGAACTGCTCCGGTTTCTTATGATAGCAGAAGGCCTGATGGCATGGCAAATCTTCCCGATTATAGCCGTAAATGGCGCGCACGAAACCCTCGAAGATGTAGCGGAAAAAGGACACATCACAAAGCGGACGCAGAAACCAGGACAGCTCGCCCATTCTGATGAAAAATCCAGAGAACAGCATAAACGGAATGGAGAGCGCCGGCACCAAAAAGATGGCCGTCTGCAAGGACAGCAAGGTGCCACCGATCACCCCAATAAAGTGTCCAATGAACGCGGTCAGCAGGCTGATGATACAGCACATGGCAAACCGATTAAATTCCGGCGGTTGTCCGGTCATAAAATAACTAATGCTTATAAATGCCATTGGACAGATCATCTGCAATGGCAAGTCCGCCAGCACCTTGGATATATAGTATGCCCTCAGCGAATACCAGCCATTGTAGTATTCCCGAATAAACACTGGTGCATCGTTCATGCAGAGCAATATGGATGGCATCGCATTGCCGCAGAACAGAAAGAGTATGACGAAAAACTGGCAGGATACATTGCTGATCACCTTGGCGGCATCGTTGCCAATCTGCCAATAGACAACGCCCAGCAGCAGAGCCACAATCACGTGCATTAGCACTCGCATCTGTACGGCGATCTGTTGGCAAAGATATATATAAGAATTGACTAGATGCCACACTCAGAGAAAAACGTCCTGAATTGCAGAGATTCACCACACTTTTTCGGCAAGGATAACCCAGCTTATTATTCAGAAAGTATGTTTCCAAAAACAGAGTTTTTCGTTGCTTAATCTCAGTATAAGTTCTTGTTGCTATTATTATTAGTGAGTTAGTCAAAGTATAAGAATTATTATTTTAAGATTTAACCTTTCAAAAGTCTATTTAATTTTTTAATTTGAAAAATTACGATCTTAAAAAGTTTATAGTTTTCAGGACGAGTTTCTAAGCTCTAAGTTTAGAAGGTGATTTTTAATATACATACCCGATCCCTGAGCATGGAACGCAGAGATCTTATCATGAGGACGCGCAACTGATACCAGAAGCCCACGAGCTCCTTGGGCCGCAGGACACTATCATTTTCGGCGCTGGAATCGGGCATCTCAATGAGCGCTGCTGTTTGTGAATTGGAAGGCATAGAAAAAGAATAGATAGAGCAGTGCGAATAGAGCGAGGATAGTGAACAAGGATGCAGGAAACAAAAGCAGAACCGGAAGCGGAGGCATAAACAGAAGCAATCGGAAGAGGATCAGCAAACACCAAAAATCACCGCAGACCAAAGCACAACTTACTCTGCTCATCGCCAGAAACTTTTTTGAAACTCTGTAGACCATCGTACTTGGACTTGTTTTGGTCAATGAGGAGCTCGCAGCGCTCGTTGGAGGACTCGCTGCATACCTCCAGAACTGCAGATAAGAGAGGGATGTACAGAGAGAGAGAGGAAGAGGGAGAGAGATCACATTAGTATCTGCTTTTGTAAATCCAAACTACATTAAGAAATATACAAACAAATACACAAATACTCATTCTAAGTTAGCAGAAGAATTTTCTAAAATTTAGATTAAAAGTTCTTAATACCTGACAATTGTCTTCATAAAATCAGGAATACTATTTTTAAGCTTCATGGCAATTTGTAAATGTATTTAAAAAGGGATTATTCCAATGCTCAAACTTTTTAAAATTATTTGAATGTATAAAAGTTATTTTCAAATTTAATGGCATTGTTTAACAAATGGAAAGATTCCAAATTTTAATACATTGGACTTTAATTTCTTCCAGAAAATAAATCAGAAATGATTTCTTATTTAAGGGCTATTTTACAAGTTGGCTTTATATGTTTACTCACCAAAATCGGACGGATTGTAGTACTGGGGACAGCTGAAGCCGGCCTCCCTGAAGCTGGGCAACATATCGCGCTGTGCGCCCGCATAGAGGATCTCACCGTTGGCCAGCACGAGGACATCATCGAAGAGCTGCATCAGACGCGAACTGGGCTGATGCACCACACAAACCACAATCCGACCATCGTGGGCCAAGCGCTGCAAGTAGCACATGACCTGATAGCTGGAGGCCGAATCCAAGCCACTGGTGGGCTCATCAAAGAACATTATCGGCGGATTCGTGATCAGCTCAATGCCCATCGACAGACGCTTGTGCTCCCCGCCGGATATATCACGCACCAGAGTGTGACGGCACGAATGCAGATTGAGCACCTCGATAATGCCATCCAGCTGCGAGAAAGGGATTTATTTTTAATACTGTCTGATCTACTAAACCATACACTCTGAATAAAAAATTCGCCTGAATATGAGAAATTCGCCACACTTTTGAGGACATTCCTAACTGACCAAATTATTCAGGAACTCTATTTATAAAAACCAGGAATTTTCTATAAATTAAATAAATTAAAAATTGTCTAATTTGCATGTTATTTCTTTGATATGTGTATAACAATTACATTTTTAATCAATAATAATATTTTAAGACTTTACATACACAAACATTTTTGTTAGTTTAAATAATTAGATGTGAAAAAACTTGCATTTTATGGAGCTTCGAACGATAGCTGAACTCTAATATAAAAACCGAGCCACTAAATTGTATTACTCGTTTTTTTAAATTTTAGAAATGCATTTCGCATTATATTGAAAATATTGATATTTTTACTCACAATTTGTTGCTTTTGCTGTGTGGGTGTCGTTGTTGGCAGCTTCAAATCTGCGGAGACACGAATGGTTTCCTCTACCGTTAGCAGCGTAAGCATCACAAATTTCTGGGCTATGTAGGAGGACATCTTGCGAAAGGCGAGCAGATCCCTCTGCTCGCCATTGAGCAGAAATTCACCCGAAACGCCGCTGACTCTGAAGAGTATTTGAGTAATCGCATTTTGTGAGTGAGCTGCTCGACTGACTTACTTGAAACCAGCCAAGATGTTTAAGAGTGTTGTTTTGCCGGCACCGGAGGGACCCAGAATAGCTGTCAAGCAACCGGATCGAAAAGCACCACAAGTCTCATTCAGAATTTGTGTCTTGGAGTCTTTGTCTTTGCCCTTTAGCCTATAGCAAACCTGTTTAAAGTGGAGCTCCACTGCTTTTGGCCGACTGGTCACCAACCCGTTAAGTGCAACGCTATCAGTCATTGCTAGACTGTGTTTATATATATATATATGTTTATATATATATATATGTATGCTGGATGTATAAAGTATTAAGCAAGTCTGATACGTGTTGCCCTGGTAAAAGGCAACGATCGACTGAAAAGTTAAATGCGCTTATCGGTTATTTTACACAGACTCTCTCTCTCTGTCTGTTGCTTTGTCGCTTTGTCGCTACGTCTCTCCCCCTCTCTTTCACTCTCCCTCTCTATGAGGTTGATTATGGAAGTTCAAGTAGTTGCAGTCATTATCAACGTCGTAACTGACTCAAATCGTCAGTCTAATCCGAATTTCGGCTAAGGGTAATTGCAATCTAATCTTCGCAATCCGAACTGTAAATCTACTTTTGCATGTTCTCCAAAAGAACTGAACGAGAATGATACATATTTACAATATATATACTATTAATTGTAATTTGTAACTGTTTAACTTAAAAGTACAACAAGTGCCTCGTCAGTGGCCAATTGTTTAATGAGTTTCATTTCACATTGGTAAGATCGCGATTTTAAGGGTTATTGCATTTGACACATATTACAAATGCAGCCACTTGTAACTATACACTTAAAAAAAAAGTATAATAAGGCAATAATTTAGTTTCTGTTGAAGCTGCTTATGCCATTCATTAGGAAACTATAAAGATAAATCATGACAAATTTAAATTTGAAAACGCCTCTCAGGTCATGTAACACAAGACATAAGAAAATGCATATGCATTTCAGCTTTGCAGTGCAGTGCTTTGCCAGACTATATAGACAGACTATAAACTTGATATTTATATAGTTTCCTAGTGCATCTTCAAGTGTAATAATCTTTCTTTTTTGAAATGGTTTACATAATTCATAAATTGCACTCGTTGAAGTTGTAGAACAAGATGCATTTTTTGCAATGCCCGAAAGTATGCAACAAGTTTTTCTGCTTCAAGCTTAGCTATGTGCTTCTTGCAACATGACTAATAATTTGCATGCCTTAATCAATTAATGTCGGCGCCCAACAAACTTAAGTCAGCCCACTGCGTACTTGTTATGATAAACGCTATATATTATATTAGACCTGTATTACTAATGCAGCTGTGCGTAATTAAGTTGTGTACTTTATTAAAATATTTTAAATATATTACTGCTAAGGCACAGCTGGTAAATAATTGATTGTAGAACAAACTCGTTTGGTATTTTTTTACTTGGCAATCAGCGCACAAAGAACACTAAAAAGGCTTATGATCTTTAAAATACACAGCCATATGTACATAAAATGTTGAAAATGCTTATTTAAATTGATGTTTAAACACTGTTTTTGCCTTTTCACTTCACAAAATTGGCTTTTCAAGTCACGTCACACAATTAAGCGACTATCCCCACTCCCGATCTGCGTATATATAAAAGGCGTCGGGCAACCGATCTCCGATCACTTTCCGCTGAAATACAAAACACAACTGAATTCAATTGCTTATTAGTTTAGTGCCGGCAAATGGTTGTTCATATTTGTTGATTCCAGGCCCCAACATGTTTGAGTTGGCTCCACACGCGGTACGCAGCTGGACAACTGTGAAGTGTATGCATTAAACAAAATTACGAATCTTGAACCAAGAAAACAACCGTTTCTCGGTACGCAAATTTTAAAGAAACCAGTTTCTTGGTAAACAAAAAAGGTTTATTCTTTAAATAACTTGTAAGAGCTATGATTCAATCGCACTCAAAAAAATAACTCATTCATTAAGCAAAATTACGAATGTTAATTCAAGAATACAGCCTTGAAAAACCCAAAATTTCAAAGAAAACCTGCTTAAGAAACTTATCTGAGTCAGTTAAAACAAAAAACTATTGTTAACTTTAAAATGTTTTCTAAGTTTGATAAATCGTACATAAAAAAGAATAACGATTCCTGATCCATGAATACAAATATACAAATGTTGACATATTTTGTAGACATCTTGATATTCTCCTATGATATAGGAATCACAGGACATATATACTATCTGCAAATATTAAAAATTTCATCAAGATATATACTTACTTTCACAACAAAATTATAAGAGACAGTCGACAATTATAAAATATTTAATATTTTTTAAAAATATTTTCATCCCAAATATGTTGAGCTTAATAAAATATGTACATGCGCTTAAAACTAAACAATAGTTTTTGATGACTTGGGAACAGGTGAGGGAGCGGGGGCGGCGGGTGTAGGGTGGGGGTGACATTAATACGATTTTAAAAAATATGGAAAGCTATGCTAGATGTGTGTATGCAAACAGCTAAGGAGTTGTGGGGTGTCAAGGGGTCGGGTATAAATTAGATAAGTATTGTATTGTATATCACGATTTCTTCTTATGCTAAAACGCTGTTTATTTCTTTGGCACATGGTTCTCTCAGATTAAATGCTACAAGAAATCATATATATGTATAAAAACAAAACTCGATCAATTCGATGAACTGAATGTGACATCATCTGAATAATCTCAGTCGAAAGGACATGATATAGAAGGCAATAATGCGCAGTAGGATCAGTGAGCCGAATAGGAAAAAGAATGCAATATGATAATTGGCATTCAACATATCCACATGCTTTAGTATATATCGCGGACGCGACAGATGACAGTACATCTCCTCGCAGTCCAAGCGCGCCCGGCCATAACCAAATATGGCGAGCATGGCACCATCCAGGCTGTACTTGAGGAACGAGACGTCGAAGAACCAGCGCAAATAGACGGGTGCATCTCGCTCCTGCAGAAAGAAACCGCTGAAGATCAGGAACGGGCAGATGAAGAACGGTCCCAATATCGCACCAAAATGCATACTGAGCGCTGCGCCCACAGTCAGGCCAATGCTTTGGGCAACCAGCGCCGTCATGAACACAATCAGAAAGAACATGCCAAAGCGCCACGGTTCCAGCGGCTGGTGGGTCATCAGATACGTGGGCACAATAAACAGCGCACTGCATATTATCTGGATGGGCAGATCGGCCAGTGTTATGGCCACATAATAAGCACGCAGCGAATACCAACGATTGAAATGCTCACGCGAAACAATCGGTATATCCAGTGGAACTGCAAATGAAAACAAACACGAATTAGATTGGAAAAAAAATCAGGAAAAATAACACAAATCGTGAAAAAAAATCGAACTGAAAACTTGAATGTTTTTCTTGTTTATAGAAGTAATTTATAAACATTTAAATACTAGATTATTATAAATATATCTAGAAATTAGAAAGGCTTGCTCTCAATCTACAATCACGTACATTTTGTGATTTTTTATTTTATATTATAATTTTCTATTATTAAAAAATGCTTTCGTATTAGAAATCGCTGTTAAATCGTTGGTCTTCTTGAATTACATTTTATTCATTTTTATGAGCTATCTAAAATGTTTATATAAATACTAATGTCTATTAATAATAATGAGCAGACAAAAAGTTTATGTTAGATTAAAAAACTCTGGAAATTAGATAAATTCTTCTACATTTGAGAAAAATGTACTCCGAAAGAAAATCAAAAACCCTGGTTTTCATTCTGTTCGATTATTTTGCTGAGTGTGTGCGCACTTACACTTGACGACAATGCCGGAGAAAGCGCAATACATGATAAACATGATGGTGTAGAAGACGTAGCGATAGTTGTTCATCGAATTGCTGGCATCATTGCCAATGCCATAGAAGAGGACGCCGATAAGGATGCCAACGGCCAGGTGGATGCCAAAGCGCATCGTTGTCAGCGAACTGTCGCGCCAGATGAGCAGAAAGGTGCGCAGCAGCAGGATGCTCAGCTGTCGATAGAAGGGCGTCGCGTAGATATTCTCACGCTTGCAGAGGTGAGCCGGATCTAGATTTGGCATTGACATGGTCAGCTTGGACTTGTTCTTCGTCTTTTTGATTGGCTTACAACAATTGGCATCCGCTTTTTTGCCACTGATCTCATCGCAACCCATTTGGCTATCCCAGATGTGAGACGAGAGCTCATTTATCGGTGTCATCGGCTTAAAGTTGAAGGATTGCCGGTTGCCAGTTGCCATCACAGGTGGTGTTACGGGTGTAATCTTGCCCGAGGCCATCATTTGCTCTGCAAACGAATATTGAGAAGGTTCTTGGCATCAGAGATGAAAGTTCGCAGTCGAAAGAGCTTTATTAGCTATAAAGTTAGAACTTACCCACTTTCTTGATCGCCGCCAATTGCACGACTCGCGCCGTTTTACTGTACCTATAATCATCATTCCGTCCATTCTCCATCAGTGCTATCAGCTTGTCCACTTGTCGCTCCTCCTCCGTATCATAGTCATGTGTTGCTATTTCCATTACTGTAAAACGCACAAATTCTATAACAATGTCTTCTATACTCAGTACAAAAAAAAAACCGCCCTGAATTTTAGCAGAGTTCCCTAAAATGAAAATCGCCCTGAAAACTAGAAAGTTGTTCTTGTTTCTAGAAAAAAATTCTAAATATACGAAAACAAATTTCTAAAAATTAGAAATACTTATTTAGATAATGACGTTCTAAAAAAGAAATGCGAATCCTGATTTAAAATTCAGAAATTCAGTGGGAAGATTTTTTTAAATGATATGAATTTAAGGCACTAATCTATATTAATAATAGAAGCAACGAAAAAGCTAATTTCAGTTAATTGTACATATAAGGGGAAATAAGGGTAATTAGGCGTACTTTTGCTACATTTTCTGAGTTTACCTCGGCACCTAAAGCATGGCTAATTTCTAAATGTCAGGTCAGTTCAGGTCCTGAATGTAATTGCAAATTCCTCCCACAAAAATTGCACTTACAATAGTCTGCTGGATTGTAGGATTCGGGACAGTTCAGATTGACGGCGCTTAAAAAGGGCACCAGATTCTGAGTGCCGCCGGCATAGATACACTGTCCCTCGGCAATGGCATACAGATGATCGAACATGGAGAAGGTCAATGCGCTGGGCTGATGAATTGTGCAGATGACATTGCGACCCTCCATGGCCAGTTTCTTGAGCAGCGTTATCAGCTGATTGCAAGTGGAGCTATCCAGGCCGCTAATGGAGCATAAAGAGGGAAACATTAGTTAAGCTGGCCAAGAGTTGAAACGGATTTTGGACCTACGATGTGGGCTCATCCAGGACGAGCACTGGCGGATTGTTGACTAGCTCGAGGGCGATGGCCAACCGTTTGCGCTGACCACCGCTCAGATTGCCGGTGAGCGTATTCCGAGTGTCGTACATGCCAATCGCAACTAGGATGCTGAGGACTCGTTCCCGCTTCGCCTCCGTTGACATGTGTGTGCCAATTTTAAGATTGGCCGCAAAATGCATCGCCTCCTTGACGCTGAGGAACGGCTGCAGCGTTGTGTCCTGCGTTATAAACGCCACATTTGGCTTGAAGGCCTTCAGATCACGCGGCTTGCCATTGACCTGTATATCACCCGTGTAGCCAAAGGGTCTAAAAATGTGCGCACATGTCTCAAGATTAGTATACAATGGGAAACGGTTCAAGGTGCGGGGTTACATTACGTATAGCCGGAGAGTATGTTGAGCAGCGTGCTCTTGCCGGCACCGGAGGGTCCAGCGATGACATTCAGCTCGCCGGATCGAAAGTGCCCAGTTAGACTCAGTAAAATGTCTTTGTTTTCTGCAAAAATAATTGGTTTGAGTAATCAATTAAATATCAATTTAAAAAAAATATATATAATTAAACAAAATATTATAAAGTTATCAATAACCAGAAAGTTTTCGAGGAAACTAGTATTTGAGTTAGTGCAAAGTATCATTTCAAATTCTTATCGTAATTCTTCAGAAGTCAAGCAGCACTTAGGAAGTTGAAACACACAATAAGATTATTATTAATCGTAGAAATCAATTTATAAGTTATCTAACATATTTGTATAAGTGACGCTTCAGTTCATATACAAATCGTATCTGCTTTTTATATAGCATTTATATTGAGAACTTTGATCTTGTATACAAAATCCTATCTAAAATATATCTGATAGGAACTAATAAAAAGCATGCTATATTTACAATATCGGCAACATATAGTTGCCAAGCTGATAAGGACAGACCAATTAATGTTTGCCATTAGCGATTGATCGCCTTAATCGCCAGGCTGCAATGATAATGCCATAAAACACACACTCTACTTTTGTGGCATTTGGAGGTTACAGTTACGATTTTATGGTGTTAATACATTATAGCTGAAGGGAGACAGAGAGAGAGAGAAAGAGAGAGAGAGAGAAAGCGTGAGTGGTCGATAATCTATCGATTAGCTTGGCCAGGCATTTGGCCAAGACGGGTCGAACTTATCGCGGGATTCGCGCCAAATCTTATCGCTCGCTCCCGTTTTACGAGCACAGGTGCATGACGCGACTCTATATATATATATATATATATATTCTTGCTGCCAGATGTTGAGCAAACAGAAAAGACGGCTAATCGGCTAATCTGTTTATTGCACCTATCACGACCACTTGGCCAACAGAGCCGTTGGCATGGCCTTGTGCTTGACACTGCAACTGCACAACAAATCGTGCAGACCATATAGAAGTCGATCACTTTTTAATCGACTATGACTACGACTATAATATATGGTCTTAATCGAATGCTGATCCCAGTCATGCATTTAGTCAGGCAAATTCACTTACAGCTGCTTATCTCTTCTGCCTACCTTGGCTTTATTAGGTTACAACATTTTATTATACCCTTCATAAACAAGTTGGAGTGCAGCCAGCTATTAAATAAACAAACTCGTTCGTTTACACATATAAAAAAAAACCCTAGAAAATAGAGATATTTCTTATAAATAAATGTATTCTCAATTGGAAAGCTTTATTTTTACAATCGAGTCTTTTACTGGCATCGGATATCGATTTGTATCGATACTCATAAGATAAATAAACTAGATCTGTGTAAGTTTCTAGATGTAATAGTCTAAATTGACTCGTCTGTTGCTGCTGATCAAGAATATATATATATATATATATGTATAGGATCAGAGTTGCTTTCTTCTATCTACTTTTGCACAACTTCAAAATACCCATTTCCCCATTCGAAATGTGTTTCAGGTAGTAACAACTATTTGCAGAAATGCAAACTATATATTTGCTATTATTAAACAACTTAAAAACAACTTAAGCAAACGATTTTCAATACTTTACATAATATATAAAATCATGGCCAGAGTTCAACGAGTAGTCGACTTTTGTCATTTTTGTCGCATAAACCTTATCATAAAAGCTATTCAAAAATACTAATTGTTGTAATGGATTAATTTAATCGGACATTTTTAAAAATTGGGATCAGTTTATTTTTTTTTTTTGTTTAAATGTATATAATTGCTTTGATCTTATGACACGCATAAGCTGTTCAAGTTTATGATTATAATAGTGAGGAAGCATAGATGTCGTGACTCATGTGAAAAGGCCACAGTTGAAGCTATTAATGATACTGATAACTGGGAAAGACGAGGAAGATCGAATAAAAAATTAGAAAGAAAACACACACAGGAAAGCACACTCAAGATGAAACGACAACAATAATAACAACAATTGCAATAGCAAAACACACAAATGAATGAGAGAACATGCATAATATTTAATGGATCTTAAGTGATATTAATTAAAACGTTTGCGACCTTTTCTTAATATACATATATATTTTTTAAGATTTTTTGCCAAGCCAACAATTGTTGTGTTTTATAATTGTAGTGTGGAATAAATGCACATTAATATATTGTGGATTTTCTATCAGTGTTTGTTACACATAACATATGAATTTATAGTTGTTGTCGTTCATTTGGACACATTTTCAATGGTACTCGTTTGTAGCTGCCAGACGCTTTATAAAAAAGTGTTTAGATAAGCAAATAGATAAGTTTCATTTTTTTTTACGCACCTTATGGCTAATCGCAGACATAATGATTCACAGTCAACTCAGAGTTTGGCACATGTTTGGCTCATGATCAATTGCAGAGGAACATGAACTACAGCCTTGATGACTCAGTCTGAGTCATGGGGCAATTTGGAGTACCTCTAACCGTTGACTGATCAAAACATCAATTAATATACAGCGATAATTATCATTGTCATTAAATAGCACAATCTTTTTTTTGTTTTTAATATCAAACACAATTTGACACAGTGGTTACCTCATCAAACATGTGGTCCCCAGATAACACCGAAATGGGTAATTAGGGCAAGAAATGTGCATTTATATGTATTGTATATTATTTTTATTATGTTTGTGTGTTGAAGGTCCCTCCCTTGATAAAAAAGAAGGAAACATTTATAACAAGCGCTCACATGCTTATAAACATATGAATACACATTTCTAACTGGTGCAACTGTTGTAACCCGGCAATCTTATCGATACACTTGCCAGGGGTATTATAATTGTATGTAGACTTTTTGCATTTACAGATCTTTGAAGGCATTATAGCAACATGTTTATTCATCAAATTATTTCGATTTATTGCATTTCCTTTTTCCTTTTAAACAAACAAACACTCTTTTATTTATGCTTTGATTGCAGTCTTTTTCTTTGTTTGTTTTTCCAAACCATACAGCAAATGTTGAACCAATCTTTTGCACTCAAAAATTGTATAAAATTTGATCTTTTTTGATTTTTTAGTTGAAATTTAAAAAGCATAAATATTGAATTGTATTTTTAGTGGTTTTTCATTTCACTTATGTAGTATTTTTTATATATAAATAAATTAAAGTGCTGCGCTATTTATGCCAGTTTTCAGTTGTGTTTAACCATACTCAAATTTCGAAGAACCCAAACAATAAAATGTGGGAAAATAAACCAAGACTTTTGTTTAGAATGAATTTATATATTGCAATACTGAATAATACAACAAAGTATGTGTATACTGATTTCGATTGTTAGTTTTTTACCTAAAAAGTTGTCAATTCTCTTAAAAAATGATTGGTGCTTTGCATTATTATGTCGGAGTATTGTTTACTTCCGATGGAATGTAGCTGTGAGTTGACAGACTCGGTTCTGCAAGGGAATGTTATCTGGGGAGTGCCCAGGTAAGCTCATCTTTCCTGTTGTCTTAAAGACATACTCACATCTTTCACACCTAAGTGGTAATGCAAATATTAAAATTACTTCCGCGAAAACACATTAAAAAACAAGAACAAAATCCATTAAATTGGCAACTTAAGTGACAGTCGTAACAAACTGATCATGTAACTTGTATATAGCATATATATCCTATATATAACCATATCTATTTTACATTTTCAATTGGTACTAAAAATATCGACGTGCAATTTGATGCTTGACCCATGCACTCGAGTACAGTTTTGATTCATTCAATTTGCAACTTGTTAATAAAATGAAAACTTGAATACAGTTTTGATTAATTCAATTAGCAACTTGTCAATAATATTAGTTGCCCAACTGTTCAGCCTAATCACTTTTGCCCATTACTCATTATTATCAGCTTTA
Organism: Drosophila macrothrix; assembly: GCA_035042055.1. Lineage (NCBI taxonomy): Eukaryota > Metazoa > Arthropoda > Insecta > Diptera > Drosophilidae > Drosophila > Drosophila macrothrix. The sequence goes on along the minus strand of JAWNLX010000124.1, from coordinate 6,673,311 downwards.
AGTGTTTCTGTTTCTGTCACAGTTTAATTTTCATTTGATTACAAGAAATATGTAGCAAACATGCGCATATCATTTTCATTGGGAACTTTGAATCCGAGACAAGAGCAAACAAACTAAGTTATATGATAATCCATTAAGTTATAATACAAATACGAAATATAAATAAATATTGAGATACTGATTGCATTAATCAAAGCAATGGGAAAAACAAATGACAACAAAGAAGTTATTTGGTGGGTTCAAGGTCGAAAGAATAATTTGATATCATTATTGTATCTGATTTACATTTAAAGCTAGTGCTTTGAACTATTAGAAACAGTTTAGTAATCATAGTTTTGTGAGTGGAAATTATATTTTATTTGTATTATTCTTTTAATCGTTCTCGTTTGTATCTGATCTAATTCGATTTCAAATGAACATGCAAATTTACATTTATTTATATATCTCCATATATATATATATATATATGTATATATTTTTAGCCAACTCTATTTAGAGCTTCTCCACTAATTTGTGCATATTTAGTAGGCAAATGAACTGACGCGTTTGCTATTGGTATTTTTCTTTTTTTTTTATCAGAACACGCATTGAAGCGTGAATGATGTGTGGAGTGTACAATGGAAGTGGAGAACAATAGTAACAATAACAATGAACATATAGAAAATAGAGGGATAGGCTTAGTTGCTTATAGCTGATATAAATGCTCATAGCATAATAGGGCAGCTTATTAAAAACAAATATAGTGCGTTTAAAAAAGTTAGAATGTTTTAGTCGAATGAACTCAATTAGGAGATAATCTGAACCCAGCTGTAAAATATTTTAAATATGCTTTTGTTGGCTCCAGGTTAAGTGCTAAGTTTTTACTTTTTATGGACTCGAATATAATTCGAACCTCGGGGGAAAAGTCACCAACCAATAAACAGGAGTTATATATATTAAATATTTTAAGCACAGTTTCACAAACCCGAAACTAAAAACAACTGCTTGCATTTGCCGCAAGAAATATGAGTTTCCTATCCGACTTACATTCTTAACTTGAAGTTTTATTTTGGTTCAGATTAAAACTTCAACTAGCAACAAATTAAATTCTTTTTAGCCACATGTTTTTATGTTTTTAGTATTATAAAATATAAGATAATAATATCGCAACCGATTACAGATATATGGACTACATTGAGTACCTTATAGGTTTTGCGGCTTATAAAATACGCCTGACATAATCATATCACAACGTATTACAGATACACACGAAGTTTTGTGAAACTTAACAAACATTTCCCGCTTTGATAAGGTGATTGACTGGAAAAACTTGTCGTTGTTACACCTTCATTTTTTTTGTTGAAACGTAGATGGTGATTAGTTTTGCAATATTTTAGATTAATAATTTATTGTTCAGTATTCTTCGTATAAACAAAAGTTATTACTGTTCCTGGAATTTTTTTAAAACTGTCTATATATATATATATAGACTGTTTTCCTTCAAATAATTAATTCATTTTATTTCACTTACCCGACTTGAAGAAACCAAATTTGGAGCTATAGCGCACATTGTCGAATTGTATATCAATTTTCTTGATCGTTTTGTTCTGCTCGTGTGGGAATATGGATTCAGAGGTGCTGCTCCCACTGTGCGCACTTGTCCCACTGTGCCCACTGTGGCACTCGTAGCTGTTCTGACTTTTGGCCGTGGGGCCAAAGCTCTCTGGTGAGGCAGCCGCTGTTAATCCCGTGCACAAGGGTGTGTCATAAATGGAGGAGCTGGAGGAGAGCGCAATATTCTCCTCGGACTCAGCAAGGGGTGCATTGTAAGTTTTGCCTATTGTTGTCGGTTGTTGATGGATCTGCAGGGTCAAATTTTGCTGGTGTCGCTTTGGTGCCAATTTCTTTGCAGGCACAGGGGTTGTTGGACGGGCTGTTAGTGTTGTTGTTGCTGCAGCTGTTGCTTTGGCCCTCAGCTGTTTGTCAGTCGCTGTTGCAATATTTGTGTCGGAGCCGGCTTTGAGATTATTTAGCCGGATGACGTCACCGCCCGTAACAGTGGGCGAAATGCCGCTGGCCAAGCTCCAACTGGACATTTTGTTAAAATTCCCTCTAAATGGTTTTATTGCTGCTATTGTTGTTGTTTTAAAAACCTGTGGGTTTGAACATCAAGTACAGTTAGCTAATTTATTTAAAATAACACTTTTTAGCACCACAAAATTGTTTAATATTATTATAATAATGCACACACGCTGTTACTCTACCCCTCTCTGTCTCTCTCTCTGCCGCTCTCTGTGTCTGTTAAAGGCACGACATGGTGAACACAATTTTGAATAAATTATATTCACGCGAAAAAAAATTGCTCACACAGTGCGCGCTTACTATGCACCACTTTTAGAAATTACTAATGTAATCCTTTTTTTTATTTTAATTTAATTGGATTTTGATTAGAAGCAAAAAAAAACTATACACAATTATTATAAATTTATAGGTATTTATCGAATTTGCAATAGCGAGCGACCACTGTATATGCAAGCTTGTTAAGCTTATTTGTTTTTGTGCCTGCTTCTTCTTTTCGATTTCGTATTTGAAGAAAACGAAATGAGCGCGAGCCTCTTAAAAGCCGCGTGTGTGTGTGTGGGTGTGAATGTGTCGGGGTATGTGAGAGTTCATTAGCTTCTTAGCGTGCTGATTGACATGGACAAAAGAGAGAGAGAGAGAGCAGGAGGCGATTGCAGCTAATGTTAAAGTTTTCTGGCACTGTTGCTAATCAGAACTTGCCCCACAAATAAGAAGAGACAAGGGAGAAAGAGCAAACACAGTTTTTATTATTTTCGATTTTATTGTTATTGGCAGCAGCTGTTGCTTTTTTTTTGGTATTTGTTATTATTATTATTGCGCCACACGTGTTACACAATTACGCGAACTCTTTTGTTAATATAATCATATCAATTCAACAATTAACTCTTAATTTGTAAACATCTTTAAAAGCTGTTACAGCGATCCTGTCACTGTAAACACTAACTGCCAGCTCTGTTAAAACTAGACTCTCTTCATTACAGCTTCAACAGTCCTGTAATTGTCAACAAAAGCTGTGTTAAATACAATCTCGAATCTCTTTCAACCTGACGCTCTTTATAAACAAACACACGCAAGCCGTTTTGCATATGCAATTGAGGCAGGCAAATTAATATTTATTTACACACACACTCATATTCTCTTTTATTACAACTTGCCTTTCTGTGTTGCTCATCTTCATCACACACACTCTGACACACGTTTTTGCATGCATGTGTATATTTTATTACTTGATTTGCTTTTGTTCTGTAAACCGCTTTTTTGTAGCCGTTTTAATTCATTTTAATTGTTATATCTTTGAATTAAATTTCTGTATTTTTTTGGTTACGTTTCGCACACATTGTCGCAGGGAATTCTTTTCTTCGCACCAGCTGATTATCACACACACATACGCATATTGTTGTCTATCTGTTGTGCGTGAGCACACATTCGAACAGTGGATCTTATTAGAAATGCTACAAATATTTTTTTGTGGCTTATCGCGATTGTCGTAGTGCTGTAAACCACAAATACTGCATTTCGATTGATTATTGGTCAAAAGTTGGTGATTAGACAGTCGCTGTTAGCACTGTTGTTATTGTTGTTGTAACACTATCGCTGCTGATATGAAACTAATACACACACATACACATACGAAAAATAAACATGTTCCTCACACACACACACAGGGAAAAAGAAACGGGGTCACTTACACCCGCACACTTCAATTACAATTTAAATAATTATTGAAATTATTTTTTATTACTCGAATTTCAGCAGTTCAATCGCCTTTTTTATTGTCTATATTCGTTTGATTGTTGAAATGGCGACGAACGATCCTCAACGACCGTTAACAAGGCACAGACTGTTTTCAAATACGCAAAACTCAAAATTATATTCTATATTTTTTGCCCATTATCTCTCGTGCTCATTTATACACTCTCGCACTCTTTATCTCTCTCGCGCTCGTTCTCTCTGTTGCAGGGGCGCACTCCGTGCGCTTATCAGCTGACTGAGACCCCTCGCAGTGGAAGGCAAACAACGCCACTGCGTTTATTTATAATATTACTATGCCCTCTGCCGCTTTTGCAGGGGGATGTTTCTCTGCTTACACTCAGTGCATTTTATGTTGTTGTTGTTCTTACGAAGCATTTTTTTTTTGTAGTTCGAAGTTTGGACCGATTTTGTTTTTCTTTGTGTCGCACACTTCTCCTTTGTCCCAGTCCCAGTTGCAGCAAAACAAAGAACGCAAAACTAGCTTAACCAGTTGCCATTGAAGAGTAATAAAGAGAGAGAGAGAGAGAGAGAAATAGAGCGAGAGTGAGGAAGACAGAGAAGGCCTGTCTGCCGTCTTGAAAACATAAATACCATCAGCTGTTCACTGAATAAATACAAGGTAATTCAAATAAACTTTATAATACATTTGCTAAAATTGTACATATATTGTGTACGTAAATTTAAGTTTTATTAATTTAAATTCGTTTTTATTATATTATTTGCTCAAAATAATAAACTGATTGGCGCCGAGTTTAATATTATGTCATCGATATAACGTCAGCTATCGAAATACTGCAGCTGTTCTTAAAATTCTTTGAGCTGAGATGGTCACACTCATTTAACAGTTGCGTATGTAAACTTAACAGCCTACACTAGGATGACTGCTAATATCGCAAACGATATGAATTCGCTGCAAGTAATACCAAATAATTGTTGCAAAGCTTGATAATAATTTTATTTAAGTCTTTGGAGCGATTACAATCTTAAATAATGCAAGTTGTTTGATAGAAAAGTGATTTGACTTTAACAGCAGCACAGGCACATCGATATTACAGTCAATATATCGTTTAGTTAGAATTTTAATCGGCCCACAGCTGTGCTCTGTGTCAATTTGCTAAATTTTTTCTATCGAGAAGCGGCCGCCGACGCAAACACAAGCAAACGAAAAAGGGAGAGAAAAGGGCAACAGATAAGAGATACGCTTGAAACTTTTGTATTTTTTATACCAAGCAAAAATAGAAAACAAACGAAGATGACTGATTTGCGAAACGAAATGGACAGCGATCTGGATCAGAACTATTCGCTGAACAGCAATGCGGATCCCAAGAATATGCAAGAGCTAACAATTTACGTGAGTAATTTTTTGGCCAAACGACACAATTACAAAAATAAACTATGCAACAACAAATACAAAACCAACAAAAAATCTTAGGTGCAAAATCTCTTGCAGAACGTTCAGGACAAATTCCAAACGATGTCCGATCAGATAATCACACGCATCGATGACATGGGCAATCGTATCGATGATCTGGAGAAAAGTATCGCCGATCTAATGAATCAGGCGGGCGTCGAGGGACCAGGTCCTGAAAAATAAAATCCAATCGCTCTTCAACTGTCTCTGAGAGATGTAGAAAACGCCAAAGTGGAGCGCGGGGGGACATTTAAAAATATCAATTAGTGCAAGTGCCACGCCCCTTATCAGAATGAAAATGAAAAAAGGCATCAGCAACTCACACACACGCATGCATATACATCGAAAAAAAACTCACTTAACTAGAAAACTATAAAAAATACAATTCCAATTTCATTCATGTTTCATTCACCTTGCAATTGCTCTCAAACTGTACACAATTCACACACACAAAAGCCACCATTTTGCTCACCTATTTTTGCATAGTTTTAAGTTTGTCAACAACTAAAAGAAAAACAATTAATTTAAGTGCATTTTGCAACAATCATTGTTTTCCTGGAGCAAAAAACGGCACCAAAATTTGGTATTTTTGCCCATAAGTTTTTATTATAATTAAAAATCGAGAATTGTACACAAAAAACCATATAGCGAAATTTTTAAGTGTTGTAGCTCAAGATTTGGGCACCTACATAATGGCTCTAAAACTGCGGAAGTATAGATTTTTGCGGTTTGATATTTGAAGTTTGAAATTGAATTTTTTCACATATTTGAGTAATTAATTTTTAATGCCTTTAATGCATTACATTTATTGATTCATGTTTTTAACATTTTTGAGAGTAATATTTTTCAAATAATTTATGGATATTCTAGTCCAATTATTAATGGCAGTAAATATAGAAGATATTGATTTTTGAATGCAAAAAAAAAATCAACAATTATTCAAAACTTTACAGAACGTTGAAAGAATTTAATATTTGAGATATTAGAATAATCGTTTTAAAAGCCATAAATTGTAAAATACTTTTTTTCAGAGCTGTTCTACTTGTTAATTAATTTTTCGAAACAATTTATGGGTGTTTTAGACCTATTATTAATTAATTTAATAAAAATATTAAATATTTAGATTGAGATACAGAATGCATGGAAAAATCATCAGTTATTCAAAGGGCATATTTAATAATTTTAAATGACATCCCTTTTGTTGAGAACAATTTTATTTATTAATGCATGTTTTCAATATTTCCGACAAAACCCATAAATTATACAATTCTTATTTATATATTGTTTGTTAAAATCATAAACATGGTAACTGTTTATTATTTATATAGTTTATTAAAATCATAATCATAATAAGTGGGACCAGAAATATTTGCAGGCATTTCAACGTTCGAGTAAATAATTGAATATAAACTCTTGTTTGAATTTTGTGGGTCACAGCTTGTCAAACTGTAGGGGGTGGTTTTCTTTTTAAGAACGCTTCGATTCAACAACGGTAACCAGGCGGTGGCGACTCCGAGTTGCCAAGTCAGCGTCGCGTTCCCTGCGTCGCCGCCTCAAAGTTGCCTGCAACGGATGGGGGAAGGGTAGTGGGGGGCGGGGTCGGGGTAGGAAGGATATTTATGCCACCTGATTAGTTGTTGTTATGCAGACAAAACTTATGTTTGATTATGATTATTTGGTTTGTTTATTTGGGGTAAATAAAATGAGGCGTGCATTTTGATTAGTTGCTGATTGGATTTGCCAGATATGCAAAATATGAGTTGCGAGTTTGCTAGTTTTGCTAGTTTTGTGGCACATGGAATTGCTTTTGCAACCTTACATGCGTTGCTGCCACAGCCTTAAACGGATGTTTAACACTCTGCCGCACCGCCTTGTGCGGCATGCCTGATGTGGTTGCAACAGCTACAGCTTCTTGTTGCTGCTGCAGCTCCTTGTTGTTGCGCGTCTTGGCGCCGAAAACATTGTCACGCGTTGGCAACGCTTTTGTCGCCACGCGCTCAGCTTCATCATCGGAGGCGCTGCCCGTGGCATCCCCTTCATCCTCCTCGGCACTCGGCTCGCTCTCCTAAAAATGGAGAGAGAAATGTTGCACAATTAACTCCCTAAAATTGGAGAGTTTAGATTAATATACTCCATCCTCGTCCTCCTCCTCATCGTCGTCCTCCTCCTCCTCTTCATCCACATCGCTGTCATCATCAACAGTTTCGCTTGGCTCCGCTTTGTGGGCACGTCCAATGCCTGCTCCACTTAGATTCTTGCTGCTCCTGGACAGCTTTTGTTGTCGCTTCAGCGGACTCAAATGATGATCCCGCTCCAAGCTGTCCATGGACTGCGAGCGCAGACCCTTCTTCAGGGCGGCCTTGTTGGTGGGTTCCTCTTTGGCTTTCAGTAGCTTTTGGAACTGCAGAAAATCATCGCGTTCATCAATGTTGCACACATCATAATAGCTGGCACTGAGCACCTCCAGCGCCTTTGTATGTTGCTTCATGGCAATCAATATGAAATCACTCAAAACTTGTTTCACATCGCGCAACTTGCGCTGCTCAAAATTGCTGATAATCTCATCGATTTCCTTGTTGGCTCGTTGCACCTCCATCTTCGTCTTGAACAGCTCCGAGTCGGCGGCGCTCTAGAGAATTGGGAGCTAAGCTTAGATATAGTTCATATATATATAGCTGCAGTAAAAATTGTAGTAATTCAAAAAATACTTAAAATAAAGTTGAAAATTTAAAAATGTTTTCTTCTAATATTAAAAGATGGTTATTTTAGAGTCATTTTATCAGTTATTATAACATTTAAGATGTATATAGATAAGTATAGACTCACATTATTGGCGGCAAACTTGGATTTGAGTTCGAGCATTTGGCGCTGGCTGAGCACCTCCTTGTCCCGTGCGATGACAGCCAGGCGCAGATTATCCCGAGTGGATTTGCACAGCTGCTCAAAGTGGGCCAACTCATTGACAATCTGTGGGATGACAGAAAAGAAACAGACCATATTTTTACAGTTGTCAAACGTAGGATTGATTTGCCCGTTGTGAGATCTACTCAATTGCTTGACATTACTCTGAAAGACTGCATCATAAATAAGTCCATCTTGGTTGGTTCTATTTTTGCTAGCTGCGTTAGAAATGAGCTGCTTAATCTGCGATTCCTGGCAAATGCCGAACAGCCGCAAAAAGAATATTTCAGGAAAATTCGTATATATTCCGGACAGGCAGATTTTCCTTCTAATATCTTTCTAAGAGGAGCACTTCTTTTTGCGCCTGTTCGGCACTGGCAAATATTAATCTGTTTTTTAAAGCAAGAGTGCCCTTCTAAAAACTACGGCTGGCGACTATACTTTTTGGAAGTGCATTTCTTAATAATAGATAATATTTCTAAGAAATATAACAAATTTCCATATTCGTGGAGCAAGTATTTTGAAATTTTTCAAATATTTTTCCTAATATTTGGAAATAATTTTTAAAAAGTCGAAAACTGTAGTAAATCAATTTAAAATGAAGAGGTCACAAATATATCCCACTGTCTTTTCCCAACTGTTGCTCAACTTTTAGTAGCCAGCGTCTGTCTGTCTGATTGTCTGTCACCTTTAACTCAAATCGGTGGACATTTATGTCCATATAATCGCCGGTGATTGTTAAGGCATTTGTGAAGCTTTTTAGTCCGTTGCAGAGACTCTCATTGATTTCCTCCTCATCCGCATAGTTTTTCACATTCTTGGCCAGCTCATCGTGTGCATCGCGATATCTTCAACAGATTTTAATTGGAAGTTATTAATTTGTTGGCAACTTTAATTTAATTTTGTTTACTTTGCCATTTTCCTTGTGAGCAGCGAAAATGCCGAGCACATTTCCATTAAATGTCGCTCGGTGAGATTTATACGTTCGTTGATGATTTTAATGCGATCATCTTTGCTCGTTAGAAACGAGAATTTACCGCGTCGAAACATTTTAATTTCCACCTGCCCTTTTAATTTTTTGACTTGTTTTTCATAAACAAAAAAAGCAAACAAGAAATCAAAACAAAACTGTTGCTAGGACAACGCAGGGTTGCTTTACATTTACTCGTTTTGGTAAATTATCTAGTTCTTATTAAAAAGTTGCAAATTATATATATTTAAATAACAACAATTGCAAGGAATTTTGTAAAGCTTTCAAAGTCTATATTCTACAGAAATCGCTTCTGAGAACAGTATTAGTTTCACATGCGCGATAAAAAGATGTATAACAGCCAACAGATGGCGCTAACGGCAACTCCTATTATTTTTCTTAGGTGGCGCTTTGATTTAGCGCCTGAAAATCAAATATATTTTCAGCACGCGTATGATTTTTTTAATGGATTCTACTGAAGCTTTTCCCAGCAACAACAGTGTCAGGGTCAAGAGCATGATTTTTTGGCACTGTGTGTAGGCGGCGACATCAGACAGCTATGATAATTGAGCTATAATTAACAGCAAGATCCATGACAGAATGATGCTCATCTTCACAGTAAGAGAGAGAGAGAGAGAGACAGAGAAAGTGAGCGATCTAGTGAATGACCCTTCATTACCGAATGTATTATGTATGCATACAATAATTCATTACCTACTAATTCTCTGGTGTAGTGTGTATATTTGTAAACTCTCCGTATATTAATTATATATGTATATACAACGATTTGTCGAAAATATGTACTAGATTAGGAATCGAATTCGGAATTTTCGCTGTTGGGAATCTTCCCAGTAAGAGAGAGACAGAGAGCACAAGAAGAGAAGAGAAACAGTGCGGGCAGCTGCAAAATGTAATCAACTCGGTCTGGTTCGAAACTGCGACCTTGAAGTCAGTTTCTTTGGAATTTTGATCATTGCAGCAGCAGCCGCAAGAATGTCGCTGTAAGATTCCCCACCAAAATCACAACTCAACCAAAAACAGTAATTAATAGTAGAATTTTAAATGTTTTTTTACACTTAAGGCAAATCACAGCTGAACCGGTCAACAATAAAGCACAATAAAGTGCAGTTAAATGTGGATCCGGTTGAGGGAGAGACTGCTTATAAATATATTTATACACATGCATATACATATATATTTATATACAGTAGAACGGGAATACAATGGAAAGAGACAGCGCTGTGATCCCAATCTGGGCAACACAAAACAATAATAAAACGTAGAATTGAAGTTGTGTCTGAATACCCTATAAAAAAGTTGCATTTAAAATATTTCAATCTGTGAATTTATTAAAATAAAATCAATATTTACAACGCATCTAGCTAGGTGTTTCATGCAAATGCAAATTTCTTTTGTTAATATATGTATCTAATTGCTAAACAGGCTAAATAGCAACGTCATCGCCTCTCAACTTAGGATATTTACTCGTCGTCGCACATTCTTAAGCATTCTAGTTGATTCTTACGGTTTTTGCTGTTCTTCTTCGTAATGTTGTTATGCTTCATTTGACACATTGGGAACGCTGCTAGGCGCGCGCTTTGCTCGCGATCTGCTATGAATTTCAATTGGATATCTCTTGATCAAGGGACACTATTCGCTCTCTTTCTCTCTGCGAAGGGTGGACAGCAACTGCAACAGAGACGTTCACTTTTCCTTCTCAAGGCACTGACGCATTGCTGACGTGCATTGGCATGCGTCTCCATTCTTAAGACGTTCCAAATTTCGATCGTTCTTTTTTTGCTCTCTCTGTAGTCTCTCTTTGCTTGTTCTTTATGTGCGTATGTGTGCGTGTGTGTTGTGCTGCGTGACTTGGTATAAATTACGCCAAATTCGTACGCAACGGTTTAGTCCGAAAAATCATATAAAAGTTAACGGACGCGAAGATCGCGCGTATCCGCAACAACAATAACAACAACAACGACAGCGAGCAAAAATAACCGTAAATAAAAGCATTTGGCAAATTTAAACAACACTTGGGCCATTTCCGTTTGATGTTTGAAGAAATTAAATACATACATAATACCAAAAAAATCATGTGTTGAAAAGTGAAATTGGCTTGTGCCAAAAGTAATAAGTTTAAAAATAAATATAAACAGTTTCAAATGCGTGTGCGAACCGTAAAAATTAAATTTGCTTAAATATCATTTATTTTTGCTAGATGAAAATGGAGAATTGCTTTAGCTTGATTAAAGAGATAAAACTATGAGCATAAAATGCATTTAAATAGGATATAATTGCGAGATGAAACTCAAAAATTGCTTTAACTAAATTTTTAGATAACATTTTAATAAATTGAATTCAACAAAGAATTGCTAATCTATTAGCTAAATGTTACTTAAGTAGATGTTATTTAAAATCGTGCCTTTAAATATAGTATGTAGATAAATCGTGATTCGCATTGTGATGCAAATGATCGAGAATCGCTCAATCATAAGCAAATTAATTGTAAAGAGACTGTTTACTTGATTAATTTAAGTATTAATAATTATAGCAGATTACACTTGAGTTTCATGTAACTGAACTTTAAGTTCAATTCGTTTATACAAGTTATTGATTAAATCGTAAAGCTTAATGATTCCATACGTTAGTGTGAACAATTGAGAATAAGAAGCAGAAGAAGCACAAATTAATTTGCTTACTAAAAAAGAAAAACAGAGAAAACAGTGTGACCTTGAACTCGGCAGTCAGTCGAGCAAATAACAAGCGATTATTTTGCCAACTAGCAATTTGACATAATTTCTCGCGGACACATTTGAGGCTAACACAGAAAAGCAAAGGCAAAAACAAATCAACAACAAAAAAAATCTAAAGAAATACAAAATAAAATAGCGTAAAAAACGTGCAGCTAACGAAGCACAAACGACAATTGATTAACCCGTAAATGAGCAATTGCAAAAAAGCAAAATAAATAAAAAGGGGCACATGCAACGAATATGCACTACGAATTGCGCATTCGCCGCGTTTGCCGTCAGCAGCGCTTACAGCAATGGCCATAAAAATGTATCCAAAAAACAATTCCCACAGCAATTGTTGATCATTTAGAAAACATATATTATATTCGTATATTTTTAGATGAGCTATTTGTGCAAGCGGGTTTATTTTACCAGTAGTTTGTTTAACATGAAAATAAGTTTCGATTATTAAGCGATCTTGATGACATTTTACAGGTCGAAAAATATATACCCTAAAATATAATTGACTACCTGTAGACCCGTGAATTTCTTCAAGATAACTTAAGCATTAAAATCTATTACATATAAATTAAAAGACTAAATCTGTAAAGTTGTGTCTTTGATTGCTATCGGAAATCGATTTGTATCGATATCGCAGCTATCGACAAAATGAAACAAAGTTGAGTTGCGTGTTTTATTTTAAATTTTTTGCTCTGAGACTATCTCTGATTGTTTCGCAGTTTTACACACTTTAAGGTTTAGAAACAGTTTGCTATTAATTTAATATATTTAACAGGGTATCTCCCCGTCTAGTACTCTTAGTGATGTTAGTGTTACTTTCGTTGAAATGTATTCATATCAATAACACTCGCGGCTCGGCCAACTAATTGAGTTTGAGTGCTCGCTCTGTGAGTGTTGTCTCTCCCTCAGTTTCACCTCAGTTCTGCCTCGATTCTCCCACAGTTCTCCCACAGTTCTCGCCCAGTTCTCCTCATTCTACGGTTATCTCTCTGTAATGCTCAATCTGCCTGCTCAGTTCACTCAGTGATTTCTGTCGTTTTTGTTTTTTTTTGTTTTACATTGTGTTTATTTGTAGTTTCCTCAACTCATTTCAGCGCATTTGACTATTGTTTGTCATACGACACAGAACAGAATCGGAATTGAAATCGACAACCGGTGTTGCCACAACAAAAAGCTTAGCAAACTCAAAAATATAGAAAACAAAGCATTTGCTTAACTCAAATAAACAACCAAAAACAAAAGCAACGTGTGAAAATCAAAGATGAAGCTGCTGTGCGGTTTTCTACTGATCGTCTTGGCTGTCACCGATGTTTGGTCTCTGCCTGGTGAGTTATAGACTTAAAAAAAAAATTATATATACTCGTATATATATATTATTATATAGGCAAGGTATATGTATTATTAAATATTTGTAAAATGTATATATAAATTATAAAAACAACTAGAATCTCGTTTAGCAATGAACAAGATTTCTTTGTGTTTAAATTGATAATGCTGCTTTTGGACCTTTTGAACTTCAGCGTCGACTTTGTCAATGCAAATTGATAAAGCAAATGACAAGGAATTTAATAGAAATTATGCGTGGCATAATGATGCTCGATTTTGCTAACAACAACAGTTGTTGTTGCTGTTGTTGCAGGCAATCAGCAAACTACAAAAATGCATCCTGCAGATACAAGATACTAACTGGAAGCCCAGCAGTTGCCCAATCATCATCGCTGTCGTCATCGTCATCTTGGTTGCTGCCACTTGAATACATAAATTGCAGGCAGCTAAAGTTGAAGACTCTGATTTCTGTGCCCCTTGCCCCATGGCAACGGCCACTTGAAGTTGTCAAAATCTTTTATCAGGCACAAAATATGCAAATTTTATGCATAATTCCGTTGCACAAACGACATTTTTTTGCTCTTCATATTTGCTTGTTGGTTTTTCCTTTAACTTATTGTTGTTGTTTAAACGCTGCTTTAATATTTGGATAAAAAATAAAGTAAATTAAATAAAAAATATATTTTTGTTATCGTTTGTAGATGAGTCAGAACTAATCAAAACATATAAAACATATTTTTTCATGGTTTTTTCCCAGGCCATTTGATTAATCTGGCTTTGTAATTTATAAAAAAATTACAAACAGACAGAAATTAACTCATTATTCAACAGATTTTACAACTAATAAGAGTGTTTTTATAAGTACTATTTATTAGTTGAATAGGTTTTCTATTCTTATCAGCTGCTTTGTTATAGTCTGTGCACGGCAACAACTTGGTTCTGCTGTGATTCTCCCTAATCATTTATCAGGAAGAGGCACAGGCGATCCAAGTTTGGTCTTGGTCCCACACGAACATGCATTAGGAATCTAATGATGATTCCTGGTTCTATAGTGTTTAGGGTGTATTTCTTAGCCCGAGGGAAGTGAAATGGCTCGCTAGCCTAAGAACGACACTGCTATCCACATTTTATACCATGAAGTCCTTAAAAATGGTAACAAGAGTTAATGCAGTTGTGTAAAAAATTGATAAATCAAATTATAATATAATATAAATTCTCATTTACCAAACGTAGATCAAGTTTATTTTATTTGATCAATAACTGATCACATTTCGGGGATATGGATACAAATCGAATTCCGATATCAATAAAATGAGCTTTCTTCTTGAGCAACTGCAAACATTGCATTAAGATCACTTGAGAAACACAGATTAATCTCATACCATTAGTAAGTCTATTGTATTTAACAGCTGGCTGCAGGGTATCTTCTAATCGAACGGTCTCGTCTAGAGTGTTTGTTAAGTAGTTTTATTTAAGTCCACCTAACAGCAGAGAAATGCTTTCAATTTCATCATGGAGCAGCTGCATTTCATAGTTCATCCAGAGCGGCTGCTTTATGATTGTGTTTTCATTATTCGCCAGATCTCATATTGCGCACGCACACTTTAAATATGATAATTTGAGTGCTTGGGATAAGTCTCGAGCTGAAAGCCAAGAAGCATTCATCAGTTTAATGAACCCACTTCTTGTGAATTGCAATTTCTTTCTTTACTTCTTTTGCTTTTGGCCTGCTTTCTTCTTTTTTTCTCCGTTGCAATTTGTCAATTGTTGCAATTGCCAGCCAGTGTCAAGAAAGGCAGAGGGACAGAGAAATAGAGAGAGATAGAGAGAGAGAGAGAGTGACAGAGAAATAGAGAGAGAGAGAGAGAGAGAGAGAGAGAGAGTGAGAGAGGCAGGAAAATTCTTAAGCAATTTCATTGCTGTTCCTTATGTTTTATTTTTATTTTGTTTTTAATGCTTTTTGGTGGCAATTTATTTTATGAGTGCTGCCACGGCCAAATGGAATTGGGTTAATTGTGGACATAATTCGTGCTTAAGGCCTTTTAAATGGTATATATCTATCTGTATATTCTATATATATATATATTCTATATAATATATATATATATATATATTCTATATCTATATATATATATATATATATATATATATATGCATATAAAGAGGTGCAAATAAAATTAATATATACAAATTGCAACTGCAATTGGAGTCTAATTCACATAATTCATCATTTATTTTATATTTTGCTGTTTGCTCTTTGTATTTTTATTATTTTTTTGTCAACTAATAATTTGTGTGCGGTTTTGCATATATACCAAATCGCTTTATAATTATATTATGAAATATGATTTTCACCATTTGCGTTTTGTTTGCCTTATTTGCGACGCAATTTGTTTAATTTTGTCATATTTATTTATTTTTGCCAATTGTCGCTAATTTTACGTTGACCAAAAACGTTTTTTGAATTAGTTCTGTGAATTGCGGCTAATTAGCTTCGGGGGTTGGCATTTTGTTTAGGTCAATAGTTTTCTTTGCGTGGGTGCAAATTGCTTTTTGCAAATGGGTTGGTCTTTAAATATACTCTGTTTTTTAAGTTAGAAAGAGCATATTGGCGATTGTGAATTTAGAAACAGTTCCTCTGCAATGGTACAGTTAAAATTGGTTTACTACTCCCACCGTGGGGCTGGAAAATCGATAACGTCGATAAATGCAAATCGATAGAATCACTCATCTTACACGATTTGAAAGGCAGCGTTATTTTGGGTGTAGATTTCTGGTGATGTCCTTCGAAGATTTGCATATATTTCTATATTTTTCGTAGAGGATCTCTTTCCCTTCAGGGATCGGCATATATAATTCCAGGCCACGCCTGGAAGTAATATATCTTTCTCAATTTTCGAACGAAATAGATCAAACTTGGAAGATTACTTAATAAATTTGTTGGTCAAATAATACAAATATAGAACTTATATCAGATATTTATTTCTTTATAATATACTTTAATGACAAGTATTTTAAATGCCGCCTCAGCCCCCCTCAAAGTGTTATCAGAGTATTCCACAGTCGGAAATGCCTTTTTAATAGGTTGTTGCATGCATTTATTATTTTTCTCAATAATTGCATTCGTAATTTATTAGTTTAGCTCTGGTTTGCGCTAAATAATTTATGATGTGATATTTCACTTGAAAATACGTTAAAAAAGTGTAATATAAATAAGTATAGCAATAAAATATTTTAAATTGCAGCTGTGTGACTACTAAATAGTTGGTTTATATTATTGTCTTTCATATTTTATTTGTTTTTTAATAAATCCGCAAAAGAATAGTAAGGAAATTGCTAGCTAAATATTTAAAAATAAAGTCTAAATTCGAATTTTAAATTGTGTTTTCTTTCAATTTCCCAATTCAATGCCAATTAATTGCGCCATTCAATTTGCAGAGCGAATAAATAATTTTAAACGCCTGCAAATCGCTTGAGCTACAAACAACAGCTAAATTTTAAATGCTAAAGTGTGGAAAGTGTTTATGTTTTCAGTTGAGGGCCCAAATTCAATTGAAATTCGTTTAATATAATTAACAATTCATTGATTCAGTTTAAAGTGAGTTCCTTGAAATTGCGGCCATTTAGTTTCCACAAATCAATGCCAAACGCAATTTATAAATTTATTTAAAATTGTGCTTCAAACAACTGAAAATCAAATTGTTTACCCACTCGAGTAAATTCTATTTAATTAGTATGCAAGCTCCTTTTAACAAGTTTTTCAATTTAAATTATATGAAGATCCTTACAATTAGAACCAAAATTATGAAAGTGATTTCTTATTTCAATCGAAGTAGAAATACTTCTCATTTTTCCAAGATTCCAAAACAAAATGTTTCTGTTTTTTAAACCATTAAGATATATGATGCAGTATTATATTTTCCACCATATTTCAAAGCTGTATCTGGCTGTTACTATAAACAGTTTTATTTGCACTCGATTAAAGTTGATTGTTTTTGTTGCTGCCTGCGGGCATTATTTATACACTGTATAAATAAATGCACTCCATATAAAAATGCTAGAGAAAAGCTCTGGAATTGAAAGTAAGCCGCTTAGCAATTTAAAAAAACAACAATTTTAAATATTTATTTTTAACACACACACAAAGGCATTTCAAATGAATAATTCAAGAGTAAATTAAATGATAAACCAGTTTTCGAAATGCACATAGAGAAAAAACCCATAAGACACCCATTGTTGTTTATTACTACTGTGGCAGCTGTTTTTAATATTTTTTTTGCCGGCAATTGAATGATTAATCATGATTCACTAGAAGATCTCTGTGTACAAATATTTAAGTTGACTGGCTTGAGTGTTGATATATAATAAATGGTAAAATAATAAGTTTTCTGTTTGTATATTTTTGTTACTTGGGTGGGTTCAGAAATTTAAAGCTCTTACCTGTAAAATATAATAAAATAACAATAGTTCGTCTAAAGAACGTATAAATATTAATGTGAATATTCATAAGTCTGTAGACGATGATTATTAGAAAAGAGCGAGTCTATTAAAAATGAATTTAAGTATCTGAGTGATGACTGCATATTTTTCGCATAGCTTTAAAGCGAAATTTTAAAAATTAAAAGCAATAATTTCTTGAAATAATTAAGTGGTAAAATTTATTTTCATTGCCACAAATTTCTTTGTAAATCGATTTTTGATAGCAATAAAAAACACAATTTTTAAGAATTATCTTACCCATCGCAGTATATATTTTGCCAAAATATTTGATCAGTTGATAGCCGAGCTCCCTCCCCCAGATCATATTTACTTTGGCTAATTTTGTGACTCATTGCTAAATATCAGAAAAATTTCCTAATCTGTTTTCATTGAGTCATTTTAGCTGTTTTCGGTTGGTATTTCAGCTGCAATTTACGGAACGTAACGTAAAATTAATAAACAATTTCGATAGATGAGTGTGCTTTATCAGCTGCAATTTCCGGCTATTAGAATAAACAACACACACATCTGACAATTGTCAGCTGTCACGAAGAGCTGTAAGGCATTTGCTTACCCCTACCCAACCCTCACAATAGGGATGCTAAAATTAAAGCTGAATAATCATAAATTTAGCTAAACTGTTGTCGTCTCTTTTTGCGTTTATCTCTCTATCGCTCTCTGTTGCTATCTGTGATTGAAAGCTGTTGAGGCATTTAGAAGCTTGGTTCAATGTCACTGTGTGTGGCACCTACAACTCACCCCTACCCACCCACTTCCCCCTCTCCCCTCTCCCCTCCCACACCTTCCCTACCCGTTTTTGCTAGCCGGCTCTTTATGTTAATTTATGTGCTGGCAAAATGTGCAAGCCACGCATGGAGGGAGGGGCTGAGGGAGGAGAGAGGGGATTCGCAGATGCAGTTGCTCATATATAATATATATACCAATATATATATATTTACCTCTGTACCTATGTGATTAGTTGTGTATTATAATGAAAATCCTGGGGTATTACTCAAATAGTCAGCTGGCATTTGGACACTGGGCACCCAATGTCAACGTATGCAGATTTAAACGTTTGTCATGCCAAAGGGGGTGGGGTGGGGTGCTTTTTGATTTAAGGGTTTTGGAAAGTGCTGCACAGTTGCTGTGGCTGTAAATTTAATGAGATTCCTGTCAAATTAATTTCCGGTTATGATTAGATTTTCGTTAATGGCAATTTGTGGTTTTTGCAGCCCAGCCAAAAATATATGCAACTATAACATATATATCTATATATATACATATCTTATATATATATATATATGCATTTCTATTGCTATCTGTCTGGGACTGTCACAATGCATTTGCGTTCGTTGCAATTAACAACAAATTGCAACAATCCATTCATTCTCATTCCGCAAATACATGTGCCACAAGAGGCAGTATCCCCTTTTGCTACACATTAACTAGTTTGGTTATCATAAATCATCAAAGCTCCGCTTTGGCATTTTGGGAAATTTGACATTGCTTGCAATTCAATGCGGCATCTTTTGTGGCTCTCTATGCGAACGTTTTGTTGAATTTTAGACCACATTGACATGTGTGTGTGTGTGTGTGTGTGTGTGTGGCCTAAATGCACATTTTGTATTTTCCAAGTTTGTAATTGAAGGCCTCGCCATGAATTGCAAGTTAAGCTCGACTCGTATGTGGCATAGTTGCAATTATTTGGGCATTTTCAGTTATGCAAATATGCAGCCAACTAAAGTTGGTATTTACTTAATCAAACTGGGCTAAAGTTCTTTGAAGTTTCCATTTATTTTCTTGTTTTTAATAGTAGTGTTCCATCTGAAAAAGTTACATATTTAAAGTGTGTATTATTGCAAGCTTTTAGGCACAATTTTCCAGTGTTTCAATTTAAATAAGTAGCCTATTTATGTTTTGAATTCTGGCCAGCTCAAAGACATAATTTTCCTAATTATTTTCTCATTTTTAAAGGCAGTGTTTCATTTTAAATAAGTTGCACATTAAAACTGAGAATATTTGGCAGTCTTCGTGCACAATTTTTCAATGTTTCAATTTATATAAGTGGCATATTTATGTTTTGAATTCTTGCAAGTTTTTGAGTACAATTTTTCCTATGTTTTTTATATTTTTAATTGCACTTTATTGAAAATTGCATATTTAAATAGAGAATTCTGGCAAGTTTCTATTTGTATGCATTTTTGAGAGAAAAACGTTGTTTTTATTCAAAATATTTTCAGTTTTGACAAAGTTTTCTGCTCAGCATTTAAAAATCGAAAGAAATAAAAAATAAAATGGAACCGCTAAGATTGAAAAACTAATTTGCAATATAATCAAATGTAATTCAATTAATTTTGTGGGTCGCTGGGTCAGGTGCAAATAAAATCTATATATATATATATATATATATATGTATAGCTGGCACTCAGTTTGATTCTTGCCTCTAGATGCGTCAGGTAACTCAGGAGCTGCCTTCATTTTTCACTTCTCATTCATTCACGGCATTCACTATTCATTCATTCCTCATTCACTTCATTTGCATTTCGGCAAAAAACACGGCGCGAAATCAACAACAACTGAAACCCAAATGCCTAAATAAAAACCTTGCAACGTTGTAACCCTCAATTGGAGTGTATTGTTGTTGTTTTGTTGTTGTTTGTTGTTATTGTTGTTGCTGTTTGCCAAATGTGACAATCGTGTCACGTACGCAATGTTCTGGAAGATTGAACGTTACGTTTGTCGCGTTTAAAATGAGTTTTTTTCGCACCCCGCCACGCCCCCCATCTGAATTTGATTTTGATTGTTTGGTCCCGGACACGACATCCTGTGTCCCCCGTAAAAAACTTACTATGATTTGTCGCTCATCTCATTCGTCGCCCATTTTGGCCACATGTAGCAAATTATTTGACAGCAGCCGCAACAGCAAAATGTTAAAATTGTTTAATTTTGGGCCCCTCCTAAGATTTATTTTATATATATATATATATATTTTTATTTATTTGCACCGACTCACAGCACGTGCAGAAATTTTTAAAATATTTACAGCTTTGATTTTGGTTGATTTTTCTGATTGAAAGGCTGAAAGAACAGCTTTCACTTGCCATTTTTTGGGGGCACTAATTGTAAATATTGTTATTGAAAAGAATTTTTTAAAAATTACAATTACAGGGCTCTATATTTGTGCGCCGATCCTTGAGGGAGTTTATTTGTAATCTGTGCTGTTTATAGCCTTACAATCGTATATTATATTTAAGGTTTAATGAGTTGGCCATTTGTGGTGGTATCGATGTCCTTTTAATCAGGCATGGCGTATATATAAACGAGTATATATTCACATCATAAAAAATACATATACAAATATACATATATACATACATACATATTTATAAGTGCCCAGCTCAACGTTTGCTATATTTTTTTACAGCAGTGTTTCAATCGAAATAAGTAGCATATTCAATTTGAGAATTCTTTCCAGTTTTAAGGGATAATTTTTATATGAATTTAGAGTGAAAATCGGGTCAACCTTTGCCATCAGAAATCCCTTTGTCTTCTTCTGAAATAAATGTTAATTTTCCTTGCAATATTAGTTTGACCCACTTTGCTTAATGTGTTTGCCTAAAGCACGTTAAAAACTTAACGTGCAATGAAAAGTGGAACAAACACCTTAAAAACACACTCACATTCTTAATTATACACCTCGAACTGCACTAACAATTCACCTCGCTTCCAAAAGAATCTCAAAGGAAGACTATGTCGCCAAAGTTGACAAACTCCATTGCTATTTGGCTTAAAATCATTGCAAATCAGTTGAAATGCAATGTGCAATGAACTGACAGAGAAAGAGAGAGTGAGTAAAAGAGAGAGAGAGAGAGAGAGAGAAAGAGAGAATGAGTGAAAGCGAGAGAAAGAGGGAGATTGTCAGTTAGTTGGCCGAATAAGTGCTGAACTTGTGAACTTGTGTCACGTTCAAGACCTAACCAGGAGCAAAATTAGTTTGATGTACAGCCACACACACACACACACACTCTCACACACGCACAGTTGCACACACTGTCAGTTAGCTCTCATTCCTACCCTTCTCTGTCTGCCAAGTGTCAACAGCATTTGAGCCGAAAGTGAAACTCAAGCCTGAAAATTCAATTTTGTCCGAAAATGGGGCCTTTTCTCGTCTCGTCCAGTGAAAGTGGTCCCCAAGCCCAGTTAGCTGTCAGCCTAGCCTCCAAGTGAAATGCCATTCAATTGACGTCTGCTGATATTTTGTTAGCACGCATTTGCAGCCCCTCAACAGCCATCACTCCCACCTCCCCTCCTTACACACACACCCCCTCTATTGGCTAGGGCAGCTGCTGATGCTGATGAGAATAAAAAAGAACTTTTAACAAATGATGGACACTGCATGAGCAAGCCTTTTGGGTGCATTTTGGAGATGAGCTCGTGTCGCAATGTTATATGGCCACGAAATGTATGTATGTAGTGCACACGCACACATCCATACACACAAGTCTACAGACACACACACAAACCTGCACACACACTCATTTATTTCCGCACCCCATTCACTCTGCAATGAATTCTAGAATGAAATTTGTTTATCAACAGCCGCAGTGGAATCGCCAACGCCGTCACCCGCTCTGCATTTGCATTGCTACACTCATTGTGTATGTGTATGTGTGTGTTGTGTGTGAGTGTGTGGGTGCTTTATATACTACACTGCAGGGGGGAAGGTGTTACCTATCGAGGCCCCTCTCGGCAACTCTTTTGCCAGCAGCCTGCTTGCTATCAATTCTAATTACAAATGTCTACAATGATTTTTTGGCCACCCCTGCAGATGATGATGTGGATGTGAATGTGGATGATGATGATGATGTTGTGGATGCAGGTGGCGATGGCGTTGGTTTATGTGGGGACTTTGGCCCAGGCTTGATTAATGTCATGCGCAACCAAAAGAAAGGAGAAGGAGGCTGAAGGGGGGTTGGGGGGAGTTGAAGTCTGTTCCAGAGTCCGGGGATTTCTGTTGCGGATGCGTTGCCTATTAGTGGTTACGGCGTAGTTGTAGTTATCAACGCGAATTGGAGGAGGGAAATTAGCTGCTCCCCTTTCTTGACACATTGACTAACTGTGTTTGTTGGGGTTACTTGACTAGCGATTGATTGGCAGCCGAGTGAAAGGGAATCCACGATAGCGAAACAAACACCGGCTATCGATGGACACCAGCGGTGTTTAGTTGGGTGTGGGCTTGGGTGGGTTATCAGAGAGATCATATGCCATATTTGCGTTGATTATAATTGGGAGCTGCACATTAATTGCAGCCGATAGGTTTGCAAGAACGTGTGAAGAGATCCGGTTTGCTGCTTGTCAAAGGAACGGTCAACTTAGGCTGGTCGAAGTTGAAATTGTCCTGAGGAAGGCAGTCGAACTGCCGTCGTTATAAATTTAAGAAACCGAGCGATTGTTTAAATATGGGAAGCATAAAGTTTGGTTTGATAACTTGATGAGGTAAACTGTTTCTTATACAAAAGCTCATTATTCGACCGATTGGTTGACACTTTGACAGCTATATATATATTTTAAGTTTTATCAAGATATTTCCGAAACTGAGCAGCTGGTTTACATAGAAACAAATATAAGGATCGGCTTAACTAATGATGCTGATCAAGAATATATATACCCTTAAGAAGTCGGAAATGTCTTCTACAAAACTTCACATCAATATTATAATATTCTTTGCCACAGTATCAAAGTATAAAAAACATCTTAAATACAATTCTTGTAGCAAGCTTTGTGGGGACACTAACAATAATTTTAAATAAATTTTAAGTGCATTCAATAAGATAATTCTCTCTAACATTATTTTCTTATCATTTTTTGATTCGACTTAAAGCTTAACTTAATAGGAACAATATGAAATTCAAGAAATCTTTGTACAAGAATATTCAATGAAATATCACAAAGAGAAGTCAAATTTCACATTAACAAATATAAATTAATTTTAATATTGGCGTGCATTTTGGGCATTTTTCAAACATTCTTTTTACGGTTGGGTTGAGTTTTGCCTCTGCCAAGCATATTAATATTAATATTTGATATTGGTCTTAAATGTTGGTAAATAATTTCTTGTGTTAGCTGAACGCCTGGCAAAATATTTGACAGGCACAAATCAAATGAAAGGCAGGCTGGCAGCAAAATGTTTTCGTTTGAAATATGAGATATGAGAAGTGCGACGAGTATTAAACTGGGCCCAGAGACAAATGCCAAATAAATATGTGCGATAATTACAAACTGCCATGGTTACCAAATATGACTAAGTGTGTGTGTGTGTGTGTGTGTCTGAGTGTGTGTGTGTTATGTGTGTGTATTTTATGTGTGCTTTGGCTTTGTACGCTCAAACTTGTCTCGTTTTGCTGTGGCAAATTGCTGGCAAAACTATGAAATGCGCTTTTTGTGTGGCAGTTGCGGTAATTAAAAGTGTAGATTGAAACGCGAAAAACAAAATTAGAAAATGTTCAAGTGGCCACGAAAATTGAATATATTTGACCAGGCCAAAAGCGCATGTGTTTTGCAATTATGAGTTGCGGACTGATTGCCAGCAAACGTAATACATATGTGGCACGAGACTCATCAATCGCATCGGCTTCTATCGACACAGCTTGCCACAGTTGCCAAAATTGCAGTTCAATTCACAATTCACAATTTTCCATTTTACATTTCACCCCAACAGCAAAATCAATTCTGAATTGTGGCCAGTTTTGGGCGCCGCAAAAACTTTTCTAATTAATAACTATAACTACAACGAGTTTGTCTGCTTCGTTTTTTTTCTTTTTTTTCTGTTCATAATTATCGTATTGCAAAATTTGTAAATATTCGCAACTTTTTCTGCAGGCGAATCCTCATTAAATTTGGCACGCTTTTATCTATCAATTATTATGCCATTTTGCGCGCAAATCAATTAAACTTTTGCCGTGCAGTTCTTCTTTACTACCCTGTAGTCGTAAAGCGATTGAAGCGGGTATGTGAAGTCAAGTGCAGCTGTCATCTGTCATCTGTAGTTCTACAAATTAAATTCTCGATTATAGAAGTTAGTCTTAATCTTTAAAATACATATTTTTAGGCATTTGTATATTATTCCTATGAGTTCTTTGAAACTATTTTGCAGGGTATTCTCTTAGGCGAGCACCTTCCCCTAATCGTTATTTTTTATGGCTTATTTTGCTCGACTGTTGCGTGCGATTAATGAATTTTTAATAGCTCGTACTTTGGTTAATGTAAAAAGTTGCCATAATAGTTACAGGATGTTCCTGCCAACCCCTGCCAGTTGTTAGGGGTTGCAGTTGGGTGCCGGTGTTAGGAAGCCCCAAGTTGGGGGCGCACTGAGTAGCAAGTAATTATGATTGCAGTTGAGTGAAAAAGGGTGGCAGCTGCACTTACTGATTTAGTTGGATTTGCAAATCTTTTCGAAAGCTCTACAAAAGTTGCTAAATGATTGCCTGCAATCTGTATACAATAAGATTTCTTAAGCTAAACTTAATGGAGATAGCTAACTGGATGTAGAGGATAACATTATGCAGTTAGCTTGTGGGAAATCCGGTTTACAGTTGAAGTCAAGATAAGCTCAGAAAGATGAGAAAGAAAGAAGTTAAGTTCTGAAAGAAGTCATAAATGCTTTTGAACAAACTGAAGGCAGGTAATCGAAGTGAATCGAATTTCGATTGTTCGGTTCGGTTCGGGTCTGCTTCTGGTTCAATCGGGCAATTTATATCCTATAACAGAATCACAGAATTAGGGAATCTTGCTTATGAATTTCAGACGTTAAATTTCGGTTTGATTCCCTAGCAAGAATTGTCCAATTTTGGTTGAGGTTTCAATTGGTTAATGTTAGGAAACTATTTCGTTTCCACTCGTATTCGCCATAAGGAAATGTTTATTACGGAATTTCGAGTACGGTTTTGCCTTTGAATCGGTTGATTTGCAATAACTTTTTCGGTTTCGGTTTGATTCCCTGTCAAGCAATCAGTTTAAGTTGAATTTTGGTTTCGGTTCCACTTGTGATTCTAGCTTTCTATCGTTAAATTTCACTTATTGTTTCCACTTCCGTTTCCGCTTTGAATTTCCGACTTTAACTCTTAATATGTTGCTCCACCATTCCTTGAAATAATTTCATAAATTCAATAACCCAGCTTCGCAAGCTCCGAAACCCCTTTCTACACCAAAAAGTGAGGGGCAAAATAATAAAAAAAGAAGAAAAAAAAAAACAGAAAAATCGCCTCATAGTAAATTATGCAAAATTGTACAATTATGTTAATTAATTGACGACGCTCACACAGAGAGGAACACGAAGGACCTGCCTCCAATCTTGGCCAGAAACCGCCCCTTTGCTTTTGCCTTTTGCCTGCTGGCAATTAGCACAATAAACCGCAGGCCAAGTGATTTGCCAGGCGCACTTTTTCGGCATTTTATTTGTGGCGTCTCAGCAAAAAGACGAGAGAGCTCCACAAAAAAAATTGTGGGTGTGGGTGTGGGTGGGTGTGTGGTTGTGCACACTCCAAACCCCTTTTGGGGCTTACTGCAGTTAACCTTTACATAATTAGCAACAAAATTCGTTGTGTTTAGAACAAAAGCGTCGAGCTCGGCGAATTTGCGCCAACTGCTTTTATTAATTTCATAATTCAGTCGGAACGTAACAATGGCAACAGCCCAAGGGGGAGGGTATGGGTAAACAGTACCGTCGTGTGCATGGGGCACGAGGCTTAATTATTGGAAAATTAATGAATATGCCATGTAGATGTTTTCATTAGGGCAACTGCCGCTCATTTGTGTTTAGCATTCGCATGACTAATAACTCTGCTTTGTTGAAGGGGCGTAAAACATTTTTGGATTTTATTTTTCATAAATTCCTCACGCAAATATATTTCAATATTCGCTTGCAGCAAGTTGCCTCAAGGTATGCAACATATGTAAAGCCATGAAATATTTTATGTGCAACAGTCTAGCTGGCTTTTTAAAATGACGAGCACTTTAAATTGTGCGAATTGGCCATTTAAGTTCAGTTTGTGAAGTAATATTTAAAAAAAAAGTTAAGCGGAGCTATAAAAGTTCTCTGGAAATTTTAACGAAGCAACTTTAAATTAAGCGTTAATTAATTGAACGAGCTGGTTTTATAAAGTGTTACTTTTCTTTTAGTTTATCAAACTCAAATTTTAACATAGAAGCTTTAAATCTTAATAGCATGGCATAAAATTATATTCAACTGTTCAAGAATGAACAACATTTGGAACCCTTCATGTACAATAAATAAGTTGATTATAATAGATTTAGTGTTTAGGTACAGAAAACTCAGCAGCGACCACTTAAAACAAAATAAATTTTTTATTTTTTTCGAATAAGCAAAAAACAATACATAAATTGTCAACATTCCTTGTATGGGTTATCATCAAATCATAAATCCCCTGCTGCTGATTTAAAGCAACAGATTCAGTTTTAATTTACAACTCAATTGCATGTTAGTAATGACTGTAATTAAAACACCACAACTTTGATTTTTTTTTATGTTTGATATTCATCATTGATATTTGTTGTATAGTTTAAATATATTTTTAAAAAATTAAAAGGTGATTTCTTTTTGGCTTGACAATTACTCGTTAAAAAATACATAAATGAGGAAACACTTCGCTGGAGCCAGCTAAATACATGAAGTCAAAAGTCAAGTCTCCGTCTTCGTTCGTCTTCGTTTTTCTGATGTATTTAGGATTTCTAATCATGGTCATAACATCTTCTAAGCAATGGTGTAGATGCGGCTTATAAATTTCGTTCTGTTTGCTTAAATTTAAAACTCCTTAGCTATCGCAATAAAATGTTCAACATTGAGTCTAAAAAGTCTTAAGTTCAGTTTTCATTTTATTATAGTTATTATTTATTTCATAGTATAATATCACAGTTATTTGCACAGCATATGAATATGTATAAATACATATATCCAGCTCGGCATATATATTTCACAGCTTGTAGCCCACTTTTTGTTCAGCAGCGCCACAAAGGGTAAACATTTGCACTTGTAAATGACATTCATGTGTGACAATTTGTTGTTTTTGCTTGTCGTTGTTGTCGTATATATATATATATATATATATATATATATATATATTTATAGCATACATATTGCAAGTCTAGTGTGTATTTCTCATAAATCGGCTTAAAAAAGTGAATGTTTCGTTTTCTGACCTCTTCAGTTGAGGTTCTTTCCCCTTAGGGGGGTCTACGTATATTTTTCATTTTTCATCTACGCATTTTACGCAGCTTATAAACCTCTCTTTCTCTCTTTCTCTCTTTATCTCTCTCTCTATCTCTGTCTCTCTCTCTCTCTCTCTCATTTTCATTGCAAGTCAAGTCTCAACTTGGCTTGACTTATTTTTAACATCGTTAGTTGAACAATTTCTGTTCCTGCCACTTGTTGTACAACAAGTATGTATGTATGTATGTAGTGAGTATGTCACTCACAGCTGCTTGAGATTTATGAAGTGCAACATGGCCGAGTTGCGACACATTTATCTGCACATGCTGCCCTGCCCTGCCTGACTGACTGATTGTAAATTGTGGCTGAGCTACTACAAGCTTTCTTGTTTATTTAACCCCACTGCTCTAGGCACTTTGCGGTTTTTTCTAAAGATCCTTGGCCTAGTTTCAACAACTGCATTTCACTTGAAGCAGAGTGAAATAATATTGATTGAATCGAAAGGGATTTTTAAACAAATATTTTTACTAACAGAAATTTAAACATGAGCATGGTGTTTAAGTGAAGACAAAAATATAAAATATATAAGAAATATATGCATAAAATACTAATTTAAAACAAGTATGTTAAATAAATAAAGATTAATATCATCTTAATGATAATATGCCTGGGTATGTTATATGTCAAATAGAAGGCTATATCCTTACAATTACGACATTTATTGCTATCAGAAATCGATTTGTATCGATAAATGCCCAACGGTTTGCCATACCTTAAAGTCTATAGCTTTTAAAGTCTCTGAGTTCGGCTTGTTTCTACAGGCAGAAGAGTCGATTGTAAATTGCTGATCAAGAATATATATACTTTATGTGCTTGGAGCTGTTACTTCTGCCTGTTACATGCGCTCGGTCAACTTCATTATAACCATTCAGGCTATAAAAAATAACTGCTCTCATCAGCGTTTCTCAGGCAGCTTCTCTACCCAAGGTCAGTCTCAAAAAAGGCCCCCAAGATATATCCACCTTCCATCCTCCCCCCCCCCATCAGCAGCAACAAATTATGCAAAAATGAAAAGCCCCAACGAGCGCTAATGAGGCCACTAAACGATTAGCCAGAAAGGGTCCAGACTACAACAAAATAAAACGAAAAAAAATTATAGTCAACGCTTTGCGGTTTTTGCATACGAATTTGCTGATTTGGCTTATTTCGCCAGCAGTTAATGCGGCTAATTTATGGCAAATTAAGCTTTAGCTGCGCCTTTTAATTATGGATAATATTTATAGGTTTTAATAAAAATTTTCTTTCTGTTTCTCTTGCAGCGCGCAACAGTCCGCAGGATGATGCTGAGGTGATTGATGTGCCACTTACTCGTTCGGAGTCTGGCATTACGAATTTCCGTGACTTTGTCGATACAGGTGCTGTTAACCCATTCCTGCAGCCGAGTCCATCGACTTTCCACTTTCCCAGCTTTCCCTTTGACGGTGAGTTTTCTTTTCTTTTTTTTATTATGACTGCCACATATGACGCATGTTGCATTTGCATTTAATTAAATTTTTATGTTGCCTCATTAAGCCAGAGAGGGAGAGTGAGGGATACAAACGAGTAATTACAAAGTGCAGCATGCATTTAATGCACTTTTCATTGTTATGATTATTACATGATCAGAGATTTTATTATACCTGCTAGCGAATCAACACTTTTGACTATGCTAAATTTGGAATACCCTTGATGAGCTCGTTGTACGATAAACGATAGGATTCAATCCATATTTATTGAAGCCTAAGCCGAGGCAACAAATTATTAATTGGGTGAAAAAAGCTAATTGGGAATTGGTCCTTTAATCAACAATATATATTGTAGATTCTTTTTTCTCAGTGTGTATGCAAACTTTTAGGCTTGAGCAAAGTCTTCTTCAATTTTATAATGGGGAAGCTCTGCAATTTGAGCCAGCCAATTAGTCAACGTGCCGCTTGCTCACATTTTCCACTCCTTGTTTGGTAGATCCATTTTACACTGCGTTGGAGTACGACTGAAAGTTCGACCCACACACATACACAACAAGACACACACACACACACTGATAAACTTGGGAGTAAACAATTTATCAAAATATTATGTCAGAAATGTTCTTTTTTTTGTGGAGGGAAGCAGTCAAAGTTTTTAGTCTTTATATTTCTGTATTTATATTGATATGCATGTGCAGGCTGGGTCAAAAACTCTGCTGACCATTAAAAGTGAAAAGTTTGAGACTTGGCAAAAAATAAATGTATATATATACATATATATATGAGAGGAAGAAGAAGTAGGAAAGAAGACATAAATATTTATAAAATGCTGCCTGTTTAGCCAGGGATGAGTGGCCAAAACTTCATAAATCTTTTGCCAACTAATACGCTGACAAAAGTTCTTAAGCCAATGGCTCGTTTTATATGCAAGAAACTTTTATTTAGCAACAGCTTCAAAGATAACAACGCAAAAACAACAATAAGACTGTGAAAAGTTTCATTAGCTTCACTGCAAAGCATACACTGCACAAAAAAGTGTGTGTGTTTTGAATTCCTTTACTCTACGTGGGATGAATTATGCTATTTTTCTTCAGGCGCCTCTTAAAGCTAACAATTACTTTAATATTTATATATTTTATAATAATAATCTGTTTGATTTATGAAATTCAATTTAGCAGTTAGTCCATATGAATTGACGGATTTATTTGTATTTGAAAATTAATTGATAATTAAACGCTTTGATAAGATATTAATAGATTAAAGAACGGTTGAGGAATAATTAGGGCAAACTGAAATGTTTTCATAATAGGAACTTGATAAAGTAAAAGTATCTTGATTATATCTACATCTATCTGGATTATATAATATTAATTTTCTTTCAAACAATTTCTGAATTTGATCTAAAATTTAAGCTGAACAGTCAATTTATAAAATGTTGTCAAGTCTTATTACCTTTGCAAAGCAATAATATAAAAACTTTAGCAAATTGACAAAAATATATTTCAAATTGCTTGCCATTTCGAGTATGGCATTAAAGTTGTCGCCAAGCAAGTTAAAGAACCTTCAGCAAAGTTCAAAGGTGGCCGATTGTAGTTAGAAAAATGATGTCAAGCATTTGGCTGGTCAAGTATTTAAAGGCGTCTCCCTCTCTCCCTCTAAACTCATTAGAATGCAACAAGCAAATGAATTGCAACATGCCAAAGCCAGCTAAACAATGCGGTCAAGTATTTATGACAAGGTTGCCCCACACACAAAGAGTAAAGAAAAATGAGTGTAAAGAGTGTGTGTGTGTGATAAAACAAGGGAAACAAGGTGGCAAAGAGGATTAGGTAAACAAGCAGACGAAGGGCGACACAGAAAACGCTTCATTTTCTTTTTTTTTATTGTAGTGCGTTCACGGATTAGGGAATTTAAACAGAAAAACGCATTAGCAAGGCAAAAGGCGTCTGGGCGTCTGGGCGCCCGGGCGTCGTCATCAAAGAGATGACAACAGCAATAAGAAAAGCAACCCGAAAAAGAACCAGCGCCAAGTCGATGCCAGATGGCACTTTGGCACTTTGCAACACCTGCGACAATTCCCAGCACTGTTCGCTTTTCTAGCTGCTCCTACCTATTTCAATTTGGGAGTGTGGCTCTTCTATTTTAACATTATACCCTGTTGTCATTATACATTCTTAAAGGGGCCTTTAATGTGCAACATTTGTAAACCGATAAATATCGATATAAATAACAGTTTCAAACTTGAATATATCGGAAATTAAATGTGACAAAGAAAAGCTAAAGTATTTGGTATGTAGATTTCAGTTTTTCAGCTGCTGTTTAACTTTTATTTTAAATAGCTATCGATAACCATCAAATTCAGAAATTAAACTAGACAAAAACAAAGAACAGAACTTATTGTGCAGATCTCATCTATCCGTAAAGGTAGATTTTTAGCGTTTTTGCATATGTGTTGTATTAAATCAAATCTTACAGATTAAGGGATGCCGAGAACTTACAGTGTCCCTCGCAAATCGATAAATATCGATATATTTGAATTATGTACAGGGTAATTGCTAGGCCAGAAACTCTTCCAATACAACTTATTCTAGTCTGCTTTGGCGTGAAATTATACAAGAGACTAGACACACAAATTTTTTATGCATCCCATTTTTCTTCTTTTTTTCTTTTGCAGACATTTTCCGCCGCCTGCGTACTCGTTTCTGGCCCGTGCTCGTGGATTCGAGTGATGCTGTGGCTGGCTCCGGTGAAGGGGATTCATCGGGTGCAGAACCAACGCTTGGCTTCGGCCTGAGACTGCCGACAGCGCTGAACACCAAGAATGGCAATACCACATCAACGGTTAAGGTGAGACATATATAAATAAATAAAAAACAACTTTGTTGTTGTTGTTCTAACTCAATTGATATATATTAAAAATGAAATGCATTTAGGTGGTTGATGGTCACAAGGTGGAGATCAACGAGACCACCTATGGTGATAACAACAGTTTGTTCAAGGTGCGTCTGGTCAATGTGCGTCCCCTCGAGAGTGGCGAGGAGGTTGCCCAGGGTGTTACCAACTCGGAGGGTGACTTTAAGCCGCTAAGTGCGCCCAGCACTTCGGCGCCACCGAATCGCACCCAATTTCCGGAGGAATCCGAGGAGGATGAGACCGATCGCCGTGAACCGCTCCAGAAGCAGTCCAAGGACAATGAGGTGCGCGACATCGATGAACCTCAGGTATAAAAACAAAAAAGCTTTAAACAGCATTTCCAGCTAAACAGCTAATGCAAAAATGTCTTGCCAATAAAAATTTTTTTTAAAAAATATATAAAATCTCTACTAACCGACAATATACTACTATAAACTATAAAATTTTAATAAGCTTCATGTATATTGAGCCAATTATGTAAACTTGTAATATATATATATATATACATATATAATATTTTAACAAATTTAAATGTATATTGTAAAATATAATACATTTCTAATATTTTTTTTTCAAATAAAGTTTTGCATAAAACTAAAAAGATATCTAAAAACTATTTGTATATATTTTTGCTTGCTTTTATTTGATTTTATATTACAACTAATTTAATAAGTTTCTAAGTTAAGGCAACTGGTGAGAGAAAATCCTGGCTGCGGTTCTTTGCATATGTTTCTACTTAATTATATTTTCACTATTAATCTTTTTCTAATTTAATTTATTTTTTCTGCTTCAAAGCTTTAAGCTTAGCAATTCAGCGTGTAAATTTGCTTTTGCTATTAGGCAATTTATTTATTTTCAAATTTGAATTGTTTCGCCTGCTATATTTTTATTTACTTTTTTCTGTTGCGGTTGTTGTTGAAGCCATAATTAAGTTTTGTTCATTTGCTAGGCCAATAAAGCATCAGCCACCGCAATCATAAATATTTTATTAACACGACAAAATGTTTAATTGCACAATTAGATTTTTCTACTTATTTTATTCCCTGTAGGAGGTAAAACAATGGGCACACACAAACTAAACTGAAAAGTCGAAAATAAAAGAGTTAAGATGAGCTAAACAAATATCGATAAATATCGATACATTATTTTCTACTTATTGATTTCTATATTTTGATATATCAAAATTCTAAGTGTTAAGCTTAAAGGGTCTTCACTAGTCGGGCATTATTTAGAGTATTTTTTCTCCTCTATTTGTTGATCTTTGTTTTTTTAGATAGACATATTTTTTGATGCGTTTTTTGTTTGCTTTCGGTTTAACGTCATTGCACCTAAATTAATAATGCAAACAAATTATGCATTTTATTATTATGTGACAATAGAACGCATAAAAATAAATTATATATTATGTTAAAAAAAAAAACTTACGATATTCCTAATAGCAATGTGCTGTGATATAAAATATGCGTAGATTAATTGCATAATTGAGCGACTTTCTGACAATTGCAAATTTGCGTAACTTTTTCTGTGAGTAAACAATAAATACAAGAATAAAAGTTTAGCTGTTTCTCTAAAGCTTAAAACTATGTTTAGTTTTTTTTAAAGTAATATGTGTATAAAGCTGGGTGTCAAACCGAACAGAAGTTAGCTTCAGTAAAAATAATAAATTGGCTTAAAATTATTTTTTTTTCCCGTATTTAGTTCCGATTTGGTATTTTGATTTTTTCAAAATTGAAAAACAAATATAACATATATATATTTAATGTATACTGGATATTACCAATCCGGTCTTTAGGGAAATAATATCGCTTTCTCTCTTACTGGCTCGAATTTCAGTTTCGATTCCGGTTTAAAATACTGGCTTAAAGTCTTGTTAGGTCATTTCTAGGATTTTCTAAATTCTACACGCTAAAAACTCTGTCACGCAATTCGTTGCACATTTTATTAGTAGAAACCCAAATTAAAAAATGAATTTCCAAAAACAAAAGTTGATATATATGTAATTTTATAACAAGCCTTATCAAGTTATGTTAGGACACACTTGCAAATGCAATTTATGGGCACATGCCATTTTACAACTGGCAACGTGCAAATCAGGGTTGCCATCCACATGCACAAATGCTGCTTGCTGCCCCTCTGCTGCCTGCAGCCCCACCATTAACAGTTGTTGCAGCAATTTAACGGTACATGCATCATATATGCGGTTTTTCAAGTCCATTAATTACTTTTAGCCATAATAAAAATTAATTTATATTAAAAGTCATGTGCGTCGTGCACATAAATCCTTGTCTTGGACGTATACAGGGGCACCAAAAAGTGGGCGTGGCAGTTGGCAACCGTGTAGTATTTATGAGAATTTATTATATCGAATTTCGACGAGCACGCGACTTTCGAGCATTTTGCGTGTTGCCATTTTTACTCTCTTTTTGTATGCTCTTTTAAAGGGTATTATAATCATCCTGTGAAATGAGGAGAATTACTAGCAGACACATATAGTCGAAGTAGCTATATCTTATGTTCTATGAACTATCGGTTGAAAGATTAATTCTTGCGAGATACACTTTTATGTTCAATAATATATCCTAATTAAACTCACTATAGGAGGCCTCTCCGACTCTATAGTTTGTATATATTCTTGATTAGCATCACTAACAGTAAATGTGTCGGATTCTGCTGCTTCAGGAACAATCAATCGCAAATGAAAACGTTTCTGTTTGCATAGATATCATCAACATCGAACTACTATAATATATAGTTTTTAAAGGTTGTTTTTTATAGTGAAAGTTAAATGTCGCCTTGGCTGACTGCTGTCTGAAACAGAATGTTATTTTTGGTATTTCTTTATTAATATTTTTTTTTGGTACGTAATCACATAAATCAGAGCAAAATTAATAAATGACCATATGAAAAAAGTATGAAATGCGCAATTATGAACAAGTTTAAAGCGTAAGTGCAACATGTAAACATTTCAATATATATATATATATATGCACAAAATTTAAAATGTTACATGGTTGTCGGGTTGGTTGTAGTTGAAACTATTGCAAAATGTGGCAAAAATTTATTCAATTTATATGCAGTTCAGTTTTTGCAACACGCGGATATTGAAAGCTGCGGTTTTGGTAGCCCAAACTTTCAGCACATGCATTTATTTGAATATATATACATTTTTCATAAATATTAATATGGAATAACACACACACACCTACAATATTTTGTGAAAATTGTTGAAGGCCGTTAAGCTATTTTGCCTGTCGCTCGCCAGTCAAACAGCCAAATAAATGTGCGATATTTTATATTAATAATTTACTATTAAAAAAAATATACAAATTTGGTATATATATGTAAACCGCAGTTATCGCATAAATGTATGTAGCCCTTCATAACTTTGTACAAAATTACTTTGTGCACTTGCATTTCAATTTGTTATGTGCCCGATTTTTTTACGCGCTATTTAAACATTATGGTACAGGGTGGCACGGGGGGACGGGATGTGTTCGTTCTACAGGGCGGCTTCACACAAAGTGCGCATGAAATGAGCAAAAAGCAGCGGGCCCTGTAAACTGTAAACTGTAAAAACTCAGTGCACACACATGAAATATGCAGCGTAAAACAGACTGTTAAACTGAAAAGAATTAACAGTAGGGGGGAGGAGGAGTTTGAGGTTGAGGGAGTGTCTCTATATTAAAAATTGGCATGCATAACTCAGGCAGTTTCTTAAGGAATACCGCATTTACAAGACAGCTTAACAGAAAGTTACTTTTTTTTATGACGCAACTTAATAAGCGCTAAGGAATGTTAAATCGATTAGCATAAAATATCACTCATCCATGCAAGAATAAAATTTTGAGTTAGCATCGCAGTTCTCGAGAAGTTCCCCGTAAATAATCATTCAGATAACGTGACTCATTTTACGGTACTATTTGAAAAATTTGTGGTTGTCTCTGTTAAGCAATTTAATCATCAAAAGATTTAAGTGAGCGTCGGAAAAAATAAAAATAAACACATTATTAAGACAAATTTCCGTGAATTTATTTATTTTTTCGCATTTTGTAACAAACAAAAATAGAATAAAGTGAGAGAGGGAAGGCTGTCAAACTCGGGAATAAATAATGAGCTTGTGACGTTACACATTTCACAGATCGACCGAGTGACCAACAAATGTTTTCTGTGTGTTTGTGTGTGTGAGTGAATAACAAGGCGGGGGGCACTTCACATATCGCATGCTGATTTTTTTGCAAGGTATAAATACAATTTGAACGTAATGTTATCAGACGAAGGTGAATCATGTGTGAGGCGACGCATAATAAGCAGAAATGTAAATTAATGGCGACTAACACAATAGCAAGTGTGAGTGGGAGCGAGAGCGCAATGTCTGAGTAACAGAGCTTAGCAACACAAGACTGTCAACTTAGAAGTAAGCACGGCTCACACGTTAGAGCGAAAGATGGAAACATGTTAAGGAAGGCCAGCTAAGCAAACAGAACACTGATGAGCTTAACAGCGCCGTTGCTAATGCCCGTTCACAGTTGTCTGAGAGCATCAGCCAAACAAAAGAGAGTGCTGATATCTTAACTCTGCGCTGCTCCCGCTGTCTTCCTTTCTATCTATCTTAGTCAGAAAGCACAGCTTAAGCACAGCGCTGCTGCTGATATTGTCTCTCATTCACTGCTCTCTAATGCTGATAGGTTAACAGCGTCGCTGCTGTCAACTCTCGTTCTCACGCTCACGTTCTCCCTCTCTCTCTCTGAGTCCGAAACCAAGCTTGACTGCTGCTGATGAGTCAGCGTCGCTCTGCGTAATGCTAAACCCTATGTATAAAAGTCAATGCTTTGCTAAGCGGCAATTTAGTTGAAATATACAACGCGTGGACGGCACACACACGTTTCTTGGCTGTAAGTTCTTATTAATATATATTTGCATGTGGCGGCGACTGGTTGTACTAAAAACTAATACCACACTTAATTGGCAAACACAAAAGTAATGCAAACTTTTATTCAATTTATTTATGCACACATAACTGATGCACCCATTAAACACACACCCACGCACACATACACAGAGCACAAGCACAACAACAACAACAACAACTACAGCCACACTTGAATCCAGTTCGCCCATTGAAGACTCCATTGCCGAGGGAACTGAGAACAGACAACAGCAGACTGTTAACGCAACAATGTCCGATTTAATGGAAGATGTTAAACTGCAGCAGGTGGAGCAGCAGCTAGAGTTGGAGGAGCATACGCAACAACAGGAGGAGGAGGAGCAACAGGAGCTGCAGGAGCAGGAGCAGCAGGAGGAGCAACAGCTGGAAGTGCAGCAGGAGGTGGAGGCGACCGAGGAGCAGCAGCTGCAGCAGTTGACTCAAGATGTCGACACAATGGCGCATAATGAGGAAGCCGTAACGGAAACAGAAACGGAAACGGAAATGCCGCTGTACGACAGAGACAGTCTGATTGAAAACTTTGCCAACGACGACGAAACGAATTTCGAGTCCTCACAGCTAGTCGAACGCGAGTCGCTGATACAGCGGGAACGCGAAGAACTGGAATCGTCGGACGATGAGGATGCCAATGCCAATCCCATTGAGATGAGTGACACATTCAACGATGAGTGGGCAACACTGGACGCCGCTGATCCTGAAAACGATTTGGATAATTCAATTCATGACTATGACAGCTATCTGCCCGTGGATATATCCAATGATATTGCTGTTAATGATGTCGCCGCTGCGAATCCGGACTATCCCCATAATCCCGATGCGGAGGTCTTTGAGCTGTCTCCATCGGCAATTGCAGCAATGTCCAAATTTGAGAAATTATCGCTGAAGACGCCGACGCCGCTGCTGAAGTGAAGCCAACCAATTTAGTTTTAGTTATTATTATTGTAATAAGTGTTTTAGTTGTCTAAGCAGAACTGCATTCATTTTCACTGAGCTCATCAAACAAACTCAAATGTTTTTACGAGCAGAGCAGCACTCATTTAATTATTATATCAATGTTTTGTCTAAGTACGAGTATTAAATGCATAACAAATGCATACCAAAATATTTATTGATGCAAAGATATAAATTATGCCAAAAAAGAACAAAATATGCCTGATTTAGTTATTTTTAATTTTTGCATTTTATAATACATGATTTCAATTTAAATTGATTTATTTATTAAAACAGCTCTGCACAGAATATCTGCTGCTGCAACATCGTTGTGGCATTAAAAACCAAACAGCACAGGAAAATCCATCGAATTTTGAAATTCAAAGCCTGTTGAAGATGCCAAATTGAATTTCTCGTGGGTTGTGTGTGCAGCCGTAGATAAAAAGAGCAGTTCTGTGAAGTAATGAATATATTAAATTCTTATTAAACATTTTTTGTTTTTATTTTACGGGATGTACTCAGCTTAGCTGCATGCCACTGACCTCAATGTCCAAGAGTTTGTTGAATGTGTTTTCGCTGGCTGTTGCATCCACATCAAACACTTCAAATTGAGAATTCAATAATTCGATGTGAAATAATTGTTGCCTCAATTGTTGATTCAACTTCTCGATGCGATCGTTGCATGTGGCAAGCAGCAAGAATTTGAAGACGGGCGACAAAAAGCTGCCAACTCGAATGAGTACCACAAATGTTCTCTCATCGAGTTTCCCCCACGCATCCAAAGCATAGACAAAGTCATGTGTGGACTTTAAGATACTGACATAGAGCAAATCGGAGACTTGCAGCCAGAGTTGGCTAACAAGCCCATGGACTCGGCAAATGCGAGTGTGTAAATCATAAAACCGAATCAGGTGATGACTACAAAATGAACCCGGAAAAAGGTCAATTTCTGTTAGCTGATCTCTTAATACTCTGAGCCAGGCCATCAAGAGCAGCTGGTAAGTGAAATATGCACAAAAGACCATTTCAAATAAGAGTAGATAGAAGCAGGGTTGCCACCAATTATGCACAAGTTGCACAACACTAAATTCATATTGCAGTACAAATATCAATAGAATATACAGATCAGTTTTGAATTTACAACAATTGCCACAACTCGATTTTAGAATGCGATGTATTTTCATCAATTTTTGAATAGCCAACAAGCAGGCTTCACTGTACTTCCGACTGTAAACGTAGCAAGTAGAAATTATTTACGAACAGCATTAAATAGCTGACAAATGTCTAAAAATCATTTTGGCAAATCGGAAAAATTGTCTGAGGCGTGAAGACAATATAAAATAATGCACCAAGTGGATTCAGTTTGTTACAGAGTAACACTATCAATAGAATTAGCCTGGTTAGAAATATGATCCTCCAATTCGATTTATATGCTCTCAATTTGCCAAATCTTGTGCTCAGTTTGTAGTGAGTATATCCGCTAAAGCGACAGATTCGAAAGGCTCCAGCGGAATATCAACTGCTCCAAGCGATCCATTCGAAATTACTGACCAAAGCGACATAGTTAAAATGGTTAATATAATGTTGGGACTCCTCCTCCATCTCCAACTCCTCCTCCTCCTGATGGGCAACATAATTTGTATAATTATGGCGAATTGTGTTCTAACTGCAAAATGATAATGTGAACTGTGTTCACATACACTGAAAAAAAAAAAGATTGAGAGTACACAACTAGCAGATTCTCAGGACCCCGATTTCTATGTATGTGTATATATATTAATTAATTCTTTTGAATTCAGATTTTAGTTTTATTGAACAATTTCCTGTTAGTTTTGCTTAACTAAATCTATGTTTCTTATTCGATCTTAATGAAATTCATACAGCTGATCATTAGTATCTGAATTATATATTGTTCATAATTTGTGCCATTTTACATACTTTATATACTTTATGGGTATAGAACTGCTTCCTTTTTACTTATTGTATTCTGTTCCTGAACGGCAGAAGTTCATTTACTTTTTCATGTAAATTTGCGAGTTCGTACTGCAAATCGGACATCGCGTTCAAAAAACCGATCCAAAGATATAATAAAAGGAACTCGTTGTTAATCGTTTGTCCGACATGCCAAATATGATTTCTGATCGGTCGCATTTGCTGCTGCAGAGCAAAACTGTTGAACTAGATGTACAAAATATTATTGACACCATAAATATAGTATGACATTAATCACATATTCACCTCACAATCCATCAGTCTGGTGAATATTATTTCTTCTGCTGAATATTTCTGATCTTTTCCGTGCAATAAGTTAACGAACATGATTTGGCGATTTAAGAGTATGGTTAGTTCCTCGATGCGATTATTGCAGACACCCAAAAGGAAGATCCGCATTGGAGGTGCCAGACAGTTGCCAATTTGGAACTTGAGGAAGGAATGCCACTTCTCCGTGGGTTGTCCTTGTTTATAGATAATGTCAAATAACTCTTCGGACATATTCAATGTTAGG
The DNA here is from genome assembly GCA_035042055.1 of Drosophila macrothrix. Classification (NCBI taxonomy): domain Eukaryota; kingdom Metazoa; phylum Arthropoda; class Insecta; order Diptera; family Drosophilidae; genus Drosophila; species Drosophila macrothrix. Next base: position 6,632,634 of record JAWNLX010000124.1, on the reverse strand, counting down.
GAAAAAATGCTGCTAAATAGGGTTCCAGCTATCTTTAACCAAAGTTTGGTAACTCGAGAATGCAGTTTCCAAATCCGAAAGTAGAGTCCATAGCAGAGAATAATCTGTTGTTGATCCCGTCTGTTTAAACGTTGGCCATTCTCCATATTCCGTACATAGGAATTCATATATCTAAGCAAAACTTTGTGCCAGGATATCAAAATAAGCTGATAGACAAAGTAGGCCCAGTAGAATAGCTCGAAGAGTAATTGCTTACAAATTCTTACTATATAAAATGTTTCCCATATTTGCAGAAGATTTAATATAGACTCAAGTAGAAAAATGATGAGAATATTGATTTCAACAGTGAAATAAATGTAGTCGAAAGTTGAGATCATTATTCTGTGTATTTCTATTACTTCATTGATTACCGATACGTAGGATGCACTTATTTTCCAACTATGAAGGATATACATCATTTTAAAATAGTGCCAGTTCGCGTTGATCATAATGGACATATACATATAAAAGTTATATCCAGACAAATTGTCAATAAACTTTTTAAACAAACAGGCATAAATTACACTTTGAAAGTACCAGTAGTTATGCTTATCTATGCATATACAATATCCTTTCATAATCAAGGAAACTATTTTTTTAGAAACTGAGTGTTCGCAAATGTGCAATTTTCCTGACTCCTTTTTAAACCTGAAGTATCCGAAAACACAGAAACGACAGATCCAATAAATCGCTCGACTAAAAATATAGATTGTTATGTGGAATAAAAAGTGTTCCACTTTGGCCTTGATGTTTTCACCAGGTTGCATTTTGATGAACTAAACTTTGTGGCGTTAGTTCGCTGGATGAATCCGCATCAGAATAATAAGTTAGTGCAATCATTACGCATAATATTCTGTACAAATAAAAGCGCCTTGTTGATACTCAACTAGTGATTAGATCATTAATATAATGTGTGTAACCTTTAGAATAATTTGTCATCCAAATGTTGCACTCCAAAAAATTGGAACAATAAAGGATTGCTCTAATTGACTCTAATATTATTTTTACATAAATATATATATTATATATTTAATATTAATAAATATCAAATTGAATTTGCATTCAAGTTGGGACATGAAGATCAGTATAAATCAATATTACCAGTAATCATGACATGTCGAAAGTCGAGATCATTATTCTGTGTATTTCTATTACTTCATTGATTACCGATACGTAGGATGCACTTATTTTCCAACTATGAAGGATATAAACCATTTTATAATGGTCCCAGTTCGCATGGCTCAAAAAGGATATGGGTACATAAAAGTTATATCCAGACATATTTTCTCTAAGCCTTTCAAACACAGCCATATAAGCCGTCATTATCAAATACATGTAGTTTGCGTAGTCTGTGAATACCAAAAGTATCTTTACAATGCTGGCAACTATTTTTTTTAAAACTGAGTGTTAGCATATGTATAATTTTCCCGATTTCTCATTGAAACTGAAGTATTCAAAGACACAGCAACGACAGATCCAATAAATCGTTCGACTCAATATATATATTATGTTGAATAAAAACTTTTCCACTTCCATTTTCGCTTTGTTGTTTTCCTCACTCTGCATTTTGATGAACTGAACTTTGTGGGTGTTACTGTGCTGTATATATTATCATAATCATCAGAGTGTTACATAATTGTGATCATTACGCATAACGCATTCTGTTTTAGGGGCTCATTTTAGGCATGGCGCATAACAGTCTGTGCTCTATCAGAATATATGCATAAAGCTAAGATTGTATTAGTAATTGATGTCTCAGTATTTCTGATAATTATTATTCATTTCGTTTAGTTTAATTTGACATGCAAAGGTTACAGGTTGTTTTCCATTTTCCATTTTCAATTTTTTTTTTAATTTGCAACAATAATAAATTGATTAAATACGTTTTATTGCTGTTAATGAGTTGTGCGTTTCATTAATGGTTAACTTATGACCAGTTAATTACACGTTATCCGTTTGACGTGTGGCATCTATTGTGATTTTAATGTTTTTCTGACCAAACAGCTTGAACTAAGCCGCTTACCGAAGTGTTTTTTATGCTACTCTTGCAATTAAATGTTGAGCTTAACAGACTGCCGATAAATGTACCGCAAATGCAGCTGTTAAGTATATCTGTTATGGCGTAATGTGGAGAGACTGCTTAAGCTGCTTCTTGCAGTCTGCAGTCTTGTTCTAGCAGCTTCGATGGGCAGCACTGATTATAATATTACATTAAACAAAAATTACGCGTTTATTTAATTGAATGTATATCTTTAAAGTGATGTTGTTGATGTATACTGTGCAAATAAGTGCAAAAGCCGTTGTAATTTCTGCCATTTCATTTCATATTTACCTGTTTAATATTTACGCGTCAATTTCATATTGCTTTCGCTTGGACGCAGACACTTAACGAATTTTTTGCACAAGTGGCCGCCATGTTTGTGAATGCATACGAGCTGGCCAGCTGCCAAGCGCCAGCATCATCATCATCATCATCATGGTTAACATCATGATCTGCATGGCCGTATTTTTAACATTTCTCTGTTGTCGTGCATAAAGGTAAGTAATTATGGCGCTGCCTCCCTCCCACCCGTACGCCGACAATTGGCGCAGCCTTCAAGTGCTGCTCTCTGCCCTGTGCTCCCTCTCGCTATCCCGCTCTTTCGCTTTCGTATTTACATTGCAGTTGCTGGTTTTGTTGCAATTATGATTGCGTTTTTCAATTTGCATTTTATATTTTGTATTTACAATTGCCAAATAACGAGAATTAATTCTTTGTTAAATAAGATATATTTGTGAGAATGTATATTGCCAGATTATTGATGTTGCTTTCGTATTTGTTTTAACTACGCTTTCTGATTTTATTTCAATCATTTTTGTTAATAACGAAATTTGTTTCCAGATTCTGATGGGTAGAATAAAAGGTTCCAGTATAATTCATCAATTGATTAACAAATATTTTGTTGGCACTTGGTTTCGTTTTTGGTATCTTGATTTTAAATGTTTTAATTTTGAGTTCCTTAGGGGATTTATATTGGTTGCTGATTCTTCCAAAATGAATTTTTGAATTTCCATAGGTACATTTTCAGTTCCGTTTCCGTTTCAGATTTGATAGCCTTTCTTAAAATTTGTATGAACTGAGTATAAATTAGTTTTACAACTTTCACTCCTGAATATTTTAATAACATTTTTAACAAGTTGCATATCTTTTCAGTATATTTGCATCTAACTCGCAGCACAATTTCTTTTATATTTACACGTTGTTTAAATGCAATTTGTAAACACTAAACTTGTTTCATAACTTTCCTCAGCCTCAGTCTGGTTGTTGTTGTCATTTTTGTTGCTTTCAACACAGCTGTTTTTGCCTTTGCCACACACGTGCCACAACCGCAACACAGCGGCTAACTGTGTTGTCCTCTAGCGTGCCACACACACACACACACATAGATACTTAATGATGTGCTTCTTTTATCCTTCTGTCCTTTTGGCATTGGTCTCCTCCTGCCATGCTGTCCAAAATATAAAGTTTAATTCGTTGGCAAAGCTTTGTTGCCCATTCCCCACCCCCTCCCCCTTTCCGCAATGCCTTTGTGGGCAAGGTACACATTGGCGGGGGGTGAAGGGTGGAAGGAAGCGGTAACCGTACACAGATTTGGCAAAGATTAGCGAGCGCATTTTTAGTGGAAACTTTGTTTTGGGCTGTGAGTTAAACTTAATTAATTTTATTTGAATAAATAAGATAAGAAGTGAAAGAACGCTCGAGCCGAGAGAGCTCGACTGGGAGGAAAGGCACTGTCATATACATAATATTAGGCTGATGGTGGTTTGTTCAACATTAAAATATATTTTGGTAATGCAATTATTGTAGTTTATCAATATGAGCCATCTGTCTCTATTGTATAATAATAATAAGGAGATCTACGGCTTTTATTGCTATCGATTTGTATCGATATACTTCCCATTGCCTGTCTTCTCTTAGGCACAACTTAATTTTCCCCTTTTAACACAACTTTTAATGAGAATTTAAAGAATAATAGTAGATACTATCTATCTAAGTATAAATTAAATATCTACTAAAGTATAGATTAAATTGTATTTGGTTCTTTACTGGTTTTTCTTGACTTCTCTTTCAACACGCTTCAAAATGCCATCCATGTTGGTAACTAGCTGTTCCAAAATTTCCTCCAGCAGCGAGACGCGATTGTTAAGCCTAAGTGAGAGATAGAGAGAGAGAGCGAGAGAAAGAGAGAGAGAGAGAGAATTGAGCATAGCACATATAAGATCAGCAAAGACAATGAGTACTGTACGACTACCCACCGAAACATATCCTTGTTCCTGACATCATCGGGCACATCTTCAAAGTATTGTGCCCTGCGTGCCATAAAAGTATGCAATAATTTAATTTAATTTAATTGAATTGAATTTAATTTTATTTGAGCTAATGATACTTACTCGGCCTCGGTCATATTGCGACGCAGCTGAACTTTGGGCGGTTGAAAGATTTTCTTACCCGCATCATCCGTCTCATAATCCTGATTGTCGACGTTGGGCCGCTGGTGAATGGGTGGGGCATGCCGCTTGCGTCCACAATGGGTGACAAAATAGATGAACGATGTTAGCTTCTTGTAGATATAGGAGCCCAGTTGACTGCGACCCTGAGTAATTTCACTCTTCACCGAATTGTACGTTTCCATTATAATGGCCAAGAACATGTTCTAAGCAAGAAAGAAATTCTCAAGTGAGTCCAGATTTGATTCGTAGATATGATCTCTTCGTCTTACCAGCAAAATGAAGAAGACCAAAAGAATGTAGGTTAGAAAGTAAATGGGTCCCAGCACCCGATTGGCCTCCTCGATGAGATTGTATTGAAAGTCGCCAAGTATCATGCGTATCATAGTCAAAATTGAGGTGACAAAATTACGAAAATCGGGATGCTTAGTGCCAAAGAGCAAGAGACCCAGCTGGGCATAGGCCAAAAATACAATGCCAAACATCAGACTAAAACCGGCCAAATCCTTGGAACACTAAAATAGGTCAATTTATAAAAGTGTAGAGTTGTAATTCAAGTTGATCGCACTTACGCGTTTCAGCGTCGTTGTAAACTGTACGAGTGTCTTGTTGAAGCTGATGAACTTAAAGATCTTGATCCAAACGAGAAATGCTAAGATTGCCATCATATCCACATAGATGGTATTCCAGAAGCACAACTGATCCAAACTTTGATAGGATTCCTCAAACTTGGCCTTACTTACCATGTTGTCCACGTTGATCGTATGCCACACGTTGTAGATTAGAGCCAGATAACATAACTGCATAACATATATGTGTATAGTTTATATATAAATATAATAGTCATAAATTTTAAGTAAAATCTATTAAATTATTCACTTACAACTAAAATGATCGAATCGAGCACATTTATTAGCGATCGAAAGTAATTCCTAAAGCCCGATTTACGTATTGCCTTGATCTCGAATATGTTATAGTAGACAACCATAATATACCAGAATATATAGATAACGGACATCGTTAGACTTGTATCCGTTAAAAACGTGAACTGTTTAACCGTCTGCAGTTGACTCTGTGGTATAACGCCACCAGTTGGTGGTATTTCCGCAATGAATCTGAAAGTGCCAAGAACGCCATTAAAAATTGTCAATATTTTATATTCAGAAATAATTTACAGCCTTGATCATCATCAAGTTATCGTTGAAATTAATTTGATCTTATCAAAAACGAACCCTATTTCGGGAATATCTTCCAGTGAAGCTGTCCCTGATGAATATGATGCTGCACTTACTTGGCGCTCTGAAAGATATCCGTGTTCTGGTTGTACAGATTAAACTCGATCAAACAGAGCCGTGAGCCGCGATCCAACCAATGTTTATTCCTCAGATCCTGAATCATTTGCAGATTCTTTCGTTTGTTGTAGGTCAGATTGATGGTGTAGCCACCGCTCCTATAGAAACCCAGTGTTGTCCACAAAGGTGTCGAGTCCAGTTCGCTCATTGTTCGATATGGTGCACCGCCGTGCTCGTTGCCAATCTGTTCCGCTCCGGAGGAATAGGCGGCATAGCACGAATTGAAATAACGGATGAAGGCATCATTCACATAGCAGCTATCTTTGCGTACACGGATCTGGCGTAGACGAGGCGGACCCAGCATTAGATTTTCATGCAGAAACACTCGTCCCTCCAGGTGCGTCATGTTGGCGTAATCGTATTGGGTGTGTCCTTTGGCCATATGCTCTCGATTGTCCACTTTGTTGTCGCGTTTCTGCCGCCTTCGTTTCTGTCGCTTTCGTTTTTTGTCATCTAAGACTTCATCTTCAGCCTCGTCGTCATCTTCGTTCGAATCTTCTTCTACGTCCGGTTCTTCCTTGGCCGGTATTTGTCCTTCTTCTTCTTCCGGTGGTCCTTCTTCGCCTGGCTCGGGCGGTGGTTCTTCATAGTAATCCACTGACTCACCATCATCGATATGGGACCCATCGTTATTAACTATGGACATGTCGCCATGCAGTGTTACCAGAAAATTATGCAGCAAATAGTTCCAGAAGTCCTGTACAGTTATCAGTTTCTCAAATGATATAGTCACCGATGGCATTACAACCATTTCACGTACCGCAAATTGTTTCTTCATTGTGTCGTTAAAGTAAAACATATACGAGTGACGCACCGAGAGTGTGACTGTGATATTATTAAGTTTTGATCAAATTTAGACCATCCACTTATAGTCTATGCATAGCCTCAAATGCAAGGAAACATTTTGAAACTGGTTTCCTCTAAATGCCCTTAAATGTCGAAATATGTTTTCAACCATTAAGATGTTAAGTGAGCCCTGTTAAGTGAGGTATGAGTACTGTAAAGTGAGTACTGCTAAGTAAGCTCTGTTAAGTGAGTTTAGTTGAGTGAGTACTGTTAAGTAAACACTGTTAACAATGTCATGCGACGATTCTGAGGATGCACTGTAATTAATAGTCTGTTTTTTGGAAGTGTGCTCTTAGACTAATCACTATGGATGAAACGAGAAGTGATCTAAGATTCGGACTACCATCTTAAGTCACATATAGCTTCCATATATTCTATAAACATATTTCTAACATATACTACAAATCTGTCTACATATCCGATAGAATCTTTCAATTCACTACGTTAAAAAACATTCGTCTACTCACCGAGCGAGGTTAGAATTAGAAAGATGATAAAGACGCCGAATTCCATGAGTGCATCTCGCACTTCCTCATCGGTGGTGTAGAGAATGCGTGTTGCTTTCTGCTGCCCCTCTCTGCCTGAAATGCGCAGACGATCTGGATCGGGATCAGTATCGCTTACTGCTTCATTGCCCAGGGACGGTAAGAATCTAACCACCCTGTTGGAGCGGGACTGACGTAAGCTCTCTATTTCGGTAGACACAGATGGAATTATGTTGCCATCGCGCCATATAGTATGCCTTGGCGATCGATTACTTTGGACACCCTCAGTTCGGGTCTCTGCCGCGCTCTCACCTCGTTCGCGTGGCGAGCCGATGGGACGTGGTGGCGGCCTGGGTCGACGGGGCGTCGAGGGTCCTGGTCCCGGGTCCAAATCAGACATTTTGCTGGTGCGTGCTTTCTATTCAACTATTATTTTTTTTTTGATATTTAGGTTTCTATTTAAATATTATTTGATTTTACTTTTTTTCTAGTTTTTTTTTTTGGTTGGTTGTTTTTCGTTTCACAAACTCGTCAAAACTGAGACTGTGGCAAACGAGTCGAGATTTTGACAGGTAGTCAGCTTATGGTTTGAGCACTGTTTACTTTGACCTGGCGTCGCATCAAAATAAGCACACACATAAAACACACAACAGTGCTCGACTAAAATATACCCTTTCATTGAACTCTAAGTTTGACTTTCTATTTATCAATATTTTATATGAAAAACATAATAATTAAATTATTTCTTATTATGCATTTATTTATCCAAGTACTATTTAGTTGCTACCTCAAGCTACCCTGCTTGAGCCGTGACTCAATATGGCTAGATGCCATAAAAAATGGCAAGAAATGCATTCAACATTTGCCCAGCTTCAGCATCCTTACACACACACAGCGTGGGCAATCTTCCTTGTCCATATGCATATTTCATGCGTTAACGCCAACATTTGAATTGCAGCAGCAACTGAGACTGAAACTGCAGGCAGTTTTTGATTTATGGTCCGTCGTTGGGTAAGCAGCTCGCTCAGACGCTCCCTTGGGCTATCAGCGGCAGTTGAGTTGTCAGCACACATAAAAAATGCATGTACAATAGCATAAATGCGATAAGAACCCTCAACAAAACCGCTTACAATAGCTGCCAGCAGGGCTCGAGGACAAAAGACAGCGACTTGGTTAACATTGCTTTGCCTTTTAAGATTTTATATGCAAACTCCAAATACTTTTACTCCAGTCCTTAAACCTATGTTGAGCTATTCCAAGTTAATCAAATAAAATCGTAGCTTTAGTTTAACTGTGTTTGTTGACTAGTGTTTTGTAAAGAGGAATAATAATTATTAGAAATTCATTACTTTAGAATATTAGCTTAGTTAAGTCCCGGCCTAATATTTTTTGCGATAGAATTTAGCAAGTTTTGAAAGTGGAAAGTGTGGAAAGGGTCTTTTCTATCTATTTTTTTTTGGAATGTCATTTTAAAATAAATTTCAAGCCAGAATCGCATTTAAAACTTTTAAATGCAGTATTATACTAGAGTTCAATGCTCAATGATTCAGAAATAATTGCATTGTAATATAAACCCCAAGTTATAATAAAGAACTAACTCGTTTTTTGTTTTGTTTGGTTTTTTAATATTCATTTATTTGTTTAAAAATATTAAAACGTTTGCGTGTTTTGCATATACTTTAAAATATTTATAAAGTTCGCCCTCCATATTCATGGAGATGCTATTAAAACGCTAGATCATTTGATTCTTAAATGGTTTTTCTTGTGTTTGTTTTAAATATTATTACTATTTGTAGTTGTTTTTTTATATGCAATTTAAGTACACTTTCTGCTTTCATTTTTAAACAATTTGCATGTTGTACATTAAATAATAATTTGAAAGATTTAACAAAATATAGTTTATAACTATTAACATAGTATTATTATGCACTATGTTTAGTAGGGTTTTATTTTAAGAAACAATAGACTAAAATCTAAAAGTACGACTGACACATGTTTTGTGTTTGTGTGTTTATGAAATTATTAAGGCTAGATTTTTAGATTTGTCAGAACTCAGTTTGTTAGATATTCTTATAGAGCAGACTTTACTAACTTTTGAACGGAGTTTCGAATGTTTTGTGCCATATAACTAAATAATGCCTGATAAAGAAAATATATATTATAAATATACATATAATTCAGGTCTAAAAATTTATTCCTCATTTGATTTTGACTTTTTTTTTTAAATCACTAAAAGCTACAAATTAATTTAATATGATTTCTTTCTTTTTTTTCCAAATGTGTAATTTGACTTTTTCTATTGATAACAACTTTCATTGATTTCCCAGTTTTTTCGCTCTTGCTTTTTTTTTTGTGTTTGCTTAACTATTTGGCTTTGAAAATACTTTGGCGCCACAACGCAGCTTTAGTTTTATGTTTGGTTTTCAATATTAATTATTTGTAATTTTTGTATTTTTTCAATAATGGATTTAACGCACTAGAAATTGTGTTCAGCAAAAGTGATTACAACAAGGATGCAACTTTTAAGCTACTTCTTTGGTTGGTTTTGTGTGTGTGAAGAAGAAGAAAACAATGATTTGTGATTTTTATGTTGGTGTTTTTTTTTTTGTTTTTTGGTGTGTGCTTAACATTAAATAGATTTTATAATTGGTCCTTTGGTTTCAAAACTCTTTCTCTAAAAAGGCACAATGTGGAACTACGACTATTTTTCTCTATTTGTGTGTCTGTTTTGGTGTTCAAGCCACGCCCCCCTCTACCCCTTCCCCAGGCCACATTTAGTAGGGTTTGCCCGAATCACGGGGCCGCTTCAATTGGACCTTGAGACGCTTAGTGCCGATCTGAAATCCATGCATCGCTTGGATGGCCGCATTGGCGGAGTGGGGATTATCGTAGGAGACGAAGCCAAAGCATTTCGATAGGTTCGTCTGCTTATCGATAAACACCTTGGCCGATAGCACATTTCCAAAGGGCAGAAATGTCGAGGCGAGATCGGTATCTATGAATTCCTGAGGTAGATGATAGATAAACAGATTGCTGCCATCCGGACCTGGAAATGATCAAAAGATAGAGACAGAGAAAGAGAGATTATTTTAAACAGTCGCCCAAAGTTATGCAATTGTTTTTTAGTTTCAAATATTTTTCTCAATGGGTAGCTCAACATTTTATATAGTCACTGATTTGGTAGGTGTAGGGAAATAAACAAATAATATTGGGAAAGATTATTGAAGTAACTCTAACTCATCAGACAACTTGACTAGGAAATATCCTGCATCCTGAGATTACCCATTATAAGTCTATATTTATATGTGTAATTATATTATATTTATATTATATTTGAAGTCTCTAGCTCTTATAGAGTCTGAGTTGGGCTTGTTCATACAGACGGAAATATGATAAAGAAAGATACTTTTTACGTACAGATATGATCAACTTTATTATTAGCACAACTTCATCATACCCATTTTTTTAGTGTTTCAATGTTGAATATTTGAAATTTTATTTTTGGAATATTTTTTTATTGCCTATTTTTTTCCTATTCCTACTCAACACACCGCTACCCATTGAGAAATTGATCTGTTGAATTTATTAGGAGACTTACCCTCGATCTGTTTGCCTGCCACGCCCGCTGCTGCCGCCTGCAGGGCGCTGGCATTCAAGGATTGGGCGGCTCCGAAGGCGGCTGCGGCTGCATTGGCGCCATTTGTTAAGCCACTCAGTGTGGTTGCTCCATAAGGATCTGCGGCGCTGGTGGGCCCTAGAAAAAGGTTAGATATAATTAGTTAAAAATGTTGAATTTCTTTCAAAATAAATGCAAAAGCTCTGCTGTGCTAAAAAGAGAGAGAAAGAAAGAGAGAGAGAGAGATAGACAGAAATATTGTTGTTGTTGTTGCTTAAGTTTATGCATGTTTCTCATAATAAAAACAAATTAAACGGCACACAAACGAATATAGAGAGATGCAGACAGAAACAGGGCGGCTGACACGCCCACAGAACACTCACAACACACACACACACACACACATACACAAATAGACAATAAACGCGCTGAGTTGAGTTAACGCATATGGGAATTACTATATGCACACACACATACACACATAAATATATATATATATATATATATATATATAATTTTGACCTGGGTTTCCTTTAGTTTTGCCTGTTTTACTTTTGCTCTGCTTTTGTTTTTTGGCTTGTTTGCTTGCTTTACATTATTAAATTTTATATATCCTTTGGTGCAGCATATCAAAAAAAATGTGTTAGCCTTTGTTGTGCGCACGGCTGACTTGTGTTGTTCTTTTTTTTTAATTGAGCTGTGTACCGCCCCAAGTGACCACGCCCCCCACCTGACTCTCACGTATGCTTTGTGCAACACACGAATTTTTGTAATCTACTAAAAATTTATTACGTTTTTTGGCTCGGTTTCTTTTGTTATTTACATACGTGTTATAACAAACAGAAAACAATATGAAAAATAAGGAATTCTTACGCAATGAAAGTTTTGCATTTCAGCCAATTTTATGTGCCACAAAAATGACCAAAAAAGAAAAAAGGTTCATCAACACTGGCTGTTTTTTTTTTATATACTGTGCCCGAAGGTGGCAGAGAGTGTATTGGTGGCAACTGAGGCCAGACAGTTGAAACTTGGAATATATATATTTGTTCAGGTCTGTTTTAAATAAGGTATAACAATTTCAATATACTTCAAAGTGCTAATCGATAAGGCCTATCATGCATATTTCACAGTCTTGAAGCTGGAGTCAGACTAATTTATGATGCCTACTTCGCGCATAAACTAGGTTGAGAAAATAGGTTAAGTTTATAGGCCACTTTAAAATCGGAGAATCCTATATCTTTCAGAGTTTTGTAGCTACTAAATTACTAAGCTTGGAGGTTAGATTACACTCAACTTCTTCCAAACCTTTTTCGTGCCAGAAGCGTACTACAAAGTCGGCTTAGTCCGACTATAGTTTTCATAGCCGTTTTTAGTATATGGCCATCAAATTATGGCTCTAAATTTTTTATTCGCTTCATTTATGTAACTGAGTTTTGTGGCCCAATTTAGGGAAATTTATTTTTAAAAGCCTTGTGGCTAACGAGCAATGGTGGAAATGGTAATTGAAAGTCAGTCAAAATACAGTTAGAAAATAACTACGTGGATCGGGGAAATGTTAATCAATATATTATTGAATTTTTGCCAATTTTAATTTAAGTTTTTAATGCCCAAATTTGTATTTGTCGCCATTGATTGAGTTTGGAAAATAATTAATATGGAGTGATTAACGTTCTTAGTTCTAATAGCAAAATTATTCGATATTATTATTAAGATTCAAGTGATATGTTTATTATTCTATTGAATGCATTAATTATTACTCATGAGATTTTCAATTTTAAATAATTGTACAGCCCTGGGAAAATCATAAAAAACAATATGTTTGTTTATTTAATTAAAAACTTTTCTTTGTGAAATAATTTTTGTGCTGCTATTTGTATTGTTAATTTAATACCTATTGAGCTGTGTTTCAAAGCAATAAATATAAAAAAGGAATGTAATTCAATTTTTTATGCATTACTTTGACATATTTTTGTTTGCGTTACGCTTTAAGCTGCTTTGCCTTTGATTATCCCAGTTCAAATATTGTAGTTAGATATTAATTTAATTTTTTTTCTCATTTTTTCTACTTTAAAAAAGTATTTTAATACTGTTTGTCAGACAGAGACCAGATATATTTTTTATAATTTCACGTTGATTGCTAGGATTTTGATTTTGATATGGAATGCACACTCAATGGCGCTGCAGTTTTTGCTGTTTGCTGTTTTGGTTTTGGCGTATTGTGAAATGCATTTGTTTTTTATTATTATTCTCGCATTTTTTTTTTTTGTTTGCTTCGAATGCAATCAACCCCATTTTCCGGTATCAGTAGTTGATTTGATATTTTCCAATTGTATATTTCGTATTTTTTCCTTATTTTGCTGTGGCAAAATTGTAAAATAGTTGCACTTTGTTTATATATTTTTGTGATTTTTGTTGCATGACCATTTTTATTGACAGCCTGCAAAACCCAGTTAAGAGTAGGCCATGACTGCATGTATTTTTAATTAACAATTGGCATGCCATTTGGATGGTGGGCGTTGAGCGATTCTTTTTGAGGTCACCGCGTTTGAATTAGAGAGATTTGTGTTGCTTTTATACCATGGTAGAGGGTATTTTAATTTTGTCGTGAAATTTGTAACGCATTGAAGAAGACGTTTCCGAGTGTATTAAATATATAAATATATATATTGTGGATCAGCATCATTTGCTGAGTAGATATTGGCAAGTCCGTTTGACCGCGAACTAAACCACTTACTTTTAAATCTGACCTGATGCTATTTGAAATATATTCGTATATGTGAAGCCTGCCAGATCGAATCACTATATCGCATAGATATAAAGAGATATAAATGATTTCTTATATCAACAACTTGTTCGTTTACTAAGATATGCAAATTGAAGTCACTTCATATTCATTCCATTATCCTCCTCACATTTGGCCAACAAATCTTCAACATCGGACTACTATATCATATAGTTCCTATAGGAATTTTAGATGTTGGTGACTCAACTCTAGTCTATCAAGGCCGTTCTTTCTTGCTAAAACTTTCTAAATACACTTCCCAACTTATGATTTGTCTGTTCCTCATTTTAAAATTGTGAATAAACAAATATTTGCTTTGTATAATTATCAAAAATCTCTGTTTCCGTTTTGCAGCGCTTCAAAATAAAAGCTTTAGCGTTCGTGGAACATTATTTATTTTAAAATAACATAACTATTGAAACCACAAAGATACATTTCTACACTACTGTTGGAGTTTTGGTATAGTTTCAATTAGATTATGTGGGAAATTGATTTTGCGGGGAATAGTTTTGTGCAGGTTGAGCGATTAATTTTGGTTTTAGCAGGGTTTTGTATTTGTCTGATTATTTGGGCAAGGCAGGCAGATGCAGGCGGTAAAGGAATCGAGTGTGGCTTCCTTTTGGGTCGTGCTGGTGTTAAATATCTTTTTAATTGCACTTTTAGTAAAAATATGTTGAAAACGAGACAGTTAACAGGTTAGGAACGCATTACGCTACGATTACAGCTACAACAGATACATGTACAGATACATAGATACAGATACATAGACACCGATTACAAAGATACAGTTACATAGATACATAGATCTACTTACAAAGCGCGCTGAGCGTTAGCGCTTGACTCGCACTCGCTGACGGCAGAGGCGGTGCCACGCCCATTAGCTGAGCCAAATGTGCATGCGAAATCAGCTGTGGTTGTTGTTGCTGTTGCTGGTGGTGTTGTTGTTGTTGTTGGGGCACAAAGCTGGCGACTAGCTGACGTTGTTGGCTATTTTGTTGGTTGCTGTTGTTGCTGAGGATGTTGTTGTTGCTGTTGCTGAGACGATGACTGTGACTGAGACTGCTGATGTTGCTGTTGTTTTTGTTGTGCTGGGATGTGTTTAGTAGTGTTACCAAATCCTGCATAGACATGGATGCACTGGTGAGCAGTCCAGTGCCAGCAACATGCCCGGCGGCAAGGAGCCCGCTGCTGCTGCTGCCGCTGCCGCCGCTGATGCCGGATGGTGGTGCGAGGCCAAGTGGGAGAGATGACGTTGTTGATGCAGGTGCTGCTGCTGCTGCTGATGCTGCTGTTGGTGTACCGGCGATGCTTGCAGCGGCTGCTGCTGCTGCTGCCGCAGCGGCGGTTGCAGCCGATAGAGTTGCTGCGCCGGATGATGCTGCTGCTGCTGCTGATGTTGATGAAGATGGACCGTGTTCGCCGTGGTGGGCACTATTATCCGATGGGTGGAAATTTAGTCCTGTTTCAGTTTTCCATATATTTTTTGGTATTTTTTTTTTGTTTTTTTGTACAGTTTTGAGTTTTGGTTTTATGGTTGTAAGGTTTTGGTTGAGTTGGTTGATTTGATTTGATTGATTGATTGAATTGTTTGTTTTTTGTACATGACCACAGAGTCAATCATAGACATACCATAAAAATGTTCAACGAATATTTATATATATAAAAAACATAGAAGAAAACACACACCCAATTGGATTATTTACATTTACAAGAAATTAAAAATTAATTTGTTTTTTGTTGTTGGTTTTTCATGTAAATATTTATAACATACAAATCATAAAACATAAATAAATCAAACATAAAAGGGCAAAACGAAAAAAAAAATAAATCAAACGAAAATGAAAATCAAACAAATTTTGAAATCATAAAATAAATAATAAATTATATAATAATAAATAAAAAACTAAAGTAATGCGTAAAAAGACAATAATTCATTAGGTTTATTAAATTTTTTAAAAATTCATCATGTGAAACCAGGAAACGTAAAATTAAATAATGAAATAAATATATCGATTGAAATTAGAAAATCAAATAAAACAATAATGAATAAAAGTAATAAATATAAAAAGTAGTATTTTTTAAATTTCGAAATAATGTAAATAGAAAATACTAAAAGATGAAAATCCATAGTTTTGAAAAGATAATAAATCTAAGAAAATTATTGTCTTTAAAAACAAAACGAAAATAATTAAGAAAATAAAAAAATAAATATATATAAATCAAATATTAAATTGCATAGACATAAATTCAAATTCAAATGCAGTTAGACAAATATAAAAATATATATAAATAAATCAAATATTTAAAACTTGCATTTGCATAAAACGATGCGCTAAAAATGGCTGCTCAAAATGAAAGGCGTGGCGGGCAAATTAATTCAGATTAGGGCGCTATTTAATTTGATTTGAGCTATGAATTCGATAACACAATTAGTTTGCAAGCAGCTACACAAAACGAGACTCCTAAACATATAGTTGAGACAGAGAGGGATAGAGACAGACAGATAGAGAGAGAGAGAGAGAGAGAGAGAGAGGTAGAGAAAGAACGAGCGACACATAAACTGCCAGGCATGTGTATATATATGTACATATATATATATATATATATATATATATATATATGTGTGTGTAATGAGCACATTCATAGGGGTCACAACATTCAACAAAAAACAAAAGTAGAATTTTAGATACCTGGTTTTTTTTCACTGCTTTACAAATAGTTTGCTAAGGAAAAAATTGTTCACTTTGAATGAGCCGCTGGAAAAGCCATTATTTCAACTATCAAAGACAATCCATTCCTTATTTGTTGCAGAACCCCATATTGCTCTACATCCACCCTCCTCCCCCACCTAGGGGCTTTGTCGCTATCATAAAACTTTAAGTGCGCTCACCTGTGGCCAAGTTTTCCATTTTTCCATTTTTTCTTCAATTTTTTTTACTAGCTTTTCTTCTGCTTTGCCAGCTTGTGCATTTGTTTACATGCCAACGTTGCATGCCCCGCGGCTATTGGTACTACAACACCCACAATGCTCCACGCCCCCTTCTGCTTGCACAGTGAAGAAAAAACTTAAGTCAGCAAGCTTAAACTTAAAATTTATTTATGGAGTTTGCTTTATTTAAGTTCCTTTTATTTAAGTCTAATAAATCATGAATCAAATCTAAATAATATAAGTCTGATGAACCTTGAATCAAGATTAAAGCTTTATTTGAAAATATATGCATATATTGAGTTCGCTTTAATTTAGAATAATAAACCTCGAATTAAGTTAAGAACTTCAATTAAAAATGTATGCAACGATTGAGTTTGCTTTATTTAAGTCTAATGAACTTTGAATCAAGGTTTAAGCTTAAATTGAAAATGTATTCGTAGATTGATTTCGCTTGACCTAAGTCCAATGAACCTTAAATCAAGTCTGCTTTGTCTTTTTACTTCTTATTTTTAAGAACACAATCTTGTATTGCGATTGTATTTCAGATTGCTTATTATAGAATGATAAGCTCTTAGCACAACATTAGAATACACTCCGTTTTTCTCGCTGTGCAGCAACCCTTTGCATGGCCTTTTCTTATGACTTACTTTACTTTGATGCTGCTGCTCTGGCTCGAGGCGATGGCATGGCTTTTAAAAATGGCAGGGCCCAAATATGCCAGACGTGTCAGCCACGTTAAGGCTAAGGAAAAGCCAAAGAATATCATAATTTGGCAAAGCAGATATTTGGTAAAGGCAGATTTTGCAGGTGCCGCTTGAAATATGAAATAATTAGCAAGTGCCACGCCCCCTTTTTATAGAGGTGAGCCAGCAAGTTCGTTTAACGTGCAAATTGGTTAAATCAGTCGCATTTACAGGTTGCACACTTAACGGTATTTTGTATTTGTTTTTTATTTGCTTTTTTTATTTTTTCGTTATTTTTTCGTTATTTTCTGTTCGCTTTTAGTGCCCTCGCATAAAAGGCACGTCCCAAACATTTGCTGACCATCAGCGGGCGTCCAATTCTGGACTCGTCCAAGTCTGAAGTCTCTGTCGCTCGCAGTCCGTTGCTGACATTTAAAAAAATAACGTCATTTGTTATTCAAGTGGCATACGTCGCTCTAAGTTGCCTCTAACTGCCCATCTCTTGCCCTTACCCGCTCAGCCCTTACTCGTCGTCGCCGTCCTCGTCGTCATCGTTAACTGTTCCTGATTTCGCCCTCTCACAACTATAAACTATACTGCTTACAAATGTAAGCAAGCTTACTTTAGCATGTAGTTTGTAACCTTTTAAAAAAGACAGTATAAGTATGGGGATATGTTCATTTATTTAGTGTTACCAGCTTATAAAAAGCATTTAAATATATTGAATGTGGCCTTTGATCTCATATATAGTCGAGGGATTGCGATTTTGTTGTTGTGTGCTCAATTGTTTGGAGATTCCCTCCAGTCCGCTGTGGAGTTAAATATATATATCTATCTCACATATATGCGGAAAATTGATTTACCTTGCTCTCTTATTTAAAAAAAAAATGTATTTTCACATAAACTGAGAAAGGGTATCACAATTATAAAAATAAATAATTATCATTTGGCTGTCATACAATCAATCTAAAAATTAGCTCTGGTAAATACTGTATTGTTAATTTCGATTTTTTTCTTTAAATAAGTTTCGGTTTCTTTAGTTTATGAGTTGAAGATAGTTGAATTAAGATGTCGTAGGGTATCTGGAAGGGTATTTAGGCTTCGGTGCGACTGAGTTAGCTCTGCTTACTTGCTTTTTCTTCTCTTTTTCACCATTACAGCACGCACCGCTCAACATTTGGCTGTCTGTGATTCTTGTCTATTTTTTGCTGCTGTTGCTGTTGCTGTTGTTGTTGCTGCCTGGTGGTGCTCTTGTGCTTGATTTGTTATGCGCAAAATGTTCACGTCGTCGAGACTGCCCAGACAGGCAGGGGGCGGGCTTGGATTGAAGGCGGGGGCGAAAGTTCCCCCGGGGCGCTGTTGGCATGGGGCGTGGCATGCTGGACATTCTAATGAAGCGCCGTTGCATATGCAACACGTTCACATTGACGCCACGTGCGTCCGTCTGTCTATCCGTCTGTCTCTGCTTGTATCTCTGACTGTAACTGTGTAACTGTGTGTATCTGTGTGTGTGTGTGTGTTGTGTATCTTTAGTCCGAAATCTGTGCAATGCCTGTCCACCTTTTAATCCTATTAGAATTTTTGTTTTATTCATCATGCTCTTTAGTCCAACGAGCTTCACTCCTTCTGCCCCACCCAGCCTTCCGTTTGCCCCATTGTTTTGTTTTTTTGTTATTTTGTTTTGTTGTTTCTGGTTCTCTTGCACTCTTTTCTACATTTATGCAAATTTCGGTTGCTTAAATTGAAATTAATTATTTGACAGTTGTCGCTTGCAAATGACTGAAGAGGCACCCGGTGAGGAGTGTTTCTCTGTCCGGGGCAGGTAGTAGGGGGTTGGCGGTTGTAAAAGGGTGCTGCCTGTTATTCACGTCCTTGTTAGTTCTTCCTTTTAGCTGACTTTGTGTCAGTCAGTCAGAGAAAGAGAGACCGACAGAGAGAGAGAGAGAGAGAGAGAGAGAGAGAGAGAGCGAGAGAGAGAAATAGGGAGCCGTCCCTTGTTATAAATGAAGCGACGACAAGTTTAGAGTGAAGAAAAAATATAGAAAAAATTAAAAGTAAATTTCTGGCTTTTGCAACATTTTACATTAATTCTTGTTTAGTTTTTTAAATGCTCAACAAATGACTGCAGCGTGCTTAGTGTGCAACACTTAAAGTCATTTATCTTGTCGGTACAATGGGTGTTACGGTTACTGGCATAAACCCAACCAAATGACCCCTGATGACCTGAAACTGTAGGAGAGGCGTATTTAAAGGTAGCTCAATGGACTAGCATATTTAGTTTTGGCTTAGGGATTAATAGCTGACGATTTGGTGGAACACATGATGCATGTGCCACTTCAGAAGGGACAAAAGGTAGCTTTCTTTTGTTGATATATGTCGCAACTGCTTACGAATGGGAAAACAGGTGCATGGATGATGTGAACAAGTATATAACAGGCAAAAGAAAGTATGAATGTCCCCTTAAAGTAAATATATTCTTGATTAGCATCAGCAGTCGAATCGATTTAGTTATGTCCATCTGTCTGTCTCAGAGACTATATGAGCTAGGGCATATGAGTTCTCGTACACCATAAGCCGATTAAGTTAGCGATTACTGACCAACGATAATTATCGATTACACATTCGTAAAGATATTGCTTTCGAATTGATGTTGAATATACCCAGACTTGTTATTAATCAATTATACGAATTAAATTAATATAAAATATAAAAACACAATTATATTTTGAACAAACTACCATTAGCAAGCCCATATGTATTTAACAGTAGTGTTAGGGATATCGAAAAATCGAATATTCTACTTCATCACATTTACTTCCCTGCCAAGCTTTAACCGCACACGCAGCTCATTCAAAGTTTTTTATCTACTCGTTTTTTTGCTGCCAATCAGTGTTTGTGCTTTATGTCTTTTTTGTGATTTTTACTTGCTGCACACACAAAAAAACCATAAAAAACACACACACACACACACACACACACAAGATCAAACTAAATGCCAACTAATTAAAATGCCATTGAAACTAGAGTTTCGGGGAAACGAAAACGCACAAAACAGTTAAGTTAAGTCGATAGATAAATGTTCAAATAGTTAAACAAATTATATGTGTGTAATGAGTACAACGAATAGATAAACTAAACACGCAATTAAATAAAACAACAAATTAATTTTTTTTTTGCTTTTTTTTTTGGGTTGCAGTAAAAGAAACAAAAAAAACACAACACACAAGTCACAAAGTGCGCGCAATTAACACGAAAATTACACGAGATGCAGACAAATATAGAGACAGACAGAGATAGAGAGAGAGAGAGAGAGTGACAGAGAGAGATAGAGACAGACAGAGAGAAAGAGAGAGCGAGTGAAAGAACAACTGTGGATTTTCTTTTTATTTTTTTGGTATTTTGTGATAATGACTAACTGAGCTGAGAGAAGGAATTTTGTTTTCGGGGCGGGCGGGCGATTGGATTGTAGAGCTTACTTAACTAGCTTGGGGGGTGGAATTTTTGGAGGGGAGGGGGGGAAATTGCTTCCGGTTGAGCACTCACCTGGCAGATAGTGAGCCGGATGCAAGCCGTAGGCCTGCATATGCTGATACAGCTGCAGATGGGCCGCTGAGGCGGCGCCCAAACCGCCCGTGGGATCTCCATTGAGATAGGCGGCGGCTGCTGCTGCTGCCGCTGCTGCTGCGTTGCCCGGCGTCTGTCCGTGATGCGGATGCGAATGCGGATGCGAATGCGAATGCGGGTGCGAGCTGCCCAGGAGCGTGGGCGCCAACGAGGCGCTCAATGCTGCCGCCGATGTGGGCACCGTTACCAGCGTGGCTGTTTGTCCACCAGCTGCAGCTGCCCCTTGCACCGGCGGCACACCAGCTAAAGCTGCTGCCATCGATGGATTCGTGCGTTGCACTGTTGGTGTGGCAGCAATCAGTGCTGTTGCCGCATTCGCTGTGGGCGTCGCTGTTGCAGCAGCAGCGCCACTGGGCGTTTGGGTCAGTGCACTGATGCCACATATCGCCTGCAGCTGCTGCATCTTCTTCTGGTCCTTCTCCTTTTGCGTGTCCGCAAATTTGACGACCAGCGGCGCCGAACAGCCCTCCATTGTTTGGCTCTGGTGCAGCGACTGCAAATATGTGGTTAAAATGCTTTTTTAATTAATATTATAATTGTTGTATATATTTTGCAAAATTATAAATATATATATCATATTGTATATTTGAATATCAGCTTCAGAGAGGAATAATTCCCCTTCTTAATGAATGATTTGAAGTCATTAAGTTTTACTTTAAATGAGTTTATACTTTAAATGACTATAATTAATTATAAAGCCATTTATTGTATAACCATTAATATTACATAAGAATGGTATTTATCAGCACACATTTTACTTATAGAGTATTATTTGTCCAGAGACCAGTGAGTAATTTATGACAATTACTCTTTAATCAAACGATTTATATCTACCCAAAAGACAGATCAATTGTTGCATATAATTTGTGAGATAATTATAATTAATTCTAATAAAAGTGAGCTGTTCGCAAAGCAAGTGCTTTGGTGCCTAAGTCAACCTGTCAGCTGTGTTAAAATTAGATATCGCTAACCCCATTTTCATTTAATTACATGCAATTAAACACTGCCTTAAAAGTGTATTTACCACTTGTAGGAGAAACTTATTACCATATGCCCCATTTTCAATGCACTTTGAGTAGAGGTTGCATTGAACCGTTGCTGCAAGCTTAACGAGTGCACTCGAAGCGCACATTTGTGGCAAATTAAAAGAGAGACAGAGACAGAGAGAGAGAGAGAGAGAGATATATAGCTGGTTTCCTTGCAGCAAACTTGAGCTGTTTTGATAAGTTTTATGAGTGTGGCTTACATGCAACAAAATAATGATGTGCACTTAAGCTTGCCAGCAAACAAAAGCCAATGGTTGTCCAAGGCATCCGCATCCTGATCCTGCTGCTGTCGCCTCGCAACTGCTGCTCCTGCTGCGCCTGTG
This sequence comes from Drosophila macrothrix, assembly GCA_035042055.1. Taxonomy (NCBI): domain Eukaryota; kingdom Metazoa; phylum Arthropoda; class Insecta; order Diptera; family Drosophilidae; genus Drosophila; species Drosophila macrothrix. The sequence continues at coordinate 6,610,421 of JAWNLX010000124.1, read as the reverse complement.
TACAAAGCCACAGCAATTTCTGGGTGCTCAGTTTGCCTAAGCGACTTAATTTACACCTCTCGACTAAGCCCAAAACAAAACAAACAAATGGGGCCAGCCAACTAAAACATAAACCAGGCCAAATCGCGCGATGCAATTCTGACGTCGCCGTGGAAAATGGGAGAGGAAATTGGGGGGAGGGTGGGAAATTGTGAAAATGGGCCCAAGCCACTTTAGTCATTTCCCGGTTTATGTAGACTTTATCATTGAGACCAGGCGCCCAACTTCCGCTCAATTGTGGCCGGCAGTTTTGCACAAAGTGCGAGCTGTGGCAACATTCTACACTTTCTAGTCTCGACTTGGTGGCCGAGTCGAGCAGGGTGGATGGGGTGTTAGTGTTGTTGTCGTTGGCCTGGTTGTCCTGGCCACCGCCAGAACAGAAGTGCTCTTTAATTACATTGACTATAATTCTTGCGGCTGTGGCGCGACTTTTATGACTATGGCTGCTGCTGTTGCAGCTGTCTCTGTGTCTCTGCCTCTTGTTGCAGTTGTTGTTGTTGTTGCAGTTCCTGCTGCCTGGCCATAAGGTAATTAGGCAAATTTCCGTGTTTTTAAACAGGTCGCCAAAGTTGCTGTTGTAATAATAACCTTCGTGGCAGACAGGCAACAGCCTTCTAAAAAAACTACACCTTTTGCTTAAGTGTATGGCAAACTTTAGCAAAAATTAGAATGCCCTAGTCGACATAGCTCAATATACCCTACAGATATTATTTATTTATTTATTATTTATTTATTTAATGGCAACTGAAGTCAATCGACACAAAGAAACACGAAACGTAACAAATTAAATTAAATTATTTACCAATAATTCATCTTGCAATTTGCAATGGGTTCAGGGCGTATAAAAAGAAATACTTAAACGATAATCTTGGCAAATTAAATATTTTAATCTGCTCGAGCTAAAATTGCTGTATGGCATTTATATACTCATCAAGTGAGGCAATGAAAAAATAAGAAAAATGGGCTGCTCTAAAAACGAGCTACAGCTTTATTTTCTCGCCTGTCATTTTTTATTTGGTCCGTTTGGAAAGAAGGAAAAAAGTGAGTTAAATGACCTGATAATCAGCAGCAATGAAATACTCTACTCTACTTACAACTCTGAGCAGCCTTTGCTCGAGTCCACTTGACAAATTTGTGCAAAAGAGAAAAATCTGCATGTGATGAAAAATTGTGCATCATCATTTGGCTCTTAGCATTCATTCATTCCAAGATCTAAACAAAAAGCAGTCTGTGTAGCCACAACACAAAAATAAGCCAGTCACAGTTGCAGCTTGTTTGTCGGGGAGGGGGGAGGGGGGGTGGGTTGTTGGAGTTTTCTGGTAAAATAAATTGCTTGGGTTATAAACAGGGCGCATTAATATTAAATGCAGTTGCGCTCTAACTCGCCATTTGCCATTGCATACTTTCAGGCGTCAATGGACTGCAATGACTTGCAGTTAGTAAGTTACCCGCCTGCATCGACCCCCCCGCCAACCCTTTTCTGCCCTTCCCCTGCAGTCATTCGCTTACTTGCCAAATCATTTTCTTGGCCAGCAGAAACAGCAGCTCATTGCGTTTTGGCTTGGTGCGTGCTTCGCATTCAGTAATTTGACTTCAAATGCATTAAAATTGCACAGCACACATACACAACACAAACACACAAACAATCACACACACACACACATATATATATATACAATAGAGGTGTGTACATTTATATATACAGTGAAAACTTGCATTGAGTGGACAAACAAACAATTTGATTTTTGATCAGATCAACTCACAGCAATAATAAATAACAAACTAATAACTAACTAATAAATAACATTCGAATTATATTTTGGAAAATAATTAAAAAAGATTAAATACGCTTTCCTACCATTACCTACCATCATCTAACTTTCACTATATATTAAAAACACTATCGGAGTTGTCGGATGTTGGTAATTTTTGGTGCAAATTTTAGGATACGATAAAATAAAAAAATATATTCTGCTAAGTTGTATTATACTAGAAAAGAGAGTAGTAAAACTAACATAAAGAAAATTGATCTACCAAAGATATGCATGCTAAATAAGCTGTACGTTATTAGAGCATTCACTGTACACACACACATGCATACACATACACATGCACATGTTTGTATTTGTATTTGTGTTTTTGTATATATAATGATGCTCGCCCGCAACACATTCATCTTGCAAAAGGCGACAAATTATGTGCAATGCACAGACACAGAGACAACATGTTTTGCTTCGCCTCCTATATACCCCATATGTCCCCTAATACCCCCATACTCTGCGCCACCCCCCTGCTGGCTACCCTCTCAGTTGCTTTTGGGTGTGTGCTTTACATGTGTTTGTGTTTGCCTGTCGGAAGTTTGTAATTTTGCCTGTTTCCGGCACAAAACTTGCATTAGTGTGTGACAGGCGTGCGTGTGTGTGCGTGTGTGTGTGTGTGAGTGTGAGTGTGAGTGTGACCATAGCAGGTTGTATGCCATGGAATCTGCTCTGCTCGGATCTCTGTTTCACTCTGCTGCTGCAGAAGCATTGCCGTTGACTTCTTCCGCTGCCAGCGGCGGCGTCTTGCTTGCATTTCTACTTCCTGTTTGGCTGTTGTTGTTGTTGTTGTTGCAGCTGCATGCGGTTTATGCTCTGGCATTTAGGCGTACATGGGGTATACATTTTAGGTTTTGTTATTTATTTTATTTAAGGTTTGGTGGAGAAGGAGGTAAGGGCTACTCGTACTAAATAAATATTTGTTTTGAAAGAGTGAAAAGTATTCGAGAATAGGCTGTTTTCTGTGTACCCCCTTGGACCAAAAGGTCGATGTATCGATAGTTAGATGTATTAATCAACATATCGATATGTAGATGGATAGATGCATAGAAAAATAGATAAATCGAAATGCATATAGGTAGAAGGATTGATTGATGTATAGACAGACTGATAGACAGGTACTTATCCAGATATATATGGATATATAGGTGGATAGAGATAGTTAGATAGATATACGGATGAAGATGTATATATAGATATATATAAGCAGATAGATAGAAAAGTAGCAGATAGAAAGATAGATAAGTACATATACATATAGATAGATAGACAGATAGCTAATCAGATATACTTATAGGGAGATAGGCAGAAAGATATAAAAATAAACAGGTAGATAGATAGATAAAAAGAAAGATAGCTGGACAGATCGATTAAGAGAAAGACATACAGATAAATAGATACATGCAGTCTCAAATGCCAAAGCAAAGTATTGCATACACTAATAAAAGTAGACCGCAAATGTGTATTTTCAATCAAATGAAATTGTACAGGGTATTTAATAGTTGTAAAACCGAATTGACCGAAATGAGCTGCTTCACGGGTATCAGTGAGTTGTGGGCGGCGAGCCTCGTGTTTTATATGCGCGACTCTTGCCGCAACAGCAATTAATCATTGCGACAGTTTTGCGATGTGGCCAACATACACATACATACACACAGAGAAAGAGAGAGAGAGAGAGGGGAGGGGGGGGGGGGGGGAGGAGAGGCTTTAACAACGATACGCTTAAAGCCTTAAGTGCGATCAAGTATACGATAATTATGGTCATATATATGTATGCATATAGTTGAGACGGGACTTACCTTGATCGCCCCAATGGCATTCTGTTTGGTTGCGAATGTAACGAAGGCGCAGCCTTTGCTCTGCCCCACCTGATCCCGGAGCACGGTGCACTCCTCGATGGTGCCGTGGCCCGCAAACAGTTGCCTCACATCGGCTTCTGTGTACTTTTTATTCAGCATGCCAACGAAAAGTTTGCGCTCTGCAAAAAAACAACAAGAAGAAAGAAAACGTTTAAAATGCTGTGCAAAAAGTGTTGAAAAAATTCTAACAATTTATAAATATATACATATATATAATGTAAAGTTCACGTAGCTCACAATTATTTAATGTGGCAGTGGCAGGGGTTTAAAAAAATAAATAATAATAATAATAAATAACATGGCGACAGTTTATAGTTGTTGTGTTGCTTCTCTCTTTTTTCTGCTCAACTTAATGGGCAACAACTACTTGTAATTATACTCTTTAGCTGGCTTGCTCGTGTGTGTGTATTGCTGGTGTTTGCCACTTGACTTTAGCTGCTCATTTAGGGCCATAAAGCTGTTGCCTCTGTTTGACTAACTGACGTATTGAGGAAATGACGTGCTTACAGCAAGCATTTAAAATGAGGCAGAAACGTGCTTTAAACCGCTGCCAAATTGCCATAATTTGGCTTTATTCAAAGCCAGCATTTCCAATTGTAAAGTAATTAATTCACATGGGGGAATTTACACGAAATTAAATTTTGTATTTTAATATTTATTTCACATTTCCACAAAATCTAATAAGCCATAATTAATCGCAGCTAGTTAAAGTAATTTTCTGGACAATTGATAAGCAGCTGCTGCTGCTGCCAGTTGGCCAACTAGCTGCTTGCAACTTGCCATGAGTACGGCAATAACTTTAAGCTGCAACAATAAATCCAAGGAACAGAGCTCCTTCTCCCAGTTGGGTATTTGTGAGTAAAAGTTTTTGCTTGGCAATTGCATGCTTTATCTTGGCCCAAACACAATACGCATATATCCCCGTGCCACGTGCCCCGTGCCCCGTGCCCCACCGCACAAAAATGCGTTGCAAGTGTTGTTCGCTAAAAAACTTTTGGAGCACACATGCAAAAGACTAAAAACGCAATCGCAACAAATCGAATCATTGCAACAACAAAGCGCATGAAAACTTTTCATTTTGCAACACTTTAGAGTTGCCCCCACTCTCCCCCTTGCAACCCACTAAAGTTTTCTTGCTGCCCCATTGGCATAGACAACACTCATACGCAATGTGTGGCAGGCGTAAGCGAAGGGAGGGGAGTGGTAAGTGGTAAGGGGGGAGGGTAGGTGCAAAGTAAAAAGGAGCTGACTGTAACCAATTCCAGTGCCAAAACAAACTAAGCGTGTATTCAAACCACTTGTGAATACCCAAACCAAGGATTGCATCATTTTGTGGTCCTCTTTGCGACGGAGTGAGTATTATAGACAATTTCTTATGAATTTCATTGTTGAAAAGAACAAATCTGTAAATGAGATTGAATTTAGTTAAATAATGCACAACTTCCTTATAATCAGCTTCCCAAACATGAGTTTTATTTAGCCTAAGCACAGATCTTGCTAAGGTACACATTCTTAAGTTCCACATATGCCACATGCCACATGCCACATGCAAGGGCATTTCAACGTCAGCAACTGTTTTCAAGCTGGGCTTGCTGGCTCAACGTATAAATATGTATAGAAAACTGTGTCGCTGCAACGGAAGTGATTGGAAATTGTTGCGTTTCGCCTGCAAGACATGGGTTTTCTTTTCCTCTGCTTCATCTTCTATATTTTTTGGGTCGCTGGCTTTTCTATTTTACTTTATTTGGGGTCGGTGCTATATGGGGCAGAGCACTCAGCTTCAGTTGCAGCTGCAGCTACCGGCTTTGGTTTGCCCGCTGGCCTTATCGAACAGAAACTTTTTGCCACACACTCCTGTGCTAAGTACATGTGTGTGTGTGTGTTTGTGAGTGTGTGTGAGGTGTGCGTGTGTGTGTGAGGTGTGTGTCGATTGTGCTTGGGCTTAGTCCTTTGTTTGCCCCAACCGTTCAGACACATGTGCGCACAAATTTATTTGAGGTTAGTTCAGGTGTGACACAGAAAGTAACATTTTATATATTTATTGTATGGATTTGCCATTTCAAGCTGCAACTTTGCGCCAAGCAAAAGATAACCAAACTATGACAAAAACGCAGAAAAAGAAACAAAAGGAAAAAAGAAGCTGGTTGAAGAGGGCAACAACTTATTGCAACTGACTCAGCGACAGGTGCAACGATGCTGTTCCTGAGAGCTTGTTAAGCACCTCTTTTGTAAACGAGTAGGAGCGGGCGAGGGAGAGGTGGAGCAGAAAGAGAGAGAGAGAGAGAGACAGAGGGTGATATAGCCAAGCTGATTGGAAAGTTTTATGCGCACGTGATTTTGCACCGATAAAGCAGGCAGAGACGAGCCAACAAAAAGTATCTGCAACTATCTGCGAGTATCTGCGAGTATCTGCGGCAAGTGCGAGTGCGCGTTTGCAACCTTTGTTAACGTTGCTGCAACTGACGTGCCGTAAATTGAGGCAGCGATAAAACAAGATAAATATTGGCTGCACAACGCTGACTTGACTTTGCAGCTATTCGACATGGTTGCACCTTATAACAGACTCCAGCACTTTAATTAACACACACAATATTATTTTTTGGAAGCATACATTTTTAAGTTGAGCAAATTCAACACTTCAATTGTAGTCAAACAGCTAAGAAAGAATTTTGTTTGAATCGCACATTTTACAAATGTTTCAACAATGCAATCAATTCTGAAAGCTTGTTTATTGCTTAAGCTTTGTATAGCCTGAACTATCTATTTAATGCTGAATCCCCGTTTAATACAAAAACGAATTTATTCCTTAAGCTTTTTATACCATTTTAATCAATTTTATTCAATTTATTGCGTATCCTCTAATCAAGCTCGCTCGGCTATTCTATTTTGATTTGCTGATCTGTTTATTAAAATGTCATTTATATAAAAAATGTTTATCAATATTTATATTACATTATAAAATATTTGTTTGACACAGCAAAAATGAAAAAAACAAGCAAAATTGACAAAAACAAATCAGTTTAATTAATAATTTATTTTGTTTGGTACAAACATTTATAACAAACGAAACATAAGAAACAAAAATGTCTGATTAATTGAATGTTATATTAAACAAACATGTTCAACAAATGAAATAGAATAACAATGAAGTAAATGTGTGTTAGTTTTTCCTTCCCAAAAGTTTTTCGATGCTCTCCATAAAAGTGCATAATGAATTTGATTGTCTACTTTCGTCTACTTGTGACATATGTCGTATTAAATGTGCAATGAATCTTGACGTTCTCATGGGCATCATTAACGCACACAATGACTCGACTTTAACGTTTACTATATCATATCAGTTCAGCTCACAGCACTGGCAGGACTCTCAGCGCTTTCTTAATGCAGTCAACGAATCTCATTTAAGCAAGTCACGCTGCCGCTGCTGCGACACCGCCGTCCCCTCTCCACAATTGTCATCGCGTTGTGGGTGGGTGCAACAAGAACGACAACTGTAGGCCCCATTACAGTTGCAGAAATTGCAATTTCACGACAATTACCACAAATTGGTTTCCTCAACTGGCGGGCGCAGTTCGTCGGCAACTGCTTGTCGCGAATTCGTGCCATCCTGCCTGCCCCACAATTATACCCAAAAATACACACAGAGACAGAGAGAGAGAGAGAGAGAGAGAGAGAGGGAGAGGGGGAGAGAGAGAGAAGGAGGGAATGAAATGCACATAAAGTTCGCTACACGCGGCGTATAATTTTTCGAGCGAGAGAAGTTTATCTGACCCCCAAACTACTGACTCCTTGGCATATGATGTCGTTAACTGTCTTAAGATTTATGTGCTCGACTCAAAGACGGAAACTGCACTTATGGCTTGTCCTCCTGCATATATATATATACATATATATGCATTTCAGTTCACACTTGAGACCTCAAGTTTTGTGTCAACTGAAAAATATATCTACATATTTGTGTATATGTCTTGAGGCCAAAACTTTGTCATGTGCACAGTTTTTGTAAGCTCCGATCTTTTATCTAATTGCAGTTGGCATTTTTGGCCGCTTGTGTGGAAAGTCAACTCAAGCGATTTATTTCATCTGCAATGGCAATTTGAAATGTGTTTTTACTCATTTTCTTGTTTCTCAACGAACTCATCTAAAGCTTCAGTTTCGCTTGGTATTTTAATCATTTCAGCAATCTGTTTGCATTACAAAGCCAAATTAATTTACAAGCTAAGCAGCAACAAATGCAAGGCATTCTTTCAATTCAAAGCACAATCAAGCGCACTTAGGTATGCTAGGGAAATTTCATGTACTCAAAGTTATCTATAGCGACTGACTACTGTATACACTGTAAGTAGGGAGAACCTAAACCGAAAGATAGAAACACCAAATTTGGTATGTGTGAAAGGAATGGAGAAGGAAATTCAGTTAAATATTTAAGCAATGATTTAGCAATTGTTAGAATTTGATTTAAAAACTAAAGACTTTAAACTGCTTTGGAAAAATCTTCTTTTTGTTTTAGAATACCAAAATAAAAGAAAAATTATATTGCAACTTTGAAAAAATGCAAGTAAATGTATATTTGAGGATATATAACGACTAAATATTGTAATAAACATAATACGTTTATATTAGTGGTTGTAATGTTTAATAATTTCATTAATTATATTTAATTTCATCAAATTTTATCATCAATGAGAAGCATTAAGAAAAGTGTATAAGAACAACAAAATTGAATGCATACATAGTATCAAGCAAAAACTTGAGACAGGAAATACAAATAAAAAGTGTAAGGATATTTGTCCACACACACATGTATTTATATAGATGGAAAATCGTTTTTAATGTGAGCTACATTAAAATGCTTTGTTATTGCCTAGAGGAGGGGAGCAGGACTGAAGCGGAGAGAGTGTGGACAACACTGAGATAAATGTATGCAAACGTGTAAGCAACACACACACACACGAATACCAACTAGGATTTATTTTTGTGGGTTTGAGGTCTGAGAAGCGTGCAACATTATTCAAAGCATTGCTGTGGGCGTTGCAGAAGCGAGCAAAAGCTGTAAAGCAATACATCTGTAAAAACAGATGTGAACAAGCTGGGGCTAATGGCTCTGATTGTAATTGTGCTCGTCTCTCCCACCTCCTCATCTCTCTCGTATCGCCCTCTCTTGCTCTCATTGCACATATCTAATAAATGCCACATAAATGCGGCTTTAGTTCAGCTCAAATAGTTGCATATTTTTGGGGGCCAGGCTGGCAGGGCGTATGCGTTATTTGATAGTTATTACATTGACAACAGATGTACTTGCAATTTAACTGCACAGGATTTGTTTTTGCCATATTTTGCTATCAATTATTGGGCTTTATTTAAGTATTCACGTCGAGAGAGCTCGAAAAAAAGATGGCTTCAAGTCTGCTTTTAAATATTTATTAGGCCTGACCATTTAAAACCATTTTAAATGGTTTCAGGCTTGACATTTATGTGTACTTGCTTAGTAACTTAATTAATTACACAAGTTAATATTATAAATTTGTCGTGCTGTTTGTCAGTCATTGTTATTTATATATTAAATATAAATTTTCATATTTCCTTGTCACATTTCATAATTATTTTTTATTTATTGTCCCAATTTAATTTATTCGAGCTTTTTTTTGTAATGAGTTCTCCGGTTCTCCGGGTAATTTTCTTCTTCTTACTACTGCATGGGAAATTAGTTGAAATTCCGTTTTAATTTCCGTTTCCGCATCAACATTTTCCGCTTGTCAATTATTGCAAAATTATGCAAATATGTTGTCGGCAGAGTAAAGTGAAATAAAAAAAACGAGAAAAACGAAAAAAACGATAATGGTAAAAATGGGCTGAAAATAGTTGAAAAATGTCGAAAATGTGCGCATTAAATGCGTCGCGACGCTGTCTGCGGACTGTGGGCGTGGCTGGGCGCCTAATTGAATTAAAACATAAAAATTTTTGCACCGCAATAAGTTTTCGCTATATATATGTATACATATAAATATATACCGACGCCATGGGGTAGGCTATAAAGTTTTCCAGCCCAGGAAACTGAACTTGATGGCGCCTCCTCAGATATGAAATGAGCACTGAATGTGGTCATGTGATTGTGTGTGTGTATCTGTGTGTGTTTGGATTATGATGATTTTTAAGTACTCCCTGTAAGCATTTGGGCGGCTATAGTTTGAATATAAAAATCGACCCAGAATCGTATTAAGACTTAGGTAAAAGCTTTATTAAAAAGTCCTGGTTTTCGAAAATATGAGCAATTTTAGGGAATATATTTCTGTGGAAATTGTCAACCCTTCCCAGCAAGCACTTTTTGAAAACCTAGCCAGAATCAAGCTGCCAGCTATATAAGTACGAATGATAATTAAAATAATGATTGAGAGACACAGATTATATTCTCTTCTCTTCAACTTTGTTGCTTTCGTTGCTTTCATTTTTATACGCTTGCAGAGGATATTCTAATTATCATTTTCATTCTCATAATGGCGAACACAATGCGCAGTTGAGAATGCAGATCTTAATTAGAGGTTAAAACTGAAATAATGAAACCCTTTCAAATTGGCCGGCATTAATTACATGATAATAGAGACGCCGAATTTAAGGATACTTAAATAAAATTCTTGCTGCATTTTCAGTGCACAGATTATATGAGAACTGCCGGCAATTATGCCATTAAGTGTTTTCAAATGAATGCAAAAACATTCACAATTCGGGTAGCTGTTGCTGCTGCCGAGGCAACCCGTTGCAACATGGGTGCGATGTGCAACACTGTTGGAAACTCATTTGCAAAATATGCAATAAATATTTATGCAGTTGAGGCGGCAGCAGCAGCGCCAACTACTTAACAACATAAACAGATACAAATATATGAAAAGTTGCTCCTGTTTCACAAACACACACACACACACACAATCACACACATACACACAGGAGCACTTCAACATGTCGACTGCAAACATTTGCACTGCATTTTCATTTATTAAGATTGCCGCATTCGCTTAATCCAAACAACAAACAACAAACAGCAACAACAATTGAGTGCCTTGTGTTGTGTTTATATTATAATTGAAAACGGCAAACGTTAAGTCTTTTGTGTTCATAGATAATGCAAATTGCATAATTCTGCCAAAATGTTTAATGCTAAATATTAATTGAAACTCAAAATACAGATTCCTTCTTTGCTAGCGGCTAAGCAGTTTTGTAGATCATCATTATTTAAATATTTATAGTTGCTTATTGAACTGAGGTAATTCCTTAAGTAAATATTTGAATGAATCTTAGCTAAAGGCTGCCCTATCTTTGTGCAAAGCCAGGTTATTTTCATTAGCTATATTTTGTCAAAGCTTTTACTTAATACATTCTGTAATCAACATTCTTAATAAATGAAGTCAAAGTTGTATAGTATTGTTTAATTTATTCCGATATACTTCGAGAGCAAAGATATGTTAAGGGGTCCCCAAAAATAAACATTAATTGAATTTTCAAATTGTTGTATGATATCAGTAGAACGATGCTTTTGTTGACCATAGTCTCACTTTTTGTCTTCCGATTTATCCATAGATAGCAAACAAAATGTAGTTGATATTTCTTAACAGTTTGAATATATTTCAGCATTAACTCAAGTCTTTTATCAAGCATAACTGAAGGTTATTATTAGATGACAGCATTTTCGAGTTGCATAACTTTAAATCAAAGCCAAGTCGCTTATTACATTTTGCATGCCCCATGTCTCTCGACTCCCCTCGGGCAACAAAGTAATCACCTGGCATGCCACAACTATTCTCCCTCTCCCTCTCTCTCTCTCTTTCTGACTCTCTTTCCCTCTCTCTTGCTGTCTAGCTGTCGAATGGAAGCATCGCGCTGCTTAGCTTCAGTCTGAGGATCCCAGCTGATTATTATGCAAAGCGCATGGCGAATAATTTTGAGGCAAATCAAAAACCAGCGCGCAAAAGTTACAACTGAGAAAAGCAAAAGCTTAGCAAAAAAAAAAAAAAAAATGATGAAAAATACCTCAAAGAATTTACGACTGTCAGCGACAACGTAGCACAGAATTTGGTCGCATTTGGGTTTGCTGACAGTAAGCGAGCAAGCGACTGCCGCGCTGCTGCCAAACCCACAAACTAACTGACAAACTGACTGAGTGACTAACTGACTGACTGACAATCCAAGTGTTTTTGACGTGACGCGTTGCCGCCAAAGCCGCAAATATGCAGAACACCTCAAGATTAAATGTGCAGCGTGCTGTGGCATCGAATCCAAAATGACACAAGATACTTTACGACGTCAAGTAACAAGCGCATGTTGTATCTCTTATGAATACGCCGTGTGTGCGTGTGTGTGTGTTGAAGACGAGAGTGAGGGTGGGGGTGCGGCAACACTCATTGTCTCACATCACAGCGAGCATTAAGCGACAGCACGTGCGTCACCAGAAACTGGTTTCAGGTAAAGACACACAACAAGAACAACAACTGAAACAACAACGACGTCAGCAGCAATGCAAAAGCCAAATAATCAGATGAGACACAACAACAACAACAACAATTACAACAATAATAGCAACAGCAACAATTGAAGTCGTCTACTCCAAAGATGCTATTAATAAGCACTGAAGAAACAACTAGTCTTTGCTGCATTGCAGCCAACAGATATTGTTACACTGAGATCAAAAATTTAGACAGCATCGAGTTGTCCACTTAAGACGTAGGATTAATATTGAGATCAAATATTGATTAGGTAGCCTTGATTCTTAAGAATTTAAGCCTTGACAAAGTTATGGCTGTTGTAAGCTGAATCACTTTTTTGAAGTTCTTATTTCAAAATGAAAATCGAGAGACGATCGCATTTTCAACTTTAGGTGTAAAATTAATCTAGAGGTCAAGCGATGTCCAAAAAGCCATTGTTTTTTTTAAGCTCTGATCATTTTAAAAGAAGTTTTGACTGTGGATAGGTTGGACTCTTTCTTATCTTCTTTTTGGGGTGGAATTTTGATATTAATTTTGAGCTAAAATCGCGCATTAATCTAGGTCAAACTGCTAATAAAAAGTTCTGGTTTTAAATGTCGAATGATTGTTGCCTAAGTTAAGGTACTGTATATTTTTGCTGTGGGAAGTAGTTGCAAGAAAGTAATCACCACTGCTTATAGAATTGAATACCTGTATTTTTTGCAGTGTAACATTTTGCATTTGATTGCCACTTTAAGCCAAGGCATTAGCATGTAAAATGTTGCCGTCTATCAAAATGCATTTGGCATAATGAAATGCCAGACTTGAGAAGCAGCCAACTGAGCAACATTTGTTACAAATTCGATGGATCTTTAAGGTCTTAACTAGTATTTCGATTAATTAACTAATCATGCCACAGATTAATGGCCAATACAAGGCAAATGCAAAGGCAGGCAAATATATATGTCTATCCATATATTTGACCACAGAAATGTGGTTTTTGAATGTTTCCATTTGAAGTGAGTGCCACTTAAGATGGCAGACAAAAAGCGGCACTTTCAACTCATATCAACAAATTACAAGTGCTTAGAAAATGGATATATACATATATAAATTATAATAAAAGACTTGCTGAGCAGTCAGGCAGTCAATAGGCAGTCGCGTTGTCTGCCAATCGAGATGCATATGGCATATATATATAGTCTATAGTCTATAGTCTATCGTCTATATAGTATATGAGAATGCAACCACTCAAGTTGGTTGCTCGGGGCAATGTGCCAGCCAAGCACTTGAGAATATCAAAAAGGGTAAGGGTGGCTGGAGGGGCCAGGGGCACATTAGAATAGGAATTGCTGCCGGGCAGCGGTAATTGAATGAGCCAGCACCACAAAGCATCAGCAGCAGTCAAAGCGTTTCGCTCAAATATACAAAAATATATATAACTATAAATATAGAGATATGCACATATATATATATATATATATAATCCACACACAACACAAATGAACCCTTCAGGCCAGCAGCAGCAGCAGCAGCAGATCCAGAGATCCTGCCCCACTGTTGATTTTGACTGCTGGCAGTTTTGGCGATTGCCCAAAAACCGAATACTGAAAACTGGAAACTGAATGCAAACCCTGCACGCTGAGACGCAACGCTGCGGAAATTGTGGCGCTCGCGGCCCGGAAGTGTTGCCAACGTAATCGAAATGTACACTCCGACCCTCCTCCCCTTTTCGACAACTCTGCCTCATGCCACAAACATGTATTGCTTCTGGCTGTCGACGACGCCGTCCGGTCATTGAGTGTTGCATGCAGCGGGAGCTGCCCCCTTTTGTATTCCAGCTGCTGCTGCTGCTTCTTTTTCTTCTTCTTTTGGTTTTTTGGCATGCCACACATAGTGCTGCCACAGCTTGCCAGCTGATTTAAATGAGTTTGCAAATTTGTCGCTGTTGGCAAAAGTCGCCTGTCATTCGACTTCATTAACACTAATTGTTTGTGATCAGCAGCTCCCTCAAAGTGGTGCAGTCTCTATTAACCCACTTTAGAGGTGTTCCCAAAAATAATTATATTATATTTTTGAAAGTATATTGCATATGTTTAGAATCTTAATTGAAGCTGAGATTTCAAATAAATTCCTGTACGCCGAAATTGTCGATTAAAAAGATTGAAGCTTCCAATTGATATAAGAAATTCAGATTTCGTTAAGCAAAACGTATTTTCATGTTGAGCCAGCTGGCCGTCAGTCTTTTACGTATTTAAGAGCTGATTACAGGGTATTCTCTTAGTTGACTTCGCTCTCGCAACTAGAGTATTTTTGCATGTACTTTTTCCATTTACTAAATTGCTCTAATCAGCAACTTATGCTTTTCTGGTTTTTTAAGGGGTATCGCATGCGTAATCGAACTTTTATTAAAAGTTCAACTCAATTAGCAAGCATTTCATACATTCTCGTTTTCTCTCTCTCTCTCTCTCTCTCTTGTCTGCATATCTCAGCACACACACCAGCACACACCAGCACACACCAACACCCACACGCACACATACAAACAATTGAAAACTTGTCTATGCTAAATTTGCTCTTCCCTTCGATTCGCTCTGAATGCAGGGCAGACTTTGTCGTATTTCAAATGTATTGACGGTATTGCATATGCGAAATGCTAAATGTAAAATGCTTTCAAGTTGAGAACCAATCCAAGTGCCCCTCTGCATTAGTGTTGAACAATATGCTGGAGACAGTCATACACACACACACAGAGACAGAGACACACACACACACACCAATGCATACAAGCACAAATATGGAAATTTGACTTAGAGATGGAAGCGTGTTTGTTTTGGTTTTAACTTTCATTGTATTTGAACAGGAATTTTGAAGAATCAATTTTCAGGATAAGTCAGCACTTAAAGTGCATAAATTTTGAAAATCTTTTCAGCTTTCAGCAGTGTGAATTTAGATTGTTGATGAATGAGAGATGAAAAATGCGAAAAAAGTAAAGTGCAAAACTGTTTTATAAGCAAAAGGACGCATTTTCCTTCAAATATATATATTCCTGGAACAGACGAATATAAGGGATAGAGACTCATAATTTCGAGTATAAGTTTTTAGATACTATAGAAAAAGTAAGATAAATAAATACAGTTGTAGACATTTTATTATCAACTGAATAAATTTCATTAACTTCGGTTAAGAAATTTAGATTTTTGCTAAAATGTATTTTCGGACAACTTACTATCAGCAAACTTGATATTTATTTAGCAGAGTATCTCCTAGTCGAGCTCTCTCTATTAGCACATTCCAACTTGTTCATCTCTAATAGACATCAATAGTCGCAGATAAATAGGCAATAAATGTGCATGAGCTGATTTTTTGTTTCGTTTCTTCCCTTTGTCCAAGTTCAAAAAGTATTTTCCAAGAAGTTTTCGTCTGCTTTTCAAATCGACTCTATATGTGTGTGTGCGAGTGTGTGTATCTATGAGCATGTGTGTGCATCTACGGGTGTGTGTATCTTTGTGTGTGTGTGTGTACACACTGGCTATGTAAATATATGCACGGGGGCCTGCTGTGCTGAAAGCAGCTACAGAATAAAGTTACAGATACATTTGCGATACAGAAACAGAAACAGATACAGTTACTAGCCATTGCTATATATACACACATACATACAAACAGACATATAAGTATGTATTTGTATTTGTATATATCTGGTGCAATGTTTGTTTGTATTTTATATCGATGTCGGCAATTGATTACGTATTCCGCATGTTGTATTGTCGCGACAGAATTTAATTTCGTTCTTCTGGGTACGCACACACATACATGTATACATACTTATACATATGTATATATGTATATATGTATATATATCTATATATATTCGATCGAGCGACCAATTCGACGCCTAAACAACCTCAACTGCCTCTGCTCCCCTTATCTAGCGAGCTGCTTTTGTTCATTCTGTATTGAACTGTAACGCATTCAAAGTTGTTGCTATTGTTTCTGTTGCTCTTGTTGCTGTTGACTCTTGTGTCTGTCGCACTATTGTCTATGCAAAATGTACAACAACAACAACACCAACAGCAACATTGGAATTTTTGTTGTTCACCATTGAAGGGTACCACAGAATTCACGTATTTGTGTTCTTTGGTCACTTGTCTGCCATTTGACGTTTACTTTTCGCAACTGTTCGTGTGTCTGTGTGTGTGTGTGTGTGTGTGTGTGCGTGTGTGTGTGGAGGTTAAAAGGGGCCGACCAGTAGTGCAATTTCGAATAGTTGAGAAAATTAGCTGCAAACAAATTGAGTGAAAACCATACGAAAGCGGAGCAGGTCACAAAATAGCAATCGAATAGACAAAAATATCAACGAATTTTATTGGAATCGAATTAACCAAATATCAACGAGCTTTTTTTTTTCGATTTTTGAGTTGATCAGAATTGAAATTTGAAAAATGTATTCTAATTAAAAAGATATTTTTAGTCTTTTTGTCTTTGCAATAGATCACAAATAATAAACTTAATAAACTTGTGTAAGTTTTATGATAAAAAAAATTGATTACAAACGATAAGTTTATTTTAAATTAATGATTTAATAAACGATTTTTTGCATATCTCTAAAGTAGGTGAGATTTTTGTTAAAAAAGGTCTCCTTGTCTTCTCTCATAAGATTACCATTCCATTTTCATCATACTTTAAGTCAGAACTGATAAAGGAAATAAATTCATTTCAAATTCATTTGCTCAAATTGGAAACTTGTTTTAAGTAAATGATATAAAACTTTTGTTAAAAATCTCTTTACATTTTCTCTTAAAATATTTGCAAAATGCCAATTCATTAAATTTTAAGAATATTACAACTGATAAAGGCAACCATTTTGCTTAAAAGTCATACTTTAAAAAAGGTATTTTAAATTAAAAAAAAGGTCTCTTGAAGATTCCGCCTCTCTTAAGTTTCCCACTCTCTTAGCTCTGCCTTGCTTCATACGCCCTTTACTCTGTAATGCCCTCTTCTATTTGTTTGTGATTGCGTGTTGTGATTTAATTTTCGAAATCAAGTTCATTTGACGTTTGCACAATTCTCAGCTGCGTGCTTTTAATTCTTGCAATTAGCGACCAGTCGCTAAACAACCAGAAACTATTTTGCAAATCATCATCAAATGTGTATTTTTAGTATAAAAATATAGATTGTCGAAAATAAATTGAGCAAATTATTTGCTGGTGATTTTTAAGTTGCAGCGCAGCGCAAATAATATTTTTATTTTTATTTTATTGGGGATAAATTGGTGTTGCACAAACAATTTTCTTGGCACTCATGGCCAAGTGACAGTTACGTTTTTCGGCTGCCACAATCTTCTTGCGTTGAGGGTATTCCTGCTGCCGTTGACATGCAAAGGCAGCTACGTGACATGGCAACGTGCAACGTGCTATTGTTGTTGTTGCTGTTGTACATTTGTGGTTGGATTGTTGCCACAGCGAAACGTGTTACATTTATGTTAACACATTTGCGCACGTTGCGTGCGAGCGGGATGCAGATAATGACACTTGCAGAGACTCTACTCGCTTCTAAAACAGAAAACCTTATGTAACTCACACACACACACACACAAACACACACACACACACACACACATACAGCCAGAATTTGGTATATACTTGTTCGGCACGGGCTGCTACGTTTCACTTTGACTGACAGCCATTTTGACATTGACTGTTGTGCACAACAGTCTCCCTCCCCCTACCCCTCTCCCCTTCTCCACAAGCTCACCATACCCGTCCCCATCCCCTTTCCCTTCTGCTGCTCGTCATTTGATCAGCTCATAAAATGATTAGTTTTTGCTGTTGGGGAAACGTGTCCGCTGGCATGAATTGCTTTAAAAATATCATCACATGCACTTGTTGTTGTTGTACACTCAGAAAAATAAACCGTACAACGTTCATATTAAATTGCAGTTTCATAAAGCAAACAAAATGCTTGCTAAAGTCAAGAATGTGTTCTTGATTCAAGTACAAAATATTTCAAAAGTGAAGCAAGCTGAAAATATATATTCAATGTTTGAAGTATTTCAGTTTGAGGTATTTCTATGTTAATTCTTTTTCTTTTAAATAAGCAATCTCAATTCTATATGTTTAACATAACAGATATTCTATATAAGACAAAGAGATATCACCCTCCTTCCTTAGATATAAGAATTCTAACCTAAAATTGAGTTCTACAATCGCAAATGAAGATTTTATATAAAAAGATATAAACTGATTCCTTATTTAAGATTGTAGTTCTTAATTTTATTTTCAAATTTTCAGAATGAGAAACTCTTGAATCAATTCCCGCAATTTGTTCATTGGATTGCATTTTATTCGATAAGTATTTCAACCCCAAAATTGAGAGCAACAATCTCAAATGTCGAATTTCTCTAAAAAAAAAACAATAGAAAGATATTCCATTTAAAAAGAACTTTGTTGCCTTCTTATTTGCCATTTTCTATTTTAAGAACATATTCTAGATTCAAGAATATATCTTTATTTAAAATTGAAATTCCTCAAATGAAAATCACTTGAATCAAGATTCGCAATTATTCGATTGGAATGCATTTTTGTTAGTACTCATTTGAGCACACAAGTGCAAGTACAAATGTGAGTGAAACGTTGTATTTCCCTTAGTGTACTCATTCATTCATTCATTCATGCAAATAGATGCTTATTTATTTATAAACTCTTTTTTGGACTTGTGCTTATTTATTATCGCTGCCTTTCTGGCCTTTAAGCAACAACAGCAGCAGCAAAAGCAAAAGCAACAACAAAACAACAACAACAACAACAACAGCAACAGCAGCTAAAACCACAACAAACAATTCATTTCGCATATATCACATAAATATGCAAGTCATGCGCTTAGTTAAACAACAACAGCAACAACAACAATAATAAGAACAACAACAACAACAACAACGACGACGACGACGACGCCGTCTATTGAAACTTGGCTACATTTTGCTGTTCCACCTGCCAAACCCCCTTCTGCCACGCCCTCTTTTGGCCAACAACAAACTGCAATCCAGCCATAACCAAAAATCCCAAAACAGCTAAATTCCCCGAACGAGTCTTGAGGTTAGAAATTTAGCATGTGCTTCTGGCCAAACCCCAAGAAACATATTGACTAAGTTCAATAAAGAGAGGGACCAGGGGAGTGGGGGGAAAGATACGGCAATAGTTTGATTTGCGTTTGTATTAGCCCGATTCGGAGCAATCTGTATGCAAGTCACAACAACGGAAATAGATTAGAACGTTAACTTATTGATTTGCATGCACAGCTCACATTTGACGTACGTTTCAAAATTGTGCTACAATCAGCAAATAGATAAACTTTGCTTATTGGCCAGCACTTTTTATTAGAAACCAACTCATAAGCATTGAATGAGCCACTTGAGTTATCCATCGAGAAATAAAAAGCCACAAATAATCGTTGAGCAACGTTTGAGTTTTGATAAAGATACGAAAATATACTTCATAAAGATCGTAATGGAAACAGTTGCTTCATATTCCAAATTGAATAAGCTACTATTTTACCAAGCTGACTATATATTTAAAAGCTGCTCACAGAGCATCTCCTCGTCGAGCTTTTTCGACTATAACCTTCTAACTTAATAGTCACTCGTTTTTCATTTAGAAATAACCTTCAGAAGGCAAATTTAATGACATAAATTAAGTAACAAATTAAGTATGATTCTAGTTTTCAATCCATCACCAAAAAATACATTCGTATTGTTTCAACAAAGCTATGTCCAGGCAGCTCCAATCTGTAAGGCTGTGTAAAATTCAAATGTGCCCCAGTAGCCTCAGTAAAAATTGTTCGATTAGAAATTTGATTCGTTTCTTGCAATTGGTTTGTGGTGAGTTTGTTTCTTCAACTGACAAGCCACAAATTGTATTGCCGCTGCTGCTGCTGCTGCTCGCAAGCAACAGTTAACACAAACAAAAACAAAAACAAGACTCAGAACAACAGCAACAACAACACACAAATTGTGCTCTCCACATGGCAAAAGTGCAAATCCCCTGACAAAGCTAAAATTTAATTAGCAGCCAGCAAGTGGCGTTTGCAAATGGAATTACACACAAAAACGAGGCGCCGCGCCGATGCATGCAACCAATGCCCAGAAACAAACGCCCCATACACAACCTCTTCCACACACACACACACACACACACACACACCCACTGACACAACCAATCACACACTCACTAAGGACACCCAGCATAGCATTCAAATCCAGCCCCAGCTTCACACACTGGCTTAACATTTTGCCACTTGGCAGCGTCGCTGGGCTAAGCAAAAATACGAGCAAAAAATGCCAATGGAAATAAAATACATACAACGACAACGACAATACACACAAAACACGATACACGATACACTGAACAAAACTGGTGGTTAGTTGATGAAATTTCTATTCCTATTCTAACCATGAAATTTACTTAAAGAAACTTTTAGAGTTAAGGCAAAATCCATCTTTTTTTTAGAAGAAGAAAGACTAGCAATTGTTTCCAATGTGATCGGATATCTTCAAAACTGAGGCATTAGCTCGCTTAGAAGCAGATAGACGGATGAAAATGGCTATATCTACTCGAATAGTGATGTTGGCCAAGAATATATATACTTTTTGAGGTTAGAAGACGTCTCCTTTAATGCCTAAAATGCTCAATTCAAATCTTAACTCAAGTTAATCGAATTGTGCTGTTGCTGATGGGCTACAAAACGTTGCTCACTCTTGACGACAAAGGAATCATTTTCGTATTAAAAAGCAGCAGCAGCTTTAATTTTTGCCAGTGCATGCAACACGACACGGGGGCACATAGCTGTAGCTGCTGCTGTTGTTGTTTTTTGTGCGCCATGTTTCGTAATCCTCGCGAGCTTTACAATAAACACGAAAATATAATTTGCAATGTTGCAAGGCGAGCGGGGGACCGTAAGAGTAAGCCGGAGACTGTTTGGGGGGGGGGCTAGCTATAGTGCTAGCTACTGTTGCAAGTAACACTAATTACCTGGAACTAAATATGGCGCCGGATTTGGTGGCGGTAGCCAATACGTTGCCGTTATCGCCGGATACGACTGATGGCCATTTGTGGCCATGTTTGTGGACTGTTGCGGGGGTGGCGAGTGCGGCGACATGCCACTGCTGCTGTTGCTGCTATTGCTGTTGCTGTTGCTGTTGCTGCTATATTGGTGGATTGTTGTTGCTGATGTTGCACATGTTGTTAGTGCTGCTGGCTGCTTCGAGGAGAGAAGAGGGCGCTGTTGCAGTTGCAGCTCACTAACATTGCCATTTCCGTTTCCGTTGATATTGGACGCTGTAAGGCAGTTGCTGCTGTTGTTGTTGCTGTTGTTGTTGGTAGTACTCTTGATGTTGTTGTTGTTGTTGTTGTTGTTATTGTTGTTTAAGCCATTGCTGCATTCCATGATATTTGTATTTGGATTTTTCATATTTATGGGCCGCTAGATGGCGCCACACACACACACACAAATTGTTGCACAGTAAAAAGGGCAACTTGTTTTTATGGGCCACTTGG
Source organism: Drosophila macrothrix (assembly GCA_035042055.1). Lineage (NCBI taxonomy): Eukaryota > Metazoa > Arthropoda > Insecta > Diptera > Drosophilidae > Drosophila > Drosophila macrothrix. The sequence goes on along the minus strand of JAWNLX010000124.1, from coordinate 6,588,699 downwards.
GCTATATTAAAATACAACTTGTATTTATTTTTGTTGAATTTGTACTTATTTTGTTGTTGTTTTTATTCGTATTTTATTTATTTAGCTGCCATTAAAAAAATTGCCACAATTATTCACTTGTGCATAATTTGAATTTTATTTGCAATAACTAAAAAAACACGGCTTATTTTTATTAGCACTTTTTATGTACACTTATTTTACGTGCTTTATGCACATGCATATTGTTGTTGTTGCTATTATTATTATTATTATTATTATTGTTTTTTGTTGATTTTCACTCGTTTTTTTTTGATTTTTTTAATGGTCTTCCATTTTTGTATAACTAATTAATTTGCCATATTGTGTCGTTTGCTTTTGTAATATTGTTATGATTATTATATTTTGTTGTTGTTTTTTCCTCTTTTTTTATTTACTTTCAATTTGCTGCATATCAACGCATCATGTCGAGCGTTAATGTGCCAGGCATGGCAGCCATATATACAAATATATATATATATATATATATATATATATGTGTATATATGTATACTTATTCAGACGATATTTGCAGTTGTCATTAAGATTATTATGGCGATCACATAGCACAGTTATTTGATTTTGCATTTAATGCCAGTTAGCCAGTTAAGAGCCCGGCTCATGAATTGATTTTGTGTTGCCTTGTTAAGGGGCTCCCCACACAAAGCTTTCGCTACAACAATTTTAATGTGCACTTTTCTGCTCGTAATGCAGCTCAAAAATAGCCAAACAATATCATTAAAAACAAACAGCTAACCAAATTTTACTGTGTGACACAATTTAACTATAGACCCCGCCCATGGAGTATATACATAATATAACTAGGCAATTTGGTCTCGCTATATATAAGGCATAAAGTGGCACCTGTGTGCTTGGCTCTAATCAGCTTGAAAAGAGCTGAAATGAAACGAACGTCTGTGTTTATATAACGCACATAGGCCAGGTCTAAATATTTACTCTAGACGGCGGAGACTGGAAGTTTCTCAAACTAAACGACTGTCGACAGCAAAATGAATTGTGAAATTTTAAGCTTATTTACTTACAACAACAACAACAACCACTGCAACAACAACAGCAACTTCAACAGCAACAACTGGTAGCAACAAGTAACTTGTCTCAGTTGATTTATTGCTATGCGAAATTCTTAGAAAAGAAAGCTGTATCGATATTATTATGCGATTTTACGAGACAAACTTCAGCAAAGCTTTTTGTCTTTTTCAGCAATTTTGATCTATATCTAACACTCTGAGACTGATTACTGATTACTGATTACATAAATTTGGATATTCTATGAAAAAACAACCACATTCGATTACGCAGAAAAATAAATTGCAGCAAGTTTTTAGCTGATGTAACTGGAAACTATTAAGTAACTACAAAGAATTCAAGTTTTCTTTATAAAACTAGACTGGAATACTTATGGCATATCGGCTCAGAGGTTTATCCTCTCATAGTTGTATAATTTCACACAACACAATTTAAATTCTTGAATTTTTAATGGATTCTGTTTAAAAATCGATATTTTGACTAAGAAAATAAAGCTGCTTTTCAGTTGGAAATTGAAGTATTTTTCATGTCAACTATTTTCAACATATTTATATTTGCTGTGGCTTCGTCGTTTTCCACAACTTGTCAATTTCTATTTTGTCTGTCTATTTTCAATTTCTTGTAGCCCAGCTAAATTGACGCTTGCCAGTCTATTGACAGACTGCCGCCTCTTACTCTATGATGTTGTATTTGTTGCTGTTTTTGTTGTTGCTGATGGCCGATGTTGTTTGTAAATGGTCAACATGTATAGACATAAATATGCGTAAATAAACGAAAGTCATATGCTTATATATAGAGTATATATAGTAGTTGAACTAGTACAGTGCTTTGTACTTGAGAAAGTGCAAATATTGATTTTGAGCATATTCGAGTTGTTGCTTTTTTGGTAGTGTGTTGCAGCCAAATTGCATTGCAACACAGACTAAACACAAACGATTGCGAGACATGCAAAACTAAATTGATTTGCTGCAGCTACAGCGATAGCGCATGTGTGGCAATCAGATATATAATGGGCCATAATGAAGCATGTGAAAATGCTATTGCAACGCTGCCATTTTGACGTTAAGTTTGTAATCATTCGTAGTATTTTTTTTTTTTTTTTATCTCTCTACGCCTCGTTGCACGCTTCCAGCTGGCCAATTTGTCAACTCGGCCAACAAACGACTCCACAAATCTAACCATCAATTAAACCATTTTTTCTGCTTCGAAGTTGTTATTGAAATTAGCGCAAGGTTGCACAACACACAGTTAGAAGCGATTAGGTTTAAGTACCGGCTCATTCTTCAAATGTGGTATACTTATATACATATGTGGATTTATCTATATATAATATATGGTTTTACTAACTGACACCTTACGCCTTTTGCACTTTGAGCCTTGTCTTCTGTTTGCTTCCGCGCTTCAGCTCACTGGAACAACTACAACAATTATCGCTTCAACTTTACGTTAACTTCACATTTACACTCTGAACTGGCGTTGTTATTATTTTTATTGAGGTATCTCAAAAATATTTAGAGCGTAAAGCGACGCATTTGAAGCATGTTAAAAAAAGTTTTCAAATTGCGCCAACAGCCTAGAGTATTCGACAATTTCAGTAGAGCGAGTTTTGTGTGTATTTCTACATATGTGGTATACCACAGGAAGTACTTCTGACAGACTTGAACTGAAAGTAGCCAAACAATTTGAGAAATTTATTTTATGATGTGTGGTAGCTGAACATATATTTGAATAGCATTTCGAATATTAAACTCATTAAAAATATATGCAACAGGCAAAGAGTAGCGTATCCGATCCCACAAAGTATATATATACTTCTAATCTGCATAAAAAGCCGACTCGCTTTAGCCATTTCTGTCTGTCCATCTGCAGTTACTAGCTGATCTCAGCTATAAGAGCAAAAGGCTCTATTTGCCAGATAAAGTTTATTTCATTTTATCGATCACTGTCAAGTTTTGTGAATATCGATATATATCGATTTGCAATAGCCATAAAAGACACAATTATAAACAATACACACAGATATATTATTGATAAATTGCAGAAATTTTGTCAAACAAACTGCTATCAGAAAGTTTTCTAAATATATATAAAAAGTGAGTTCTGGGTAACTCCAAGTCGAGCGCTCTCGACTGCCGCATTCTAACATTCAAAGTGTACAAAATACTTAAATTGACTTATCAACATTTGTATAATAACAAATTGTTGAGCCCTTTTGAGATGTGCACATTTGTTTAGTTGGTTATTTATATATTCACACACAAACACACAAACAGAAATACATATCTATTTTCAATATATATAAATTGTATTAGAATAAGTATTTTTTTCGGCATTTCACTTTTGGGTTGATGAGCTGTTGACATTTTGTATTTAATATGTGCCGCACACCTTTGTTGTAGTTCTCAGTCTCATTCGCGTTGTTGGTGTTGCTGTTCTCGAAAAATTGACAACTGACAATTTCCGTCTGTTGCCGAGGAGCCGTCCAATACGCATTTGTGACCCCGTCCCCCGCCCCCACCCAGTCAGCCCAAGTACCCCTCCGCCCAGACGACTGATTATTTTCAATTGGAATTTACTTTGCTGACGAGAGCAAGAGAGAAAAGTGATTCACTTTCATGCTGACGCCAAGAAATCCATTACGTGATGTATGTGCTTCATTTTTTTTTGGTTTTCTTCTCTCTGGATTTGGTTTTCAGCATGAGAAACAAATAAATATATATACATATACATATACATATACATTTGCGCATATATATGTTTTCCAATTTAATGGCACTTGTTCTAGTTGTTTGTCAGCGGTATCTTTTTTGATATTTGCACAAATGCTGAGCTCGAGACAAAAGCCCACAAATGTTGCCATGCATTGTATCAAAACCCAAGCAAATAGATGTTATCTCTATGTATATGTGTATATATATATATCTATGCATATATATATCTATCTGTTGACATATGGTCTTAGGGCGCAGTCAATGTTGACCTTGAGCTAGACTTTACGCACGTAGCCATTGTTCAGGTATAAAGATCGGATCGCTCATCTAAAGCCACTTTTGATGCTCTTCTCGCTTTTCTTCTCGCTCTCCCTCGCTCTCTCTCTCTCTCTCTCTCTCTCTCTCTCTTTCTCACGCACTCACTCGCTCTAAGTGTGTTTGCGGGCACACCTCCGAATGTAAGCGAGCTGTTGACGCACTGAAGCGTAAAGCCAACTGTATCGGAAATCGGTTTACATTTTGTACAAATATGTACTCTATTTACACACACATATATATGTGTGTGTGTAGTAGTATTACGAATCAGCTGTTGCTTGGACTGTACATAAAATTTATGTAAATAGATGCGACACGTTTCTTAATGCACATTTTGCGCAGGTAAATAGATTTTAAGGTTACAGTGATAGCTGGCTATGTACAACTTTTAACAACTACATATTTACTTAGTCAATTGCACATGTTGCCCAGGTTAATTGGTTTTTATTCATATGTACAGTGATCACTGACGATGCGAGACTTAACGACTTTAACAACTTAATTAGTTTTACTTGTTGCCAAGGTTAGTGGCATTTATTAACACAGTACTACAAGTACACTCACTAATACGGAATGTTGCTTACTTTTGCAGCAAGCTTCACTGAACTTTGAACTGCACAAGGAATATATATAAAAAACTAAATATGAATGCAGCTTAATGAATGCTTAATGAAGCTTTACTGTACTTTGGGCTTATCAAAAAATAGTTCATTTATTTACTAATATTATTTATTACTATTATTTAGTATTTTTACTTTAAGAACAAATACCGCGACAACTGTTTAAGTGTACATTATAAAGAAGCTTCACTGTGCTATTGAGTCTTTGTTCTCAACGTTTAAAAAACACAACAATAAAATCGAAACACAGCTGGCATTGTAAATAAACAGATACTATTGGGCTTATGTGAAGCTTCACTGTACTCTGTAACTATTGTTCTTATCGTTACGTGCACTTCTCACAAAAACCACAATAATACTGGAAATAATTGCAATTGCATTGCATTGCCTGCATACAAAATAGAGATTTCTGCTATGTGTGTATCTGACAGATACAATTGCCATACTGTATCTCACAGATACAATTGATAAGAGGTTTAGGTTTTAACGCTTTCGCGTTGAAAGACGCGCGTGCGCCGTTCAAGCTTGAAGCGACTTGCACGTTTCACTTTGCAGCTGTATGTCTGTATGTATCTGTGTGTGGAGTGTATCTGTGAGATACTTGCCGTGACGTGTGCGCGTGTATCTTAGGCAGCGTTCTATGCCACAAAACACACACAAAACTAAAACGCGACTGATTGCTGGGCGATTGAGTGACAAACTGCTTGCGTCGCGCTTTTTTTTGTTTTCGCCGCTGCCGTTTTTTTGCGGCTCTCTTGCGGTTTATTTTACTTGATTTTTTTATTTTTATTTCCATTTCGTATTTATTTCCATTTTTTTTTTGTTGCTGTTTTTTGTTTCTTTAGCTTTTTGTTTTTGTCTCCGTTGCTGCTGTTGTTGTTGTTGTACTTAGTTGTAGTTGTATCGAATACGTTTCGCTGTGTGTACTTTAGCCATTGTGTACTCAGTTCACGATGTGCCAGTCCCTAGTACACAGCACACAGTAACTACACTCAAAATAAAAAATTGCCCTGTTCTTTAGAAAATTACGCCGAATACAGGATAGTTTATGTAGTTATTAGAAATAATTTCTTGATACGAGAAAACGAGTTTATAAAAATGAAAAAGGCTTGCAGAAAATATGGCGACTTTTAAATTTTTTTTTAATAATGCATTTCTCAAAAGTAAATGCCATTCTTTTTTTTTGGAAGAAACACATAAGAAAATAAACATCTCGACCTTTAGGAATATACTTGCTGAATAGCAAGGTAAGTTAGGAGATTCTAAAATTCATGTGAGTTCTTTTTCTGAGTGTAGTGCCAACTGCCAGAGTCGCTACTAAGCCGCATGGCCCGAGAGACATTCGACAGTCGAATACAAAATTATCATCATTATTATTGTTGTTGTTGTTTTGGTTGTTGTTATTATTGTTGCCTTGTAGTTTTTGGCAGTTTTTCGTTGCGGTTAAATGGCATTTTGTGACAAAATGAAAAAAGAAAAATAAGTCAAGCACACAGAACAAACCAAATGCAAATGAACAGTTGTAATACACTGGCTAAATATTTTCAATGGGAGCAAATCTAATTAGGTGGAAAAATTCTTCTAAGATGTATAGAAAGTATTTTGAATATCTTGGCTTATATCTGTGTATATATAAGTAATGTCAATACTTGGCAAATATCTGTCAAACACATTTGCACATTCAGATTAAATCGCAAGAATTTCATTTATCCATTTTTCAATTGTGGTCTACTAAATTTTGTATACCCTGAATAAATTAGAAATGGAAAAGGTTGCAAAACTTTGTGACTGGCAGGAGGAACGATCGCTTAAAGTATATATATTCTTGATCTGCTGTCTCGACTAGGGAACTTATACCATACATATCCATATACCTTTCACAAAGTTGTAAGATGTTTTTAAAAATCTGGAATACTTTTACTAAACAGATCAGAAAATCAATATTCATTTTACACAGCCAACTCTGACTGCATACCCGCCTTGCCGTGGAGTGTATCTAAGCCATAAATTGGTGCCATCATCAAGTGGCGCGTGCTAAGCAGCAGTCGCCAGCAGATCACGAGTATCTCACAGATACACAGCTGAACACACACAAATGAAAAGCTCGGAGTAATTTTTAGGTGTTTTTTTTTCAATGCATTTGCATTCGACATTTGTTTGCCACTCGACTAAACTGATGAATATCGCTAGAGTCTCTATATAGAATGTTGAAGAATGTTGGCTCATGTATCGCTCTTCCTCTCTCGCCATCTCTCTGTATATATAAATATAAATAAATATTGATATGAATATGTATATATATATATATTCTGTTAACTGACTTTGCCAACGCAGACTTTTTTGAGTCGCACATTATATTTGTTTATTTATTATTCAGAGACCGGCGACAGTTGTTTAATTTATCAGTTAACAGCTTTGTGGCTTTTGCAGCTAAACGCTAAAAGCTTCACTTGTTGCCACTCGATCGTATTTCAACGCCACAGATTTTTCAACAGAATGTGGCTTCAAAATGCATATAGAAATAAATAAATAAATAAATAGTACTCAGAAGAACGCGTTGCCCTTGTCAGGTCATTAGAAGATGGAAAAATAAAGAAAAAAGTACTTCGCGTGCTTAAGCTATTGCCAGCTAGGTGCTTCTTTTCTCCAAGTGTAGTTGCGACCTGAAAAGCCTCCCTCTAGAACTCTAACTCTGAAATGCCAGCCAGCTGTGTCGCTTTTGGGTGTTCCCAGCGCTTATCTCGCCAAGTAGAAATTTAATTAAAATAAAACCATATGCCGCAATTGAAACGCCCCTAATTACAGATACAGATACAGAGGGAGGAAGAGAGGTGGGTGGGGGCGGGGAGAGAAGGGCTCTGAAAATGCAAACAGACACCCACAAAAAAGAACACTTGAAATGCCAAATACGACAAAGAGAAAAAAGATATTTAGTATTGTTTATATGGCAGCAGACGCAAAAGCATTTTCGATAATTGAAAATAATAATTAAAATTCTCTGATTGAGGCGCATTCGCCTTTTTTCCTCTGACGTCCACAGTGGGACAGAAAGAAGCTATAAAAGTAGCAACAACAACAACAACAACAACAACAACAACAATAATTGAATATGCAGCTACCATATACAATAATTATGCCATACAATTTTATTATTCAATCTTGAGTTTGATATTCATATATGCTGCTAAAAGGTAAAGGAGCATATTTCTAGATGATTCTGCAGTCTAGCTTCACTCCGAATAAATAAAAAATTATAACAAATATAAAATAAATATAATTACTCTCATATAAACAAGTCGGACAAAGTTTGAACATTGAAAGTTAAAGTAGCATCATTTGGAAGATGGTTTTCACTTTTAATATATACACAAATAATAATAATCGGGAAAAGATATAAATAAGTGTAGAACAGCAAAAGATAAACCATCTATTGGATTATTTAAAAAAGAAATATTTTCTTTTGCTTTATAAACACTTTCATTGGTTGCAAATATCGCTTGCATTTCGATCGATTCTTTCGATTCTCGATCTACATTTTTAAACATTAAAAAAGAAATATAACTTTAGTTATGTTCTATTAAATATAATTATGTAATTTTCTGTTAAGCTAGTTAACAGAGTATTGTAAAGTCGATAGTAGTTAATCATTTTTTTTCTGCTTTTTAATATGCAAAACTTGTCGCCTGTTGTTGAGCTCTGCTGCTGCTGCTGCTTCTGCTTTTCAGTTTTTCTCTCTCTTCTCTTTGCCTTGCTTTATCCATTTTTCCTTCTAGTTTTTTATGTCTCTTGTCTTTTGTGGCACTTAAAGCAGCAGCAGCCAAGGCCCGTTAGCCGTATTTGTGCCTCACTGTGTCCAGGCCAAAGAAGTCGATGTCGCTGTCGATGTCGATGTTATAATGTCCCCAACGCCATTCAATGCATTTTCCTTTGTTCAACCTTCCCCATACCCCCTACCCCTACCCCTACCCACTACCCGCCCCCTTCTCCCATTGTGTCGCTTTTTGGAATTTATGAGCGTGCTGCATTTGGGATTCTAAGTGCGTGATTTCTTCAATTAATTGCCCCCAAAGCCTGTGCAGCAGAAACCCGCTTGAATTGCACATTGCACAATCATGTAGCGATGTCTTTGACTCCGCCCACCCCCTTCTCATAACGAGAAAGAGGTGGGGGTGGTTTGGCTGCCACAGAATTCATTGCTCACAGCATTGTCTGTCTGCTTGTTTGTTTGGTTCTAAGACCTCTCTTTGGACAATACTTGTTGTATATTTGAAGCACTTGCTTCTAGCATAATTCTCAAACAATGACAATAGTTCAACTAACAGAACAGAATAGAATAGATGGGAACTATATATTTATATATATATATATATATATATATATATATCTGTGAGTTGAGTTGAATGCAGTAGAATGACCATGGAAATTGTCTGTAATTATTGTTAGGAAATGTGTTTGTTGCTTGTTGTTTGTTGTCCGAGTTGTGTAATCGCTTTGCATTTACAATTTTATGGGAGTTGAGTCTTATTATGCATCGCCAAGAAGAAAGCAAAGGAATTGAGTAATTAGTCAAAGACAATCATAATTGCATTATCAATTTTATTCTTATTACTTATGGGGTTATTTGCCGTTGAAATATGTCAACTAATTGGAAATATTTTGAGATATGGCTGAGCTGTTAAAAATAAATAAAATAAATATAATATTTATATATTCTAAATGAGTTTATTGCTGTCTTTATTCTATGCATAAATATATGCTGATAATACAATTTCTGTTTATTTTTCAGAGTTTACGTGCAACAAGTGAAAGTTGGGTAAGTCAATGAGATTCTTAATACTTTATTAACTTTATTATTGTTTAAATATGGCAATTAAATATTAGTTTTCGAGACAAATTTATTATTATATATATTGACTTGTATAGTTGCTTTTCCCATCTGAACTAAAAAAAAGAAATTGAAAGAATATCTAATTTATTTTTAATTTCTTTTGGACTTAAGATAAGGCACATTGAATTCAATTGCTGGTCAAAAGCAAAAGTAAGCCTCATTAAAGCCAAAAGCCTCGACTTGCTGATTTGACGAGGAAAACTAACGAATCAAGAGTTTCTATACATATTTCATTTTTCGATTCATTTCGATTCGCAATTCGCAATTCGCATTTCGCATTTCGCATTTCGCATTTGGTACGCACTGCAATTATGTGCATATTTCAATTGTGGCACGTCGAGCGTACCAAATCTATAATCAACTTGATGCCACACATGACAACAGTTTGCAGCTGCACGCAACGCAAAACTCTCTCCATTTGGCGGCATTCCACACAAATGCTTTCAGCAAGCACAGCTCAAGCCACGCAAGCGCAACTAGAATAAAGATACAGATACAGATACAGAGCTAAAGATACAGATAAAGTATCTGCAAATGCAATCGAAAGCACAGCAAAACAAAAACAAAACGACATAAACAGAAAACAGCTGATTTAATATCGGCTCAATTGCCATTTCTGTGTCTTCGTTTCTATATGTATATATATATATATATATATATATATATATATGACTCAAACTGGTTGGCAACACTGGGGAGGCGTGTCAGAAAAGGGGCGCAGCTGATTCACAATAATTAAGCAGCTGAGCCAAGCTGAGATATTCACATAAAGAGAAGCCGGCTGAAATGAGTTAAGATTTATTATTACTCTTGTTGTTAATAATATCTATACTATAGCCGCTGCAGTTGCTCACATTTATTAATGCTCTGCAAATCAAAGAGAACTAAATATATCAATTATACTACATAAAACTTTTTCTCTGCGAGCGCAGGCAACAATTTTATGATCTTTAGAGTCTGCTTTGGATGAGTTGTTAAGATTGGACTGTGAACTGTGATGGGACATGGGGTAGAATGAAAAACTCGATAACATCTCTATAAAGTATAAATCGATTCAAGTCTTATATATCTTATATTTATATGTTTGGAATGTGAATTGCTGAGATTTGAGATATATTCCCAACACAACCTTATCCATCCTGTATTCAATCTCTCTGACTTCTAGCAGAGTATTAGCCAGTCGCTTATAGCCAAGTGCAATGCTCTCATTTGGTGATTTTTTTAAAAATCTTTTTTAACTTTTTTAATTGTTTTGCGTTAAGTATTTTGTCAATACGCAGACGAGCTAATTTGCATATTGTTGTCGCTTTTTTTTTTGTCTGCTGCGGCTTTTGTTTACTTTTTTGGCAATTGTGAAATTGAATAATTGACTAAATGAGTGTCAGCGTAGTGTAGATATATATTTATATATATATATATATATATATATATATTATATATAAATATATATTTATTTTACATGCATGCAGTGGAAATTGATTTTGCATAGCAAATTTAATCACAAATTTAAATGTCACAGTTTTTAAAATAAATGCAATTGTTAAAACTAGGATTATTATTATTTTCACTATTTTTTTTTTTGTTTTTACAAATTTTATCATTTTATGAACATCTTTTTAACATTTTTGAAATTTGCAAAGCAAGTTAATTTTTATGACACTTTTTGGGAAAAAATATATTTAAAATCTTTGTTAAAAATTAATATTATTAACACTTTAATATTATTATATGCATAGGTGACTTTTTTCTTACAATATATGTACTTTTTTGAACAACTCTGTAAATTGTATTTCCGTAATTTAGCTTCACTTTTCACTTGGCAATTGACAATTGAAAACTAATTGTTAATTAATTGAATTTAAGTGCGCGACATTTCTATTAATTGATTTTACGAATCGATATCAGAATGTACATATTTAATTGTAGTTTTTTATTCCACGTTTCAATCGAGCGAAGCGCAGTTAATTAATTTATAGAATTTTTCTTATTTATTGTTTACTTTTCAAAATGGCACAAAGAGAAACAAGAACCAAAAAACTGAACGATTCGTCGAATCGATCGTGTCTTGAATGGAATACCGCTGATGACTGGCAACGGGCAACTGGCGACTGACAACTGGCAACTGCGGAACAACCGACGACAAATTCTATTGACAAATTGCGAGAGACTATCGAACGAACGAGCGACGACCGGCTGACTGCGTGGAGACTCAACAACTGACGTTCCCCATTCTTCTGTGTGTTGTGTGTTGTTGCCTTTGTTGTTATTGTTGTTGGCTTTGGCGCTAGCCGATCGTCAATTGCGCTGCACTTTGAATTTCATTTGGTTGCCGCTGGCAATGCCATTGCTGCTTTGCCGGCTTGCGCTCCCTCACTCTCTGTCTTGCGCTCGCTCTCTTTGGAGCACAGCTGTTGGACGTTCTCTTGACACTTGTGGCTGACTCAAAGTCAATTAGTTACGCTCTTTGCTTGCTCTTCTTCTTTTTATTTTGTTTGTTTATGTTTGTTTGGGCATTCGCTTAGCCGGTTGACTCAGCAGTTGTATGTGCTGTCGTTGATTGACTGCCGCTTTGCTCTTTATCTTTTTCTCTTTCTCTTTTGCTGCTCGTGCCAAGTGCAGCTTGCCTAGTTTCGTTTCGTTGAGTTAACGGTTAGTTAATACTGCACTCTCTTAATTACATTTGCGCTCTTATTTGAATAAATCGTGCAATATTTAACACATTTAACGCCAAGTTAAACGAAACGCAATTAACAACATGAAGTCAACTCAAGATTACATCTCATCATCTAAACAAACGATCACGTCAGCAGCTAAGCAACTTAACGAAACTATGCGAAATTCAATTGAGGCGCATTTCAAAGCTCAACTTCTGCTGATGCTGATGCTGCTGCCGACAACGATTTTAACATAGAAAAACGCTTTGTTTTCCATTGCGCGCCGCGCTGAATGCCGTAATTGAATTTGAAAAGTGTGTTAATGCGACCAGCAGCTAAGCAAAGCTAAGTATCCAAGTATCTGCAAGATACAACATACAAATTGCAAAAATTTGCTAGCTGCGGGCTGACGAATATGGAACACCCTTTATGATTAGGGGATGGCTAAATAACAATAGTATATGTAATACATATTAAAGCAACTATTTATATTTGTAATATATATAATATATATTATTATTATTTGTAATTTCTTGTTTATGTATTGCATATTATAGTTTTTATATATGTTACGATTACTATTGTTATTTATTATGATTTATTATTGTATAATTTTGATAATTTTGTGGAAAAACTTTAGATTGCAATCAGTTTTGGGATTGGCATTGTAGGACTCAGTATCCGACTATAATGACACTTTCATCAAAGTGTTGCATGCTTCACTACAAATCTGATATATCTGACGCAAAAGGGAGATGCAAAGATACCGCTATCCACTTTGACTCGGCATTCATTCAGCGACAGCTAAAAAAAACACTTCAAATGTTGCAGTTGCAGTTGCAGTTACAGTTGCAGTTGTTGGTGTTGCAAGTTTACGTAGCCTGTCAGCTGCTGACAATTCGCAAATTAATAAACTCATTAACTAGAAAGCCAGCGGCATAAATAAATATGCGTTAAATGTGCTGACAAAGCTGTTTCAAATAATTAATTTGCCATGATTTGGACAGACTCTTCATCTCCCCCTCTTTCTCTCTCTCTATCTTTCTCTCTTTCTCCCTTTCTCTCTGTCTCTGTTGATCAGGCTGGTTGAATATATTTGGCAAGAAATATGCGAAGCAGCCAAGACAAGGCGAGCCAGACCCAAAGGGCAGCCGTCGTAAGGAAAGGCGAACGACAAGCGGCTAAAAGTGTTTAGAATTTCTGGCATTTTGTCAAGTGTCGCCAAAGCATTTTGCCAAACACGCACAGTTCCTGGGCGACCCAGGGAGGAAGGGGTGCAGAGGGGGTGTGGCGGTAGGGGTACGTGTAGAAGTTTTGCACTTGTTGCATTTGGCATATTTTATGTGTGGCATTTCAAATTGTGCGGCATTTTGTGTTTCTGGCCACAAACTATAAATGCTCTACTCGTATCAGGGGTATTAGCAAAGTTTTAATTCGATTTGGAAAGTTCTTTCCAAAGTCGATAAAAGCTTAACAAATAACTGAATAAATTACTATTTTTTCTAAAATCGGTAAACATCGATACAAACTTGTATGGGTGTTTTAAGTAATTTTAACAAAGTAACTGAAGCAATACAAAATAATACACTTAATACTAAATAAAGTGAAATAGTTCTTTGAAATGAATGAACTGAAATATCTTATTTTTTATAACAATTGTTTTTAAAATATATATTTTTGTTTGTTTTGTTTTTACTTTCTCTGTTGTTGTTTCATTGTTATTATTTTTGTAATTTTTATTTTGGTTTCTTACTCATTAAACATGTCGTAATCAATTTTTGTATTTTAGGGTATTTGTTCTTCAGTTGCATTCTTTCATCTTGTGCATCTCGTAGTTTAATAGACTTGTTCTTTATAGCCTTTATTGTTAATGGCGTGACAAATAAATAAATGTGTATACAATTTATAGGTAATGCATTATTAAATGAAAACTGTTTCCGACATTTTCCTTATAATCATGTTTTGTGTGGGACACTCGCGCGACTTTTCCGCTTCGGTTTGTAATGCACGACTGAGAGACAATTTTTGTTGTTGGTTTTTCCACGTAATTTATTATAAAATTTGTGTGTTACGTATTTTTAAATTTGTGATTTATTTTTACCATGCGAACAGCGTGACACAAATGACAACAACAATTATGCCTTGTTGAGCACATCAACTGATTTTGAGAGTGGCAAAAGATACAGATACGCAGATGAAGAGACGTAAAAGATACATTATTGAGGGACATAGACATGTTGCCGAGAAAGAGCGAACAAATTGCACTTGAATGCAGCTAAATGGACCAAGAGAGCTTTGAGCATCCCATCGAATGTGTTATGACAGAAAGAAGACATTTATTAAAGTGTTTATATATATGATCCGTGATCCACCAGAAATTTTGATTGCAGATACAATTTATTGCAGTCATTTGTAGTGTGAATATAAATCACATTTGATCGTCACTTGTTATGTGAAATACTTAAATTTTGAAGCATGAAAATTGTTTTATAGACGCACCATTTTTTGTTCTGCTAAATACGATTTTCTTGCAAATTGATGCTTTTTAGTGAGCTCTCCTGCTTCATCGGTACAATATATGTTTAGCAGTTGAGAACAGATCGAAGCAAGCGAAGAGAATACAAAAATTATTATGTAAACTTGAGATTACAGCTGAATATTATTTAAAACTTTATACTAAAGAAAGGCATAAAGTTATATCCTATAAATATAGTTTTCATATACATATTTTACGTATTTTGTATACATTTCTTTTACATAGATCTTTTATATATATATTATATATTCAGATTGCCATGCATTAAGTAACTCTCCGATTAAAAGTCACACCAAATACAAAATTGCTGGCAAAGCACGACAACAATCCCAATTACTAACAAGGATACGATTGCGAATGCTCAAACATAAACTTTGCATAGCCGAAATGGACTGAAAGCTGAGCAGGCTAAGTTAAATACCAAAGAAATACCCTATAAAAAGAAAGAAAACACGCAAAAATAAAAAACACACGCTCAGAGCGGAAACGGAAGCGCATCGCGTGGTACAAAATGGCCGTCGCCGTCGCGTTTGTTGATTTCCCATACGATAAAGTGGGGCTCAATAACGAGTTTCATTTTGGGAAATCCGCTGAGCCAAAAAACTTGTTTGTAGGCTGTGCTTGACCAAGGATACCAACGAGCTTACAGTTTTTTGTGTGCATTGTGCTGAGTGGATGAAAGAGAAGGAAGGAGAGAGAGAGAGAGAGAGAGAGAGAGCATGAGACATGCCCATGTTTCCAGTTTTGAGCTTATTGAAAATTGTATTTGCACAGAGCGTGTCCAAAGAACTTGAGCAGATGGAGAAAGAGAAAGAGATGAATAAAGATTCTTATCGATTTAGTAAGCCGCCGCAAAGTAACTAATACCCTTTGGCCCCCTCTTCCCCCTCTATGCATGCCCATTATTCAGGCATATTGGAGGCGCCTGTCGCCGATACAGGTTGTGACTAAGGCCACAAGGCATACAAATAGCAATAGCAATGCCAATGGCAATGGCTACAGCGTAGCAACATCTATAAAGTGTAGCAGCAGTCTTAGCAGACAGCCAGACTACAACAAAATTAACCATTTATTTTTTTTAAATTTCACAGTATGCAGTTGAAGCACGTTGACTTAAGCAGGGTATATTAATGTTGTGCAACAGACACTCTGTGTCCATTTAAACATCCCTATTACTTAATAGATACTGTATTTATCTTTTCTGCTGTTTAATATTTGGCCACATCTTCGCAAAATTGATAAATATCGATATCAAATTGCGCAAAAATTAAGGTAATTAAATACAAATATACATAAAGAAATCAAGTTAGTCAAGCTTTTTTAGATTTTTAGTTTCTCACAGTGTGTCCTTCAGTCAGAGAGCATTCGACTAATACAATAAATACTTTCTCCAACTATCTAAAGGCTAACTCACAGTCGAGCGTACACGAATTAATTTGGCTTCGTAGCTTAAACTTACCATTTCTGTTCTCACTATCCGCCGGCTTCATTTGAATGGGATGATGCATCTGTAAATGGCAAAACAAAAGATACAAAGAGAGTCAGTGGGAGTAAGTAGAAAGAGAAAGATGTAAAAATAAAGATAGAGAGTTGATATTGAGTTGGAGAAAGGAGAGCAAGGAGCAGACAGCAGAGCTGTCCATGTCCTGTCAGCTTTTAATAGATGCCAGCAGCTGCTGAATGGCAATTGAGGCTCTGGACATATGAGAATGAAAAACCTGAACCATCCCCCTCCCCCCAATTTAAACTCACCCCTCACCGTCGATTAGTTTTTTTCATCACTTGTGTTACCTTTTTGCTCGGAAGATTTGATTACTTTGATGCGAAGCGCATGCAACAAGAATGTTGCAACAAAAGGCACAAGGCAAAGGCTAACAAATGTTCATAAAACTAATGAAATGGCCAAAAGCAGACACAAGCAGCAAATAGACAAAAAAAGAAAGAAAAGAAGAGTAGAGTAGAGGAGCAGAATTTCATTTCATTAACGTGGCCATTAGCACTTGCCATTCAATGCGCTGCTTTTAACAGCTTTTCATTTATTTTACATTCATTGAGCAAACCGATAAGGTTCTCCGCCTCCCCCGTCTGTCCAGCTGTCTGCGACAGGACTTGACAGGACTTTGCCGATGGGCTGTCCTTACTTTGATTTCAATTAACTTTTGACTCAGCCAAGGCGCCAGCAGCGGCAAAAGATGATAATAATAATAATACTTGCAATCAGACTCGTGCTAGAATTGCACCAATTGATGGACCCTTTTCTTATATACCCTAAAGCTAGTCAAGAAGGGTGTATTAAAAGCCTTTAATAATGAAAAAACAATGGCAAATTTCCAAAAATAAAGCAAAAAAGTATTTTAAAATTGATTTTTGTCTATGAATGCATTATAGAAGACAGAGAGTAACTCAAGTTTCTTGTACCGGTTTGACTCTTAGTTAATTACTAAAATACAAACCGTGCTTAAGCCAATTTTCTATTCCTTGATGAAAATTTAATTTAAAATAAGATACACAAACCTAAAACATAATTAAATGAGAGTTAATTATTTTTCTTTCAACTTAACTTATTACTCTTTTCAAAATGCAAACAGGGTATTAAAAAAAGAAGAAGAAAATCAACAGACAGCTGCACTAAGTGAATGAATGACTGGCTGGGTGACTGACTGAGTGACTGTTGTGCTGAAAATTGAAATGAAATGCGCAAGAACTTCAACTTCAACTTCAACTTCAACTTCAACTTCAAGTTCAGCTCAAACTACAACTCAAACTTCAACTTCAGCTGAAACTCAAACTGAAACTATTAACTGAAATGTCAGCAAATGTCGTCGTCTGCTTGTCAGTCCTTTCTCTGGTCTGGTCGGCCTATTTGCCTATTGGCCGGGCTGAGGGGCAGCTGGTCAAAAGGTTTTGCACAAATTACAAGTAACTGTCACTGCCCCTTCCCCCCTGCTCCTCGTACATTATTCACCCACTCACTTGACTCGCTCAATTGTTCCGTCATTTTGCTGCTCTATTATTCAAAATTGACAGTTGAATGAGTTAAGTGGCCTGTCCAGGATGTTGCCCTTCTCCTACTTCTGCTCCTGCGACTGCTGTTCCTTTCTCTCAGTACATCAGATGTCTGTCTGATTTGCATTGGGCCCAGTTCTTATTATCCACATATATGCAAACTGTTACCCTTTTCACTCTAATGACATTTTGTGTATAAAGCGATTTGCTTTGAACTTGTTGTTTCTATTCTGCATCTATTTTTATTTTTTCACATGTGATTGGACATTAAATTGTCAATTAACTATGAAAACATTACTAAGCTGTGCAGAATGAGGCAAATGAGGAGGGGAGAGTGAGTGGTTGAGGTAGGAAAAGAGAGAGATTTGTGTGACAACACTGCAAGAAAATATTCTAAGCTACATATAAAAATCATTCATCTAACAAGTTAGCACGATCTGTTTGAGACTATATTTCGACTGGCACTCGGAACCCAGCTCATAAATATATAAAATACTTCAATATGTAAATAAGTTAAGGCTTACGAAATTTTTAAAATTCACTAATAATTTGTGTGGGTATTTTAATTATTAATGGAATCTTTACAGTTGTGGCTTTTATTTCTATCGGAAAACGATTTTAAATTTGTGCAAAATAAACTTCATCTTTTTATGGTATACAGAAACTTATATTCAAATTTCGAACAACACACAAATATTAATTGTGTTCGAATAATGTCTTATTAAAATAAATATTAATTTATTTATTTGAGCTCATAATTGAAATTCTATATTTTCTTAATAGTGTTTAATGACTTAATCTCAATATTATTTGTTTAATTTTTGTTTATTAATTTGCGTACTTAATTCATATCTCTTATTTTACTCACGCCCCACCCACAATCTCTACAGCTATCTCGCTCGCGCTCACTCAATAGTTTATAATATCAAAAACCGAAAGAAATCGTTGCATACTTTCGGGCAGTTCATTTTAAATGGTAACCACATTTCCACAGTTTTACAGTGTAATCTTATTGGACGAGCTTTTGAAGTGCGTCACAACTGCGCCTTTTCACACGTGCCACAGCATAAAGAAACGAGGGAGGCAGAAAGGATGTCAGGCCACTTAACCCTCACACACACACACTCACTCACACACACACACACACACACATGCCGTTCTCTTTATATATAGAGTGAAACGGTCACTTCAAAACAAAATATTTATTGAAGCCGTTGACAAGTTGGCCACCTGCGAGTGTGTGTGCGAGTGTGTGTGTGCGATTGTGTGTGTGCTGCTGTGTGTGTGAAAATGCCAACGTTTTAACGTCTGTTTACCTATCGATTATTTCAGGTAAATTAAGTAGCTCTCTGCACAGGCAGCAGCAACAGCAGCAGCAGACGAGGTGAGGAGAGAGTTGAGGTTGTGGGTGAGTTTTGGTGGTTGTGCAGACATCCTGCCCAATGCATTAAAGGATCAGACATGCCCACACACAAACACACACACATGCTAGGCACTTACTTATATCAACAAAAGCTACACACACTCACACACACACACACACATGTGTGTGTGCAGCTTGGGCTCTGGTCATTATTTTGACAATTACACACGTGGCGTCATTTTGGGCCCTGAACATTTTAGTGCTATGGATTTTCCATTAACAATTTGAATATGTAAATGAAGCAACAAAGCTGCTCAGGCCAGCTATATAGTATATATACGAGTATAACTATATATATAGTTTGTAGTAGGGATAGTGCCCTTTCTTTGGGTGTTTGCCTGTGCGTGAACGCTTCATTTGATACGTGAACAATGAGATTGTCCTCAATAATTGAATCCACTAATTGACTGATGATTACATTTGTGTTGGTCACACACCAACCTCTCCTTCCGGGTGTGTGTGTGTGCGTGTGGTTTCGTTTTAGGCAAACTATGTCAGTCGATTAATCGATTTTGGTGCACAGCAGTTGACTTTCTCAAGTTGCATTATTTATTTTAAAGTTTTTTTTTTAGGTGAACTACAAAAAGAAAAGAGAAAAAAAACAGAACACAGATACATACACATACACACATACACACATACATACATACATACATACACATACACATACACAAGCATAAACATAAGCGGCTACAATAAATGCTAGTTGTGATCTACTTGGTAGGGGTATTCCCCTTACTTACCCCATCCAGCGTTTTAATGTTGTGCAGGGCATCCTGTGCACGAAGAGCCGCCTTGCGGGTATAGTAGGTGACAAAACAGCACCCTGTAAACGAAACAGAACGATACAAACCGATACAAATCGATAAACATAAATAGGCAAGTCGATAACAGGTAATTAACAATCGATAGACAAATGCACAAACGTTTTGATACAAGGACAATCATAATTATCAATTTTTTTTTGGGTAATTCGAGGCCAGTAAACAAGTCACATTTTATAAAGCGCTCTTTATATATATATATCTTTATAATATATATTTATCATGCGTGGGACACATCATTTAAGAGTTTACTTTAGCATGCAAAGGCATTTTCAATCAGTCAAATGTTTATTTTATTTTTTTGGACAATAGACGAGCGCATCATGCGAGCCATGCAGAGATTATGATAGAAGGACAAAACGGGGTTGTGGTTTACTTATTGGAATAGACTAAATTTGTAATATTTTACGCATGTGCTTATGCATTATCAATCGAATCGAACAAAACAAGTAACGATAATGATAGTAGCACACTTTGAGTAAATATTCTAATGTATTGTGACTGAGACTGCCAAACAAACAATTATCGATCAAATTTATATATATGGTTTATATCAAACAGACAATGATCCATAATATAATTTACAACAGTTTAAATACAAAAAAAACTATAAAATATGATACAATAATTGCACCGTAATAACACATTATTTTAGATTGATATCGTATAAATATTTATATTGTTGCTAAGAATATGAAACAGAAAATGATTGGTAATATATTTATATAGTTTGTACAAAACAACACTTTAAATGTGAACATAATATCTTTACGATATACTGATATAATCGATGATTATATGGTGGTCGATAACACATCAATAAGCGAATTTATATCACGATCAATTTATAATATCTAATTATCGATCGATAATTTTACTCTATTTATTAGCGATTCTTAAACGATTACTCCGTTTGGTCGATAACATTTCGACTTTAATTGCTTTCATTGAAAACTTTCGATAATTTTTACACAAATATAATAATTTACTATTCACTTTTCCATTTGCACAAACTTTTAGCATATCTATTAAGCCATAAATAAGAAATACAATTTTTTACAATAAAATAATGTGTGTGAATCAATTGGTACTAAATCAAATATTTATGACACAGCTTAAGCCCCACTTCCGGCCTCTTTCCTCCCAGAAATAAAGAAGATAAACTAAGCAACATGAAGTGTAATCCTCTTTTTTTGGTTAAGGCTCCGCACATTAAGTATATTATCGTCCTTGGCCACATCTTCTGTTGTTGTGTGTGTGTGTGTTATAAGTCATAATCTGCGTACAAAAATAAAACCAACAGGAGGAGGAGCAGGATGTGGAGGTGTTGGAGTAGTGGTAACTACGAGCATATCCGATCAGGAGCACGCATGGCCATAAATATGCATAATACAATTTCAACCTTTCATAAAAGTTTGCAAGCAAATGTGCAAATTATTCAAATACCCAACAGAATTAACCAAACTTCTGAACGAGTGTGTGTGTGTGTGTGTGTATTGGAGTGTGTGTGTGTGTGCGACAATTATGGCCAATTACTGACAGAAAAACTGTAGCTCAACACCTGGGCCTGGCGTTGGTTGCTTGGGTGTTAGTTTTAATGGGTTTGTTTTGAGCTACACTCAGCAAAAAATTGCGATAAATTGTAGGAAATTGCCTTGAAAACTAGAGAGCTTTCTTGTTTTTAGAAATAATTTTTAAATATAAGAAAACAAATCGAATTCTATTAAGAAATCCATTTCTGAGAATTGAAAATGACCCCGATTTTTTTCCAAGCTTTTAATGCTTAACAATAATTTAAAAATTAAGGAAAAAAAGCAAATTTTAGAGTTCTTTGAGAAATAGCATTGGCAAATTTGTAAAATTCAGTGCGATTTTTTTTATGAGTGTACCCATAATCGTATTACTCGATGTTAATGCTGATGTTGCCCCCTCAATTGCCAGCCCCATGTGGCTTAAAAGGGTGCGCCTCAAATTGATGGGTATTGTAAAAATTCATTGCGAGTAGCTGCGAGTTGGCAACTTGGTAAGTTGGCAAGTTGGCAAGTTGGCTTCTGGTGGCACTCTTTTTGTGGCGATTAATTGGCGCATTTGTATGCTGCTCAACACTCAACACTCACCTCGACTAATCGATGTGACCTTATCTCGGAGCACATTCAGCGTGTGAACGCGTCCAAACTGCTCGAACAGGCATCGCAATTTGATCTCATCCCATGTCTTGGGTATTTGGCCCACAAACATTTTAATGTTGTCCGCATCCGGCTGATCCTTGGCCAGTTCCGCATCCACTTGAGGTATATCCATTGCATTCGAACTCACATTCCCAATGGAATCCGAATCACATTTGATGGCCTCCAATTCCAGCTGCTGTTGTTGCGACTCCTCTTCGCCATTTGAATCGCTGCAAATCGAAAGAAGAAAATGCCATTATTGATATGAAGAACCAATAATTGAATATTAAAGAAAATATTACAATTCCATTGTGTCACATTGCGTGTCCAGCAGCTGAGTTCTAGGGTATGTTCTAGTCGAGTTTTTTCTATTATATATTGGCCATCATATTGGTCTCGTCTGTGGCAATGTCCAAATATGTATTATCTACAAGTCGTTACCAGAAAACTTTTGCGGCAATTGTATTGAACTTTTATGGCCAACATATTGTACATGGACAAAGCCAAACACCCTCTCTAACTGCAACCTCCCTTCCTCTCCCCTCTGCCCTCTTCTCTGCATCTCTCTTCTTCTCTCTTTGTTCTAACTTCATTTGCTAATGACAATAAAAAACAACAGACTGGACAACAATGCTGCGTGCGATGTGTGGTCAAAAAAAGAGGGACAGATAGAATGAGTGAGTATAAGACAGAGAGAGAGAGAGAGAGAGAGAGGTTGAGCAGTGCATAAAATACAAATACTAATTGTTATTAGCAAACTAATCTAATCTAAAAAGTTGTAAACGATTTTACTTTGTTCTGTGGCTGACCAAAAGGCGAGTGTGTGTTGTGTGTGTGTGTGTGTGTGTGTGTGTGTGTGTGTGTATGTAGACCAGAGGGTATCTAATGTGAGAGAGAGAGAGAGGGGGGAAGTTGGTGGCAAGTAGCTGGCAATGCATTGAATGGTTCATTTTGGGGTCACTTGAATACTTCACTTCGAGCTTTTTATGTAATGCCCCCAAAAACTTTGTTTGTTTTCCTCTATGTGTGTGTGTGTGTGTGTGTGTGGGTGTGTAGGTGTGTGTATATTTGCGGTTTACTGGGTGTTGTTGATGGCATACGAAATTGACTTTTGGTTGATGTCAACAACAGCAACAACAATACCAACAAGAAGCAAACCACAGTTGCAACAACTGAATTAGCCACAACAAAACTCGAGTTGATTTCGCAATAAGTTCAACTTGTCAAACTGTTCAGGCAATAAATTTGAAAATCAAATTACTCTTGAGTGTTGTGGACGACGGTTTTGGGGTTCCAACATTTCTAATTAGCAATTTGAGAAGCAGCTTAGAACAAAAGTATAACAAGGGAAAACAATTATTGAGGTTTTCATTTGAATGTGGAGTTGCTTCAAAACTGTTGCGTTATTCAAAATAAAAATGTTTCAACGCTTTCAAGCATTTTATTTATAAAAAGCTTATCCGTCCCCTTCCAATTAATTTAGAATTTATTCAGATATGTTGTTAATTAACTGTGAAAATTGCATTAAAGTGGGAAAAGAAACAAACATTTTTTAACCAAAAGGTATTTTCATATATAACCAACAACTACTTAAAAGCTGACTACAGGGTATTTCCTAGTCGAGCCCTGTTGTCTTAATTATAGTTAATGTTAATTCGATTAAGCTAATACGTTCTCTCAATCAATCGTGGCCACAAATCATTTTTACCCAATCTCAATGAAAACACTTTCACTTCTCTGCACATTAAATATGAATATTCTTCAGCTTCCCCACTTGCCGAACATTGGTTTATTTCCATCAATAATTGATATTATAGTGATTTATAGCACACTTAAATGTAATCGCCTCGTCAATTATAATTTTAGAGCCTTTCAAGGCTAATTTTAATTTTCTCTCTTAAGTTGCTCTCCACTAAAAAGTGTTTTTCCTAGTTAAATAAATGAAATGATGCCGTTGCGGATATTTTCCAATTCTGATGCTATCTTAACTTAATTTCACTTTCTGAGACAACGTTTATGAAGTGTCGCGTAAATACGGATCTCCATCCTAACCCTCCACTTTAGATATATAGCTATATGGGACGACAGCAGGAACCCCGAGGCGGGTGAAATGACAAAACGAACTTAATCTATTAGAGGCGGAGAGCGTGTCGCTTGCCAAATAGTCTAGTGTCAAGGTGATAAATATTGCCTACAAGTCAAATGCAAAGTAGGCCAAAACGGCAGCCCCAAAGAGGGGAAGGGGGAATTGGGGGAGTTGAACTGTGCATTAAATTTGCCCCGCAGGCGTAAATCAAAATCCGCACCATTTTATGTTGCCTACTTTTTGGCGCACGCTTTAAATAATAAATAAAATAAAAAGGTGAAAGGGAGCGGGGATGTTGCAGGAGCTGTGCGACAGGTGTCGCTTTTGTCCCGAAGGCAATTATTTCGCTTTCAAAGTCGCACAGCCGCCTGGGGAATCCATCAGAGAATCAGCCTCGTTCCGCTGGGAGGTTGGCAAAGGAGCATACTGGAGCAAACCGGAGCAAACAGCAACAAACGACAGCAACTACTTGGCGAGACGCTGGCAACAGTTGCTGCGGCGCGGCGGCAACTGCTCTGCGTCGTTGTCGTTGTCTTCATCTTCATCTTCGTCTTTCGTCTCGGTGGCTTTCTCAGCATTACTAATTCAGTTTCATTTAAATGCGCCGGAGCTTAATGAGAAAATTGCCTGCGGTGGTCGCCCATTGGGATTTGCTTTGGCATCATCATCAGCCTCAGCTTTGGCCTTGGCTTTGGCTTAACCACGCTGCTTATACACTGTTCTTCTTGGGCAGTAAGGGTATATTCCTTTAGTGTAGTGTTTGTTTCGTTTGAAGGCATTTTTGTGTAGTATTGTAGCTTGAGACTTGAAATGTCTACTCGCATTTATTAGCCTTTCTTGAATCTGTTAATAATAATCTTTTAGATGCCAAGGGGACAATCATAAAGAAATTTATATTTCATTCAAGTTCATTCCAACTTCACTTTAGTCCGACTTATTTTCGTCCCTTAGTTGCAGAGTATTTTGCAGTCGGATTTAGCTCATTTTTTTGCTGTTGTTCAGGTGTTGGATTGCTGGCTAACGATTTGTGGGTGCTTGCAAGTGTTTTGTGCTTCGGGCGCAACGCACATACGATGACATTCAAGTTGAGTTGGATCTGAAAGCTGCCACACTGCCACTGCAGAGTGTTGGTGACCACGCCCACAACGCCTACGCCTACCAGCAGCAGCAGCAGCAAGAGCAGCAGTGGCCGCCGACAAAAGCCGTGACGCGGCATTTAATTTATGATGGCAGTTTGTTATGTCGCGCCTGTCACAACAAAAACAAACAGTCCAGCAAAGATAGAGGACGCCAAAGTGACACAGATAGTAGGCAACAGGCGGGGAAATGGGAGCAGTAAATGGGGGCAGGAGCAGGAGCTGGAGCAGGAACAGGAGCATAGTCATCAGTAGCAGGAGTAGAGGCACCGAGGCGCATAAAAATGACCCAGCATAAATTTAATATTCTTGCTTTATTATTTAATGGCAGCGCAATACGCTCTCCACAACAACTGAGAGGGGCAACTTGACGGGTAGATATCCCGTAGGAAATATTGTTGATTGGATTGAATATATGGCTAATAATTTAAATACCTATACAAATTATAGAAAGAGGTCAACAAATACAAAGTAATTGTTAAGTGATTTATCATATTATTATACAATTTATCATGGTACTTAACGTAACGTGTAAAAAGGAATTAAATTTAAAATAATCCAATAATTTAATTGGGTTCTAAAAGACACCAATATTTATCAAATCAACTTCTCATTCTTATCTAATGAGTTTGAAGTTGTTTCTAATTTTTGCTACGTTTGCAGCGATAACTGCAAACTACCTTGCTTTATCCTTTCTCAATGGGTATAGGGCATAAAAACTGACAGATAGACAGACACAGATACAGAGAGAAAGAGATAGATACAGAGAAAGAAGCAGAGAGAGAGAGGGAGAATGTGCATGATGCCTACCATTCAACTGCAGTAAAGTTGAGATTGGATCTTTGGGCATCGGGCATCGGGCATCGAGCTGGGGAGCATTGGGGTTATGTCTGCATTTCAGTTAGTCATTCTGTCAGTTTGTCACGATGTCGTCGGTTGTCTTATCGACCACATCGTCATCATCATCATCATCATCATCATCATCATCATCATTAATGAAGATAACGTAATGTTATAATTGCCCCGTGCTGTCAATGATCATTAGCATTATATTCTCGATGGGCGTCGTTTTGGAATGATGGCTTGATGGTTGGATGGCTCCGCTCGTTCCATTGCCAATTAATAACCTTAATGCAATGCCAATTATCGTTAGTCAGTGTGGAGGAGCAAGAAGAAGAGTCCGAAGAGTCCTCACTTCGGCACGTTGTCACTTATTTTAATTGAATCGATTCTCGTAGCCAAAAAAAAAAAAAATGAAAGAAAGAAATGCCTGCCAACTGCCAAATGGACATTTCTCTTCTACTACTACTTTATTTTTTATCTATATATTTTTTTATAATTTCCGGGCAAAGGAACTTGTCTGGAAATGGAAATCGTTGTGCAGCGTGTGATGGAGGGGGGAGAAATTACATTTTGATATTTGATAGCAGCGTGTTGTAATTTCATGAAAGGAAATTGAAATTTATATCTAGCTAATATGCTAATATGCAAATTGATTAAAATTAAGCGAAATAATTGTGAATTTTGAAATGTTACGATGTTACGAATTAGTTCAATAAGAAAGCACTGAAACACTGAGAGAAAAATCATCATAAAATCTAGAACTTGAAAACTGTTTCTTATTGACCATAGCTTAGTTTGTAGCGGGTACATAACATAAGGCAAACTATTATCACTTCACTTTAATAGTTTCAAATTGATATAGGCTGAAATCAATTTAAGCGATTATGTAAAGTTGAGATACAAATGCCTAAAACAAATAATCAAATTAAGCAAAGTGTCTAACAGGTAGAAGAAAGCAATAAGGTATCAACAGATGAGTTGATTTGGACATGTTCGTCTGTATAAATAATCCGATTTCACATAATGTTGGAATTTAAGTTCTCTTCTTCAATATGTAGATGGACTTTAAATTTATGTATAATAAGCCCAGACACATTATTTCATTAAGACGCTATACAAATTGTAGGGCATATGTTGTGGTTTTAATTAAATATAAAATTGCACCGTTAAGGATGCAATTTCTCCAAGCCAAGAGACAGTTTGGCTTAATCAAACAATCTCTAAAAGTTTTCATTGCCTACTTTTATGGGCTAATTTTCACAACGAAAATATGTGCACCAATCAATTAAACACAATTGGGAGTCACACAAAAAAGAACATCTGCAATGCAATGAGTTGGGTGCTGCACAAAAAGTGGGTGTGGATCGAAAAAGGAGGCGTGACTGCAATACTCACCAAATTGGGGCGCCGCTTTGGGCATTTTGGTCGGCTAATGAAGTTCTGGAATTAATGCTGGAATTTGACAGCGTCGACGTCGCAGCAGCTGCTGTGGTTGCTGCCACATCTGTTGCTGTTGTTGTTGCTGCTTCAGCTGTTGTTGCTGCTGCTGCTGTTGGTGCTGGTGGTGCTGGTATGGCGGCAACAACGGCGGCAACTGTAGTTGCATTGGAATTTATTTGGTTGTGCAAAAGTGTTTCAAGCAATGTTGTCGACATGCCAGCAGTTTTGGTCATTGTCGTTGCTGCTGCTGCTGCTGGTGTTGCAACTGCCGCTGCTGCTGCTGGTGGTGTTGGTATGTTGCTGCTGCGCCGCAAATATGGATGAAAACTTTTCGCAGCACCTGTAAAAGTTGTTGCCGTTGCAATGGCGCCCGTTGCTGGCGTTAGATTTTCTAAATACTTTCCCGGCTGTTGTTGCTGTTGCAGCAGCAAGTTGTTATTGTTATTGCTATTTAAATTGTTAGTGCTGCTGCTGATGCCGTTATAGAGAATGCTGCCATTGGCCATACCATTAGCGACATGGGCAACAGGTGCCGTTGTTAACATTGTTGTTGCTGCTGTTGTATCTGTTGTTATTGCTGCTGTGTCTGTGCTTATTGCTGTTGCTGTTGCTGCTGCTGTTACTTCAACAGTTGCCTCTGTGGTTGTTGCTGGTGGAATGCCGCTTAGTTTATCCGCGCGCACTTTCAAAGATTGCAACATCATTTATTTTATTTCCCACTTTATTATTATTGCTCTCTCTCTCTCTCTCTCTCTCTCGCTCTCTCTCTCCGTCTTTGTCTCTCTGTTGCCGTCGCTAATTACTTTCAGTGTAACTGTTGCAACTGTTGCTGCTGCTGCTGCTGCTGCTGCTGCTGCTGTATTTGGCGACGCTTCCTTTTTAATTTCGCTGCGAGTTTTATTTTTATGAAAATTGTATATTATCTGCGCATTTAATTACTATGCTTTGCTCGTTTTACTTATCACAGTTTTATCCCTCCACAATTGGACTACACCTTCTTTTTTTCAAGTGTTTTAATTTGTCGGTGTTTATTTATTTTTGTTTTCATTTGTTGCACTTGGTTTGCTGCGGTTTTTTCCCGTTTAGCTGTAATTAAATTAGAAAAAAGAAAAACAGAAACAATTAGTTGTTAGTTTAACGATGTATTAGAGTTCTTCATAAATAATAATTTTGAGTTCTGTTAGAATGAAATATAATAGACCTTCCCTGAATATTGTTATATAATTCATGTAGCTATCTTTATAAATAATAATAAATAATAATGTAATGCAACACTTGCGCCATCGAACCAGATTAAATGAACCATTTTAATAAGACTGAATTAGGAGAACCAATTGTTGAATTAGTGATCGGTCATTATTGCATCCACAGGGTATAGATAGATCTGATCAGATAGATAGATCTGAATCTGTCTGGATTACCATAAAAAAGACTGTCAATTTGAGACTCCTATTATTATTTTTTCTTTTACTAAAGGTAATTAAATTGGCTATCTAAAAAATATTAGATTGTCTGCCAGCCCCCAAGCACAAGTTACAGATTCTGAATGTATTACGAGCAGTAAAGCTTAAAGTACGAATTATAATGGTGTCTTGGGCTGTGTTTACCTTTAAATCGAAAGGTGTTTGTTTTATTGACTGACTCATTAACTATTAACACGCACAGATACATATATACGTCTTTATACATCAGAGTAATTTAGCTTCAAATAATTAATTTTACAGATGTTGCATTTAACACATTAGTGATTGAAAGGGTGATAATTGGTTTGCTCAAAATAATTTTGTTAAAGGTTATTTACATATACAAAGTGTATTTATTTAAAACAAAGAGCTTCTTATGAAATTAGTTAACTGTACTAAACTGACTTTAATTGAAATAAAATCATTTTACATACATAAGTATTTAATATCCTATTTTCACATTATTTTTGATTAATGTACAGAAAATTAATAAATATTCAAAGCAGCCACTTGACATTTTAAGTACTTAACATGTTTGATATTGCTATGCAGGTTGTAATTGTTAACAAGGAGAGTCTAAATTAATACACATCACAAAAGTGAACAAATATATATATATCTATAGTATGTGCACTCGCATCAAGTGCTTATCACACACAAAATAATTTAATTAAAAACTATTCAAGTGGCTAATTAAATATAATACCAAAAACTAGCAGTTAGACCAAAAAATTAACTCTTGCTATTTGTTTTTGGTTTTCTGATTGTGGTTGGCAGTGCAAACCGCAGTCGAAATGGCTGCCAGATTGAGCACATTCCCCCCTCTCACCCCTCACCCCTCACCACACCCAGTAGCAGTTTGCCTGGCTATAACTAACGCTTGCTGGCAGCTGCATAGCTAAGCGCATTGAAATGAACGCATATTGACAGACTGACCGCAGTATTCACAGCCTACTTGACTCTCTGCATTTGAGTGCTGGGCTTTGATAAAGCACCAGAACACACACACACACACACACACACACACACTATATATATATATATATATATATATATATGTCTGCGCATTGGAGTGCCATTTAAACTGAACATGCTTGTAGCTGCCGCTAAACAGATAAGGACTTGAGTGCTCCAACACACACTAATACACTCACACACACATTCTAACACATACACACACATATCACACACATACACATTTATCATTCTGTGAGGCTCAGACGGTCGCATTATGTTGAAGGCTGCAGCTAATTAGTTAAATTGAAATCAAATTATTTGTTGTCGCACTTGACTGACCACAAGCTGGGCACCTTAATTAACGCGCTCTCACACACATACACTGACTCACATACACACACATATGTTTTGTCCAAAATTCCAGGCGTTCCAATTGGCGTATGCGCAATCTTCAGCACTTTACACTTAAACCTTAACTTCAACTAGCGCCATTTGCAATTACTGTGAAATTTTGCTCTAGAATTTCGTCATTATTTTATATTGTTAATAAATTGCAAAATACGCATATTTTCGCGCTTTTCTATTTTCGTTTTATTTATTTTTTATTTTTATATATTTTGTTATTTTGTTGTTGTTGTTTTTTGGCGTCCGCTTCAGTTGGCCAAAGGCTGGCAACTGGCGACGTGTAGTGAAACGCTTGTTGCACCCCACCAACAAGAGATTCTCAGTGTTGTCGATATTTATGCTGCTGTTGTTTAGCTTCGGCTTGCCAGCGGCATTGGTGCTGCCACGTTGCCACGTTGCCATGTTGCCACACGCTTATCCAGCGCCATCAAACGATGTCGACGGCAGCAACAACAATAACAATAAAAGCAACGATGGCTACGACGACGTTAACGCCAACGCCTGTTGTCTATATATGTAAATATACCATATACGACTTATAGATACACTAACTTTGCTGTACGATTACTAAACAGCGTTTGTTTAGAATAACTTTTCGACTTTGCTCTCTACAGTATCTCTTTATTTGTATACATTAAAAAGATAGCGAGCTCTACTTGTAAGTTATTTAGGGGCTATTTGAAGACACCTGTTTCAATACCTTAGATAATTTTGTGCATTATTTCCTAAGAAATTGGGAAATACGCTTGTTAATTCCCCAATTTGTAATCTTATCTTGCCCAATTAATAAAATATTTGTACGTTGTATCTTAGTTTAAAAGAAACCTGAAAGCAAGTTGTTTAGATTTGCTAGCAGAGAAATAAGTTGCTGGCATTTTAAGCTATTTGCAATGGAAAGTACTCCAGAAATTCTAATCTACAATATCAAATGCCTAATAATTTAACGCATTACAGAAATTATAATTAGACTCATCAGTCAATTTTGTTGTAATAATCAGACTCAAAATCAATTTTATAATATTTTTATGTGGAATTAAACTTCCTTTAGAAATTGTAGTCAAACTCAAAATCTATTTTTTACTCTAGTTTTTGAAATTAAATTGACTTCAGAAATTATAATTAGACTCCAAATTAACTTTATAGTATTTTTTTATTTTTCTGTACTCTACTACTTATTAACTATTTTTAATAGTTTTTGGCGTTAATTGCGCTTTGATTTGCATTTTTCTTTCTAAAAAATTTGGCCATTTCTGAAATATCCATTTCTATTTTTCATAAGAGTATTTCAAATTCAGCTAGCTTTATTTGGGTTTCTCATTTGTGTTTCTGTTTTCGCTGTTGTTGTTTTTGCATTATGAGCAGTTAGCGTTGGGTGCTGCTGCTGCTGCTGCTCCTGCAGCTTTAACAGGCAGACCACCCACTGGGGACACGAGGCAAGACGCACAGCGGTGGCAGCTGTGTCATCCTCGTGGCTGCTGCTGTTGCTGTTGCTGTCACCTTGTAATTTTATTTATCTATTGATTATTGAGTATCTCTTTTCTATTTATTTGCCTTTGTTTGCGCACGCAGCGCGCTGACGATGACGATGAAAGGCGACAACCTAACACCCCATCCCACGTTTCGTCCCCATCCACTACCCACCCAAAGCACAGGACTCTTATCCTTTGCCAGGCATTTTTATTAAAGCTGTTGGCAGATAGACAAGAGAGGGTGAACTGCTAGATGTCTGTCATCTGTGTGTGTGTGTGTGTGTGTGTGTTGTGTGTAAATATTGTGTGCCTCTGGCTGTTTTTTAATTAACTTTAGTGACAATATTTTGCACAGTTTGCCTTTGTTGCCCCTACTGCCCTGCACCCCCTCTGCTCTGGCATCGGCTCATCTCCCCTGTCTAATCTGCCACTGAGAGATAATCAAACTGTGTGTGTGTGTGCCCAAAGTATGCAAATGTAGGCCTAGTGTGAAACGTGTGCCCAAAAGTCTGACCCAAATTCCACTGTCTATATCCCTCTCCCTCTCGCTCTCCCTCTCACTCTTTTTGTCTCTGTCTCTGTCTCTCTAGCTTGTTGTCTGTGTGTGTGTGTGTTTTGTGACAGTGACACTGCTGTTGACATCTCACAACTTGCACTCCATTTAGGAGGAATCACATGTCAACAGGGCCAGCAGCAGCAGCAAGACACTTAGCCATGGGGCTGCCTTGCACTGAATGACGGTACACTGTGCTACACAACACAGCACAACACAAAACAACACTCCACTACACTATACTAAACACACACACACACATGCACTGAGACAGAGACAGAGACAGAGACATTGCTATGCGGCATTAGACTGAGCTGCATTCACTTGTTGAGCGAGTTTTGCGTTATCTTATCTGGTGTTTTATACGTTTCGTATGGTTGCCTTTTATTGACGTTGTTTTCGCTTAGGTTTTCTTTCTTTTTTTTTACTATTTTTTGTTGCTTTTTTTTTTGGGTAACTATGAGCTATATTTATATCCATAAGCCCAATGTTGCCCTACCGGTTAGATTAACAACTGTTATCTGTTGGCTGTAAAAAAGAACATGGCAAACAGTTTCATCAACTCAACGGACATGGCGTATAACAGTTTGTATAACACTTTAAGTGTTGCTAACAGTTTCCATTCGATACTTACTTTAAGGCACTGCAGTCTACGCAAGTATCTGACAGATGCAAATGTATCTCAAGTGAATTTTTACTTTCAGTTAACATATGCCCAATTTGCACACACGATATGTTTATATCTACATAGAGACACACACACAGACACGCACACGCTTTACACAGATACCGCTGTAGATACACGCATATACACTGTTACAAAGACTCTAATCGGGCATATAATTGCACTTCGCGACTTGTATGTTCGACCGCACGCGTAGCCCAGCAAACGACAACTAAAATCGAGCTCGAAACTAAGTGAAATACGTGCCCATTAATTTCATAATCATTTTTCACACACTATGAACTCAACCACTGTTTTCCACTCTCCCCCCCCGTGTGTGTGTGTGAGTGAGTGTGGGTGTGTGTGTGTGTGTATGTGTTATCTGCTGCTGATAAGAATGCGCTTATCGCATAATTGCTCGCTGATTGTTGTCAGCAGCAGCAGCAGCAGGCAGGTAAACTAAACTACAACGGACAGACACACACCTACAAACACTCTTTCTCTCTCTCTCTCTCTCTCTATCTCTCTCTCTGTTTCTTGAGCAAACATTTACCTTGGCTAAATGGGTCTCTCTTGTGGACTCTCTTTCCTACTTGCTACCGTTGACTTGGAGTTGTCATTTGTTTATTTTCTCAGGTCTTTATCTATGCCACAAGACAAGTGCACTCGACTCGTTTAGAGCTGAAATCCTCGCTCTCTTTAATTGGTCATTCCGCTCATCACAGACGCTGTGAGTCAGACAGTCTACACTGTAAAAATTTTGTGTTACCTTGTGTCTTTGTTTGATAACACTTTTAAGTGTTTTAAAGAACTTACTTCGCTGCATGCATTTAATTGTCGATTCATTATTAAATATTTAATATTCACTTGTTAAATTGGAATACCAAATTATCCTGAAACACACAACTCAGATTTTAAAGTTCAATTGTACAATAAATAATAAGTAATGTAAAAGCAATACAATGGTTTATATCAAGTTTTTTAAGACCAAAATTTGCTTAAATTGATTATTAAACAACATTTTGCGCTGTTAAAGTCTTCTTAATTTAATGGGTTTTTTAATGCGAACTTTCACTGCATTGAATTTAAATTCGGTCGGATTGTTTACGGTGCAACAATAAAGAAAACACAAAGCCCACTTACAAGTTGGGATTCGAGTATATGCAAAAATAAAGAGGCAGCCAAGTTCCGGTCTCTGCCGGTCTCTGAATCTCTGCAATCTGTCATAAGCACAATTCGCACAAAAGTGTCGCCTGTCGGCCTGCCTGCCAGCAACAACAACAACGACGACAGCAACCACAACCACAACAAAAATAAATACTCTTTTTATGGCCATTCACATTTCTTATCAAAATATAACGAAACATGTGCCAACAACATCGAACTCGAATCGAATCAAATCGGAGTCGTAATCGAAAATGCCGCTGCAATTGCTCGAGTCTCTTCAGTCTCGAGGCTCTCGTAAAGCGCGCTTCGTCCTCGATATATCCGCACTATAATGCCCATAAATATAAACTAAACTCATGCACGGCCAGCAATATGTGTGGGAGTTGTCTGCTCTATATACAAATAAATATATATACATTTCCATATATATACATATATATATATATATATACAGCTCGTACAACCGATGGCAACTAGCTGTGTTGTTGTGGCCAGTCTGGATATACAAAAAAATAAAAAAAAGACCACGTAGTGCTGCCCAAAGTATCGATGAGTTTGAAGTGCTCAATGGAGTGATTCGTGTGGGTTTGCTGGGAAAGGGGGCAGTGGGCAAGGTGGGGGCTGTGTGTAAAAGTGCCTTACAGCCCGTGTGACCGGACAGCAGTTCAGCATTGGCCATAACAGACAGCACAAGGGTTAGAGTCAGAGCTCCACTCTATATATATATACCTAGATATATATAACATACACATAAGGTTTTTACATACATCTATATCTATATATATATATATATATATATATATATATCGAGCATTGCTTCTGCCATTTGCCACGCGTTCGCTTGTCACTGTGCCATCAAATAATAATGCGCGACTATTTAGTGGTAAATGTGTGTTACTCTCCACACATATATATATATATATATAAATATATATATATATATATATATATACATATATACATTCCTATATATATATAAATGTATATCAGTATTGGCTGGCAGCGCGTAATGGGATAATTATATGGACATCGATTACAATAAACGGGAAAGCTGAGCCAAGAATCGAATATTTAATTATGTGTGGCATATATAGACCAATAATTAGCCCTATTTTTTGACAATATTGTGAGGGGATTCCGAATGAAAAATGCTGTTATTTAGTTTGTTATACATATTTTTTTATGCTTCATTCTCTTTTTAGATATGTATAACAGTTGTAGGTAAGCTTAAAACAGCTTTAAGTAATAACAGCTCGCATAACATTTATACAAGCCCAGTTAACAGTTTATTTTTAAGCTGAACTCATAAAAATGTTGGTAATAATTGTGTTATGAAATTGTGCAGATTAAGTTTATGGTATTTTTGAGCAGATAACCTGGAGTATAACAGTTTCCATCGAGTATACACATTATTGTTGCAGATATGTATGTAGAACAGTAGTTATTATTCCATCAGGGAGTATTTTACTATATGATCGTAAAGCGATAATTGCTTATCTGTCTATCTCGAACTGCTGCGCTTTTGATTGCTCACTAATTTATCTAATCTGTGATTATTCTGCAGATATATAATCATCAGGAATAGTACACTAAAATCTCATATTTGTACATACATATTATATATATATATGCGTACACATTTATATAATGTTAACAAGGACAACCTGCTGCTACTAGTTGTAGTTGTTTGTCTATATATGTATATGTATGTATCTGTGGTTTTAACTGTAACTATAACTGTAACTATTTGTCTGTCTACTGCACTTATCACAAGTTGAAACCCTTTTCGACTTGGGGCACGTTTCGATTTTTCATGCCCTTTTCCACATGCCAGTTGTCCAAGCAATCAATATTGAATTGGATTTGAACAATTCTTACTGGTCGTGTTGTGTCAAGTGTGTGTGTGTGTGGATTGTTTTCTTGTGAAATGTGTTAGTTGGACGAAATAATTAAATTATTTATAGGCAAGTAGGTAAATTGTGCGCCAAAAGGGCAACAAATCGACACAAATACTTTTTGATTGGTATGCATTTAGACAGTTTCTAATTGGCTAAATATATGTATATATATAACTGTGTATAACTTATAGACTAGAAAATGTGTGCGGCAATGTTACAAAGCTGAAATAATATTTTGAGAAAATCAAACAATAAAATCGAAGCCACGAAAATGGGGTTTGCGATAAAACAAAAGCCAAAACACAGTTTAGTGGTTGAATGGCAGCAGCAAAGACCACATGAACCAATGATACAGACAGACGCATACTGACAGACGGACAGCAATACTGACAATCGACTGATGCAACAACAAAAACAACAACAACAACAACAACAAACTAATAAAGCAGCCCCAGCAAACAGGTAAACAAAATGAACAACTGGGCCAAAGGCGAGAGTGAGAAAGAGAAACGCCAGACAAAAGGAAGCGCTGGCAATATAAATTAGATGTATGTGTGTGTGTGTGTGTGTGTGTGTGTGTGTGTGTATGTTTGAGTGTGTATGTGTCCAAAGAAAGCCAAAGCTGAGTAATTATTTCCGACAGAGCAAGCACAGCAAGTCCAAAAGTCCGGAGTTGGAGTCCTGCGGTTTGACTGCAACACATGGCCGGACACTTAAACCAAAAGTGGCAAGCGAAGCAACTCACAAGCACATTCCGTCTGCCCCACCTGCCTCCCCCTCCCCATTCCTAGCCACCACTTTTCCGAACCCACCCTCAACTCACCTCAATCTGGCTTGAAAATCTATCTGGGCAATAATTTCGGTTGACATGCTTGCGGTAATTATTGACCGTAATGACAAAACCCCAAAGACCATCGAATCAAACACACCCACCCCCCGATCCCCCCACACCACCCACTTGCTCCCGCAAACAAATTGCTTTAGTTTTGCACTCTTGACTCTTGGGTTTGTGTGTGTGTGTTGTGTGCCTTTCATTTTAATTGGATTTTGCCAACTGACACACAAAACAAGGCTGGAAATCAAACAAAAATAATAAAAAATAAAATAAAAGAAAAATTTTAATTGATTTACGCCCAAATTATGGGGTGAGTCTGGAAAACTTTTTGGGTAAGATTTTATGAGCGATTCGCATAAATTTCTACAGCGAAAAGTATTTGTTGTCAACAAAATTAAGGCCATAAAAATAAAATTCGAAATGAGAAATTAAAACAAGCAGAGCATAAACTATATAAATGTGACAGAGATGGACACATGCTGAGACTGTAACTGAGACAAAGAGAGATAGAGAGAGAGGGAGAGAGAGGGAGAGAGAGAGGGAGAGAGAGAGTTCGCTCTATATAGATTTATAGCCTACCTGTGCGGCTTGTTTTATGTTTTTATACCCTGCACCCATTAAGTGTATAAAAATATGGGGTTTTGCAAAAAGTTGATAATTGTAAGATGTATTTATAAGTGGCATGCATATTTCTGGGATCAGACTAACCGTAGACATATGTCACACATTTTATTACCGTCTAACTACATAAGTTTTTATATTTAATTATAACTTTGGAGCATGAAAGAGTAAACATCAAAAAGGCTTAAAAAATAGAAATTTCCTTTTATATTTAAAACAAGCTGAAACCAGTATATTATCTAGAAATTCTGGACAAATCAAATTCTCATTTCCAAAGCACAAAAGCTTTGTCTAACATATTTGGGAGCTCATCCACTGATTTCCAATATTTTCATCGAGAGCTCCCCCCCACAAATATGAATGGTTTGTGCCGTGTTTAGTCGAATATGTTTGTACTCGGCCAAAAAGCGACAACATTCATTCGTCCCTTCGCAAAAGGACGAGAGCAATTGTAGGATTTGACTATGATGAAAAAAATAATAAATTGTTTATCTCTGATTTATAATTTAAACATGTTTTTCACTGGCTACAGTTCAAGCGTTTTTTATTTTATTTACATATTCCAATATATTGTGAATCCCGATGGAATAAATTCTATAATAAATATTAGATCATTTATAAATACTGTACTAAGGCATATTCCCCCCACAAATAGATAAATATCCATTGCGATTATAAGTTGATGGGCATGCTGTGTGTATATTAAAACTTTTAGCCGAACAGAGTATCTGCCAGTCGATCACTGTTGTTCTTCTCGTAGCCACTTTATGACATTTGAGTTCTGTGTCGTGATTTGTCAGCTAAATGTTGGCAGCTTTCATAATAAATATCGCACGGACAAACGCCTCACAGATATTATTATCAACAGATCATTTAGTCTGTTCAAATATATTATACATACTTAATTCGCTTGGGTGCTTTGCCATACGCATAACTTGTCCAAAAACCAATTAATGACATGTCTATAAGTTATTTTTGGAATCAAAACTATTT
This sequence comes from Drosophila macrothrix, assembly GCA_035042055.1. Lineage (NCBI taxonomy): Eukaryota > Metazoa > Arthropoda > Insecta > Diptera > Drosophilidae > Drosophila > Drosophila macrothrix. Next base: position 6,549,962 of record JAWNLX010000124.1, on the reverse strand, counting down.
TAGAACAGATGTTGCCGCATCCAAAAAATATACTCGTATAATACATAAAAAATGGCAATTACTTGCTTCGATCGTTTTCCGTTGAAAGAGTTTGTTGTTTTTTTTTTTGGAAATTCTAATAGCTTGATAGATCGCAACTGAATATATATTCACATATATGCATATTGTCTGAGGGGCTTAACTTCAAGAGTGGCAGATCATTAATGTCAGATTTATCTTTGCAGGTCCAAGCAGGCAAGCACAAGTATTTCATTCACAGTAGAATGCAGCTTTCAAGTATATCATTATACATATATATACATATGTATATATATACAGAAATGATTTATGATTATACACTTTTTTAATTCAAAAATTAAGAATTGCAAAATGGTTTTTCCTTCTACGTGCTGAATCAGAGCGAAATTCCTTCTCTTGTTTTAAATCTGTCATTAAATTAATTTTAAATATTTCCCACACTAAAACTAGTTAGTTGGCATCAATACAACTATTTTTCGATTACTTATACATTTCATAAAATTAATTTTATTTAGTAATTTTAACTTTACCTGCACATTTTTGTTGCTTTGATATCATTCGGAAATGTTATTTTACACAGTTGATATTTTTGATTTACATTTGCTTTTACTTCTCTAAATAGAAGAACACTTAAAACACGTCACACACAATTTCTCTATATATATTTATCTACGAGTATATCTCAATCTGTTAAGTTCACTTCAATATAATAATACTCGTAGTATGTGAAAAACTTCCGCAGCACTTGCGACACAAAACTAAGTTGAATGATTTCTTTGTATGACAAATTGCCTCTAACTTGCGATTGAGGGGGGTGAACTGAGGGGTTGTTGGGGGACTCTTGTTGGGGGGACGGTTGGTCACTGTTGAAGATACGCACCACACACAAACGATGACAAACTTGTGCGTCTCGGTTAATTCACTTGATGGGTGAAGTGCGAGGTCAAATCTTTCAGTTGACACAAAGCGATCGCTCACAGATGCACAAACAGATATAGATACAGATATAGATACAGATAAAAAGAGACACTCACACACACAAACATGGCAAACAATGAAAACAAACATTGACAGCCATTCAACTTTACTGCATATTTATGAACTTTATTATGCCTTTTTGTTGTTGTGTTGTGTACACTTAAATATATATTTTGGCACTTGCATTACATTTTGTATATTTTTATGTATTTTTACATACACTTTCCATTATTTGCACTCGGAATAAATGCACACACACTTGTTGTTGTTGTTGCTGTTGCTGCTGGCCACTTTGGGGCACTTTTAGCCAAGATTTTCGCACTGCAGGCGACATGATATCCAAGAAAACGCATTGGGCCACATCAACTATATATCATATATATATCTCTAAATTATATACTATATAGTATATATGTGTACAAGTGTAAATGTGGGCGACGCTGCCCACGATAAACACAACGCGCAACCGGCTAAAATGCAAACGGAGACGAAGACGAAGATGAAAGACGCAAGTTGGAAGACGCTAGACGCGGGCTTCTGAGGAAGATGACTCTCTCTCTTGAGGAGGAGCAGCGCTGACAACGTCCAAGTGAGCACTGAGCCAATCGACCTGACAGCCAGCCGACAATCCATGGAGCCCAAGCAAAACGACAACAACAACAACAACAGCAGCAACAAAAACAACAAGGAAAACGACGCCAACGCTGCGAAAAATCATTTTTCCGAAATATAAAATAAAAATCAAAAATAAATAATATGTATAATGAAAAAAAGAAGAAGATGATTGCATGTTTTTCCGTGTCCCATGTTTTCATTTAGAATTTAATTAATTTCAATTTTTTTTTTTTTAGCGGGTCGGGTAGTTTTTGGTTGGAGGGGGGTGTGGCCAAGATGACGACACTTTTGCATGTTGTACATGATTTAAATCCAAACACAAATTAGCAAAAAATAATTTCTTTTGCATTTGCTGCTCTGTTTATTTGCTGACTCAAAGACGCGTCTGTCGTTATCAATTTGTGGACACATCTTCAACTCAGAGAGAGAGAGAGAGAGAGAGTGACACTTAGAGAGAGAGAGAGAGAGTTTAAATTTTTACTCATTCTTGTCAAGTCATAAAAAAGCAGAAGAATTATTATTTATAACAGCGTGTCTATTTTGCGCTCATTATTTGGAAAATCTCTGATTCTCTCATCTCTCTCTCTCTCTCTCTCTCTTTCTCTGTCTCTCTCTCACTTGCACCCATTGTGCAGTTGTCGTGAACAGCGGCAAACAGATGTTTATCTTTTAATTTGTACTCGCTGCTGTTTTCCCCTCATTCGTTTTTCCGAATTGTGTGTTCTGCTCTGAGGTGGCTTCCTAAAGTGTTCCCTTGACATTTTGTCAGTTGGATTAAACGCTCATTAGCCGAACAGCTCTTGAAGTAGCTGACTACGTGATTTCTTGTCGTGGGCGTTTACTGTGCATAATCAATATATATATGTATATCCATAGAAATTACCATTCTGAATCATTTTCATGTTAATATTTTATATGTTTTGTGCAGTTAGCGTATACTTATCTTGTTGTGTGTAATTTAGGAAGGAGAGTGTATGTAGAATGTAATTTCTTAAAATGTATTCATAATGATCGAATCCTCAATATCTTTTCAATCAGCTTATAATTGTATTCTAGCAAAAATGAGACCGGCCAGAATCTCAAAATTTATAAACGCAACTGGCTGGTCAAATTTCTGAGTTTTTTGAGGTTTTAATACACGAGTGCAGGAGAAATCTACCGCAGATCCCATACGGTACAACGGGCCAAACATGGCCTGACTACCATTTTAACCAAGCCTATAATTGTATTATAAATTCTTATAGTAATTATAAATATGATTTTTTACTGTTTGGTGAGTTTTTTTAATTTTTTAATTCAAATAAATTTCACTGACCTGGCAATATAATATATTAAAACATATTTTTAAATGTCGTATTGATTTAAAGTCAGCGAATATCATATTAAATATTAAAACACACATATTAAAACTAATTGACAAATAATTGTGGTATTTAATGATTATTGAATAATTTATACTCTCGCAGATTGTGTTATAATTTGTCATGGAGTTTGCAACGCATTGAAAAAGACGTGTATATATTCCTGATCAGCTTCACTAGGCGAGTCGACACTGACATATCCGCTTGTCTGTTTGTTTCTGTACCAACCTAGTTCGCCATTTTTAAATAGTGAAATTTAGCAACAAAAAAAAGAGCAGATCTTCAAGGGTATTAAAGCTTCGACGTGCCTAAAATATAAGTTTTTCTCGTTTAATTTAAATGAATTCCAATTTAAGCTCAGCAATTAAATGTTGTCAACACAATTTGACAAGATCTGATGGCTAATCCTCATTTGATCACGTTTTCATTTGAAAAAATTGGTCTTCCGTAAGACTATTTTTTTTAACAATGCCTCAGATGTATTCTTGTTTTTTATATTTAATTTCTTTTGTTTCATTGGAATTTTTATGATGCTACTGTGCTATATGCCTGGCGATTTATTCCCCTCCCCCGCTCTCTGCTCAAAAAACAATAACATGATAATTACAATAACAATAATTTACAGCAACTGTAAGCAAAAAAAAAAAAAACCGAGACAATTCAGACACATTATATGTGTGGCAAGAGTAAGGGGTGAGCTTACGGGAAGGGGCAATGAAACAAGGCTATTATTAACACCGTTGTGCAATTATTCAACGAACGCTTTTGGCACTTGGCAGCCGAATGTCAACGGCTGGGGACTATCCGGACAATGGACTACGGCGTCAAACCGTTTTAATTACGCCGAAACATTGCGATTTACAAAATGAGATGCGTCAAGCAGTAAATGACAGAAGCGCCACAGATTTGCCACTAAATATGCACTGCATCAAATGAAAATAAATAAGCACCAAAAAAGACGTCAACAAATAGCAAAAATCTGTTGCCCAGTCTAACACCCAACCCTCCCTTCAACCCCTCTAAAAATTATCACAAAAATAAACGCCGCGGAGAACTGCAAGCATAATTTTTGCACGTGTTTCGAATAAGTTGTCGAGTCTGGTTGGAATTTTCTGGCTAAAAGTTTGTCCAACTCGGCCAAGGGGGATTTTTTGGGGAGTACGCTTAAAAATGCGCGACCGCATTCATTAGCGCAAATGGCTTAAATACTTTGTCCCGCAAATGTTCTATGGCAGCTTAAGAACTAGTTACCCCTCTGCCCCACCCTCCCCCACCCCCTTCACAGTAACAACAGTAGACGGTTCAGTTTGTTTGTTTGACTTTGGGCTTTGGCTCGTTGTGCACTGAAAGGATTAAGTTTTTACTGAGCCCCCAAGGCAGGCACTAACACAAACACACACAGATATACACACACACACACACACACACACATATACACGCATGCATAAAGCAAGCGAAGTTTAAGCAGCATCAACCCACTAAAAATAACCCGCCCGCAAACTTGAGTAGTTTGCCAATCGTTCGCCTGCTGCAAAAGTATTTGCCATAGATTTTGCTTATCGCTCATGCTCAGCAAGGGGTGCGTCGGATAGTGGAGCAGGAGGTGGTGGGTGGGGGGCGGCAGCTTGGCTGGCGTGGAGCAGCAGCAGTTGCATTTCTTATTATCGCTGCATACTTTCAGGCGCAAGACATAAATTCCTTTGCGCAATATTTTGCATTGGCCACAAATAAAGGCTACAAATTGTGGGATTTTGTGATTGCAATTTTCATATTCATATTTTTACTCATTGCATTTGGCACATTTCAATTAAGGAAATTGCATCGTTTATAGAAACTCAATGGAAGCTCATTGAAATATACATTTTTAGCTGCATTTCATGCTTGATTAAGCATTATGTTTTTAATTGCTTGTGGTTTCTTGCTTACAGCGAACATGTTTGTATTTTACAGTATTTATTTATATATATTTTTTTTTCTATCTTCACGTATGTCTTAAGAAATTGATTGGAATTTCACTTTTTTAATTGACGGCGATACATAGGAAAACTGTTTTGCTGAAGTTTATATATACGAGTATATGAGAAACTTCACAGCTTGAATATATGTTATTTGTGTCTCAAATCAGCTGAAAAAATACCTCGACCTACACTGGAGTTTGTTCAGTTATTATTTCAATAAGTTTTTCGACGAGTGCATCTGTCAGGCTCCTCGAAGTAATTAAGTTTTTATCAAGCCGCTTTCAGGTGTAACTAGTCAAATCTCTTTTCACTCTTTCACTCTCAAATTATGCAATTAAACAGTGCATTTTGAAAAAGTTTTGGCAGCTGCTGACGTCGCTGTCGGCGTCGTTGCTCAACGCTCACTTAGCAACATGAATAAAATTAAACTCACGGCATAAGTTTTTCTTTGGCAGCAGCGGGCGGAACTTGTGGAACTTGTGCAACTTGCGCATATTTCAAATACTGAATGAATTTTGCACATATTTCAAACTTAACTTTTTTCTACACACACACATATATATTAATTTTGATTTTTTTTTATGGTATCCCCGACTCGAAAAGTTTGCCAGCAGCGCCTCCGACAAGGAAAGCAAGAAAACCCCAAGGCAAACACACTAAAACAAAACTAGGCAAGTTTTTCACTAGTTGTTGCTTTGCTTGATTTTACTTTTAATTTCTGCCCAAAATTTATATATGTGTATATACATATATTACGTATATATAGCAAAAGTAACACTAAATAGTTGATGGCGCTACTCTGGCACAAAATGTGTGTCAAAATTAATTAATTTCATGATTTATGCATCGCAAAACTTTTCAGTTGACGATTTTCCCCTCTTCGGGTTCGTCTGGTCAAATGCTAAGAATGGTGTTAAGCGAAAGGCATGCGGAATCAAGTGAGATTGCATACACGACTAATAGATACTTTACTTGCAAAAGCATTCAATTAAATTAATGAAAATATTTAGATGGAAACGTAAATAAAAAATGCTTATGAAAGATGTGCATGCTTTGGGTTATGAGAGACGGACTCTGGGTTTAAAATTATGAGAAATATTTACATGGGTTTTACATATTCTAATCCCAATTTTACCTCTTCATAATATTAAATAAGCCAAATTCAAGTCTTTAACTTAAGGGACGTTCTGTGATCATTTACCTTTGACTATTGGCAAGAATATCTTTAAGCATCATACACTTTTACTATGTATTATACAGAGAATCCATAGATAGCAAAAACTAAAAACAAGTCACGTCGATGAGCCATAAACTAGATATGGAACTGGACCACATCCGGGGCCTGCTAACCTCGGCAAACTTTTCGTTTAGTTGGGCCAAAGTTCAAGTTCCCAAAAACTGGACAACCAGCTGCTGCTGTTGTTGTTGTTGTTATAACTATTGTTGTTGTTATTTTGTAGGTGTGAACATTTGTTTCAACGCCCTTTATTTCTTGCTTAATAACCAACCCAAACCAATCCCCTGCATTTCCCTGCGGCCAGTCTTTTATCTTGATTGGCAAAGTTGGCGAGTTGAGTTGGCTCGTTGGTGCTGCCAACTCGGTTTTTGGCCAAATCCTTTGGCTGCTTATCGTTTTTGCATTCATTTGTTTTCAATTGTAATTAATCTTGGAAAGTTTCTTTTTGACATTCTGTGGCTGCTGCAACTTCCCTACACTTTTGTTTTATATCAACTTGTCGCCTCAGAAAGTTGGACAAAGTTGTTGCTTTTCTTCTCCCTCTTCCTCTTCCTCTTCCTCTTCCTCATCTTCGATTTTTTTTTTGTTGGGTTGCAGCACCAGCGTGTTACTGTCACAATTAAAATAAAGTTTGGCGCACTAATTGAAAAGTGTCAAGTGTAATTTCTTTAAATTTGCCCAAAGACGTCGTCAGCAAATTGTTTGACTTTTCTACTCCACCATCAGATCAGTTCTCCAAATTGTTTGTGGTGCCCCATTGGAGTTTTTAGTGGAGTTTGTCCAATCCCTGGTGCAGCACTAATGGCCATTCCCATTAATTGTGTCCCGTCCTGAATTGCTCAGTATTGTTTCCATTCGGGGTCAGACCCAAGAGCATTTCATTTCAAATTATTAGTTTAAAGCATTTATATATTTAAGACTTAATTTGTAACAGCTATAAGAAAACTTTACCGGGACAAGTTGAGAGTGTCAGACTTGGAGAGGGACGGCCATCCAGTTGTGAAAAACTATCTTCCTATTAGCGAAATTCTTGTATGAAATTCAGTCAGAAAAAATCACATTTGTCGAACTCAAAAGTATTACATTTTTAATCATGATTTGGGCTCGAAATTCATACTACATTTTATAGTGATAACGCTATTCTAACTCGATTTTCCTATTTAAGATGTATTGGCAAAAAATTATTGTTGGGATAGGCCAAAGCATTGCCAAAACTTCTTCGTTTACCAAAAACCTGAGCATTTATTCTATCATGGCTTAAAAGTTGCTTTTGGGTACGGATACAAATAAAGTGGAATGTGCTCAATATTCATTTAAGAACTCCATCACTTTATAGTTTAACAGTGGCGAAGTTATTTGCAGCCACTGGTTAATTATATGCATATTTTGCAACAATTCCTTTTATAACTTGGAATTTCTGCTTCAGCTAATACAAAATTAAAAATATAATAATAACTTTATGATGACTTGGGCAAAATTTCTGAACTGCGGCTCAGACAATTAAGCAAGTGCAGCGAATGGTTTTTCTTTATTTTTTGTTGTTGAACAGGCTGCAGTGAAAACTGGAAGCTGAAAACTGGTAAAACTGTAAATGGGGAAAGTCAGACGCATAAAATGCAAACATAAAAGCCAACTGTGAATGCAAGTTGCAATGCAAGGAAAGCGGCAACTGTGACAATGTAAACAACATGACGGAAGAGGTGCTGCTGGAAGGGGCTGGAAGTGGGTGGACGGGCTAAAAGTGCATACAAAATTGGCAAGTAGCAAACAAAAGAAACGACGACGTCGACGTCGACGTCAACGAGGGCAACGGCAACGGCAGCTGCAGCACCCAAAACCAAAACCTGCAGCTAGACCAAAAATGGTAATGGCCTTTCGATGCGAACTGTTGCTAGGGTTGGGGCGGGCGGGGGTGGGACACTGAGTAACTTAATGCGAAAATCTTGTTGCAAGTGGCGGTGTGCAGCAAATGGTTGCACAGGAAGTGAGCGAGCGAGGATGGGGTAAATTGCATGAGTATGCTGCATAAAAGTCTATTGTTTCTGAATCATAATTCTCTTGTAAGCTGCGCCGTATCAAATGGATGCTGTGTGTGTGTCGGCTGTGTGTTGGGTGTGTGTGTGTTTGTCTGCAGGAAATGAACATCATTAATTTTGGCATTTTGCATTTGCATTGAAATGGCATTTCGATAGGGTTAAGATTGTGCTCCAGCACTTTACCCTCAACTGCTGTGCGCGATTGGCGCGACGTGACTTAATTTGGATTTGGATTTCTCACAACTAAATATTTGTTTCTAAGGCTAAGCATTGGTCTGGGCAACGTTCTAGCATTTATCAATATGACCAGAGCTGAGTGAGCTCTCTCTTTCACTCACTCTCTCTCTCTCTCTTCCTCTATCTCTCTTCCTCAATCTCTCTTTCTGCGACTCTATGACTCTATCTGATAACGTCACAGGCTGAATTGCGGCACGTTTTGCCAGCCAGACGCCAAAACTGTCCAAAGTGTTGAAAAAGCGGCACAGAAACTAACACGTACGCAATGCAACACTGCAAATATAACTGGGAGTTTTTATTAAATAGTTCCAACTATCTATATATATTTTTATATTTTTATTGCTAATGATTAATGCATTTCAATTTGAATTTTTCGGTTTAATTTGAATAGTTTCTTAAATTGAGTTGCTTTTGGAGTTTCTTTTCAATAGATGTATTTTGATTTTGATTTTTGATACTTAAGCTGAAGCTGGAGTTTAAAATCTAATCATTTGAAGTAGTATGAATATATTTCTGCAACTTAGTAAGTTTTAAATTGGAAGAGAGGAAACTTTAATTGACAATCAAATTTGAAACTTAAAGTATTTAAAATTGAAATGAAATAATGATTTTGATTGCTTTGCATATATAATTTCCCAAAATAAACTAATATAATATTTCTTCCAGTGCAACTTGAACTAGTCGAGTGGGCAACACAGGCAGGAGTGTTGGAGAATAAGGGAGGTGAGGGGATGCTGTGCGAACAGATTGCGTTCTATGCCTGAGCAAAAATCAAAGCTAAGCACTTTCAATTGGATTTATGCGTTTGCTATGTGAGCATCATGATGCTGATGCTGAAGCTGAAGCTGAAGCTGATGCCGGCTGTGCCCAGCTGGCTAATGTGTCCATGGGGAGAGGCGGAGAGAAAGAGAGAGAGAGAGGAAAGGCTCTGTGGATTACAGATCCTGCCACCACTAATAGTTATTATCCTTGCTGTTGCTGGCGCTTTCTTATTAATCAGCACAAAGTTGTGCGTTGTTGGCAGCACAAATTGCAATTTACCGATAAGCAAATAGCCAAAAAAGCTGTTTACACACACACATACATGGCCAATTATGACAGTGTGTGTGTGTGTGTGTGAGTGTTTGAGTGTGTGTTGGTTATTAAGTTTTATGATCAGTTTGTGTTTTGCGTTGAAACGATTTATTTAGCTAAGCGCAATTAATTGGAATTTTACGTGTTGATTTTGTACTTTGCCAGTGAGAGTTGAACGAGAATCCTTGACTTTTCCTTCCTCATTGCTCCTGGCAAATAGTGTTGTCTTTGTGGCCCAAGCAAATGGGATTTCAGCACATTACCACTATAAGTAGTGCAATGTGTGCAACTAAATTGATTGCCCTTATTTTTGACATATTGCATTGTGTTGACTGACTCTTGGTCGCACTTATCACTGATTTAAAGAATATATTTGTATTTATATATTATGTCTTAAATTGTTACTATTAAAACAGCTTTGACATAATTGGTTGAATAGCATTTGCCAACATTTACATACATATTATGTCTTTAAGCAGGTCTGACATAATTGGCTGAATAACTTACAAACTCACGATTTATGAATTATTCAGGCCGTTCCAGTTGTATATAAATAACTAAACAAATGTGGATAATGAAACATAATTTACTCATCTACTTACAAACTATGAAAAGATATGCTAACAAAATATATTCAGAGTTTGTGTAGAAATTAAGTTTCTTGATTTATATCTCATCTTTCATCTTTTCTCATAATTTTCCTATGCTCTTTTAATAACTGTGGCTAGACAACAAGCAAAAGTATCTGATTCTTTTTTCCAACTTGTATATAATTGTAGATAGACAAGAAATTGAGGTTCTTTTTAAGCTTCTTAATTTATGATGTACAAGTTACGCAGTTTTAATTGAATTTAAAGTGTCAATTCTTATGTCGAACTAGCCTAAGCCCTTCTTTATCGATGACAATTGCTAGTCAGAAGAAATGAAATCTTACATTCCCTTAATTATAGTCCCATACTCCAGAGAGTACTATAGCCAAGAGTTGTCTTTAATTTTCTACTCTCTCTCATCATAAGTATGGCTAGACATTAACTTAAAGTCTCAATTCTTAAATAGACCTTCTCCGAAAACTTCTCTATCGATAACTATTGCTGGACAACAGCTTCAAGTGTCAACTGCGTTATGGCAAGGCATTTTCGAGTTGTGCTCAGAAAACTGTGAAAATTTATGACAGCACGTGTCCACTTCAAAGGGTCGGAGACCGCACTTAATGCCCAACAAAAACCGGCCATCTTTAGATCCGTCCCGTTGCTTCAAGCAAACCGAAACGCTTAGCAAACAATAGAAGTCCCTATTCTCCTCAACTGCCCCTCCCCCTCCCCCTCCCACTTTGCCTGACCACACATCATATGCGATTCAGCAGCTGGGCAGCAGCATAAAATGCTTTATGAGATTATTTGCTGAAATGTAGCGAACAGTTTTTCTTATTTATTTGCTTTTGGGACGGGTCCACACTTTTATGGCGCCTCAAGGTATGCAACGAGACGAAACGAAATGAAACGAAAAAGGGAAACTGTTGCCCCACCCCCCCTTCACACCCTCCACCCGCTCCCCCACCCACAACAACTTACATAAAGGCATTAACCAACATTCCTGTGGCCAAAACATTGCGGCATATTTCATGTTCGCTTCAAGAGCCTTTTGCCTTTCCTCTCAATGCCTTTTCATTTCTTTTTTTTTTGTGTTTTGCGTGTTTGAGATGAAATGCGTTCAAGTGTTAAAATTGCTAGGCAAAGATTTGCATGGCAGGGCATAAGTTTTTGATACCTTTATTGAAATATAATACGCTTCACATGCGTTACATTTGCTTGGGTTATTCTCGAAATCGGCAGCGACAGCCTTTCGATTTTCGATTTATGCGGCTTTCGTAAAAAAAAAAAAAAAAATTGTCGATGGATTTGAATCGCTTTCATTGGATTTTTGCGGATTTGGAGGCGCGTGACAAAATTCAATCTAGGAGCAGCTTCATATTTATGCTGCTGCTAATCCGTAACAACACGCAACACAAAAGTGACAGAAATATCCAACTCCACTCATCCCTTTCCCTGCCCCTATCCCATCACCATCGTTCTCTCTTTGAGATGAGCTGATGTGCTGCTCCTGTCGAGCGTCCTGTCTGCTGCGCCGAGTGTTAAGCCTGCTCTTCAACGCATTTGGCTTTTGGAGTGGAGCTGTCACAGAAACGTGTGCTGGCTTTAGACCCATCCCAATCTGAAACGGTCAGCATAACGCCATCGATAGCCACTGCTCACTGGTACCGGGTACTCCACATGTGTGAAGAGTATTCGAAGTCTGTCACATCAACTAAAGCGGCTAAGTGCTCAGCTTTAAATTGTTGAGCTTAAGATCAGAAATTTATATTCAAAAATATCCTTATTTATATATGAAGCAAAAATGTCAAAGAATGACGGAAAAGTTCATTAATTTTGTATGCAGAAATAGGTGATTCAATTTAAGCTGAATAATTTATTTTATTTTGTATATTTATTAATATTAGCTATTATGTATAAAATAATATTACAATTATTAGTTATTTAAAAGTGATTAAATACTTTTCAATACTTGTGCAATGAAAACTTACTTTTCCATCTGTAACCGAAGCTCTTCTCTATTCTCTGTAGTTAGTCATTTTTAACTGGTTTTTAGTTGCATTTTGTTCGGCTTTGCCACAAAGTTTAGTAATCAAAGAAAGTCATCGCTTTCTAAGCATAAATATCAATTAATTTTTAAGTCTTGCATAATTGATTAAATTCAGCAAAGTGTTGCTTAACTACTGGCAACTGAAGCTCCGACGAGTCGTGTTTAATAGTTTTGCTGTAAAGAGAAGTGCAACCAATGCCTGCCCATTCATATATGCTAAAAGTTGTTTAAAAGCTAAGCCGCTTATGCCCAGTGCCATTCAGCCATTCAGCCATTCAGCCATTCACTCATTCGGTCAGCCCATCTGGCAGTCCATCTGTTTGTCCTGGCCATCACTAAGTGCCAGGCACAGGCTGCCATATCGATAGAGACCGTGAGGTAAAAAAAAAAAAATAAAAACAAAATATAAAAAAATGGGATGATAGGTGTGGGTTCATTGGTGGCGGAAATAACTTTTTGATGCACAGCGTCCACAGGCTGATTCACCTGGCCACAACAACAGCTCCAAGCAGCAGACCAATGCGCTTAAGCTGTAAAACATTTGGGGGCGCGGCAGCTAACAAAAAGAAAACAACAACTACAAAGAGAGCGAGATAAAGAGATAGAGAGAGAGAGAGAGGGAGAGAGAAAAAATGTTTTTGGCCAAGTCCATTACTATTAAAAAAGTTTCAGCTGGGCACGACAGGAGCAGGGAGCAGGGAGCAGGTAGCAGGAGCTGCAAACTTTGTTGGAGGCCTGGTCACAAAGATGACATCAGAGTTGTGCGCTTAATGGCAAGGGTAGCAGCACAGATGGGGAGTAAGTTTTGGTGAAGGGGGTAAGGGATTTGGTTTATTGGAATATGTACACACATACATGTTTATTTTTAGTATGCGCTGCTCAAAGTTAACTCTTTGTGCCTGCCTCCTGCCGCTCCTGCAGCTGCTCCTTTTGGCAACTTTGTTTCACAATCGAGTACAAAATTCACTCGACTGGATTAAAAGATTAGTGTAGAGATTATGAATCATGTGTGTGTGAGGGTGGTGTCTGTGTCCGTGTGTGTGTGTGGTGGAGGTGGGTTTAAAGTCGCCTCTTGGTTAACAGAAAGTTTTTCATGTCCTGTGCGGCTTTTGTTGCTGTTCAGCTTGTTGAGGGGAGCGGTGCATTAAGCCGCAACTTTAAAGTCCATATTGTTTACGCTTCAGTTGAAGTACGTTCGGTAATCTCTCAAATATATTGACAAACTGAAACTGGCGCCTGTCAATTGCAGGAAATCGTTGAGTTGACCCTTTTTAGCTTCTGTCAAACACATTTAATTTCAATTTGACTCGAGTTCGTCTAACTTTATCCACCCCGCTCAATCTCTCTCTCTCTCTCTGGCTCTGTCTCTGTCTCTTGTTACCTGTGACCCTAATTTAACGCCTTGACAATTTTTAATTTTTATTTGAAAAGTTTCGCGTCTCATTCCACTCGCCACTCACAAGCCCTCAAACTCAAATCAAAAAAACAAGAAAGAAAAGCAAAGTTGCCACTCATTACAAATTCTAAAAGATTTCGTCGCTTTTCTTATGCTTTTTGCCCGTGTTTTTTTGGCTTGTCAACGAAGGTAAAAATAAACTTTGTGCATTAATTTTATTGCAGCGACATCTTGAATGACAAACCTCCAAAGAGCTCTTGTCCAAAATGACTCTATCTGGAAAGTCTTCCCACTTGGCCTTTTTCGTTTTTTTACCTCCGCTCGGGTACTCAACATTTTTATCAGCTGAAAAAGTTGTCGATTAAGTTTTGGCGCCCTTCAAATTGGTTTTTTGTTTTGTTGTTGATTAACTTGACGCAAGGTATTTTGATTTTGTGGGGAACATGAAACGTGCTGAGGAGGAAATTTAACAAGTTAAATGAATTCTTATGCAGCTGGCAGCAAATTGGTTGGTCGCATATTGACTTATTTTATGGAAAACTGAATTGTGCTCTAAGATATACTTGACAAAATTTATAATTAGATATTTATAATCAAGATTGTTATTATATACTTTTTTTTTGTTTTTACAGACCAATTATTTATCAGCAACTAACAGTGTTTTTATAATGTTGGATAGAAAGGTGAGTACTTTTATCTTTTTGTGTTCATAAAAAACTTGAATAAAGTAGTAATTGCCTATATTGCATCAGGCTCTTTCAATGCTGGCTAAAATCAGATTCGCAGGGTATTGAATCTTTGAGCAGTCCGACACTATAAGCAATTTTTTGGGTTCCTTCGAATTTTGTTGTTGTTGATCCTATTCTTATGATTGGGTCGAGAAAAGTGCTGTAAGCTGTTTGAGATTTTGCAGCACTTTGCTCATTGAAACCGGCCAGTTGGGCAAATGAAGTGCGCAGATTTGTTTGTTTAGGTGACGAAAGGGTTGAAGGTGAAAAACTTGATGGCGAAGTTGGGTGTAGCAATTTAATGAATTAGGCATAATGTGCTGAGAAACTTAATTTAGTAGGCCGGATAATTAAATACAGTTAATGCGCTCGAAATATTGCTCCAGCTGCTTGGCTGGTCTTGGCTTTGCCTGGCTTAGTTATCGCATTACGCATACGCAGCGTGTGTTTGAGAACGTAGTTAAATCATTTGTAAGCCATGCATGGAGCAGTGTTCAAAAGCGCATTACAAACACTTTAACGGTTCTAAACAAAGCTGCAGAGCAGACTAAAATCGACAAACTAAATCGGAAAAATACACACAGAGAGAAATGCCAGGGTAAGTTTGGTAGTGCACAACTAAGCTTCAATGCGCAGCTAAGGATACAAATTACAAAACAATAACGTCAACGTGCCTGTCAACAACTTGGACCAGACAATAGTTGTGCCACAGACAGTCGGGGGCAGGTTGAACGTAGTAGTCGGGAGTGCCCCTTGGCTGCTTGGATGGAGGCCAGCGACAGGTGCAACGGACATTTCTGTCGCATCCACACAAATTACGTGCGAGATTATGCTGAGTTCGAGTCCGAGTTCAAGTCCTTGCCAAAAGTTGTTGTAAGAGATGGGGGGGGTGTATGGGGGGGGGGGGCATAGCACATTTGCTATCATTTTGTAAAGCGCACGTAGCAGACGACAACCAACTACAGCTCACAGTTCAAGTTCAAATTGAAGCACAGTGGACACTCGAAAATTATAGCTTGCGGAAATTGGAATAGTTCAGAAAGTATATACGCATTTGATAATGAATATAGAATACTTACTTGGAGTACACTTTATTTGAATTATACAAAATCAAGCAAGTACAATTCATAATTCAAGTGGTCACTCGGAAATTATAAGTTGCGGAAATCAAAGTACTTCAGTCGGCACAAATCCAATTGATAATGAATATAGAAATCGCGGTTCTTGAACAATCTTTATTTGTTATTATCTATTTTGAAAACTTATCAAATATGTTGCTAAGTTCAAATTGTGTTACAAGTGGCCACTTGCAAATTATAATCCCAGGAAATTAAAGTTGTTCACAATTAAATCTTACTTGGACAACATTCTACGAAAGCTTATTTAAAGACAAGTTTCAAAGGTGTGTTTTGTACTGTCTCAAGTTCATCTTTCCATATTTAAGAGATTTTCTTCTCTGGTTTGCTAGCAACCATTCTCTGAGAACAATTATTAGAGGCATTTTTATTTGAAAGGTTGGTTTTGCTTCATTAAACTTGCATCCAGGCGCTGACAGCAGCAGCAACCACAACAAACTATACGAAGTCTGCTTTGTTGAAATACTTCAAAAGGTGCGAAGATTAATATTTACACTGCAAAAAAAAAAAGAAAGCAGAGAAATAACAACAAGACGCAGAACAACAAACAATATTTCGCATGGTCTGCTCTACGTGGCTGTAGCTCTTGTAATTAATTTCCTGATCCTCCTGTCTATCTCTGTCTCTCTCTCTCTCTCTCTCTCTCTCTCTCTCTCTCTCTCTCTCTCTCTCTCTCCCTCTGTCTGTATTTCTCTACTTGCTGCTGCCATTTGCCATCGCTTTTTGATCAAATGCATTATCCTGGTTTGGCTGCACAGTTCGTTTCAGCTCCTTTTTGCTTAGCAGCTAAAACTAAAGGTGCCTCATTGTTGTTGCTGTTGCTGTTGCTGGAGCATCTGTTGTTGTGGTTGTTGCCCCTGTGGCATTCCATTGTTTTGGATGGAGATGCGTTTGCCTACGCGTGTTGCTGGCAGGTGGTGCTTTGAATAACGTGGCACTCGCCTTAAAGTGCACAGCTCCTCGAGTTGCTCGAGATGATTCAGTGTCGAGCTGAGTGAATGGTTGGCCTAGTTGCTTGGTTGCTTTAGATGCCTGCTTTTGATTGCTGTCAGCTCGCTTAGCTTTCAACTGTTCGAAATCCTTGGTATTCACGAAGAGGCGCACTTTCAATTCAACTGCGACTGTTCTTCAATCATGCAAAGCTATTTGCAAGTTGCACATCGCTTTAAGTCTGGCATAAGTTACGCATTTGCATTGTTATCATAGATATTAGCTTACATTTTTTACTTTCCCCAGGGAAATTACATAGAAAACAATCGAATTTGAGACTTGCAAGCAAAATTCTTGAATCAAAGTTCCCAATTTAGTTTTTGGGATATTTATTTTGTATGTGTTTTATTGCAGATTGCCCTGAGTAAGTACTGATTAAGCCAGATGCCGTTTCTCACAACATATCCGCAGTTATTACCCATTATGTGGTAGCTAAGTGCTCTACATGCTTAGATAGCTAAGAGTCATGCCACATAAAATCTTTGACTGTTCAAGGATAGCAATTATTATTGGCTCTACTGCCGCACAGGTAAATCACCTTTTCTGGTTTTGTGGCACGTGCTCATAATGTGGTCGCACAATTAAATTTGCCGCAAGCCATGAATTATGACCGAAATTGTCATCTACAAATACAAAATAAATGGCCAACAACAATAAGAGATATAAACACACACAACCAAGAGCAAAAGATATTGCGAGGCAGAATTTAACTGCTGTTCAGTCGCGCATAAAGCGCAGAAACTGCTCACAGCTCGCAGCTGACAGCTCCAGCTCGAACTGGGGCCCCCCAGTCAATTATATGGGCCTTGGACATTAAATGTCATTACGCAGCAACAATCAAAGGGAGATGGCAATAGACAGGCGACAGCAGACACACAGACAGACCGGCAGGCAGAAGGAGCAGCAGGAGCAGCATCAGCAGCATCAGCAGCAGCAGCAGAAGGAGCAGTGTCAAGCTGAGCATGAAATTAAAATGCGCCTAAGATGTATTGCCGTCTGTCATGACTTCGACTTCGACTCGAGACAAAGATGATGCCATCCATACTTTACGCTTCTGCCTGTACACGGCTACAAATTCCTGGAATTAATTACATACACTTTTGCCCAAGGTGGGTAAAAAGCAGAAAAGATGGCCAGCAAAAGTCAGAAGTTGTTTGTATTTATTTAACGTCGACTTTTATGTTGATTGATAGTAGATCCGGGAAAGCTATATATTTACAATGGTGTCTTCAAATTCAATAGAATTTTTTTAACATTTTGCTTCTTTTTTTTGACGTGTAGTCGTGTCGTGCTGCGTTGCGTCTCCTTCCTGTCTGTCCTGCCGTCATTTTGCTTATAATTTCATATTTCACACCGTTGTCTCAACCGCCGCAAGTTGGCAGCCAACTTAACAGCCCCAATCCCTCCCAGCCCCCCAGCTCCTGGGCCGCATTGCTGCTGGCTGCAGCTCAGTGACAAAAGTGCGAAGCAATTTCTCGTGCCTCATTGTCTGGCTGCCGTTTTCTAGCCATTTTGGCCCGTTTTGGTGTCTTTTTGCCACTTTTGGGAATTATGCCAAAGCGATAATAATAATAAAATAAAAATGGAAAATGGAAAATAGGAAAATAGGAAAAGGACAACTTGTCGCTGGGCTGACTGCAGAAAGACACACTTATTAAATTTGCCAACTCAAATTTAGTATTGTGGTTGCAGAAAGCGCCTGTTGCACAATTCGCCACAGCCTTCAATTGCTGTTTGTGCTTTTTTTCTTCATAAATTGTTTGTTAGCTGACAGAGGCCAAAAATGTAATTAATTTGCAAAAAGAAAATGTAGATGTAAACGCTGTGCGTTCGCTGTTTCGCTACATTTGAAATGCAAAATCAAACAGCTCGCAGCCGGAGGCTCAATTAAATGAATGTCAAAGTCCAGTGGTATCCTCTCCTGGCTTAAAAATTCCTTTGACACACACACACACACAGGATGACAAATATGAGCCACTGCTGCTGCTGGCTGACAATGAGTGTGGCAAACTGTATGATTCTCCTCCTCCTCCTCCTCCTGCTCCTTCTCCTGCTCCTGCTCCTCCTGTTGTTGTTGTTGTTGCTGTTGTTGTCCTTATGGCAGTCGCCTCCTGTGGCCAGTGCGCTCTGTGTGATTGTCGCCATGGAAATGAATATTAATGCCGCCTGAATTGTGCAGCACTCCCCGCCACCATATCCAGTCCCCTCTCCCGATACGACAAAGTCCTTTGGCCGCAGTGCGGCTCAGTGCGCACTTTGCTTGGCATTAATATTTATCAGCGGTATCAGAAGTTGCTTCTGCTCTTGTCGCCATTGTTGTTGACGATTCCCTTGGTTAAGTAACACATTTAGCATAGTCTTTGTCTTGCCACTCGCTGTTTATCATATTTCAATAAACAAATTTAATTGGGCATGCAAAACTGCCCGCGGAAACGAGTTGGATATATTTGTGTTCTACTTTTATGAGAATTGAATTTGTGTGCGCAAACAAACTGAGTATTTTGGCAAACACTTTAAGAATATCAAAATATACTTGTTGCTTGAAGGGTTTGCATGCATATTCAGCATCCTTAAGTCTTCGGAGCAAATCAAACTATGACAATTTGGAAATCTTTCTTTGACAGTCCATAAACACTTTGCCTGAGCCACCCTCAGAGTCGAACAACAATCTTCAACAATATCTTCGCTTTAAGCTTTGCTAATTTCTCAATTCAAATCTAACTGTTTATGCTTGCTTGAAATTATTAAGCTAAACATGAGCTTTAGTTTTAGCTTAATTGCCTATTTAGTATTTAATTTTGTATATATTAAAATTGGCTCTTGCATATTATTCATCAATAATTTCATAAAATTGAAAATACTTCCAAAGTCATTAAAAATAACCAAAGCGTATTAACAGCCAAGACTCATAAGATAAAAGAATTTCAAGTGCCTTATTAATAAGTGTAATTAAAAAACAAAATGCTATTAAAATGTTAATAAAATGTTAATAAAGCGGCGCCCATTAATATTTAATTTAAGCATTTTAATAACAGATATTTTCACGAATTTTCTCTGATTTTTCAACTGATGAGAACGAAAATTAAATACATTGAACTGTGCACAACGATAATATTATATGCTTGAAATACAGCACACTTGAATGTGATTAAACTCTATCATATATCCTCACACACACACACACACACACTCGCACACTCATCGGTGGCCACACTCGGAGTGTGTGTTGTGCTCTGAGCCATTGTCAACATTAATGAAATTTACCTGTACACGAAACCAAATTAAATCATTAACACCTGAAGCGTGCGCAGCCAGTGACATCGACATTGAAGCTCCGAGTCCTCCAGTGGACAACAGTCAACTGCAAAAGTGTCCTTTCTGCATATGATGGATGAGGATATACCTTGCAAGCATCTTTCCGCTATATGCTGCTATTGGCAGCAAGAGCAAGAAAAGTGATAAGAAGCCATTGAATTTTATTTGTTTTTATTTTTTCTTTATTTATTTAGAAGTTATCAAAACCAAATTCAAGTTAAAAGAAGAGGTCATCAAACAATTAAGAAGTATATAATTAAATTGGAATTTAAAATGAAGAATAGTGAAGAAAAATGAAACATATAATAAATCTGGGGAAATTGGCCAACATTCATCGCATTTAGTTTCTCCTTCATTCTAAAATCTATCTTGCTATTGGAGGACTTCAGAGGACTCTTCAATCAATTTCTAGGGTATACATAATACATTGACAATGTCTGCAGTTAAAGGGGCAACTTTCAATAACATTTAAAACACGCACACATCGCCAGAGGATTGTTATTGAAGCTGTTTATTCTCAGCTCACTTTGACTGTGTGTGTGCGTGTGTCTGTGTGCGTGTGTGTGTGTGTGTATGTATGTTTGAGTGTCTCGCTTTTATTGCACCAATAATGCAATTTGTTGACATTGGCTGTGCCGTGTTAATAAGTCGCGTCATGAAGCGGTAATGCAATTTCCCAGCTAAAAAAGAGGAGGGAAATTGCCATTGCATGGCCATTGAACTTGGCCCCCAAAAGGCGATTTCGAATAACTTAATTAATTAGCTGCCAAAAACTTTGCTACGAAAGTTTCTAGCCACAATCTGATACACTTGCAGTTGCACACAGTTGCCCACAATTCGAATCCGGCACAGAGAAAAGAAGAATCGGGCAAAAAAAAAAGGAAGGAAAAAGGGAAAATGAAAATACAACCAACCAGGCTAAAGAAGTTTGCGGGTATTTACGGGTTTTCTTTGGGATTTTCATTTGGTTGATGAGTTTTTTTTTGGTTTTTGCTGTCATCTCTCAAGTGCAGAACAAGATTCTGCTGTAAAGAAGCTTTTGTGTTTTTAGTTACGCTGCGAGCCGGAAACGGAGCAAAGGCGGCTCAGCAGCGTTTGAGCTTTAGCCATGTGTCCATGTTTCCACTGTTTGTCCGTTGTGTCCGTTGGGTCCACTGTGTCCATTGTGACCCGTTCACTGTGTGCTGACCGCAATCGCATTGTGGCATTGTCCACATCAATGTTGTCGCCTTCTATTTTGGTTGCCAGCTCCTGACTGCCTGGATTAATGGTCATGCTCCATGTCCTTCTGCAAGCAAAAAGACAAAAATTGATTTTACTTTTTGATTCATTGCACACACACACTCATACACCCACTTACACACAGAGAGAGAGTTCCTTTTGGCTAACAAGCGACAGCTGCTGCAGTTCTAACTTCAATAATTTCATTGACAAATCTTTGGCTTTTGGCACTCGCACAGTTTAGAAACTTAACACAAACGACGCCAAATGAAAGCCACAAACTGACGAAAGTTTTAAGCTTTCCAAACTCTAAAGAACTTTACACACAGAACACACACACACACACACAGTCACACGCACACTTACACACAATGCTCGAAAATTAAATTAAAGTTATTAAATCATCAATTCAATCAGACAATTAAGAAAGTTGCAAGTTTTGCAAGTTTTTGGCCACACAAACTGAACGACACATGTGGCAAGCCCCAAAATATTTTCCCCAATTTTACCCCCCTCCTCCTTCTCCTACTCTTCGGTTAAAAGTCAACATTTAGTGCTGAATATTCTACACATAAAAATTTGCTACAGTCCAAATTCAATTTACACACAAAATTCAATTTGTGGTTAGCAGCGAATGAAGTCCGAAATTTAACACTTGATTTTCGCATTGGAAAAGCTAAATGAGTAATGAGTGAGTTGTTGTGGAAGCTCGACTAGCAGATGCGCTGTAATTTTGAAAATACTAAGGAAGCAAGATTTCGCAATTAAGTTGCGATTGCAATTCGGTTGCAGCTCAATTCGAATGAAGTTTAATTGGATTAATTATGCTTTGCAGCTACTTTCTTCTGTTTGTTGCTTACCAATTCACTGCCTATCACACACTTGCAACTATTATAGGGTATGCAAAGGCAAAACACACACATAAATGCCTGTCACTCACAGTTGGTTTATTAAAGTCACCGCTCGAAATGCAAGCAGACAAATACTGATTGCTATGGTCACTGCTGCGCTTTGATGTGAACACCTCCTGCTGCCTGAATGTGTGTATCTGTGTGTGTGTGTGTGTGTGTGTTGGTGTGTGGGTGTGTGTCAGCTTCACTTGTTATAGATTTCAATTTCATTAGCGCTTTGACTTTTGTTTCCTGCTGCATCTGCACTCGCAGCCGTGGGCACAGTCTCAACTGTCTAACTGCCTGTCTTGCCCTCTTCTCTGTCTGCCTCTTTGTCTGTCTGTCAGCTGCTGCCTTTATCTCAACTATGACCTCCTCGGGGCATGAGCGAGCAATAACAACAACAAGTACTTGTTTGGAACTTTCTATTGTACTTGTGGGGTACATTAATTTTTTAACCCTGAAGGATTTTATGTGGATTATTCAACTTTTTCATCTAATTTATTTGATAAGAAATATTCGATTACATTTTCTTTACACAACAAATTAAGCAATTAATGTTTGTGCTTAATAATGTAATAAGTGTATTTTTTTAGGAGCAAGTCTAAGTTCGATTTTCTAAATACTAAATATGTTTTTCAACTCAAGCTTCCATTTTGAAGCAAACAAAAACTTTGCAGACGTCTCCGTCAAATGCTTTGATGTTTGGCCCAGCCTCCAGCTAGACTTATCCAACACACACACATGTGTCTCTGGGTGTGTGAGTGTGTGTGTATGTGTGTGTGTGTGTGTCTAAAGACTGCGCTTTCGATTAGCTTAATACGAAAATTCCGCACATCAGGCATTGATTGAGCTCCTCCTGCGCCTGTCACTAATGAAAATAACACAAATGTTTAGTGTACTTTTCTTCTTTTTTTCTACACGCTACATCAAACAGCCGCAGCGGAGGATAGAAGGGGGAAGGGTGGGTGGGGGAGGAATTGGTTCCCGTCAGCAGCAGGAGCAGCTGCTATCCTTGCTGGGCGAGCGAAGCGTGTCCTGTCAGCGCCCGGCATGATTTTCAATTTGTGATCTTAATCAGCAGGTGTCCTGCATGGCCAACTGTGTCCTTCTCCCCCTCTCTCTCTCTCTCTCTCTCTCTCTCTCTCTCTGTCTCTTTCATTGGTTTCTCTGCTTTGCTACTTTTGCCATTCAATTCTCCTTTTTTGTTTTGTTTGGTCGCCTATCAACATGGACGTCAGCGGCATCGTCATTGCCTTTTTATTATTTTCATTCGGTTTTTGGCTGGCTGCCTACTAATAGCAGCTGTTGTTGTTGTTGTTGTTGTTGCTACTGTTATTGTTGTTATTGTGGCTGTTGGCCTTTGTCAGCTTTTGTTCAGTGTCCAACGTTGAACGTTGCCAGGCATTAACTTTTGTCATTTTGAGCACCCCTCAGTCACTGAACAATGCAATGTGAATTGGCAGGTCCTAGCCCAGCATCTCTCTCCTCCCAGCGCCCACCCCCCTCACTGGCTCCTCCGGCGCCCACACTAATGTCTAGACTGCTTGTTGGCCTCCTCGTGGCAATTTGGTCATTGCTGGGGCTGCCCGCTGCTTTTGGTCCACTGCTGTGTTCATTTAATTAAATTACACCAAATTGTTTGGGCCTTGCCTTTCATTCAACTCACACAACAACAACATCAACAACAACATCAACAACAACAGCAGCGGCAACAACATCGAATCGCATAAAATATCTAGAAAATCACGAAATATGTTGCCTTGAAAAAATATTTACTCAATGCCTGTTGCCCATCATCCTCGCTCCTGTACTCCTGTACTCAATGCCCTCAATGCTCGTTGTCGTAGTCATCGTCCTTAAAGTGTTTGTAATTGCTTTGCCAGTTTTTCGTTATTCGCTTCCGTTTTTTGTTTTTGGTTTTTTGTTTTGTTTTTTGTTTTCTGTTTCCTCTTCAATTGCAAAACAATTTGGCTTTTTAAATTATGTGAAATACATGGCGGAAATGAGCAGCAGAAATGCCGCATAAATAATACAGTAAGGAAACAGTAGAACTTTTATATTTTTGGCATACATATTTCAAAAGATACGCGTAACAGCTGCGCCAAATGTATTTTCCTATTGAAGTCAAATTGAAATCTGTGTGATTTCGTGAGTGTGTGTGTGTGTGTGTGTGTGTGTGTGTGAGTGTGTGTGTGCTGTCTGTATTTGTATTCGTATCTGTATCTGTATCTGTTTGTTTGGAATTGTGTGCTTGCTTGTGCTTTGTATACTGCTGCCGATTTGCTGTTATCAAATTGCAATAGACGTTTTGTGTTTCTGTTTGGTGTGTTTTGTATCGCTGAAATGGCCATAAAACGCTTTCGCCAACATATCGCCAAAAATTGGCATTGCGAACGTCAACTTGAATCGTTTTATACGCCTTGCGAATGGCATGAATAATTTTAGCTTGTACTTCTGGCATATCATTTACAATTACATAAACTGATATCCAGTAATATAATTAATATATTTTTGGCTACACTCTCTCAAGTTCTCTTGTTTGCGATTTTGGGAACAGCTCTGTAATTCAGTCGGTTTCAATGTGCCACACAATCACAAACAAAGGCAGTCAGGACTTTTGCAACGACCAGACGTTATTGATGCACTGTGGTTAAAATATATACTTTCCTTATAAAAATATAAAGATCGCAGTTTGATGCTCTTCGAATTTGACTTATGCTCAAATTTGTCTTACAAAATAATACAGTTTTTTCTGCTTTGCTACAAACGAACCAGCTTATTTAAATTAGCGATTAAACAACATATTTTTCCCTCCTTTACAGTTAAGCCTTTCAGCTCATTTCATATTTCGTATTTAATTTAGTAACTTGCTTTTCTCGAGAAATCCAAGATAAGGTTTATTTCTGCTGGGGTTTGAGAGTGTTGGACAATAATTTATCACTTTGAAATAAGCTCGAGAAATTCACTTTTTGGCTCATTGTTGCACAACGACAAATGTTTTACATATTTCGTTGCCTACTTTTTGGGACAGGCGTTAGGCACTCGGAGTGTTTGCAATCAAAATCATAAAATATAAGTTTGCACTGCGTAAATTTCGAGTGCTCGCCACAGCTGCCTAAATATATTTTAATTTGCTTTGTTGTTGCTGCTGCAGTTGTTGTTATTTTGCTGCTGCCACATTTGCCAACTGAGCACGTTAAAGCTCAAGTAATAATTTTGTGGAAAAAGTTGCTTTGCTGCTGCTGCTGCTGCTGCTGCCGTTGCTGTTGCTACTGCCAACTGTTGCCACACACAGTGATTAATCATAAACAGAAATCACTTGGAACGCAGCTGCACAACCCAAAATGCCCCCCTTTCGCCCCGACACCAAACAAAGGTCTGTCATTCGAACAAGAGTTGACAAAAAAAAAACAAAAAAAAAAAAGAAAGAAAAAGAAAAAAATAAGATAAAGGCAGGTAACTGACGGTTAGGTAACTGCGGCTCTCATATTGATCAATCAATGTCAGTCGGCTCTTGTTGCAAAATCTATAAGCAATATGATAACCATTTGGCAATAAACTCCGACAACGAATGCGAAACCTGTCTGTCTATCTACCTATACATGTATCTGTCTGGCGGTCTGCCAGTCCATCTGTCTGCCTGTCTGGGCATTTGTGCAATTGTCTGCCGTTGTCTTTGTAACACTTTGAGTGATTTGATATGGCACATAACTGCAGAGGCACCCACCCAGCTGAACCTCTGATTGAAACAAATTTCCAATATATAACCGAATGGCGAATGACGGATGCGATGAAAAGCGACATTCTGTTTTCCCCCATTTCCCACCCCTTTCCACATTCTATTCCACCTCTTTGTCCACCTTTCGCTGCTGCTGCGCCAAAAAAAGTGTCACTTTTTTATGAGCGATCATTTGTTTTTTTTCCTTTGCTTTTCTTTTCCAAAAATTTGTCACACCCCTTTTATTGTTGCCACTTTTATTTGGTGTTTGCTTTCTTGTTGTCGAATGTTTTTCCCTTCGCTTGGGGTAATTTTATGCTTTTGACAAATTTGAGTTTAAGTGGATTACTTTTTACTTGTGGATACTTCCGGCGGCGCCCTCTCTGCCTCCCCCCAAACGCTTGTGTTTAATGTTCTGCGCTTGTTGCTGATGATTAATTAATTGTTATTCCCGTTGCACGTTTCTGTCTGTGTGTCTGATTTTCTGCGAGACATTTGTGGAGCAATCAATTTTCATTTGCATTTTCACGTGCGCAAATTGTTTACTCATAATTTAATGCAACAGAAAAAGGGCAACACAAAAAGTGAAAAATAAGCTGAAAAGGTTAAAGTTAAGAAAAATGTGATGTGATATTTAAGTGCTTGTTAATTAAGTTAATTGCAATCAAACCAGTTAGTTAGTCGCTTTATTTTCATATGTAGATAATTAAATAAATATGTAGTATATATAATCATTCTCTATTTATCTAAGGCATTCTGTCGAAACTGTTCGTAGATCATGTCCTTGATCCATTCCTTGCTGTAGGGTGCGTAGGTATTGGTGCTCTTCTGGTACGCCAAACAGCTGACATCCACCAAGGAATCGATGAAGTCAAACAGTTGCACAATATCATATGTAACTGTGGGCATATCGAGATTGGTACGCTTCAGATGCTCCTCGTAGATCTTGCAAATGGCATTCAAGCAATCTTGCATGCTCTCATATTCGCTGTAGGTGCGCGTCTTGGGGCACTGCTTCGGATGTATCAACAACAGAGTGTGGGGCATGTCTAAGCAAAAGTTTTAATTAGCGAACAAAATGTATTAAGCTAATAATGAGACACTTACTGCTTAACTCTTGCTTTACTTGTGATGAGAAATACTTTAATCTGACTAACTTAAATTTCATTAAAACAATAGCCTACTCTTATTTGGAAAGTTAACTCAACAATATCGATTGCTGAGTTAATCACGCCACAAAAGTATATAGTATATATTATAAATATTATGAATAGTTACCTCCGGTTAAGTTAAATCGAATAATAGAAAATCACGTATATTTTCCGTTTAAAGGAAAACTACGACTAACAGCTTTGGCTTGATTTGATGCGGTGGGCGGAGCTGAAAGTTCTCAGTTTGTTGAAAATTGTCCCATGTGGACAATTATAGTAAAGGGTTTTAACGTCTTAAACACGTGCGTGCGCTTTCAATTTCATTTCCGTTGTGCTCGGGCCTAGCCTCGTTGCTCGGAGTTCCTCGTAATACACTTAAGTATGGTGCTCATAAAAGATTTAAGCGTCGCTGCCATTACAAATGCAATTTGCAAAAAACTTTTGATTTCGCCGGAACAGCAGTCAGCAGTCAGTCGACACAGGCAAACCTAGCCTCTCTTTTATTGGTCTCATTAAACAAAAATGTTTGCGAGCCCAACTTGGCTGCTATTCACAAGAGCACCGAGCACCGAGCACAGAGCACTGAGCACTGAGAGTTCTCAGTTTCTCGAGTCGCTTTCGATTTTTGGTTGATATTGGGAAGTCAGCTCACGTTTCGCTACCTTTTGAGAAAAGGTGCGCGGCGTTGATTTTGAAAAGTTTTTTTGTGGGACACAAACCGGCTCGAGAGTGCGGCCAAAGATTTGTGAATGCTTTTTCACTTGACATTTTGTTAAAGTGGTCGTTGTTGTTGTTGAAGTAGGTTGAAGTCGGTGGCTGGTTGCTGGTTGTTGGTTGTTGGTCGGCAACGTGATTCGATTTCGATTCGTTTTGGTTACTTGGCCGCCGCCAAGAGGACTTTGATATATCGAACTTCGCAATTAAGCTGGTAATGATGCGCAAACTGGCAGCTTTCTTCCTTTCTACAATCAAATTAAATTTTGTGCACAAATTATTTGTAATTCGTCCAAAAATAGTTCAAGAATTGAGGTCTGAGTTTCCTTCGGATATTCATATTCAACGAGAGAAGCAAATTCAATTTTCACAAATTATTTGCTTGGTTAGTTTTGTGGCTTCCACAAAATTGTTTGGCTCTGCAAGTCACACTCGCACACACACACACACACACACACACACAGACGAAGGAGCACGTGTGTGTGCCTGGGGCTTCCACTTCATTATCTGTGAAGCATTGGGTAACCATAAAATGGTTTCTCTGTCACGCCCCATACCAATGGAGACACTCATGCAAACTATGCCTCAGCTCGAACAGCACTCAGTTTTAGCCACAATGCTTGAGTTTTGCTATTGGGTTTCCCTTATGGCAGCCCATTGAACTCAAATTGAATTGTTCAGCCCAAAATGACAATAGCAATTTGACAATGGCCTCAACACATAACCAACATTGATATCTGTCACTTGGATATGATTTGTACATTTATTTATATACATTTGTTGGCGTTTAAGCATTTATCACAAAAATGTTTGCAAGCAAAATGAACTCCAGAAACCTAATAAAAGTTGAGTTTGTGCAATACGAATATTGCTTAACTACATTTAATTCAAGCTGCAAGCAAATCTAATAATGTTTTAATCCTAAAAAATCGACTTAAGAATAATTTGAATTAGAGCATTATTTATTTATTAACATGAATCAATAGCTAGAAAATGTGTGAATAGCAAAAGTAAGCGCAAGTAAGTTCAATAATAAAATGCTTGCAACACTGACACAAACTCCAAATCGACAACTTTTGACGCATCACAAATTCTTTAAATCGAAAATCGATTGTGATTGGGCTTTGTGGCACATTCGAAGAGCTTTCTGAGCGATTAGGTGCCACATCAAGAGCAAAAATGTTGGCGGCGTGTGTGTTTGAGTGTCGATGCCGATAAGAACATGATAATGATGTCTAAGTCGCGAAATCCAATAATGAAAATTAATTTCACACACACACACACACACACACACACAGAGGGAGTTGTGGGTTGTGGTGTGGTTTATGCTACCCACAAGGCCCTAAAGCAATTTATGCCAATTTTAACACACACACAGACGCAGCACACATAGTAATGCAGACACAGTGATGCCTAAAATATTTTTGACACCTGCAGAATTCCCATTGACAGCTGCGACACAGCAGCAGAGGCAGAGGCAGCAGCAGCGGAGGCGCCACAAAATACGCGTTTGAATTTGAAGCGTTTAACATTTTGTTGGCTTTGCCTATAGCTATCTATGTGTGTGTGTGTGTGTGTGTGTGTGTGTGTGTATTTGGGTGGCATGGGTTGTACATGACAGCCGCAGGCTTTTCTCGGATGTGAGTGTGTATGCGTGTGTGTGTGTGTGTGTGGCATACGTGAAATTTTTGACAGTTATTTTAATGAAATAATGCAAGCGCACTTTCACACATTCAACACCAAATGAAAAGAGTCGCCCCACAAGGCTGCAAGCTGATGGAATCCTTATTGAGTCATGTTTGTGGGTTAATTTTATGCATTGCCAACACCACGATGGACATTCGAAATTTGGTTATTTAATTAGCTGGCTGCAGTAAATAGTTGCCAATTTTGCATGACCAAAAATCAATCAAAGTCAAATCGAATTATTAGTAATATGATTAAGGAATTCAAAGTGAGCAAGTTCACTGGCAGAATATCCTGTTATTTGACGTATACGCAATAATTTGTAACTAATTCATTTTAAGTCTTTTTATTTTCTTTGTTATTTTTTATAAAGTAAAGCTAAATTGCAATAATAATGAGTTTTATTTCATTGAATTTAATTATTTCTTTTCGTATTTTTCTGTGATTACTGATTAGTCGACATTAAATAAATAAATAAACGCATCTACTTCTTCTGGCTTTCGATTGCGTATTTACAAATACTGCAAAACATATGTTTTATATTTCTTTAATTTTGCTTTATAATGCTAAACTTAAACTTTTTGTTTCCTGTTTATTTACTTCCGCCCATTAAAAGTAAGCCAAGAAAAGCAAGCAATACAAATGTTTCAAATGTTACATAGAAGTTCATGTTCGAGTGGCTTTAAAAAGTTGCTGCTACTATTTTTGTTTATATTATTTTTATTTTTGGTGATTTTCTGGTTTCACTCCGTGCAAGTGTCAGATTTTCGTATTGTGGGGGGAGGGTAGGGGTGCTTCGAGTCATCGTCGCCTCGTCAGCGTCTCGAAACTTGAAACTCCCAAGTGGCCAAGTTGCTCTCGAAAAATGTCGCATTCACCGGACCTGGAGGCCGAATCAGGAGGCCAGGGCCAGGGCCAGGGCCAGGACCTGCTAACAGCAGCAGTATTCGAGCCAAAGCCACTCGTCACATTCTCAGTCAAAATGAGCTGAAAGGGGGCTGCTTGGGGCTGGGGGAGAGGGGGCGGGCTGAAGCCGGGCACGTGTTGAGTGCGCACAAAAGTATGCTATGCAGCATAGAAGCAATCTTTTATTTGATACGTTTTTGATTTGAGAACCGAACGGAGTTGCCGCAGCAGACAATGTCAATGTGTGTACATACCCCAACCCCCAACCCCCAATTCCCAACCTCCTTATCGACTCATCCCTTTTCGAAAACAATGACAGAGGCAAAGAGAGAGAGTAGGCGAGAGTGGGTGGCAATGGGACTGCGCCCAGTCTCAAGTGCATCATGACACGTGAGTTTTGTGTCGAACATAACCCACCACCACCACCACCACCACCACTCCTCCACCTCCAACGCCACCTTTTAGTGATTTTTAGCTGTATGTTTTTGGTAATTTGATTTTCAGCGCGCTTTGAGATTTGTCAGAGAAGCCAAGTTAACGCCACATTTGATGCCATTGCCAAAAAAAAAAAAAAAACGGGAAGGAAAATAAAAATAGCTAACAAAAGGAAACGTGTGCTGAATTTTGAAACACAATCGGCCCCTCTCAGCACGCCCACTTCCAGCCACACCCCTGTGGATAATTTTGCATGTTGCTTGTGGACTAATAGAAAATCTTTGTTCGATTTGATTTCCCGCCAATAATTGAGCAGGCCAAATAAAACGCGGCCAAAATTTGTTACGTCAGCGTTTTTGTGTGTGTTTGTGTGTGAAAAGTAAAACAACAACAAGAAGAAAAAAAGCATGTGGCACTGTCTGCCTGCCACTTGCAACATGACAGCGTGTGTTGATGAGGCACTTGCCGTTAAATTTACTGTCACAAATTTTTGTTTTTCTCTACAGTTGCTGTTGCTGTTGCTGTTGTTGAGGAACTGCGCACGTATTTGTCGTTTCCATTACAGTTTGTGCTGATTTTGATTTGCTGCCCGAGCTGGCAACCCGCATTTCCCCCCGCCCCGCACCCGCTGTGCCTGAGAGCCTCTCGTTCAATCTCAAATTCACTCAATCAGTCAGTGCGTCAGTCTGGCTGGCACTCTGGCACTTTCAGTTAGTCATTGCGTCAACACTTTGCCACGTTGCAAGGGGCGTGCCACACACCAACACCCACACCCACACACACACACACACGCACAGAGAAATTTTAGCTATACATATGTTGTTGGAGTCACGTTTATTGTTGGCAATTTTTTCACTGCTGGCTTTTCCATTTACCGACTTATGACTTTTGTGCGCGCATAGGCAATTTCTATGCACGCCCCCCCCAAATACCCACCTGACACGCCCACTAATACATGTGTGTGTGTGGGTGTGTGTGGTACACATTTGTCATACTCAAATTTAAAATTCAATTTACTTGCGTCATAAATTTAATAGCCTAGCTTCCGAAATCAGAGTTCAGTTGATTTCGACCATGTGCCCATTTGGCCAAAAGGGGTGTTTGTTATAGCCATTACATTTTTTATTGGGCCAGCCACATTGGCAGCACATGTGCAGCATTAAAGCTGGCACATATATATATATATATATAGATTATAGATGGATATGAATCTAGTTGTATAGAGGTATAAATATAGATAAAAACATATCCATTCATGTAGATAGGTGTTCACAGACAGCTTAGATATTTGTATACAAATAAATTGCCTGTATTGATATTACGTACCGATTCTTATCAGTTTAAATATAAATGCATATTTTTATTAAACAATTTTCACTGAATATTTCATAAACATCGCTCACATGCAGCTGGCTCCAGAAAATAACCCAAAATACTTTCAATAACTGTGGCCAACCAGCTGAATTTAATCTCACTTGCATCCAATGTAAGCTGAGCAATAATTGAGATTATAAAACTTTAATTTTTTTAGTTTTTTGCAATTTTCTACAATTGTTCAACTTTACTAAACTACGTAGACAACTATTTTGGCCACTGAGTTATTAAGTTTATCTTCTGTCTTCATCTGCATTTGAACTTGTCTCTCGTTTTTTTCTGATAAATTCAAGATGACATCTGCCAAGCTAATTGCTGAGCTTGTTAGACATATGAAAGCCTTTTGTGCCACAAAATCACACACAGCCACACACACACACACATACGCCTCTAGCTGTGTGTGTGTAATGTGATGAAACAAAAGTGCGCCAATTAGAAGTAAAATGCAGTTTTTAAGCTCTCACAATTGCGCAGACAACTTACAGCTAAATGTGCGCCCAACCGCAAAAGCCAGAAAAGTTGATTTCTTAACAACTCCCCAAAAAAGGAGGCCACAAAACCGCACTGTGAGAGAGATGTCAGGAAAACTAGGAAGCAGGCAAATTCCGAAGCGCCGAACAACAGCAATTTTCAGCTCTCATTCTTTGGGAGAAGCCCAAAAAATGTACAGCTTGAAGACCACAGTTTTAAGCCCAAAAATAAGTTGAAGGTGTGCGCAAGTGTGTGTAAGAGTGTGTGTGTGTTTGTGTGTGTGTGTGTGTGTTGGTTCTCAGTAAGTTGTCTGCTTGTTGTCTCTATTTTGTGGCACATTTGGCCTGAACGCTCATCTCAAATCCAGACACACACACACACAAACACATTGGTTTTAACATGGCTATGAAAAAGATGAATTTAATTCAAATGCAGATTACAAGGGCAGCTTTTGGTATCCTCGCATTCTTCAAGTAGCACAGTAGGGATACACAAGCCATCGATAACAGATAACAGAGCTCAACAATTATATATTTGCGATCAGATACAATGTTCAATCAATACGACTGAAGATAGATCAAAGTCGTAAAAACGATCGATTAATCGACGAGCTCAACGAATTTTTATCGGTAGTTAGCCCTATCAGAATTTCGATAATTCTGAAGTCACTATCGTTATCAATAGTAGGCTGGCATTATTCCTCACAGTTATATATGATATATATATTTTACTATCGACTTGCAACAACAGAAGATGCCTCATAAAGTGTATATCAGCTTCGTCATGGCAATCATCTCAACTTCCCTTTTGCATTTAAATTTATGTTTTACTTAAAAGTTTGTGGCTTGTTAGAGAGTTCGGTTGAGCCAGCATCAGGGGGGAGAGGTGAGTGCAACACAGTTTGGGTTGTGGAGATTTTTGATTTGCGCTTGTCACGCTGCAAAAATAAAACTAAGTCCATTTTAATTGAGTTTTGTGCAGTGTATGTGTGACAGCATAATAGAATACAATTTTGGTTATACATATGTCGCATGCATTTGCTTTCATTTAGTTTTAGCTCACAATCCACACACTTGCTAGGCAGGCAATTTGGCAACACTGTCACAAATGAATTGTGAATGAAAATGCCATTTTTGCTGGTCACGCGACCAATCCAAGAACAACAAACAATCCATGATAAATTTCATACCACACTCGTTTTTCCCAATTTACTTAATTTGACTTTTACAAAAAATCAAAAGAAAAAGGGAGACTTTTGAGTACGACAAAGTTTGTCCGAAATATCAAAGGCTAGATTTTACCGCAAGATTTTCGCATTGCGCAACGGCTGCTTTTAATGTTTTTGTTTTTGGTTTTGCTGTTGTTTTTCCGCAGCGCTTTTCTTTTACTTTCTCTCTGTGCGTAATCAGCGACAGGGGCAGCAAAGTAAGTTTTACTGCAGAAATAAATTGAATAAATAACGTTTTGTATATGGAAAATGTTGCCGCCTGTAAACAACCGGAAATTCGAGGAAAGCAACGGAAAATTGTTGGAAAATCACTTAAAGCCAAGCAGCCGCAGCAGCAGCCGCAGCAGCAGCAGCAAGGTGAGAGAATAGGAGAATAAATCAAAGCTGTGGTCGGCACAACATTTAAATCTGATTAGCTGCCTTGGACGGAAATGATTTAGTTTGTCAGGAAGTGCGCCAAGTGCCGTCACTTGAAATATTTATTAACTTCCGATGTGCTTTGATTCTCAAAACGCCAAACGCCCTTGTTGACAAAGGTCGACTTGGATATACCACGTATCTGGTAATCTATGTAATTTGTGACTCTTTTCCCTCTTTTATGCCTGTCAATGGGTATTCACTGATTCTGTTTTCGGCTGTAAAACAAACACAACATATTCGGTTTTGTGCATATTTGCAATGCTCATCCATTTTTATATAGACAAAACTCTCGACAGCAGTGCCCAAGTGCATTTATCCAAATCAATATGCAATATTTACAGTAACTAACAGTAACAGATTTCAAAACTGGCAAATACAAAATGCCAGTCATAAGAGTTGCAAACAGAACAATTTCCATTATCTCTCACTCGCTTGCACTATGTGGCATGAAAACCTAAAAACTGGGTTAGCTGTCGAGATTCCCCAAAATTGTGCAACACCAACACGTACCGGGGAGGGATACTAGTAAGAGGAGCTGGCATAAAAACAGGAACATTGACAGCCCATACCCAGCGCAGCGGGAGCATTTGGGATTGCCAATGCATTTGCAATTGAGCGGAACCAAAAGCAAACAAAACTCTGTTGAAAAAAAACAATAACAAGAAAAACAAGCTAAAAATGCACAAGCTGCAGCCGAATCTGAAGCTGACGCTGAAGCGCAGGCAGCCAAGCGAAATGACGGGCAATGCAAGCCGACACTGACACGCCCTCGCCTCCCCGCCCGCCTCCTTACCGCCCCAGCGGCTCCCACCATATATGTCAAGTGAACTGGAAGTGATATGCCGCCATAGCGCTGCAGGATGAGCTGCGAGCAGAGCCTTCTGCGAGCGAGGGACGAGCGTGTTCACGTGCAAAATTGCACCAGCTATTCCCAAACGGTTGCCACTTTTTGTTCCTTGCGTGTGGCAAGGATCGAGGGTATTGCCATTTCGTCATTGAGTGTGTAACGCTTCGAAAGTCTCGGAAAATAAATATCGACTTGAATTTCAGAAAGTCGCCATACTTTTAAGGGTTAATCTAAACTTATTATTCGGAAAAAATGCAGGCTAAATTTTTATGAAATTTAGAAAGAATATGACAAATTTTAAACATTATTATTTTAAGATTTCACTTACACAAAATATTTATTTGGGTTTGAGAGAGTGAGTCTTTTAAATTTTTCAAAGTTTCTTTCTTTATATTTAGAAATTATTTCGAAAAACATGAAAAACTTTGTAGTTTTCAGTACCATTTTCTAAAATTCATGACGATTTTTCTTATTTGGTTTGATTTATCAAGTTATCTTAACCGAACCAACTAGATATGAGGGTTATTCTGTTCATAATACATTGATAACAGATGGATTATATCAGCATCGGTCTACTATATGTTATTAAATATAAATTTGAGCAGTTCGACTCCAGTTTGCAAGTGTATGAAATCTTTGGCTTCGGCCAAATTAGCCTCTCGCTGAAGAACTCTTTTTGTTGCCATTGGTAAATCAAATTCACTTTGTGTGTGCATGTGTCTGTGTCTGTGTGTGTGTCTGTGTGTGTGCGTTACCGTCATTTTGAGTGTGATCGATGGCTGCTGGCAGTACATGCAGCAGGCAGCAGCCAGCAGACAATTCGCAGCAGCAGCAGCAGCAGCAGCAGGATGTGGTGGCAGGCAGGCGCAGCGCACAGGAGGCCTGTGGATTTTAATCAGCAACTGAAAGCCGATCGGTGCTGGGCAGGCAATGACAACGACTGATATCCTGTGCGGCTTTGCATTGCCTGGCCTAGGCATTTATCTCACGCACACACACACACACACACACACACACACACACATGCAGCTGCTCATGCACTTGCACTTCCGTTTCCGCTTAAGAGGGTGGCAAGCAGGCGAGTTGCAAAAGAAACAAACTGCACATTTGCCCATCTTCAAGCTCAGCTGAACAGGATGGGCCAACACTGATTGTTTGCCCACGCTGCAATGCCACTAAATTGTTTGTCTTCTATGTGCGTGTGTGTGCGTGTGTGTGTGTGTGTGTGTGTGTGTGTGTGTGTGTGTGTGTGCGTGTGTCTGTGCGTGTGTCTGTGCGTGCAATGCCATTAACAATACGCCCAATGCCAAAACTGGCAAACGCGCCAAAGCCATTGTTATTTCGGCGGTCAATTGTTGTTCTTCCGGCTTGCGTGAGCTTACTGCGGCCCAAAAACCCTCACCTCTCCCCTCCAACAACTCTCCCTCCTCTCGCTCCACGATAGCCGCAAATTGTGCAAACAAGCGTGGGAACGAGCAAGGGAGCAAGACAGGGACAGAGACAGAGAGAGAGAGAGAGAGAGTAGGAGTGAGAGTGAGAGGGAAGGTGCCGTCAGGATGCTTCATGCAAAACTTGTGCCACAAATCGCTTCAATTTTGTTGCGTGTTCGGTTTTTGGCCCTGTTGCTGTTGTTTTGTTGTTGTAATTGTGGTTGTTGGTTTTGCTCTCGTCTAGTTTGAGTTGTTTTTTCAGCTCGGTTTGTTCTCGACTGCAATAATCTTATTAGCAGTTTGTTGTTCGAACCTAATCAATTACCAACGTAATTACAAACTTTGCTAATCTGCTTAGGTCGCAACAGATTCACATCGAACAGGACACAGAGTTGGAGCCACAGAGTGAAAGAGAGCGACGCTGAGCGAGTTGGAGAGAGAGGGAAAGAAGCAGCTATATTGTACCCTATGCCAGGGAGAACGACGAACATTTATGTTCCTGATACAGGCAGAATTTTGCAATTTATATTGTGTTAAGCAACTTAAATTGCAATTTTGGGGGAGCTGTGAAAATTGTCAGCTTAATTCTGGCAAATTAGAATTGTTTGTTGCCAAAAATATGGATTTATATATATATATATATATCTATCTGCAGATTCTGTTTAAGCATAGCACAATCTAACAGCTTATTTAATATTATAAAGAACAGGTAGACAGGACAATTCTGATGGATCCTGCCTGGACCCTTTGAGCTACCAGACATTTGGTGATTTAGACTCATTCACCCTGCAAGTAAAATTTGCACAAGCGTTTGGGTTCTTAGATGACCCCAGAATTTTTGAATGCAGTTCTTGCGATTCTTACGCAACGTGTCCTTTAAAAGTCTGCAAGGATTTGGACGAGCTGGAGTCACATTTCTCGGTATTTGTGCCCCTGAAAGTAAGCCCAATTTTGAATGTACGCATCAACTTAATTTGTGTATGGCTTCTCAGCTTCTCCTTTAACTGTTCGGCTGCTGCTTCGATTAAAATAAGAAAAACATTATTCAACTTGAGTACTTGCGTTTATTTTAAAATTAAAAGTGCTACGCTGAAAGACTACAAACTATTTAAACATTAATTAACGTCCATGACTTAAAATAGAAATACAGCAAATAAATAAAAGCAGTCAAGAACTGCACACTGGCTGCCAATTCGTCTATTGATATTTCCTTTTGTTGTCTGTGATTTCTAAATCAGATGATCCTTTTCTTTCTGGCTTATCAGTAGTTAAAATTCAATTCAATAGGATAACAAATATGATGCTCCAGATGCCGCTGCTGCTTTTATTGTGTAGCTAAGCATTGCAAAAATGCCAAAAACTTTTATCGTAATCAAAAGCCAAAATATTTGAATATGCCAAGACAAAATGAATGCCGTGTTTCGTTTCCTTCACTTCCCCCACCCCACCCAACTCTGCCTAGTCTGCTCATTTTTTGGCCAGGACTCCCAAGGTCCTCATACGTTAGGCGAACATCAGCAGCAGTATCAGCAGTGGCAAACTTTTCCACGTATGATTTAAATGGAAATAAATCTTGTGTTAAGATTCGACTTGGATTTGGATTATGCAACGTGGCGTCGTCTGCCGAACTGAAAAGATTATGGTCTGGGTATGGATATGGGAA
The DNA here is from genome assembly GCA_035042055.1 of Drosophila macrothrix. Taxonomy (NCBI): domain Eukaryota; kingdom Metazoa; phylum Arthropoda; class Insecta; order Diptera; family Drosophilidae; genus Drosophila; species Drosophila macrothrix. Next base: position 6,512,086 of record JAWNLX010000124.1, on the reverse strand, counting down.
GGGATAGAGTAGAGTACAGTACAGAAGATGGATCTGCATTCGTTGGGGCGTTGCTGCGTCACGTAGTTGCTAAATTTGTTTACATGTTGCTCAGTCGACGTCGTCGTCGTTTTAGTTTTGAAACTCTCACTCCCCCCAAACACCTCACCGAAGCGGCATCTACAATTGGCATAAACTTTTTCATATGCAAATCGCAAGTTTAGCAAAATATTTCGTTTATTGTTGAAGTTTTCTTTAGTTGCTTGTCAAACCTTTTTGTATGTTTTCTTTTGCAGCGCAGCGCACGCAAAAAGTTAGTCCAAAACTTTTGATAAATTGCGTCAAGCAACCGATGCGGCGCGGCCATGTAAGTTTATCTCTCTCTCTCTCTCTCTCTCTCGCTCCCAATTTTCCCAAATATGTTGTAGATAATTTATATTTTTATTATCAAAAAATGATGACACCTTTTATTGATTTAGTTTCTGTTTAGATGTTTGTGAGTGTGTTGTGTGTTGTGTGTTGAGTGTTGAGTTTTAGTATACATAAATATACATATTACACATTTAATTTATTTGCTTAACTAACTGCATTTATCACTAGATTTTTACGTTCTCGCTTTCGATTTTCACATCTTGAATCGGAATCAGCAAATTATGTTTTTTGTATTACAATTATAATGAATTGAAATTTGCACACATATTTATCAAATGGTTATTCTCATTCTCAATTTCATTTGGGTTTTGCTTAACAACTAAATTAGAATACACAGCCTTGCTTTGTTTCTCTAAAAAATTACACTTAGCTCTCTAGTTAATTACATTTAATTACACACCGATGAAAACGCTTATAGAATTTTATTACAATTTGTGTATGCATTTGACGATATCTTTTGAAAAAGCATTGATAATTGTTTTTAGTTATTTTTAGATTTCTTTTTTAGATTTTCTTTTTCTTTTTCTTTTAATTTAAAGCCACATTCAGATAGAAATGCACAGTTAGGGTTACATCAATATCTTATGGTTACACATATTAGTTCTACAATAATAGCTTAAATCAAAAATTTGCTAAAATTAAAAAAAAACAACATGCCAAAGCCTGGATGTTATTTCAGTGATTCAATATCGGCCAATAAGCTAGCTAGCTAGCTACCCGCGTTTTATTTGCCGCACAATAAATGCCAAATGCCAAATGCTAAATATATAACTTGTAGCTACTCTTAAACTCACTTATTAGCCCAATTGTGTTCCAAACTATGATTTGTCAATGCTTTTGTTTCACTACAACTAAACACGAAACTCTACAAATCATAAAACCACACATTATGCTATTAATAACATTTTTGTTATTCTTCAGTTTTTTTATTTCTTCAATTTTTGTTTAAAAATTTTTGCTTCGCAAGCTTTTATTAAAAATGGCATTATACTGCGATATCTTACAAATATCCATTATAAAGTTGTTTTCGTTTTTTTTTTACAAATATATATATAGGCTTTAAAAATTTACACTTGTTGCGAATTCGTTTGTGACAGCAATTTTTGATGGGCAGCATAGTTATAGTATGTACAATATATATATATATTGGGACCAAAAAGCTATACAAAACAGCAAACAACTGCAAGGAGAGGTTATTAGAGATCAATCAGATTATTATATCAATATTGATTGAGACTCACCTTAGGACTCTGGTTAGCAGCATCAGTTGAGTTTCTCCTTAGTAAAATGGCATAAATTAGGCAAATTCTAATGCAACTTTAGTAAACGTCAACTGGGAAGCTATTCGGGTAAGGAAAAAACAGTTAAAACAAAGTTAACAATAGAAATATATAAATAGAAATATACATTTAGAAAAACATATACAAATATCAATATATCAAATTGATTATTAAGAGAGTCAGGGACAAACAGAGTTGCGATCATTTTGTGCATTTTGAAACAGAAAACAAAACTTTATTTTTATATATGCAAGTGTTTATTTGAGTGTGTGTGTGTGTGTGTGTGTATGTTTGAATGTATATATATATATATATTATACATGAACAAAAATAATTTCTATATTATGTATCCAAATAGGTCTACAAATTAACTACAAAATGTTCAGTGCGTAAAGTAAGTAAACAAGATGAAGTTTTCGACATTTTTCAAATGGATACAAAAAGTACACTGAAAAAATGATGGGTGTATTACATAAATAATACAAAGTGAAAAAGAATAAAAACTAAAGAGCAACTTCATTTAAGCAAACAAAAAAGAAAAATACACATTTGTTGCATTTGTTTTTAATCTCATGGATTTTCTTTTTTAGTTTCAATTCAAATGTCTTTTGTGAAAAAAAAACAAAAACCACTGAAATTATAAGCAAATGCAACAAGTTGAATATTTTTGTTTATTTTCTGACATTAATACTAAACAATTTTGTAGCGCATTAATTCACATTAAAACTAAACGAAATATTTAAGAATTATAATAATAATAGTAATGATAATTATGTATAACAAAAACATTATTTTTTCCATTCAGTACAAATAAAAAATTTTGGTATTCCTTTTAGTGTTGATTAACAATTCAGTAAAGGCACTTAAAACTAGTAGAGTATATACGCATTAGCATATAAGCAAAAATATAATCCATTTAACAGAACAAAGTAACCAATATCTATATATATATATATATTTATTTATATATACTATGCGTATAGTTGAGAACTTCAGATATTCCAAAATAAAAAAAAAAACGTTCAAAACTTGTGACTCGACTTGACATCGGTGAGATGAACAAATGAAACAGAGAGAACAAGTGTGGATTATTCAAAAGCTGGGAAAAGTATATTAAATACAATTGTTTTTCTTTTTTCTTCCAAATCATTTCTTTTCTTTTGTTTTCTTTGTTTGCTGTTATGTTTTTAGGTGAAACTTAAGAGCTAGCACTTGAAACAGATTAAATATTTAGAGTGTGTCATATTTTCGAAATAGCAAAGATTGTGTGTACAAAAAGAGTATTTGTTAAAAAATTCAACTGTACGACAACAGCTTAAAACAAAATGAAAAGTGTCGTTAAAGTGTGTGTTTCTTCTTCTTTCTTTCTTTTTTTTTTTTGTTTTGCGAAAGTAACTTCAAAGCGTAACAAACAAAAAGTGTTTGACAAAAAACTAAACGCTAAACTAAGGCACTAAAATTATAGGGTATCGATTTACGTATGTTTTGTTTCGACTTCAACATTTAACGTGCGAAATTAATATTTGCTGTCTCTCTCTTTTTTTGGCACAAATTCATGTCTTTCAAATAGTATTTTTTTTTTTTGGATTTTTTTAATTTTATTATTTTTTTTTTTGTGGATAATACGTACAACGTAGACTTCTTGACTTGGTTTTTTAGTTATAGTCCACACGGGTGACTCTTTTTAATAATTAGACTACTCCATTTGACAAACTTCGGTTGGGTTGTTTTTTGTTTTCTTAGTAAACATTTCTTCCTCTTGCTTTTTTAGCTATTGTTGTTTGTTTAAGTTGCTTAAGTTGATGTTAGTTGTTGGTTGTTGTTGTTGGTTGTTCTTCTTCTTCTTCTCCAGTTGAATCTATCAGTGTTTCAGCTGCCGCTAATAGGGCTTGGAAGCATCCTTGGGCTTCTTTAGCTGCACCTTCAAGCGCTTGGTGCCCACCTGGAAACCATTCATTGCCTTAATGGCCATCTGTGCCGATTCCGGATTATCAAATGAAACGAATCCAAAGCATTTCGACAGACTCGTCTGCTTATCGATGAACACCTTGGCCGAGATGACATTGCCAAAGGGCAAGAACGTCGATGCCAAATCGGTATCCGTAAACTCCTGCGGCAAATGATATATGAACAGATTGCAGCCTTCAGGTCCTGCAAGAAAACAAGATACAATTTACACAAATTGATGAATTGAATTTAAATTAATTATATTAAAAGGCAAGCACATTTATCAATATTTTCCAATGCAACATTTGTCAGATTCAGTTAACAATAATACGCGTTTAATGCCAGAGTCCTTCTAGTATTAAGCCCAGTGGATCCAAGTTCAGGTTAATGTTGTGGCTGGTCTAAACGGAGGCAGAAACTTCAAATTGAACTTCCTGCGTCAAATCTGATGAATTTGAACTTATCCTGTGTGAACTGTGTGTGTGTCTGTATAAAATTGCTTGCAAATTAGCTGGAAGAATGCTGGCTGGCAAATTGACAAAACCGCAAAATGCCAACTGCCAACTGGCAACTCTGGCGACATTCAGCTGCCGCTTAAAGCGTCATTAAAAGCAGCTCTCGAAAGTGAAAACTTAATAGAGGAAACAGCCAACAACAACAACTACTGCTAAAGTTGCAGCTGTTGACTGTTGCTGCTGGTCTTTATTGCTGCCGCTGATGCTGATGACGCTGACAGTAATTTGCACGAAAAGTGCAAACCGCAGCAGGACGCAAGAGAGAGAGCCAGAGAGAGTGAGAGAGAGAGAGAGAGAGGGCGAGAAAGAGAGCAGGACAACAACAACCACAGCGATGCTGACAATGACGACTGAGCAGCAGCAGCAGCAGCAGCTGTTAATATGCGTTGCCAGCGACAGACAGTTGGCGGCACGTGCTGCTAAACAAAATGTCACACGCCCACAAAGAGTCACACACACACACACACATGTATATATATATACAGATGGAGAGGGAGAGGGAGAGGCACGCAAGCCACTTGGGCACATCATTTCCGTATCCGTTTTGGCAATCAGCTCCACTCTATCCCCTCTCCTTCTCTCTCACTCTGTCTCTGTCTCAGTCGGCTCGCATCTCATTTTAGCTTTTGTCTGCTCAAATTTTAGTTCAGCTGTCATTCTGTGTGTGTGTGTGGCATGTGTGGCATGTGTTTGTGTTCGTGTGCGGGCGGTTCACGTGTGTGCCAGCTAAATTAATTGCTCATTGCTCAGATAAGACCCAGAGATGAGCACCAAATGCGACTGTTGATTGAGCTGTGAGTGGGCACTGACAGCAAATACAACGAGCTTTAAAGTTCAGCTTTGGACAAAAGTGACTTGACAGGATTGGCGGTGATACACAAGAGGATATTGAGCAGCGTATTTAGAGTCTCTGATCAAGTTCAGACAGATAGTTTACATTATGTATACGCTAACTGAAGAACGTTAGATATATGAAGCTGACGTTATGTATATTATTTAACTAACAGTCTTTGACTTCACATGCAAATTGTCCCTCTGTTTATTGTGCTTAATATATTTATTTAATTTATTGATTTACACAAATATAAAATAGCAAAACTATATCAAGCATACTGCATTATTAGCAAGTGTTAATCTAGGCCTTCGTTTGGAGTTGATTATCAAATGGGATTCCTTATTTTTTCTGTCTATATCCATAGATATTTATTATTTATTTATTACTTGTTTATTATTAGTTATGAAGAGCAGCTAACCGAATATTGAGCATTTTTATGCAGGCCCTATTTATGTCTATGGGCTGACTATGATTTAATGCAAGTACAGTGGAAATAATACTACACATAAATAAAACCCACTAGCGAAAAATATATTTAGTTTGCATACTTTTTGAAATTGTAATTAATTACTTTTAATATCAAAGTGGAAATTAAACAACTATCACAAAAAGGCTCCCTGCTTGAATTCTGTTGTATCAACAGCATTGTTTATTTAATTAATTAATTAAATACTGGAATTAGATTTATGCCCAGTCTCTCAACACTATCTCTGCGTTGCAGGGACTTGTCTCCCCTCCCCCTCCCCCTCTCCTCCTCTGTGTCTCCATCTTTATGTTAGTCGTAATTAATCTGCACATCAACGCTTTCATAAATGCATGTGCGGCCAAGGATAATAACAACAATGGCAATTTGTGTACATCCAGCTTGCCGCATCTCGCTCTTGCTCGATGCATGTTCTGGCACGCCCTCAGCGCCCACACACCTATAAGACCCCATCATAATGCATGCGGCATTGTTAAATCAAATAACTTTGTGAGCCTGCTTCGACATTGTTGTTGTCGGCTACTGTTATCGTTGCATGCAGCATGTCAACTCCATCATCGTTTGCCAGCAGCGCTATTAATAACATGGATACATCTTTTGTCATCTTTGCCGCCTGCCACGCCCTCAAAAACACAATGTAACACCCCATGCAAACCGTATTCCCCCCCCCCCCCTCCCCCTCACGCCGCACGTTTAGTTTGATTGAATTTGCGCTGGCAGCTGTATCGGCAAAATGTCGCACAAATCAAAGGCGCAGCGTCTCTTTCGAATGAGTTATGCGATTATAAAGTGAAAAGCAAATTAAGAGGCAGCCACGCTTACAACTACATAGCTAGAACAACCACAACGCCCTCGTGTTGCCTCAGCATACAACAGCATACAAGATCCATAGGCCTGCTTGCCACGCAAAATCGAGTCCTTTCTAAATAATAATTGCCTTTTCTTTGCTGCTGCTTTGTTCTTGTTGTTGTCTCGCACACACTCAATAATTAATTTGGCACACAAACATACATATGTGTGTGTGTGTGTGTTGTGTGTGTGTTGCTAATGAGCGGGTGTTGAGTGATGCTTAAAAAATGCTTGCTATTGAATTAAGCGCTTAACGAGCAACACGTGTTGCAGTTAACAACAAACAGCAACTCGTAATTGGAACAACATGAAAGTAACCCGTGAGTGGTGTGTGTAAATGTGTGTGTGTTGTGTGTGTGTGCGTTGTGTGTGTGTCTGTTGTGTCATTAGAATAAATTTGAAGTTACATAATTTCACATTTGATACAATTATAGAAAAAGGAATAAAGAAAAACATTCCCCACTGTTCCACTTGAGTTCTAATTGGTTACCGCAGAGGAATTCACTTCAACTGCAACTCAAATTCAAGTTTGAGGCAACGTGTTGCATGGAAGACAGCAGCAGAGCAGCAGAGCTGTGCATTGAAGTGGTTGCACTGATTCGGCAGAATTGTAACTTATTGAGTTGAATCAAGTTGAAGCTTTTATTCATCTCCGAAAGGCTCCATTTAGTTCAAGTCCAAAGCAATCAGTGCCAAAATGAAGGGAAATCTGATTTCTTTCGAGTTTACTGATGGCTTTTGAACAAGAGCTTTCGCAGCTAATCCATAGTTTGTCACAGCATGCATTAGAAAATGATCTTCACAAAGCCAAACAAATTTGTGCATTGAGCAGCAGGATTTTATTTCAACTACTGTCCTCTAATTAGAATTAAAGACTAAAAGATTCTTCTAAGCTTGCCCCGATTTCAGTAAAATGTCCCCAGTTGAAATTGTGTTGTTGGCCAACTTAAATGCTTCGCTTAGCATTTCCTAAGCAGCTCAGGCGAAACCAGCAGCAACACAATGGTAATATTTTACAACGACTTCTACTCTTTCTAAGGGCAAAATCTCAAATCGAAGTTGCTGCAAAAAAATGCAGCAGATTTGTGCAATCTGTGTGGAGGAGGTAGGAGCAACAGAAGAGGCAGAAGATGCAGCAGGAGTAGCAGAAGTAGGAGGAGGCGGCAACAATGTCCGGGGCCAGATAAATTCTCAGCATGTGAAATTTATCAAATGACAACATGAGCAGCAACAATATAAAGAAGAAAAAACAGCAGGGGCGGCAGCAACAGCAGCAGAGGCAGACTAACAACAACAGGAAACAAGTTATAAGTATGTAGACAGGCGCAGACGACAGGCACAAAATTAAGCAGGAAGCGTAGAGCACAGCACAAAAAATGGAGGAGCAAAAGGATGTGGAGAGTTGAAATAAAATATATATATAAAACCATGCTAAGGTTTAGCAGTTGGAAGTGCTGGGTGTTAACAGAGTGTAATAAATAGTGTACTGAACAAATATATTCTGCTAAACAATAAATCAGTTTAGTGTAAAATATGAAATTTAATTAAAGCCAAAATGGAAATACAAAATTGTATTTAATGAAAATGTTGAGATTCAGCGCAATAGTATTAAAAGAACTCAGATTATATTAATTTTAAATATATCAACTGAATGCAGCTGTCTAAAAAAATATGTTTAAATCAAACATTTATTTAGACAAATGATTTAAATCGTTTACATTGTGAAATTCAATTTAAATATAAAAATCAGTTTATTTAAATAGATAGAGAAAACAGATATATTGGATTAAAATTTCAATTATTAAGGACTTAAATGCAACATGAAAAGGAAGTTGAGGAACAGCTATTTTCATTCCAAATGAATTGGGTTTGGACCAAAAAAATAATTGAAATTGTGTGTATCAAAATGAAGTGCAAATAAAAGTAAATTCAGAGTTACAAAAATATTATAAAATAAATAAATAATATAATTGAAGTTAAAATTGTTTGCTGTGCTCAAACGCGCGTCCCTGGCAAGTGTGGCAAGCAAATATGACAGTGACAAACGATGAGCAGAAGGGAGGCCGCACAGCAGGGGTCCATTTATGGACCGAGTCAAAAAACCTCCAAAACGGATGCAGGCAGATTAAAGTCATGTGCATAAGCCGGAAGTGGGAATATAAAATAAGCAAGTGCAGGCAGAGGGGAAGAAAAGCAGATGATGAGGAGGCTGAGAGATGAGAGCTGGATACAGGACAGAGGAAGTCAGAAAGATTTGCGACTTTTGGCCGGACATGCAACGAACTTGACATTAACTGTGACTCGGACTGCGGACCAAGCACTACGGACAACGGACAAGGGACTGCAGGCAAGTGAGTGATTATGAGAATTGCCGACATATTGCAAAAGATACTCCTAAAAGCATAAATTTATCTATGTGCGTGTGTGTGTGGCTTTGTGGCAATAAAATCAATAAACCTATATATGCAAGCCAACTCTTATATATATGCGCTGTCACATAAATTCCAGTTTGGCCTGGCCCAAAATGCCCTTGAGAGCCGAATGGAAACGCGGGCCAACAACAGAAACCAACTGAAGAAAATGGCAAAAAATTGTTGGCCTGCTGCTTGTTAGCAAACATGTTCGTGGGCTAAAGCATATATACCACAGATATATATATATCTATAGAATATATATATATATATATTCGTATGTGCATCTGCATCAATAGGAAGCACTAAGAGGAAGAAAGGAAGGAAAAAATTGGAGGCGAGGCAGGAGACACAAGCAGTTCGTAACGGATGCGGCATCTTTGCTCAACGGAAGAGGAAAATGCAATATAGGAAATCGTTTTTCGCACACACACACACACACACACACACACACACACACACACACATATCTTACATACGAAAAAAGAAAACAAAACAGGAAGTTTATTTGTGGTGTGGAAAAAGAAGCCAAGCAACAGAAAAAAGGACCAAAAAAAAAGAAGGAAAATTGTGGTTAAATTTGTTACATATAACATTTTATTTTATTTTTTTTTGTTGATGGTTGCTTTTTGTGGCTTGCAACGGAATGCAGTGGGGAATAATGCGGGCTAACATAATGATTCCGAGTTAACTGAATTTATAAGCCAACGACGAGACGCCATAATGTATGCTACAGTTAACAAGCGTCTAAGCATTATGGGAATAAAATGAGCGTGAATAATACAAGAGCTGCTTAACTGGCTAACATATATTGTACTGAGAATAAGATAAGGCTGAAAGAATACAGTTTGTATTCGGCTTCCATGATATGCAAAGAAAGATTATTGTGTGGATTGAGAGTGCTTCTATTTGTATTTGTAGTTTCCAAGCTATGCCAAGATATGCTCGAATCAATCTTCTGCTGCAGAAGATGCTTACTTTATTTAGGTGAATTTTCAGCTTATTCTCAGGACTTCAGTAATCACAATTTTACCATTAACTATGATAACTATACATTTCTATATCACTGTGCAAATATTATTTTAATATTACAGTTCTTCATGACTTCTCCAAGCAGATTCCTTCCAATTGGTAAAGGTTGGAAATTCAGTGTTTTCTCAGCATTTCAGTAAGCATTATTATTAACCTTAAGTATAACAACTATAAACTGAATTACTGTGGAATGTGTCTTTTAATATTTGCTGTGGCATCTTTAATAACTCATCGACAACTTGCTAATTTTGTCGCTATATCTCATTCACTCGATATGCCTCTTTAATCTTACTTTAATCAAGTACAAATATTATCTCGCAACTTCAGCAAGTCCAATTACCAATACCTGGCATAGTTGGCCCTCAGCTATTGATACTATATTGATTACCTGGCCGAGTACTTTGGCCATATCGAACTATAACTCAATTATATTTAGTTCTCTGATAAACAGATTCATTGTCGAGTTGCGGCAAACAACCGAAAAACTAATGCCAGACTAATTATGCCCCACACGCATAACTCTCTTTCTTTTCGCCACCTTATGAACTTGGCAATAAAAAGAAAAGAGAGAAGAAAAAGAAGAAAACTGCTGTGCAGTAGTTAATGCCCAAGTGCAGTCAAGCGTGTGGGGGAGTGGGAGTGGGAGAGGGCGAGGGGCGTCCTTGCTCAACATGGCAGCTCGCATGTCGCATAACATGCGCAATTTGCTTGAATGTAAACGAGTAATGTGTGTGTGTAGTGTGTGTGTGTGTGTGTGTGTGTGGGTGTTTAGTGTAGCTGTGTGTGTGTGTTTCTGTTTCTTGTTGTGTCTGTGTGTGTGTTTTTGTTGGCCACGAGGGAATTTTTCGGGCAACATCATGAGTCAGCAAACCAAACAAGCGACACACGCACACAGCTACAAAGAAAGGAGCACAAAAGTCAACCAACTGCGAAAATATATATATCACAACAAATTCGAGACAGTTGTACATAAACACATATTTTTAGACTATACCCCTTACAAATGGCTTGAAAGAGTATAGTCAAGTTGGGGAAATCGTACAGAAAGTGCCTATAAATATAAGCAACAGGCGAGCCAATCTAGCCTTGTGCCTGAATGAACCCACAGCACTCAGAGACTTCAGTTGAATATGTTAATTTAGTTATATTAAGGCAGAGGCAGGCAGATGTTGGCTAAAGCTAAAAATAGACAGTATATATGAATGTGCTTGATTGCCATAAAAAAGAAGCTGAAGAAAACATCCTTCATGGGCAATAGATAAACACATCCCTGAAGAGGCACAGCAATCTCAGCAACAACTGTACGATTTCAAAACTATCTCGAAACATTTAATTTTTAAATAAGCGATTCTCTGTCTTTTTTGAAATATAAACAGACAGTTTTGCGTGACTGTAATTCTTACCACAAATGTTAATCGAAACCAATTTGCATCAATGTTAAGTCATCTATATAAATATTGTTCCATGCTCTACAAATCATCACACATTCAGATTATAAGAAGGATAAAGAGAAGCCCAAAAAGCATCTGTTTGTTTCTAAGTTTATGTTTAGGCAAATGCGTGTGAGTGCTGCAGGGTATTTCCCCGTCGGTCACTCAACTATTCAGCACTGTTCTTACTTGTTGTGGATAAATGTGTGATTGTATATTCGGCCTGACTAGCTCTCGCTGAGCTGAATGTTTCGCATGGCGTTGGTAGCAGCAGGCTGTGCACCCCCTCCCAGTCTATCATAGCCCAACTCTGCCGCCCCTTCAGCTCAGTCTAACGAGTAGTGTGTTGCTTATGTAACCGGAAATATGGCAAAAAGTGCAACGCCAAAATATTTTCCGTTGCATTTTGCCTCAGCATCGTCATCGTCATCTTTGTCGTCATCATCGTCATGCTCATCTTCGTTGTTTGCTTGTTCGTCCTTCTGCTCGCGAACTACTGCTATATGCTCCCCTAACAACTACCCCCACAACTGCCCCGCAGCTAAGCATGCCCCTACTCGACATATGCCACTGCAACTTTAATGTTATGTGTGCCAGCCAAAGCGCAATTCGCTGTTGCCGCTCATCTTCATCTGTCTTATATATATATATATATATATATACTTATATACCATAGTTTCAGTATGAGGCGAGTATTGCAGTATTTTGTGATATCGACGTTTCACGTCTAACTAATGGAATTGTGTGTCAAGTGTGTAATATTTACACTGTGTCAAAAGCTGATCAAAATTTAAGCTGAAGCAAAATGCCCGTTCGGATAAATTCGCATTAGTTTTATCCACACCCATCTCTGCCCTACCCCCCACCCCCACCCCCCAAATGCATTTTGTGTTGGGAAATGTACAAGACATGATTGATCCTATTGATTTTTCTCATCTCTTCTGCGCTGCTGCTGCTGCTGCTGGCTGCTGGCTGCTGCTTGGAGTTAAAAGAAAGTGTGCACAAGTGGGGCACGTTGAGATTTGTATGTGCAACTATTTTAAAGCAGAAATTGAAATTGAGACTTGGTTTTATTTTTGTATCAGTTTTCTCAGTTGTTTGAATTGGGTTTAATGCGCTTATTTGTGCAAGTGCCTCAACTCAATTACTGAGTTATAAAAGCAGCCCAGCATCGACTTTAACATATTGTGCATATTTATATGAACAAGAAATGTAAAAACTGACTTTCATTTTATAAATTAATTAATTTATATTAGTATATATTATAAATATTTGCATTATTCCTATTGATTTATTTAATATCAATGACTTTAGACATTTTATTTAGTCTACTGTCTGTTCTTATATAATAATATATAAGTATATTAAAAGTTGAAGAATAGAATTTGAGGTTGGTATTTAAAGCCAGTTTGCCTTATTCTTACCTGTTTTTCTACTCATTATTCTTGTCTTCAGTCTTGCACTTTTTTAATGTGTTTCCCAACACTGACAACTGGCCCCAATAACTTTTTGATAAATGATGTTGGTCTTAGTAAATACATACAAATGTATCTATGTATGTATGTATGTATGTGTACATAGAAACATACGGTTGCTCAACACAAACACTCTCCCCTTCCCTTTTTTAGTTGCCATAAAGCGATCTCCCAGTAGTGCCTCACACACACACACTCGCGCACACACTAATGAAAGATTAAACGTGCAACTAAGTAGATTGACAACGAAACGGGTTGCATGACAGACAGGCGCAAAAGCAGCTCTGCTCCAAGAAGAAGCTGCAGAATGGATGCGAATCCGAATGCGAATGCGAACCGAGTTGACAGCGATGAGCGAGTTAATGCATTTGATGTTGCAACAAAAACTGCAACATTCAGTTCTGTGCAACACCAATGAGCGCGAATGAGCGCCTGACTGAATGACGCAATGGCAAACTGACTGAATGACTGTGTGTGTGTGTGTGTGACTGGGTTGCTTGACAGGACATTTGAGAGCATTTATCAAAATGTGTCTGGCGTTTAGACATTTCCATTTATCTGTGCAGCAGCAGCAGCAGCGGTAAAAACAAGTAAATATGCTCTAGAGGAGACTACTCGACCAGTAGATACCCTGGCTATGCTGACATGAAAGCTATCAAAAAACAATACTCATGATGAGAATGCCGGACTAGCAGATACCCTAGGTACAACGCCCATGTCCACTTCTGAAATAATTCTGCTCTTGACTTGCTCTACCAGCAGATATCCTATACAGCTGTACAGCTTGCATGCACTCTGGAAAAAGTTTCATTTCGAAGAGAGTGCTCGACGAGAATATGATCTGGATGCGGGTCTCATGCTCTTCATGAGAGTGATCAACTAGCAGATACCCTGCAGCTGTTATATTTGTTTATTTCTACGGTTTAAGAATTGCTTCTTCTCTTCGCCTGCCTATCTTCGTTTTCTTTACTCATTTTTCTTTTCGATTCTTATTTTCTCATCTTATTTATTTTTCTTTACTTCTTCCCCCTTCTCTTTCTCTTCCATTTCTCCTTTGTGCTATTCTGTTTTTGTTCTCTTTCTTCTCTTCTTTTCATGATTTTTTTCTCTTCTCTTCCTTCTCTCTTTTTCTACTCAATCTCTCCTGGTTCTATTCTCTCTTCTCGCTCTCTTCCATTTCTCCTGTCTTTTTCTTCTAGTTCTATTCTTTACTTTTCCCTCTCTCACTCTTCTCTTTCTATTATATACAAATCGGACTAAACTTTATCAAACTCTTTCCATCAATTGTGTATGGGGTATCCACATAACCACAACCCACCACACCCCACCACAGCACACGCTCATATCCAATCCATAAACCCAATTGCAATTCCACCACATTCAGTTTACTCACCTTCAATCTGCTTGCCGGCAGCAGCGGCCGCAGCGGCGCTCAGCGCAACGCTGGCCAGCGGTGAGGTGGACAGGGCGGCGGAGCTTCCAAATTGCGGTAAGCCAGCAGCTGTTGACATATACGCCGATGCCAATGGATTCGGATCAGACCCTGCAAATATAAAACACACAAAAATTATATATATATCAATGACAGTGGCAGCCAGTTGCGAGTTGCGAGTTGCAAGTTGTGAGTTGCGTGTTGCACTTAGTTAGTGTCAGCAGCAAAGTAAATTACATTTTGGAAAACCAAAAATTGCCATAACGAAATTAAAATCACGCTGCTTTTTTGCACATGTGATGTATGTGTGTGTTTTATTGTGTGAGTGTGTTAGTAATGAACAGTTACCTGCATTTATAGCTACAGATTTATATACATATATGCTATATGGAAAGGTAGCTGCTAAAGTTGTTGTTAGTTAACACATAGTTAAATTGTAAATGTTTTATACAAATATATTTTCCTAAATTATTTGTTTATTATTATCATTGGGATACCTGCTCGGCGACCTACTAGATCTATTGCGCCCCCTTCTGTGCTCCTCCATCAACCCCAGTTCTCACACGAAAGCGAGAACATTTGTTGGCACGCATCCCTAGGATGCTGCATCTTTTCCTGGTTAAGGCGACACCTGCACAGTTCGCTACTACAAATACCTTGTTTACCTGTCAGTAGACCGGGGAGTATTCTAAGCCTCTTCTTCCCCATGGTTTGTGTTAAATGTTATACTCTTTTTTATATGTTAGCTTAAAGCTTATTCGGTGTTTGTTATTGCAATTGGCTGCTTAGCTAAAATGCAAACATGCACTAAATAATATAATCATTTTAGTTTTGACCTCTAGAGTTTGACCTGCTCTTTCTCCTGCACCCCACCCCCAACACCAACCACAACCCCAACGCGATGTGACGCCAGTCAGACGTAATTAATCATCGAATTTTAGACGCCACGTGGGCGACATTTGATTATATATATTTTGTACAGCACAACACACAACACACACAACAAAATATACATATCCAAGTATAAATCTGAAATTAATTTGTTGTTCATACGCCATGTGGCACCCCGTCCAACAGTGTCTGTGTGTGTGTGTTTTTAGAGGTCTGGTTTGTGTTTTGTGTAATTTGACGCCTGTTGTTTGTTATTTAGTTGTTTTCACTACTATTTGTTGTTTTTGTTATCGTTGTTTTCGTTGTTCTTGTTGTTGGCCGCCCCGTCATGCAATGCAATTTTGTGGTTTGCAGTTCAGTTTCAACTCGCGATGACTCCCACCTCCTCCCCTCGCCCCCTCCTTCCTCTGTGTGTGTTATTAATGAGTTTTGCATTTGCATATATATATATGTGTGTGTGTGTGTGTGTGTGTTTGTGTGTTTGTGTGTGTGGTCGCTGCTCATTGTCAGCGAGACCAGTGCATTTGATAACTAATTTGGCTAATAACGAATAATGATGTCAGCTCGCCATGCCGTTTTGGTCCTTTCTCGACAACGACGACGACGACGACTGTCGCAAAAGTTTTCATTTTGCATTTTGCAGTCAAGTTGAAATTATTTCCATGCCATACAAAATTATATGAAAAGTTCTTCAAAGAACTCGGCTCACACACACACACACACACACACACACACGCACACACTAAAGCACACACACACATAAACGCTGTCGAAACTTTTGCGAGATTTTACAGATTTAATTTCAAAAGTTTTTACCCATGTGCTTGCTGCTGCAGCTTCTCCAGTACCTTACCCCACTCCACCCCCTTCTGTTAGGTGTTGCAATCAATTTTTGTGTGGGGGCGGGAGTGGGTGGGCAACATTTTTAATTTAACAGCTTGCAAACTTGCCAACTCGTGTGTGTGTGTGTGTGTGTGTGGCAATAAAAACAGGTGAGCATGTGGCAAGTTTGCCAAAGGCAGACTGCCAAATACGCTGTTATCAGTTTAATAGCTGATATAACTTTTTATTAACATGTTTGAAACTTATATTTAAATTTTATGTTAACTTTTGGCAATTAAAATCATGCACAAATCATAATCACGGCATTTCAACTATATCATTCCCATATACACTATCCCTATCACTCTATATGCCTGAAACAGAGCATAAGCCAAACATAAAGAAAGTCAAATGTAGCTAAAGGTAACCTGTAGCAACTTTTGCAAACAAAAAAAAAACAAAAAAAAAACAAAACTTTTGCATATTTGCCAAGAAATTGAAGAAATTGTTTTAATTGTTTATTGTTGTTGTTGTTGTTGTTGTTGGCAGTCGTCGTTGTTGCATGCATGCACACATGTCATATGGCCAAGGGGCTAACAACACTGAATGCTGAGCTTTTGGCCAGGCCAATAATAACAAAAAGCAACACACAAACACATCCAACAAATAATAAACAAAAAGAGAAAAGCCTAAAACTATTTGGTATTTTCATGTGTCTGCCTGGAATTGTTTAATATTACCATCCCCTCTGCAGTCAAGCCAACCCCACCACCCTCCCCTTGGCAGACTCTATTGCCCATTGGCACTCAACTTTTCAGCTGGCAAATTTGTGCAAAAATTTGAGGCAAGTTGTGTATTTATCTTCTTTTTTTGTTCACTTGCAGCAGGCCACTTGAAGACTTTTGCCAGTTGTCGTTGTTGCTGTTGTTGTTGTTGCTGCTGTTGATTTTGAAGTGCAAAGAGCGAAAAAGTGTATAAACAAACGTAATGGAGAGCCATGTTGAGAACAGAGTGGAAAACGTGTTTGTAAAGCTTACTTAAAGGGAAATGAGAGAGACTCCGCCCCTGTCTCCACCCACCTCCCCAAAAATCCTTAGTATTCGAGGTGGTATAAACTACATAGTTTACTGCACTTTGCAAAACTTTGATTAAGATTTTCGTTTGTTGTTCGTCCTCCTCTGTTCCTCTTCAATGTTGTTTTCTTGTTTCTATTTTGTTAGCAGAGAAAAAGAAACTTTTGAATTGGATGCACTCGACGACTTTCGAACGGGATTTAGTTGATTCTCCTTCTTATTCTGCTTCATCTTCTGTTCGACTTTGTTCGTCTATACTAACAGAGTCGAGTCCATCGCATTGTGGTGAGTTTTGGGTTGTTTTTGGATGTGGCAAATGTTGAGTTGAATTGTTTGCCAAAAGGATTAAGTTTCCGATTCGAAAGTTGAAAGCAATCGGCAAAAGCTATTCACTTTTAGCTTCGAAATAACAACAAGTCGAGAGAGCTCTACTCCACAGAGCTGTACTACAAAATACCCTGTTAAATGCCTAGTGCATAGTGTTGAAAATAGTGCTCAACTTGGATATTTACAAGTATGCTTGCTGATAGTAGTTTTGTGATTCTTATCCGCTCTTTTACAGTATATGTTGTGTATAAATGGGAAGGATTAATTTGCCTAATTGTACCTCTTGTTGAAGTCGGAAATCGATTAATCTCGATATTCCCAAAATGAGAACAGTTATCGATAACAATAACAGTCGCTTGATCTGCGATTGGTTTATGAGAACTTATATTTCTCTAATTTAGTTCATAAATATGTACATGCTAAAGCGACTCAGCGTCTGATGCTGATCAAGAACATATATTCCTTATAAAGTTGGATATGATTCCTTCAGTCTGTTACACAGTTCAGCACAACTTCATTATTAATTTAAAAAAGGTTCGCAGTCTATATTTGAGCTGTAGAAGACAGAAAAATAGAAGCCCAATTGCAGAAGGGGCAACAAAAGTTTGCATATGCCAAAATTTGCATGTCATATTCACCAATTAAAAAAACTTCGATTGTCAAACAACATAAAACGCTTCGGCCTCTTTTCCGTTTTAGTGTTTTGCGATACAATCGAAACAACCAAACCGGACACACACACGGACAACACACGCAACACAATTTGCAATATCAATTTTCAGAGGGAGGCGTGGGTCAAATGTGGCAACAATTATGGGGCAATCTGTGCGCCCATTTTTGATATTTTGCAACGAGTTTTGCGATGCGTTTGCCATAAACAATTTGCGGCAAACAAAAGCCTCAAGCGTCATTTGTTTGGGCCATTTTACAACAACAGAATATGCCAAGTACATTGAAACTGGCAGCCAGCGAACAACAAACAACAGAAACAACAGCAAAACCAAAATGAACTTCAAAAGTGATTCTGTTGTTGAGTTTATGTTTCGGTTGGGGGGTGAAAAAATAGAGGCAACAACAAATGGCTAAAAACAAACCCAGCCAAATTTTCTAGAACATTTCTTTGTTCATTTATGCTCCTAGAAGGGGGTAAAAAGTGTAAGCCCCCAATTTGTAAAAATAGGCGCTGCTTTGCCGTGCGTCCTTTTTTTTTTGGGTGGGGGGGCGGTTGGGTTAGGTTAACTTAAGCTTTTCGACAAGAATTTTTAATATTTCATTAAATTAAGTGGCCCCGGAAATCGTTCAAGTGGCACACGATGAGCACGCACAAGTGCACACAAGGGAGCGGAACGGGGAAGGCGGGTCAATTCACTAAGAACTGAAAATGGGAGCCAATCTAGAACTTGTAGTTTAGGCAGACATACACAAAAAAAAAAACACTTGCTTTTGATTTTCTCTTACATTTTCTTGGCATTTCTCTGGTTAATTCAGCCACTTTTTTTCTATTTCCTTTTTTTTTTTGCTTCACGGTTCGTAGCTGCTCACGAAATTAACTTGGTAATGCGCAGCTTAGCCAGAGCAAGGAGGCAAACAGCCAACTTGAGGTTGGTTGCGCTTCCTTTCCTTATTTTTGGCTTTGCTTTTTGTGTTTAAAATATTTAACAATAGCTGCGTTAGACAGCTGAACAGAAGGAAACTCAAAGATAAAGCGGTGGGCGGCAGAGAATTGGTAATGATATCTGTGTAAATATTTTAAAATATTTTAAAACCAGCAGAAATAAAATGCGTTTCAGCCTGTTTTCACTTTAACAGTCAGCTAATAGGACCTATCATTGTGCAGTTGCTGCTGACTATGGACTGTAAAGATATATTGACTGAAATAAATTGAAGAGTATGTAAAAGTTTTTAATAGTTTTTAGTTTCAGTTCTGCTTATGTCTATGGATGCACTTTTGTAAGTGAATTTTTATGGGGAATACCCACTTGCAGGACTATGCTACAGTGAAATACACTTTAGTGGCTGATACGCTCATTTGTGAATCAGCTTACTTTAAGATCTTTAAAAACCACAATTGTTGCATATAGTTCCATTGAAATTTCTATGAATTCAACAAAGTTCGCATGAAAAATCATTCAGTTTTCTATCTGTATTTTTATCTTCATTCATCTGTCTTTTTAAGAGGTGAATTTACATTGGCCCACATTTTGTGAGCCTGTCCATTGAAAAATGCAGGCGATAGGCCATAATTCTCAGCGCCAATCGTATATTCGTTTTTATGGCTGAAGATAGGGGGATGGGAGGAAACGCTTCTTTATAGCAACTGCCTGTGTATATAAGCCGGAACATGGCCCTCAGCAGCCTGTTGTGGCACGTGACAGAGAGAGAGAGAGAGAGAGAGAAAAAAAAGAAATGCTCAACTGGGGAAAGCCTTCGCAAGTGGAACTTGAAGCATTGCAATTTGCGCCACTCCCCAACGCGACGCGCGGCTAAAAGTCAATGATGCCAAAGTCCTGCAACACCCGCCCCTCCCCTTCCTCCTATCAGCCCGTGTTGTGCCTGACTCTGTGCTACACTCTGTTGCAATAAGTTCCGTGTTGTTAATTTCTGAAGAGAGTGTAACTTGTAACTTGTAACTTGTAATTTTGTTCGCTTCACGTTCAACGGGCTTCTGCTGCTGCTGCTGCTGCTGCTGGCTGCTTCTTCTTTTGCTATTTGGGCGAGTGACGTAAACGACGACGTAAAACAGAGCAGCAGCTACGTGAGCGTTAAGCGTTGCATAACGTAAAGCGGCAACGGAACGCTTCGTTTGCTTTAAATGTCAAGTGAATAACCATTATTAATATTTCTTTCGCTCTTGCATAACGATAAAATGAAGAGAGAAAAAGAAGGAAAATAATCCAAACTCAAAATCGATGTCAGAATTGATAAAAACGAAAGCGAAAAGAAAAGCGGATTTGCCAAGTCTGTCAAAATCATGCGCAAAATATCCAAATCAAAAACACTTTTCACTTTTCACTTACTTTTCTTTTTTTTCGTGCTGTGCAGTTCACTCGATAATTTGGCAGCTGCCTTTTTTCTTATGAGACCTGCTTTAAAAAGACAGTTACAAATAACACAATATATCCACAAAACGTTGGTTAGCATTCATGAGAGACAGAGAGAGAGAGAGAGAGAGAGAGAGATAGAGAAAGCGGGAGAGAGAGAGAAGATATGTGTGTTTCGTTAGCTTAATGAGTACATTTTAATCTTATCTGTATTTTGATTAGATATTAACCATCAGGCGGCTCGGCTCACTCATGCGGCATAATTTCGACTATTTTAAATCGCATTAAATGAACTCAGTGAATTTTCTTCAAGGCGCATTCCATTCGGTTCAAATCTCTCAACTGGCAAAGGCAGCCACAATACATTTGATACCATTTTCGCATAATTAATGTAAAAACCAATGAGAACATTGCAGTCGGTCGTAACCGACTGAGGAATACTCTGATATATCCTTTCAACAGCCTTTAATAAAGTTAAAACTAATCTACCATAAGCTGATTTCGCTGAATCGCTCTAACAATCGAACTAACCAAATTTGGCGACTCTAGCATTAAAATTGTGGTAGATATGTATTTTGATTGATTTGCGATTATCGATTTTATTGATTTCTTAGCTCCAAAGTGGCAGCAAAACACCCCCATTTGGACACTTCGTCTATTGAATATATAATTTACGTTTAAAGACAGACGAACAGAAATCATGACGTACTTTGCACAAGCCCAATATACTGATTTACCTTAGTTATCAGAGTATATAAAAACAAGAAAGAAGAAGCAATCTTAGAGATACCAAAGATGACATACCCTTGCAGAGCGCCGAGTTCATCTAATTAAATCTTAATTTCATTACAATAAGTAACCTCCTTCCAAATGGCTTACATTATAATACGCTCTGCAAGAGCAAGAGTAGCTAAACACAAAATTAATGCTTAAAAGAAAATAATTAGAAATCGATAAGGGGCAACACAGCAGAACACCAGAACAAACAATGGATAAAAATGAGTGAGAGTTAAGCGCGTGGCAAGTGAAAAACATTTTCACATTTAAATTCATTGGACAGCTGTCAAAAAACTGACACAGATACGATTTGTGAGACGGGTTTTTTTTACCCGAAAAAATGGAAATTAGCTGATTAGTTGAGGGTAGAATTTAGTTGAGTTAGGCTTACGATTCTTAGAGACTTACATAAGAGAGCCGCCGTATTGGTCAACTGGGCACTGCCCGGCGAGTTGGCCGAATTGGTAAGACTCGGTTGTGTCATGGCCGCAATTGCTGCCAGATTCTGTACGGAAAGTGGATTTAGTAGACCAGCTGCTGCCGCGGCATTTGCCGTATCCTGCGTGGCATTGTTTTGCTGAGCGGCACCCAAGCCAGTGAGTGCTGTGAAAATATCAAGATATTTTAATTAGTCCCCTATTGTATTTATCATTTATGAATGTGAAGTCTAACTGTCTACCACTCAAACTTATATAAGCCGTAAAACTGAATATGAAAATAGTATAGAAAATGTGTGTTTCTTTTCTGCTCTAATTAAATTCCAGTTGATCAACAACATGTCAGTATATTTTATATATCAATTGGAAGGCTATATTCTTAGAATTGTATATTTGCTATTGGTAATCGATTTATATCGATATTTGCCAAACAGGTTATTGATAAACTTAAATAGACTTGATCTTGAAGCCTCTAGCTTTTATGCTCTCGGGGATCGGCTTAGTCATACAGACGGACAGACAAATATGACTAAGTTGTTTCATCTGCTTATGTTGATCAGACATATCTGAAGTCTATGGTATTGGGAATACTTCCCTCTGACTGTTACACACTTTTGCACACCTTTGTTATACCCTTATTTCCATCATTAAAGGATAGCTTGACTAACACTAAAAGTTGACCTCTTCTTTTCAAATTTGACAGCATATGCAGCAGGCTATGAATAATATTAGTTCTACTCTTAATATGTTTCTATGTGGACCACTTACCTTGCAACAGCTGCTGCTGCAGTCCAACTGTTTGCAGCTGCTGCAGCAATTGAATGCTGGCTGGTGTCAGAGCATCGGCTCCCAACACTGGCGACGGCTGTTGCGGTGGGTTTGGCAGTATCGGTGTGGACACTGTGGTTGCCGTTTGGCCCAGTGGTATATTTATGTTTGTGGCCAGATTCCACAAATTCGCCTGAATTTGCTGGATCTTCTTCTGTTCCTTCTCCTTTTGTGTGTCCGCAAATTTAACAACCAGCGGCGATGTGCAGCCCTCCATGATTTTATTCTGACTCAAAGTCTAAACAAGAATTATTTAGCATATTAATATTATCAGCTGAATAAGTACAGCTTTGAGCCAAGAACACCACTTACCACTTTAATGGCCGAGATGGCAGCGTGTTTGGTGGCGAATGTGACAAAGGCACAACCTTTGCTCTGACCGTTGGGATCCCGGAGTACGGTGCACTCCTCGATGCCACCGTGGACTTCAAATAGTTTACGCACGTCGTTCTCGTTCAGCTTCCTACTTAGCATGCCCACGAACAGTTTGCGTTCTGCAAAATATAACAAAAGTAGAGAAACATTTTAGAATTGGTGTAAGCAAAGTCATTTTTATTATATATTGTTCAAATTAAACGTACGATTAGAAAATTGATCAAGCTTACATCAAAATTTGACCTCTACTAATCCTAATTTCTTCATTTTGTTATTTACAGATTAGTTTAAAAGTTTTCTCATTTAAGTCTGCCGTTTAGCAAGTTTATCAGGTTAAATATAAATTCTCAGCATTTGTTCTTAAATATGTAGTTCATTTTTATACATTTTATACAAGAGAGAGCAAATAGAAGATGAAAAATCGCACAAAGCTATATGGCATATAGTAACAGGTCTTTGTCTTTGAACTTGTTAATTAAAAATGAAGTCATTTATTACATTTTTTAATTTCTGCACAGAAAAAGGGGACTAAATCAAAGCAAAGCATATTTGCTAAAATATTATAATTTAATTAGCTTTTGGATTTGCCTTTGCCATTGCCTTGGCCTTGGTAAGTTAATCGTAGCGTGAAGAAAACGCAATGCGGAAGCGCCAGCAACCACAGCAGCCTTCAAAGCACACACACAGTCACTGAAAAGACACACTCACACACACATAGAAAAGACACACACACACACACACATGGATACAATGTGTAATTGAAAACCTCAGTGTCTGCGGCAAACGCTTGACTGAGTATCACATGACAAGGTTCAGCATTTGACATTGGAAGCAGTTGGTGGTGACGGTCAGAGAACTAGATAACTTGGCCTAGTTCCACAAGTGGGTGGAGCGCCCAGTGTAGAGAACGAAGTCGGCGACAAGAGAGAGAGAGAGAGAGAGAGAGAGAGAGAGACAGAGAGAGAGACAGAGATACAGACACAACAGAGAGATAGATCCCAGACCAGACACAAGTAGATATTGAGAAAGAGCGCTAGATGCAATACCAAAGACAGGCAAATAGAGATGCGAAACCAGATAGAGAGAGAGAGAGAGAGAGAGAGAGAGAGAGATTCGAGACCAGATAGATATAGCGAGAGATTGAGAGAGATCAGAAATAGAGAGAGTGGGGAAGACCATAGACCAGATAGAGAGAGAATGAGAAAGAGCTAAACATCATGCGATGGAGAGATACAGAGAAAGTGAGATGGTGAAACAAAGAGAATGAGTCGAAAAAAGAGATAATGCGAGTAAGAGATCAAGATAGGGATAGAGACAGAGTGGCAGAGAGATAGAGACCGAGTGAGATAGAGAAAGTGAAAGACAATGAGACAGCAATATAGAGACAGAGCGAGAAAAACATAAAGAGAAAGAGAGCTATATATAGAAACAGAGAGAGAGAGATAGAGGCAGACAAAGACAGAAAGAGCTATAAAGTGGGAGGAGACCACGAGAGGAAGCGCGCGAGAGAGACAGATAGAAAGAGACTATCAGAAAAAGAGAGTAGTAGAGACAGAGAGAGAGAGAGAGAGAGAAAGAGAGAGATACAGGTAACAGCTGAAAGAGCAAAGCTTGCATAGTTAATTAAGCTCAATTCAACATTGCACAATTAACTCAGCATAATTTATAATTTGTATGCACAATTCTCGATAACTGGGAAATGGAACTGAAATGGGAGAATTCTCTGTCAACTAATTGGCGCACATTTAAAACAGGCTTGCCAAATATTTGCAGAAATGCAGAACTCGGTCCACGATATGGGTAGACGGGGGCGTGGCAGGCAACTCCCACACACACACAGACACAAATGATTGTCAACTAATTTATTAGCACACACAAAAGCACAGACACAAAATGCAGTCAGCAACTGGGCAAATTAATTGCTGCCAGATATGCAATTGGCTGCAACGGGATTTGCTGTTGTTGTACAGCACAGCAATTGCTGTTAACCGTTTTTGCAGAGAGCCAACAGACGACAGACAAACAGCTAAATAATAAATTTGTCCTAATTGCGGTTCATTAAAATGCAACTTTTTCACGCTTGAATGTGATTCAAATGTTGGCGAAAACCAGCATTAAATGCTAACCAATTTGTATTTTTGGTACAACTGGTCACAATCATTTTAGGCATAGATAAAAACCCATTTTAATGCACTTACAATGGATAATTAATAAAATGCAATAGTCGAGTGAACTCAATTAAGAAATACTCTGTATTTGCAAATTTGAAAATTTGTATCGTTGAACAATACTATGTCTGGGGAAATGATATATAAATGAGAAGGTTATATCTTTGTAATTGTGTTATTCAATGTTATCAGATCTGCGTATGATCTGCGAGAACTTAAATTCCAAATAGTCCAGCCCTCATAGACTCTTAGATCGTCTGTATATAAATTTCTCAAAAATAGGATTAACAAATTTGAGAGTACATTTTACTTAAGGTATTTCTAATTTGCATAATGCTCTGCTAAGGCAACCATATGTTTTCTAAGCTTTGTTTCGTTTTTAGCCAACAATTGACGGCAAATTGTTATTATTATCGAAAGAGAAAATTTCATTTTATTGCTTATAATTATCATAAGCAAAAGTTAGGATTATTATTATAATGATTATGTGTCTGACTGTTGTTGCTATTATTATGGGAATTCAATTAAAAATTATAATTAAAATTGCTTGAATTTAGACAGCTCTCTATCGCTGACTATATACACATATATATAGTATATAATCAAATTTAATTATCTCTGATAGGAGTTTACGTGGTGTGCTTAAAATGTTTATAGTGCGGTTACTTAAATATCTCATCAGCATTATTTGATATAATAACAACTCGAAGACCACAATATTCTAGCTGCTCTGGCATTGTGAAATATATTTAAACTTCAGCTGTAGCCTTATGGCCAAATTATAATGAGATGCATTCCATTCCAAATGGAAGAGGGAGATGGAGAGTAGAGAGGGAGGAGGTGTGGCTTCCACTGCTGCTATGCGGCATTTGCCACACTTTTTAAGGCATTACGTGCTGCAATTCCTTTCGAATTTCTATTGCCATTCTCCATTCCCTTTAGAGACAGAGAGAGGGAGAGAGAGAGAGAGAGAGAGAGTGCTGTATCATCATCGTTATCAAATACAAACCGCCGATGACTCCGCTGCTGCTGCTGCTGCTGGCAGCACTTGCATTATTATTATGATTATTGCAGCTGCAATAGCAATAGCAAAAGCTAACTGCACTTGAGCTACATTATCATAATCCCAGTTGCAGCCACAACGGCAACAGCAACAACAACAACAAAAACAAGCAGCCACCCACGTTTCGCTTCGTGGCATGAAAAAAATTTAAAATTCATTGAATTTGATGCGTGTCGATGACTGTGGCTGGCTGTGGCTGACTGCCAGTTGCAATTCCTGTTGGCTAAAAACATTCCACCTCACAAACTACCCATGCACCACCCACT
The DNA here is from genome assembly GCA_035042055.1 of Drosophila macrothrix. Classification (NCBI taxonomy): domain Eukaryota; kingdom Metazoa; phylum Arthropoda; class Insecta; order Diptera; family Drosophilidae; genus Drosophila; species Drosophila macrothrix. Next base: position 6,485,917 of record JAWNLX010000124.1, on the reverse strand, counting down.
TCGCCACGTTTTGTTATCATCGCAATGTGGCAGCGACTTGACAGCACTTGCCGCAAATTTTAAGTCAGATAGAGGAGAGTTTTAGCTCAAAAATTAAATAAAAATATGCAAAATGGGAAACACTGCAAATTGGACGCGACTTATTTATTCTCAGACTGGGAGACAAATGTTAAAGAATAAAGATCTCTAGACTCTACATCCTGATAAATAAATAAGTACTTAATAAAAGAACTCATGACTTACAAATTTAAAATAAACAAAAATGTGTTTCATGCAAGAACTCATCCATCGATTGATATGACTTGATTGTACATTGAATCCAATATATAAACTCTACCATTATCCAAATTTCATTTACAAGGCTCAAACTTCAAAGTCGGTTAGACTTACATGTATCTGGATTTATTAAGCTATATCTTATGAGTATTTGTGCAAGATTATCCATTAGTTATTTTTATTATTCAAGTGCATTTATAACACACTTCAAGCCAAGCTCATTTTCAGTTTATCTACTACCATCAGCTGAGCAAGCAAAGAAACTATTTCACTTGCCCAAAGCTGACTCTTTGCAAAGTGCAATTCAATTGCAAATTTAATGCACAGAAAATAGTTCATTTCAGCTTAAAGCCTGCTTGCAAGCATCTCTCTTTCTCTCTTTCTCTCTCTCTCTCTCTCTCTCTCTCTCTCTGCCTACCCCTTTGCCCACATGCTGCTGGTAGCAATTTGAAGCATCCATTTGAAATATTAATATTGCCATGGCTCGGGTGGGTCCAAGACTACTGTGTGTGTGTGCTCGTCGTCGTGGGCAGGCCAACCTTAATGCAACTAATCTGCTTCTAGTGGCGCACATTAAGTATTGCCACGCTTTCGACTTTAATTTGAAAACATAAAGCATGCAGCTGCAGCAGCAGCAGCAGCAGCAGCAGAGGTAGCAGCCGTGTCAGAGGCAGAGCAGCGAATAAAGTGCGGCCACTTGTGCAACTGCAACGCACACACAGACACACATACGCACACCTAAAAATATGGCAGCCATTTTGCATGCAACTCAACTAACCGAGCGACCACTTAAACCAAACACAAAAACCCAACCGAACCCAACCGAACCGTATAAAAACAAAAATGCATTGCGCTACTTCATGACATCGACTCAGATGCAGATGATGATGATGAGGATGATGATAACGATTTTGATGTTGGCTACAGTGTTAACGGTACTGAAAGAACTAACATTTATTTTTCATTAATATATAATATAAGCCAAGACATTTTGTCATTAAGAACATCGTTTCTCATATAGAATTAGTTCAAAACAATTTCTTTGTGGCAACACAAACACATTAGTTAAAAATCCTATAAAAGAAATGCATACAGAAAATGAACCAATCAGTATAAAATTAACTGAATATTGACACGAACTTATTTCCATTTGTCGAATTCCAATGAGGGACAGGGGTTAATTTTATTTACTACTTAGCAATTATATTATAATTAAAAAATAAATATTAGCAAATATCATAAGTCATTTTTATACCCTAAATATTCTTGCACATTTCAGATGCATTAGAAATTACTCTATCGATACAATCGTAAGACTGGATGAATCACAGACTCAATCGCAGATTTCAATATATGCAGCCAATAAATATAATAGAATTATTTATATATTCTTGCTCAATTCATAAGCGGATTATAAGAGGCAAGAGTAGACTCAATACTCAATATCTCAGCTAACTGATTCACTTATATTTCAATTGAAAATGGTAGAAATGTGGCCACTGTGCGACAGGTGCAATGCCAGAGCCATTTGTTGATTCCGTATGAAAACGGGTCATATTTGCCTCGCCTCGCCAATGTGTGTGTGTGTGTGTGTGTTGCACGGTACCCAAACCCGGATCGCAGGCTTAGCTTATTTGTGTCACAAATATGAGCAGCAAGCGAACTGCGAGCTGTGAGCGGTGAGCGAATAAGCGAGTCGTACGCAATGCCATGGCTGGTTAGCCAAGCCTCGGCTTGACTGGGTTTTTTTCTCTTTTTTTTTGCCAACGCTTGGCTGACTTTTGCCTGGATAAGGATGAGGAGGAGCAGGATGAGGGGTGAGGTGAACTGACTGTTTCGCCACTTTGCATGCATCGCTGCGTGTTTGGCATATTTAACAAATTTTCACAAAAATAATGTAACGCCCAAACACACGCTCGACCCACAGTCCACCCACTCTACAGCTGCTGCTGTTGTTGTTGTTGTGGCTGCGGTTTTCATTGCTCACACATCGAGCGAGAGAAGTAGGAGGAGAAGGGGGTCGGGGGTAGGGTAGGGGTAGGTTGCCAGCCTGGTTAGCTGGGTAAAATCTAATCAAGCGCTACGGCCAAGCGCAGCGAGCAGTAAACTTATCAATAAGCCACAGAGAGAGAGAGAGAGAGAGAGAGAGAGAGAGAGAGAGAGAGAGAGAGCTGCGGCCACAGTGAATATTCCGTTAAACCACCCACACGCCAAACCCCAACCCAGCTCAATACAATCACATTTGCATGTATATATATATATATATATATGTGTATGTGTGTGTGTGTATGTGTATATATATACTACATATATCACCTTTTGCCACCTAATGAAATTTCAGCGCTTCGCTCTCTGCATTATTAAATTTAATTTTGGGTCGAGAGCCAAACGAGAACGCGAGCTTCGAAAAAATTATGGCAAATATTCTTATTTTCATTTCATTTCAGTTTTTTCTTTCTTTTTTCATCATCTCTTTTTTTTTGCATATAAAATTTAAATTTTAATCGCAAGCAGCAAAAATTTGTATATTGGATTCGACTTTAAGTGGGCGCAGAACAAAAAAAGACATGTAGGAGAGTGAGATGTGAGGAGGAGTAGACGGAAGGACTCGCAAATGGGCATCGCTTCGAGTGGATTTTGAGTGTTGCTGCTTGACGGGATAACAAGCAGTGGTAGCATAAACAACAACAACAACAGCCACCAAAAAAAAAGAGAGAGCAGCAGGCAAATCACATTTGCTCTTTAGGCATCCACTCTCGCTTCGCATGTGAAGCATCCTAATTTTATCTGAGTAAATCAGGCTTTAAATATATGAATTGATCGGAACACAATAGCTTTATAAATAACATAGTAAAAATGCACCAGGGTGCTCGACTAGTTACTTTCATATATGAAAACTCATTTTGATTCGCAATTTCTGTGTTCCTTAACCGATCTTAAATCGATCTTAAATTACAAATCAAGTGAAAGGCTATATCTATGCAATTGCGTCTTTTATTTCTATCAAATTATCAATTCTAATATACTAGAAATTTGCACTCTCCAGCTCTAATAGTCTCTGAGATCGACCCGTCTGTCGATGCTGATATAGAATATATATATTATTTCGGAGATGCTTCCTTCGCCGTGCTACATAATATTGCATAGATTTATTACACAATTTTCATTAACTTTTAATGATTTTAGAGCCGAAAGAATTAAATTTAAAGTGAAATAAAAACATTTGTAAAGAAAATGAGTCTTTGGCGGCGCTTTAATCTGAAGTTTTCATTTTCCATATACATTTTCAGCGGCCCCCTTTGCAGGTTGCTATGCGCAGTTTACATCAAGGGGGGTTTAGTTGCTTCAATGCCATCTTTTGTATTCATTTTTTATTTTTCAAGCATTTGGCTTTCCCGCTCGGTAGTTGATTTTGGCAACATGAACAGAGAATTGGAAAGAAGGGTGCAACAACAGACAAAGGCAGGCATCCTTAGCATAGATATAGATATATATATATAGATATAGATACATGTATATATACTTTTAGCATGGCTTTAGCACTTTTCACATTGCATAAACTTTTTTTGCCAAACGAAATTTACATTTTAATTGCATTGAAATTTGTTGTTTGTCCCCCTGCATTTAATCCATTTCCCAAAAATATTGAATATCATCGAAGAGAAGAGCAAGCGAACTATATACATATATCAAGGATAATTGCAAGGGTAGCAAGTTTTTGGCATAAATTTCCATTATGCCCATAACTGCCAACACTTTGGAAGCAAGCAGCAAGCAAAACGGAAGAAACCGGAGCAAAGCCAAGCATTCACATCAGAGAAAAGAAATAAATTCAAACACTAAACCGAAAACGAGCAATTTCACGAAACTCAAACACATTTATCACTCCAACAGAGAGGAGAAGTGCGGGAGAAAAAGGGAGGGGGAGGGAAGTGTAAGAGATATAAGACAATAGTTCACACAGGTTAATAAATCGATATGACATTTTGAGTCCTTTGGCTACAAAACTAGAACTAATACAAGCGAGCAAACCAACAAGCCAATAAAATGAGCCATTCTTTTCTATCTAAAAAAGAAAAAGCCCCCATTTTGAGGCCATTTCAGCAACTGGGACACAACAAATATACAACTACATACATAAATTTCCATGTAAGGGCAATAAAAAGGACATGTTTTCATACTTTACTTGCCTGCACAGGCAGACAGACAGACAACAACAGACAAACAACAACAACAACATAATCAAGAGCATAACAATAACGAGGCGAGTCCAAAAATTATTTGCATTTTTACACATTTTGAGGGTCAGCCAAAGGACAACAAAAAAGGAAAGGAGGCAAAAAAATGAATGTCCTGCATAATGTCCATTATGCGAGGGGTTAAAACTTTTACCCAATGATCGGACAATGCGTGTCTGTGCGTTCTGTGTGTGTTGTATGTGTGTGTGTTGTATGCGTGTGTGTGTGTGTAACTGTGATAATGGGTTTCTGTGTCGGAACTTTCAACTTCCTTTATTGCATTTTATGGCTATTCGGTATTTTTTACGCATATTAGAATGTTAGGCATGCTGCTGGATTATGATTATGACATCGAACGAGGACGATAAGGTCGTCGATTCTCTATGCTATATATGCTATATGCATACATTTTTATTTTACAAGAAATTGAATTATGCGCCGCATTCCACATGTGCCGTAGTAAACATCGTTTATGACATTTATGCAAATTGCGTTTGGTTTATGCTCAACTGAGTTGTTTTTTTTTCCTTCTCTTTTTTGAGGCATTGAATTTATGCATGTATATGTAATGCTTACATTTGATTAAAATTGATGCTATCTGAATATATATTTAGAAACAGAAGCTCAACTCTTGTGTGGACGAATTTCAGCTTATGACACATGGCAATGAAATCGTTCGTTAATTTCAAAGGTAATCAAAAATAGTTGAGCCAAGCAAATTATTTTTTTAAGACTGTTTCAGTTAGGTAACATTCAGAGTAATAACATATACTTCCATTCTAGTTAGACAAAAATACATTTAAAATAGTAATTCAGTTACAAGTCAATCAAGAACAAGTCAGATCAGATGAAGTTGTGGGTTATAAGGATATAGCGGGCAAGAAAATGGGCGAAGAGGCTCCTAATAGAATCAAAACCGTAGTGTGGCAGAGAGAAACAGGCATAAAACGGCAACAACTGATAAATTAATGATTATTGAGGCTAGGCAGAGACACCAGACAAGTTCTAAAATACACCACATGTATCCATAATCAAGAACCGAGTTAGGCAAGTAATACGCATGAGAAGTAACAGACTAGGAATACTCATCGGTCTATTAACAGGATAGATATAAAAGTCAGTTACTGATTTTGTGACAATAAGAAGGAATCCTCAGAGCACATCATATCATAGAATGCCTTAGTATGCCAGAGAAACATGTAGAAGCCAACAACGCGACAAAGAGACTAGCATTCGTTCATGAATCTCTGCTGCTTAAGCTTAATACAAAAATCGAATTTTGTGATTCGTTAAACTTTAACCGCAACATGGTTATAGGCAATTCGACCTTGCCAAACATATATAAATGAAAAGACTAGGTCTTTTGACTGCTTTGATATATGCCGCACACACACACACACACACACATACACACATAAACTAAATGTCCAGTTGTCCAGTTTTCAAAGTCGAGGCATGGCTGACATTGCACAGATAGCTGAAAGTGACAGGAAAGGACATAGCGGCAGCAGCAGAGAAACGTCATTCAGTTGTGGGGCAGCGAGTCAGTCAGTCAGTCAATCAGTCAGTGAAGTCAGTCAGTGAGTGCAACCATGACTCACTTAGACTTGCACAAGCTGCCAGTCACAGCAGCGAGTGGATGCCACCAGCGAGCTTGCCTCCAGCCTCTGCCTGCGATGCAATGAGTTGCATGGCGTGGCATGGCTGCTGCCATACAACAAAGTGTAAAGTATTTCACTAGGAAACCAATTCATTTGCATAAAATGGCAAGTAGAAGCGACCGTCGTGTGTTGCGAGTGCAATCGGGAACATAACACCGTAAACGCAATACGCCGTGTGTCGCCAAGGCTTCCAACAAACGGGACATCAGCTCAAGGGGAGGCGGCAAAGGGCGCAGAGAGGGGACTAAAAGTGGGTAAATGGCACACGCGCTCACCAAAATGTGAATGTGAATGCAAATGTAAATGTGAAAGTGCATTAGACAACAACAACAATGAAAGAGAAAGACAGAAAGAGAAAGAGAGAGAGAGAGAGAGAGAGAGAGGTGTTTTGGTTGCATGCAACATCCCAAACTTTATGCAGGCCATAGGCAATGTGGCTTTTGTGGCCATGTTTTTGTGCTGCACGTGGGGTGCTCAGTTGAGCCCCTTTTGCTACACTCCTCTTTTTGCGACCTGCCTGATGCGTTTTTGGGTCAAAGCAATTAAAGGTTATAAATTTCTGAGTGTGTGTGTGTTGTGTGTGTGTGTGTGTGTGTGTGTGTGTGTGTGTGTGTGTGTGTGTGTGTGTGTTGCTTGTCTGTGCGAAAAATTACATTTTTTAAGCGCCTCGCACACATACAAGAGCTTGTTTAAATGGCAATGGGAGCTGTCACGTGCCGGCTACGTGGCCAGTTCATTTGGCGTTTAATTTGCCAGAAAATTAAAGTCCAGTTAAAATTTGCATGGCAGTTTTGCCAGCTTTTGCCAGTTTGGCAGCGCTTGCCAATTTGTCGGTTAGATTTATGAAGTGCACGAAGCGCAGCATGCAGCCTGAAAAATTGCCAAAGGATGCCAGCATGCATTTATTATGTCAAGCAATTTGGTTAATGTGAGAAGAACCAACTACAAAAGTACTTTTAACATGCACTGCGATGAAACTATCGATAATAATGATATATTCTTATTACTACCTGCAAAGTGCACTTTCTTTTTCCTTTTTTAAAGCATTGCTGAGCACTTAAAGAGGTAATCCTATTGAAATCCACAGTTTAAATGTAAATTATTGCATATCAAGCAAGTATTATTTCATTACTTTGGCTGACTAAAAGTTTGGGAATTTTGTTTTGCTTTATAATTAATAATATTTGTTAAGATTGGTCTGCTATTTTTCGAGATCTAAAGAATTCGGAGTTCTTAGTTCTAAAAACACAAAGAATAATAGAAAAATAAGAAAAAGATATATATATATATATATATATATTTATAACTCTAAACAATATACATTTTTTGCAAAAGAATATATAATTTGTTCTTCTGTCAAAACACTTTCTTGCCATAGTGTATATTATTCATAAAATATGCTTCAAAACAAATACTTAAATACTGCTATAAAAGTACTTAAAACAATAAAAAGATACCATCAACTGTAATATTGAATAAGTGTAGTTTCCACGGACATAAAAGACAACAAACAACTTTTAAAGACTTGTAAAAGGAAGCTGCAAAAATACTACCTCTCAACTCACTCTACTTATATTCAGTCAATATGTCAATAACTTGAGGGAAAATCAGTAAGTGTTTTTAAACACAGTTTTCACTCACTTCACCCACATTTTCATGGCAACCATCAGGCATCAGCCATCAGCCATCAGTTTATCCATCCGATGACGTTATCTGCTGCCTGATATTCTGCAGTGCCAACGAATGCTTCCGGCTCCGTTTAAAATTTTAATGTCAATTACCCAGGAGCTTTTTATGATCCGCTGGGCTGGCTACTGCTGACATACTTCAGCAGGTGACCTCATCTATAATGAAGTATGTATGCATTTCCCCAACTACCTCCACCCCCCACCCAATCCTCTCACGTAACATTAAAAAAAAGAAAAAAAAAGAAAAACAAAAGAAACATATGCCAAACATATTAAAAAGCATGTCAATGGCATTGTCTCGCACACACCTGACATCAGCCTGCTGATGAACACGCGCCACGCCCACTTGTCCTCAATTTACACTTGACTTTAACATCATTAACACACACCCAGACAAACGCACACCCAGACAAACATGCACACACATGATGTATACACATTTAACTTGTGTTGCAATTTCATTTTTTTGTTTCATCCTTTTGTTGGTTAATATTGAGGAAAAACAATCTGGCAACGATGTCTGGCAAACCGAATAGTATACAAGGATGTGTGTGTGTGTGTGTGTGCAGTGATGTGTGTGCGTGTGGCTGACATACACAACACTTTGGCTGTTTGATATACTCAGCAGCAGCATTAAGGGACGGAAACAGGCTCAGGTTGTGGCTCAAAATGAAACTCAGTTTGCCTGTCATTGTCATCACCATCATCCTTGCTTGTTGTTGTTGTTGCTGCTGGGCATGCATCAAAAGTGAAAATTTATATATTTAACACTTAATTTTGTGTGTGACAGTGTGTGAAATTTTCATTTAAATGACACAAAGCTTGTGAAAATGTGGGCAATAAAGCAGCAGTTGATAAAAGTCGAGAAATGTGTATATTTTATATACATATTTGAGAGAGAGACAGAAGAATAGAGTGCGAAAAGAGAAATAGAGCGACAGAGAGAGAGAGAGAGGGAGGCAGTACACACAGTGAAATTGAAGCCAGAAAACATTTCACATGCTCACATATCACAGAGAGAAAAGAGTGAGAGAGAGTGAGAAAGAGAAAGACTTGGAAATTTAAGCCAGTTTATAAAGCTTATTGAATAGAGATTAAATTGGAATTGCTTAAAAGCGCAAAAGCAAATGAGAAAAAGTGGCGAGATTTAGTTAAGGCAACAAATCAAATTTCTTCGTCTTTCACACAAGTTGATTAATAATATGAAAAATATAATAAATCAAAATCGCATGAAAAATGCAACAACAAAAACCACAATTTATTTAGCTTTTGAAATTTCTTACAAGTCTGTTAAAAGCTATATTTAGAATACCGATAAAATATTTTAAGGATATTTTACTATACCCGGTAAAAGCATAAGCTGATTATTCAAACGTAAAAAATAAACACAAAAAATAGTTATAAGCTTTAAAAATCACTTATTTTTCACATTTTATTTTACTTAATATTGTCTGGAATGAAAATTTCTAAATAGTGTCTAGATTCAAGTTCAATTTAAATAGGTTTATGCCTGTGGTTAAAGCACCTAATAAATTTGGCAACATGCCACACAATATAATAGCTTAACAATTAGTTAGTCAAAATGGGAGACGACTGACTTCAACTGACTCAAACTGAATATCGACGCTCATTTTGTTTGACGCTGATTGAAGCTTGTTAAAATGCTATTTTGGCAACCAAACTCCAGCTGAAAACTGTGTGTTTTGGGCCAATTTACTTAATGACAACTTGCTTGGCGGAATTTTGGTGGCCAATAAATTGCTTTAATTGCCCCATTTTAAAGGGGGTTTAAATTGTTGGGGTGGTAGTGGAGTAATGTGCATGTAAGTTGACGCCAGCCCCCAATTTGGGGCTGACTGCTGTTGGCTGCTCTCCCGTGGGACATTCTGAATGAGGCAGGCAGGCAAGGCAGATAAAACTCAGCATCAACAGCACATCAATAAGGACGAAAGAGTTGAATGAAGATGGACAGCTGAGCTGTGCAAAGGATAAAGGAGAAGGAGCAGCTGCTGATGGCTGGCTACCTGGCCTGGCTAGCTGGCTGGCTTGGTTGGTTGGCAATTGAGCGACTGTTGCATACCTGGCACTGTGTACGGTGATGGATGCGACGATGGCAGCCAATATGCTGAATTTATTGGCGGATACGATTTATGCGTGGCATGCAACGGCGGCTGTAAGGATGCGGCGGCGGCGGCTGCTGCTGCTGCTGCTGCCAGCAACGATGACGACGATGTCGATGTTGAACAGCAGGCAAGAGAAGTGGATGCGACTGAGGCTGACAATGTCGATGATGTCGCGTTGTCGCTATTATTGGATAAATTCTCAATTACCAACGATAATTGACTGCTGCTGGCGTTGCTGCTGCTGCTGTTGTTGTTGCTGCTGCTGCTGCTGTTGATGTTGATGCTGCTGGCGTGTATGTTGCTGTTGTTGCCATTCTCTGCTGCTGTTGCTACTGCTGCTGCTTTTGAGGCTTGGCTATTTGCGCAACCAATTGCAGTTGAATTATTTATCATGTCAGAAGTGTGGCGACGAAGAAGAGAAAATTCTTGAAAATACTTTTACACTTATTTATACACACACACACACACACACATACACACAGAGTGAGAAGTACACACACACACACAAACACAGCATTAAAAACACAACAGTTGAGAGCGCATTTGAGCGAGTGGAAAATACGTTAAGCAAATATCATAAATATTACAAACGACAGTCACAACAACAACAACAACTATAAAAACAATTAGCGTCAGGTTAACACTTCTTTCTATATATATATATATATGTATATATAGCTATATATATTTTGAATGTTTTGCAAAATATTTGATTTCTCAGCTTTAACAAACACACGCAACGATTTTTATTTTCTGCTCTTTCTTTTTAGCCACGCACAATGAAAACTTTTCGACTTCTTTTTTATGTTTAAACGTTGAACATAAATTAAATTTGTGATATTTTTATTTTTATTTTTACTGCCTTGCAGTTAAACAACAATTAACATTTAGTTTTTGAGATTGCGTTTTTTTTTTTTTTTTTGTGTTCGCACTTTTAGCGGTGATTTTTTTATAGCTTTTATTGTGCGGTTGATTTGGTGTCGGAATTTTTGTAGACAGGCGCTTGCATCGAGTTTTCCTTCAGTTTGCGATTGCAGGCCAGACGTTAATCAGAAGCTGCTTTTATAGATCGAATATAGAGAACATATAGACAGAATACCGACTGTCGCTAATTATAGTTGGGAACGCAGACAACAGCAGCAGCAGCAACAGCAGCAAAAGGAAAGGAGATAAAAGGCGCCCAAAAGAATTGAAAAGACGAAAGGCATTCGGCATTTAATTGAGAGAGTGATAATCAATAGGCAATTGCCAATATATAGGCAATATATATAGGGTGGGTCACCGATTTTGGCAGACAGACTACTAGAGATAATTACCTGCTTAGCTGCAGTAGTACAACTATTTAGATCAATAAAAACCAAGTATAAATATTTGTTATAGTAATAATATACAAAGACAGTCCAAATAGCAATGAATAAATAAAATAGACATTTTAGATACTCTTAAAATGTATAGCATTGGCCTCAACACAAACAATCCACACGGAAGATAGAGAGAAAATCAATCTGGTGCAAAATTATTCGAATATTTTAGTTTATTTCCAAGCATTTTTGTTATGCAACCCATTATTTGTTGTATTGCAAAAAAGGATTTTCATCCAAATTGACGAAGAAGAAGGCCTCAACTCAATGAATTTCAATAAGATTATCACTTTTTACTTGAAATAAGATAAGATAATATTTTTACTCATTGCATTATGAACTCTAAATAAAGTAACTCAGCCTAAATTTATTCGATTATTTATTTAATAGTGGTTATTTGGCGTTCGGCAAAATTGCGATTAATTTTATATTCCAATTTTTTTTTAAATGTATCTCATATTAAGGTGGGCCATGCACATAAAGAAAAAAGTATGACTAGAGAAACTCCAATTTATTATGCGATTACATAATACCAATGGAAAACATTATATGCAATATCTGCATGATTAACTATAATCTTGATCTTCTATCAACTATAAACATATAAATATAAATAAACGAAAATCAATCTGTATTTAAAAAAGGACAACTCACATATATATTTAGCTTTGCATTCGCTTCCCTTTAGAGTTTAGAGCTGTTTTTGCTGGGAATCGAGTCACCCTGTTGTTGTCGAGTATTGTTTTTCGCTGTAGTTTTGCGGCATACGTCGCTGCACAGCGATTAAAATTTAATTGCAGACTAAATCGATTTATTTTGATTCTTTTTTTATATACATCTATACATCTATACATCTATGTATATATATGTATTATTTTGTTTTTCACTTTTCCCCAGCAGCACAACAACAATGAGGAGACACAGTTCGCATGCCGTGGATATATAAAAAACGCGCGTATTGGCAAAAATCAAATGGCTAAAAATAAATTGACATCAATCAGTGGCGCAAGAGGAGGGAGGTAAGGAAGGAAGGAAGAGAAACGGCACTGCAACTAATTAAGCAACGTCACATGCAACAACACAATCGTGACAATCAACAACGACGTGCAGCGTATTTAAATATCAAGCAAGAGCTATATATATATATTTATATATATGCATATATATATATATATATCCCGATTCGTACCCGGCAAATATTGAAAAATATTGAAAATCAATTCGAGCAGCGAGTGGCGTTCAGAGTTTTGAACCGATTGAAGCTTAAGCTGCAACTAATCGCGATTAGCGCACAGCTTTTGTTCGCCTGAACAAAGTGCAAAACTCAACACAGCCAAAGAGTTTCAGCTCAGCTCTATCTCAATCTCAGCTCAGCTCAGCACAGCTCAGCTCGGCTCAAAAACCCAACTCATCTTTTCTTGATCTCAACTCATCAACGTCAGATGTCAAAAAGGTTCTTCTTGGGCGCAGTCAGAGACACAAGTGGAAAAACTTGATTTACAACTAAGTTTTGTTGTTATTCTTGTTGTGAAATTGTTGTGCTCTTTTTTAAATGAGTTTTATTGTTAGTTTGTGTTTGCTTTTAGTTATTATTTGTTCATTTGCATGTCTCTAAGCGTATTGCTGTTGCTGTTGTTGTTGTTGGTGCAACAACAGTTGTTGCTGCTAATGAGTTAATTAACACATTTGGCTGAGCAGTTTTTATTTCTTGAGGTGAACTTCGTAACACTATTGCGTGTGCGCTAATTATGATTAGAATCAAATTGTGAGAATGCCAACAACAAAGACACAAAGAGAGAGAGAGAGAGCGAGAGTGAGATAGATGTAGAGAGAGAGAGAGAGAGAGCGAGAGAGAGATAGAGAGAGAGAGAAGAGATCAAAATGTATATTTTGCTTAACAAATATTAGTTATTTAATTATGGTTCAGAGTCTGGAGAAAGGTTCAACTTCGTTAGCACATTCTGGCAAAATTCAGTTTTGCAAATTTAGAATCCGTTTTGCCAACATTCATTTTAAGCATTTAACATTCTTAAAGGTGCATAAATGCAATAATAGCTCAACTAATAAGGAATTTATTAAGAACATTCAATCAATGATTGATTTATTTAAATAAATAATTCTTATAAGTAGCACACACAAGGGCTAAATAAGGCAAAGGCATAACAAGTAAACGATTCTATAATACAGATAAATGAGAACTTTGAGATAGTATTGACAGGACTGGCTCAAGACCTATACTCGACGTATACCTCGACACAGACTAACAATAAAAAATAAGCATATCTAGCTACTTCTGGCTTTCGTTATTACTAACTACTACAACTTAATATTTGTATTTACATTTCCAATTTTCATTTCCATTATAAATAACCCTTTGACTATCTTCTTTTTATCGATTTGCCGCACATTAAACAAAAAAGAAACACACAAGTAACACAACTTCCGTCAATGAAAAATGCAAATTGATAAATTTTGAATAAACTTGGCTCAAGGTTCTGTTCTCTTACTGCTGTTTTCGACTGCTTCTTCTTCTTGTTCACAATTGCCTTCCGGTAATTTCTAGCCACATTTTACATTTCAACGCGACAACACACATATGATGTACGGTGTGTGTGTGTGTGTGAGTACTTGACTTGCCATAATGGCTAATTTGAATTTTTATCATGTTTACAAGCAAACAATATGTGCATCATCATCGCCATCATCATCATCAAGAAACGACGACGCCTCAACTTGACTCCTTTACTCAGCCCTTTTTGCACAACAACCAACTAGCTAGCAAAACATTTGCATATCGATTTCATATGCGGCAATATAACCCCTACCCGCCACACCCCTTTAACAAATGCAAATACAATCCATTTTGAATATTTCTTGGATGCGCGTTCGCAAATTGTGTGGAATAACCATGAAAATGTTTACATGTCTGCCACCCTTCTTTTTTGCCACTCTTTTTTATTTGTTGGCTTACTTGCTGCATTTGTGGCGCCCCAAGTATGCAGCGCCAAAAAAAAAACATGCATACACCCACACACAAGTACACATACACATATTCGACATTACGTATTTGCAAATTTAATAACACCCCCGAAATTGAGTCAAAAATGCAGAAAAAGACAAGCCAGCGTGTTCTAGTCGAGAGAGCTTGACTTGCAGATATCCTGTACGCAGCTGTTAAATATATTAATTATTTTTAAAATATAGCTCGATAAGGAAGAGAAATAACCATTTATACTGCTACAATAATTGATTGTTTATAATAATAATAAAAATATACACCGAAAATTTTCTGCTTCTTGATTTTTTTCTATTTAATTTTGAAAACTGCACATTTTCTTTTAAACTTAAATAAAAATAAAACGATATAGTTAATAAACTATTTAAGTTTATCAATAATATATCTGATTACAATGAAAATATTTATATATACATCAATTGAAAGGACATTCCTTTACAATTGTGTTCTTTATAGCTGGCGGATATCGATTTATATCGATATTTTCGAAACTCGAGTAAGTTTCGATCAAATTAAATAAACTTGATATTCAAAATATTGAAATCTTTGTTCATATAACTCCAGCTAAGTTGACTCAACTATTTGTGCTGATCAAAAATACATATACTTAGTGGGTTTTGTCTGTTGCATAGTTTCCACAAATTTATTATACCCTTTTCCAATTTTTAATAGCAAAAAGAAAAGAAACTGAGGCCAACACATTTGTTGACATCGTCTTTGGCGCTTGCTTTCGTTCCTCATCATCAGCAATGTCTGCTTGAAGTTTGCTTGCATGCAAATTGCACTGATTACCACACACACGCTGCACTTTTCTTTCCTGAACAAGTTCTCCTCTCTCTCTTTCTCTCTCCGTATTCCTGTCTCTCTCGCTCTCTCTCTTTTTGCTTACACATTTGATTTGGTTGCAGTTGTTGTCGAGCACTTTTCATGTTTTCTACTTAACTAAACCGTCTAATGCAAATCGCCTTTATTGCTGCCACTTTTTCTACCCAAGTCTTTTGTTTGCCGACTCTTCGCCCTTTTTCTACTTCTTGTACTGCTTCTTTCTTGGCTTTGGCTAACACAGTTTTCACACTTGACGTATTTATTGTAACCTTCTTTGTTTTGGCTCGCTGCTGCTTATGGGGCAGGGTCAGCGCCATTAAATCTAACTGCACATTCGCTGTTACTCGAGTGGAAATGAGGCGCCATTTGTTGTATTTTGTTATTTGTGCCACAAGAATGCACTTGTAATACGATCCACAAATTGGCGTGGTGCCTCCAAAAAGGTGTTCCGAGAGTGTAATAAGCAAATTGTATTAGGCTAAAGTTGAATGGCTAAGTGCTTGGGTTTCAGTTAACATAATAAGATAGATTGGAAATAGAAATCGAATAGATGTGGAAAGTGAATAGTACTGGTTTTTCAAAATCAGAGTAGTTTTGAAAAAGTTTTAAAGTCTTTGACTATAAATCATAACTCAAATCTGATCTAACAAGTAAGATTTCGATCATTTATGATTCGTATATTGCGTACATCGTAGCTATCCATAACCCCCGTAGTATATATTGAATTGGTCACAGAAATAGACAAGACGCAACAGAGGAGACAAGGAGTCTCATTGCCACAGTGCCACACTCTATTCGAAAGACAATTTGAGCACTGTTTCTTAGCCAACAATCTCTGCTTTTTCAATCTTCAGCAGCAGCAGCAGCAGCAGCAGCAGCAGCAGCAGCAGCAGCAGCAGCAGCAGCAGCAGCAGCAGCAGCAGCAGCAGCAGCAGCAGCAGCAGCAGCTATACTTATTTGCGGAAACTGCAGAGCTCTTCAGTTTGAAGCCCTTAAACGACATGAAACAACACAATTACAGACAGAGCCACACCAGAGGAGACAGTCAGACAGTCGGACAGAGAGACAGACAGAAACCCCAAAAACCAATCAAAGGTTGCTTTTGCTTTTGCCTGGCGACGCAACTCTGCCAAAAAGTATCTAAGGACAAGGAGCAGAGAAACAGTGCCAGTGCCAGCAAGGAGCAAGGAACATGGAGCACGGAGCAAGGATCCGCAGCAGGAAACAAAACTCGGCGACTCACTCAAGCATTTTATTAAATTGCCACCTTCCGTTTGTTGTTGTTGCAAGCCTTGGCTCCAACTGTTGTCTGCAACTGTCTTTTATTTTCGATTTCTAGGCATAAACCAACACACACACACACACACACAGAGCAGCAAGAGACATTTCAAGTATAAAGAATATTTCTGCCATCTTTTTCTATTATATCGTTTCCGCTGTTTGGCATAAATTTCTTCGCTGTGTGAAAACTTTTGCTATTTTTTATGCTTATTGCGAGAGTTTTTTCGACTTGTTTTCCGCTCTTTTTATCTCCTCAGTTTTGTACTCCTGGTTAAAGTGCCAAAGCACACGAAATACAAAATACTAAAAACAATAGATAAAGGAAAATACAAAAAAAATAAACACAAAGTTTTTCTGGTTCTTTTTGGCTTTATGGCAATATTGAAATGCGATTGAAGCATGCAGAATATATATTATACACATTGTATATATATCCACAATCTATAATGCGGCAAATGTTGGAGCTTGTCCAAAATGCATTTGCATTTGCATTCGAATTGCCATCGCCATCGCTTGAGCCACAGGCGCATTGCGGGCGTCGCCTTTTAAGCTTATCTAAAATTGAAATTGAAACACGAAATAGAAATAAAAAAAATAGAGAAAAAACAACAAATGTCTGCGGAGCTGCTTTTAGTTGACTAATCATAGCCTAAGGCACACTCAGGGCATTAAAACAGTAAACCACATAATGCACAGCTTAATGCTGATGTGAGTTGAGTTAGTAAACACCTTAATTTTTAGTTACTTTCTTTTCGATTTGCTAATGATTGATAAGAATGCATACAACTAAAAAGTCATCGGAAATATGGGAGTATTAGTTTAGAAATCTGATGATAGTCCGGGATAAGAAACAATCAACAACTATATAATAACTTTATCTATGCAGTATTTCGAAAGTAGGTGATAGAAATAGGTAAAAATATTCAAATATATAGACTGCTTTAATGAAAGAAGACTATCATAGTATCTGTAAGACTATAGTAGTAGCTGTCAACTTGTCGACTTTTAAATATCATTCTAAATTAAAAACAATCGATCGATTCCTATATATAATATTGATGAAAGAGAAGAAGTTGTAACACGCATAACTGGTGAATTTGGTTTCGATAACATGGTAAATGGAAAAGTTTTTCACACAAGAACGCATCTTTCGACTGACCGTTGCTATGGCAGCTATATTATATAGTGATCCGCCAAAATTTAAGGCGCATATTGTGTAAGATTGAAGTGGATATGGTATGTAACATGTAATTATGCGATACAAAATTGAGGCATTAATTTACATGAAGGAAAGACGAATGGACTAAATGACTATACCGAATCGTCTGCTGTTTTTTACTACTCTTCATTGTATACTTTATGGGATCGGAGATATCTCCTTCAATGTTTTAAGATTATTAAGAAAGTCAATAGTTTTCATAAAACCATTAAACATTGATAGTTCTCTGCTCCCCATTCATTAGAAATTTGTGCGACACTCAATACTCAATTTACCAACAGCTTTTCAAGATTCTCTGTTTATGTATTCAAATTAATTTTAATTAGCAACAAGAATAACTCCTCTTTCAACTTTCATATTAAAAGCAGCCCAAAAAGTTAAAGACTGGCGAAAAGGAAAACAAAAGAAGAAAAAAAAAACAAAAAATTAAGCATACGCCATGTCGAACAAGCGTAATTACACGCGTATGTGGCTGTGGGTGTGTGTGTGTGTGTGTGTGTGTGTGTGTGTGTGGGTGTGTGGGAGGGTGTGTGGTGAAGGATGCAGCCGCCGTTGAAGCCACATGTCAGAAACTTTCCTCCTCTTTTTTTTCAGTGCTTGTGTGTGTTGGCTCCAACTTGTTAACAATACCCGCCGCTAGAGGTCGCCAAATTAAAAAAATGCTATGCCAACGAGCTATCAGCCCTCTACCTCCCCACACACACACACACACACACACCTACCCCTTTCGCTAGTGTGTGTGTGTGTGAAAGTCAACATTTTTGTGGTCACTTAAGCAGATTAATTTCATGAGTATAATTAAAAGAAGAAGCTGCCGCTGCCGCATGCATGCACAGAAAGAGAGAGAGAGAGAGATAGAGAGATAGAGAGTAGGGAGAGCAGAGAGGGTAGGGAGAGGAGAGAAAATTGGAAAAAGTGCAACTGGCGAAAATTAACATAAATTAAATTTTTGTGCAAAAAACTTTTTTTAAACAATTTTTTTTTTGGTAGAGCTGCTGCAGCTGCTGCCGCTGGTGCTGCTGCTGCTTCGCACACATAATTGATGGTTTTTAATTAACTGCCAAGTTGACCGACAGACGACAAACACGCAACTGACACAGGCCGAAAAAATCCAGATAGAAATGGAGAACAAAAGCACAAAAATTGTACTGAAAAACGTGTCGAAAAAATGCGTTAAAATCGTTTTAAATGTGGCTCCCCTTGTCCAACTGACCATCGTTTGGGAGTCATCACAGTCACAATGTGAGAGATTCCATTCATTGGGGAACGGAGCAGAGCTGCCAATAAAAGCTGTCAAATAGAATTGCCTGCTTTTAGGCAGCGCCAACATTTGACACACAGTTAAATACCACTAACAACAAAAAAACAAAAAAGAGCAGTCTGTGTGAGCCAGGTTACAATATCAAGCAAACTGATTACAGACAGATTGCTAACTGTACTCTATAATAATAGAGAAAAACATCAAGAATATTTAAATGGAATTTCAAATTGAGTTTATGGAATTTCAAATGGTTTTATGTAGTTAATTACAAATATTTCGACTTACCATTGCGATTCTCGCTATCGGCGGGTTTCATTTGTATGGGATGATACATCTGCAAGCAAAAAGAAATATTGGAAAATTAAATTAGACAAGAATTTAAAGAATGTGTATACGAAAAATACATAAAATAAGAATGTTCTAGTTGAGAGACTAACAGATACCCTGAACGCAAGTCCTTACCTATCGTCATAAGTCGTACACAGAAAATGTAAATATGAAAATGCGATTTATGTTTTTGGTGTTTCGCAATCAATGTTGATGAAATCTTTGGAGATAATAAATATTATGTCAAGGTACATATATGTATATATTTATTATGTTCCAACCAAATGCTAAGGTGTAGTTAAATTGCTAATAGAAGTTTGTTCAATATGAAAATAGGTTTTTGGATAACAAAATTTGCGTTTCTTATACACTCGACTTGAAGTTCTTACAGTTTATGAATCATATGTCAGGGTATATTATAGTTGAATTGGAAATAGTATATCTTGCGGAGCAGTGTCAGTTATCAATGAAATGATCCAAATTTGAGATCGTCTTTTTTACAGACAGACGGAAATGGCTAGATCAATTCGCCTGTTTATCCTGATCAAGAATATATATATATTTTGGGGTCGTTTCGCCTCTTACATACCCTTTTTACTCATTTTAAACTGGTTCTGGTTCTGGTTATAAGAATAATTATTTTAAAAATAAATGAAAAGTATTACTGAGATAAATATGTATTTATTACTTTAAGAAATTGTATTATTTAGATCCCTTTTACAGCATAGTCCTAACCTAATTAAGCACTCAGTTTTCCTCTTAAATATGACAAATTTTAGAATCCCCAACTCAATTTGGGGACTGGTTTTAATCACATTTGATATATTGGACGCAGTCCACGATTAATTTTCCTCGGCTTTTTGGCGCAATGCAACCAAAACCCAAAAAGTGGACAAGTTATGTGCGTGTTGTGTGTATGCGTACAGAGTAATAGTAGAGCCCGTTTATACATATATATATATATATATCTGTAGCTGCAGCCCTGCCTCGTTGTCGTATCTAGTTGGCTTTCCTTTTCCTTCATTTTTTATTGCTGAAAGTCGCGCTTAAGCTGCATAATGAATGAATGCAGCAAAAAAGAGACGACAGACAAATGGACAGACAGACAAGCTGCTGCTGCTGCTGCTGGTGCTTTTCTAACTGGCCGCCAAATCCCCTTTACCAAAGCCAAACACATTTATTCAGCGGTCACACGACGAGCAACAACAGCAGTAGCAACAACAACAATTACGCCACCTTTTAGGCAGCTCTTCTCTCTCTTCTCCCGCTTCTCACTCTTCTCTCTCTTCTCTCTGTTAGCTCTATAAACCTAAAATATGCGTTCGCATTTTGCTTCATGTTAGAAATTGCAACGGCAACCGTTTTAAATGTAATTTTTCGCACAGCGCGTCTTCTAATTAAAACAAGCTTAAAGCGTCCGCAAAACGTGCCGCAAAAGACCCGACGAGGTCAGGGAGGGGATTGGGGGCAAGGTAAAGGGTTGCTGGTGGGGTGCGGGGCAATAGCAAACGAGGCCGGCAAGCAAGAACTTCCGTCGCCAAGTCTGTCCTGGCTAATGGGCCGTGATTTATTGGCAACGACGACGACGAGGACGACGAGGACATTCTTTGCGTTTATTTAAGGCAAACGTCCTTGCAAATGTGCTTCTACACCTAACCCAGCCCCCCTCCCTTCATCTCACCTTACCCTTCTTATCTAGCTCAGTCTCTCTTTGGCCGCTCGTAAATAATACACGCAACTCGCAGCGACTTGCGACTTGCAACTTGTTACAAATTGCAGTCCAAGTCAACCTGTTTTCTCCCCTCTTTTTTTTGTATTTTTATGGCTTGCCACGCCCCTTTTTATTTGCCTTCCGCCTTTTCCTTTTTTATTTTTGTATATGTCGGAAGTAGCAATTACCAGGCGACTAACCAGGCCATAAGCAGCTGCCGTTTGGCCTAATTGCCCGAAATGTTTGTTTGTTGTTATCGCTTTTGTGTGTGTTTTCTCTGTCAATTTAAATACACTTAATCTTTAAGACAGAAAAACTAACTGAAAGAGTGCAAAATAATTATAAAGTTTTCTCTTTGAGATACAATTCAGAATTCAACAATAAAAATTGGAAAGGTTCGACGTTTTTCATATCTTGATTACGACTGAAGATAATCAATTTAAAATGTATGATTTTCATATTTTTCTGACAGTTGCACGAAAAGCATTAAGCTAAATGCTAATCGATAAATCTATCTATAAATAAGACGAGGGATTGGGCATAGTTAAACTGAATGAAATCTACAGTTTCAGTTGCGTTTCCGGTAAATTGGCTGCACATTTCTTTTGTTATTCGCTTCCCTTATTGTATTCTGCATAAAATATTAATACTGATTTGTATAACTGGCTTTTTTTTTTACTAATAATGTTGAATTTCAATCGGTTAAGTTGATCATTTTAAGTATTCACTGGAATGTTGTGAAATATTTTGTATCACTTTAGACTACAATTGATAAATATTGATAATAATAACGGTTGCTTCAAATTAAATGAAGAATTTTGCTTCCGTTCCTAAATTTGAAACGGTAAAGTAGCGGTTCTGTTTCCGATTCCGCTTTGGCACCTTGCTCTTAACAGCTGTCAATTTGTGCATTTTCCACAGCAAATCTGTCAATTTCAAAGGGCAGCAGCACAAAATGAAACGAATGCTTCCTTTGCTTGCTTCCCTCCCTTTCATTCCCACCCTTTCTTCGACTTCTTTTCCTTGACTTTCTTATTCCTGACTTTCTTTCTCTTGTCGTTTGTGTGTTGTGCTTTTTCACAAAATAAATATCGCAGCAGCGCAGATATTTTGTTTAGTTTTATTTTGGTGTGTCACTCGTTACAACATGCAAGTTATGTCAGATTGTGGAATGCCTCGCCTGACACAAAGCATTGTTATATGCTGCTTGCAACCTGCCCCAACAACATACTTTGCAACCCCTTCAACCATCTACTACTACTCGTTCACCCCCTTTTTGACAACATTCCAAATAATAATATTCATGCTGATTTGATGGCGCAATAGAAACACGAATATAAAACGCAACAATACAAAAAAAATACATTGCTTTTCGCTGACGTTGTCTTTATGTTTAGCCCCCATTCCGCCTTTTCGTCAACCCCAACCCCTTCTGCAACTCACACAAACCCTCTTTTAAGGGGTTAAGCGGCACACACAACTTTGGTTGTAGCTCTTCTCGCAAAGCGCAAATTGACATTTTTGTGCCTGTGGTTTTTTCCGCTTTTTTTTTTTGTTGCTTCTGCTGAAAAAACTTTTGGCGCGTGTCTTCTGCTAACAATTTTTAACATTTCTCCTTTTTTTGTATTATTTTTTTCTTCAAATATTTGGATTTTTTTTTTTTTTGTTGTGCCTGCTTTTCTTAAGCTGCCAGGAGGCAGGTCTAAACTTTGAAATTACTTGCGTTTTATGGAAGCTAAAAACGAACTTGGAGTATTGCGGAAAAAAAACTATTGTAGAAAAATTTAATATACTTTTATAGAGCGAAAAAAAGGTAAATCCGAGTGGGGGAAAAACTTGGAATATATACAAAATTAGGCAAATGGAAGATAAAAACTATAAATTAGGCAGATATTTGGTATCATTAAGCTCAATCGATTTAATAATCAGATTGTTATGCATAAGATATAAAAGATATAAAATTTAATATAGAAATATTGTTTTTTAAGAAGGGTTTTCTTTTTTAAGAAATAATTCAAGGCAACAACAATATTTTTAAGGTGTAGAAAAACTAAAACAATTGTAGCAAAAAACATTTTGAAGTAAATAGATATACGTTCGTTCAAGTTTTGATAAATATAGTAAAGAACAATTTCACTGCTCTATTTTTTTATATACAAAATTGCATCAACTTCAAATTAAACTCCAACTGTACACGTAGATAATGTCTCGTTTAAGGGGTATCTCGGTAGTCATCACTTATTTTTTCATCTGCTGTCCCAGCTTAAGTATGCATTTTTTGTGCCACGTCATCTCTGTGTGGTGTCAGTCGACGTGCCCGTCAATCTGTCAGTCACTCAGTCAGTTAGCCATTATAATGAAGGCAATGCTACGCTCAAAATATTCCTGCCAGCTATTTCAACTCATTGCTGTTGCCGCTGTTGCTGCTGCTTCAGCTGTGTTGCATGATTGCGTTTGTGATAAGTTGATGTGGCACACAGCATTTTATACTCTCATTTTTCGCAAACTCAGCATAAATAATATTTTTGCAATTAAAAAAGAAAATTCTGTCTAAACTGAAATTAAAATGAAAGCATTTGTTGGTAGGTGGTTGTGGGGGTTGCGGGAGACTTTAAAAACAGGCAATAAATGTCCCTAGAATTATGTGATATAAATACAAAATGAGAATGCTCAAGTCGAGAGAGCTCGACGACGAGGAGATATTCAGAACACAAATCGTAACTTATTTCTCGGCTAATCTGAATGAAACTTTCACGGCTGATCAGCATTTATGTCAATATATATATAATATAATATAATGTTAGGGTGTATTATGTATATATTTGAAGCCTATTTTTATTGCTATCGATAAAATTAAATAAGCTTATACTCCAAATGTAAAGTATCTCATCCTCATAGTCTCTGAGATTAGCGTTTAACTGTTGCTGCTGATCAAGAATATATATATTTTAGTGCATCTATACTATACCTTTTCCCCTTTTTAACACTTTTCAAAGGCTCATTCAGAGAAGCAGGCAGACAGACAGATACACACGACGGATAGGCAGATATACAATTATTCTACATCAACTCGCTTAGTAATGCTGATCAGGAAGATATATTTCCGAAACTTTCCCTCTTCTGCCCGTTAATTATACCCTGACCCTCATCCCTGTGTGTTCAAAGAGGGAATAAATAAAACTTACCCCATTCAGCGTTTTCACATTGTGGAGTGCGTCCTGAGCTTTCAGTGCGGCGCGACGCGTATAAAATGTCACAAAGCAGCAACCTGCATTGGAGTGAAAGAGAGAGAAATATTGAGATTAGCATAAGGGTTAAATTGGAGTTTATTTGGCAGCGAGAATGACGACAATGGTGAAAGGTGGCAAAGAAATTATGAAAATTATTATTATTAGCAGGCAGAGGCAGGCAAAATGTGGCAACAACACGGCAACACTAAATTAAACATTATGGCCAAGCGAACACCCCTTAAACCCCCATCCCCCACCGCCCAACAAATGTGTGCGGGGTGTTAATGTGTGTATGTGTGGGGAGAGGGTGTTTTTTAGGTGTTGAAATTTATGTTGGTTTTTTTTTTGGGGCATGTGGCCAGCATATTTAAGCATGCAAGCGATACTTATAAAGCGACCCCGTTTTCTATCGAGGCATAAAAAAGCCAACTAATTTTTGGGATTAATATTTTAATAGAGGCAAAGAGGTCTTTGGGTGTAATATATTTTTATTGTTATTTGAACTTTTGGCATACTTTTGCTATAGACTTTAATTATGTTAATACATGCTTGTCTTCTCTTGTTTTTATATTAACCGTTTATGTTTTTAAGAATTTTCACACAAATTGAATAAACATCCCTTCATTTACAAACTCTTTTGTAGACACAATTCTCTATATTCAATCCTGCCTCCCGAAAACCTAAGCTAACCTTTCAATATAGCATCGGCATGTTTATGTGGCATCTTCTTGCTGCTTTCCACACTTGCCACCTGACACATTTTATTTGCATTTTGCAGTCGGCAGCATAAAAAAAAGAAGTTTGCAACGATTTTTCCGTTCTATGTCTAAAATTCAATACGGCATCTATTTTTTTTTTTCCTGCTGCCCCCAATCCGTTTACATCCAAAATCTGTGGCCAGTGTCTATATCTACAGCTGCAGTCAAAAAAATAGTAGTGGACACATATATTAAAGAAAAAATGCTTTAAATATAGTTAACAGATTATGAACATCTTATTTAAGCACAGCCAGTAAATAAACACTAAAATGGCATAACTATAAAATCAGTAACAGAAAAACATTAGTCTCTAAATATATTAATTTTATCTATTTATTTTTGAGCAAAGAAACTATTTGGTGCTTTGCATAATTGAGGTTTTTTTCATATTGAAGATTTTGAATAGTTCTCGATTTTCGGCAGTTTATCACCATAAAATAAATCATTTTTGTATTAAAAGCTTTGAGAAGCAGCTCTCCTATTATTTTGACCGCAACTGTTTATATGGAGATGGGACCAAATAAAAAACCCAGAAGCATCAGTTGAAAATCCATTTCCTGCTCGCGAGCACATATTCCATTTACCGTGGCTCGTTTTCCCCGCACTTTCCACCACTTCTCTTCTGGATTTTTGAATTTTGTCGTGGCCAAAACTTAATACGGCAATAGTTGCATAATGAAATTACCGGCCATATCGGCCAACGCAGCTAAAGCTTCAGCCAAGCGTAATGCGTTGCGGCGAGCCTAACATACCCTTCCCTCACTCCCCTCCCTCTGTATCTCTCTCTCTCTCTCTCTCTCTCTCTCTCTCTCTCTCTCTCTCTCTCTCTCTCTCTCTCTCTCTCTCTCTCTCTCTCTCTCTCTCTCTCTCTCTCTCTCTCTCTCTCTCTCTCTCTCTCTCTCTCTCTCTGTTGATGTCCCCCTCTCAATCGCACACTTGGGTAATTCAATCTGTCGCTGTTTTTACCCCATCATCGTCGTCGACGTCATCGTCATCAGGACACGGGCATTTTTCACAAATTTACAAATATTTTCATTTTTCGTTTTGGGTTGAGTTGTCCTTCTTCTTTTTGTCGCACCCAGTGAGAGATAACAAATACCGACACCGCAACGGATGTGTTAGTTTTGTGGTTGAAGCTTTCAAATTGGAAAATTATCATTCACGAAATTATCATTTAAAGATGCCGAGATTGAAAAAGCTTGCACAAATTCAGGCAAAACTCAAACACAATTTTATTTTTGCCCTGCATTTGAAGAAAAAAAGTTAAACTTAAACACTTAAATAAAAAAAGAAGAAAAATCAGGCAAATAAGAAAAGAAAATGGCAGAATCGGAAAGCGGAAAACAGAAAAGCGGTAAACGTCTTGTGTGCAATCGCAGATTAAATATCACTTAAAATTAAACTAGCGTTAAATGTAACAAATGAAAGAAAATCGAAACGATTTCAAATGCAATAAAATAGCCGTGTGCAAGTCGAAGAAGTGAAAGAAGAGAAGAAGAGGAAGAGCAAGCGAAACCAAAGACGAAAACCAATCGAATGCGATAACGAAAACGAACAAGAAAAAAGAGGAAGCAGAAGCAACAGCAGCAAGCAAGAGAAATCTCTCAATTCCCATTATGTGCATGTCAACTGCAGTTAGAATCAAAGCACCAAAACAAGCGTGATAGAGAGGGAGAGGTAGAGCAAGGGAAAAGGGGAGCTGGAAGAATATCGAAGCAGTTGAAGCTTTTGGGAACAATGCGATAAAGTAACAAAAACAACAAGAAGAAAACCAATGGCAGCAAAAGCTGAAAACGACATCCAGTCACGTTTTTCGACAAAAACTTAATCCGGCGAAGGGCGTTGGATATATTGTAGGCGTGTCATATGTGTGTGTGTGTGGTGAGGGGTGGTATTTTAAGATGTGAAATCGAGTGCCGTTGCTTGCTTTGCCCCAGACAAGACGTGCCAAAGTCCGGTAAACGGGATAAAGAATACATATACACAAAAGAGCCAGAGAGAGAGAGAGAGAGAGAGAGAGAGAGAGAGAGAGAGCGAGAGAGAGAGAGAGCGAGAGAGAGAGATTGCAAACGAATTAATCGAAGTAAAATAAATCAATGTCATTAAAGTTGAACGTAGAGATTTACTGGCTCGAATGGAATGGGCAGACAGAGATACCAACAGTAACAGTAACAGATCAACAGCAGCAATAGCAGCACCAAGCAAGAAGAAGAGCACCAACAACAACAATAACAAATGCAATTGCAATCGAATTTAGTTTATTCCTATATCTCCTCACCAAGCAGCCCAACTAAACGAAAGTGACAAACGCTTAGCAATAGTTCAGTTACGCGCCAAAAGTCAAGACCACAAAACCAAAAAAAAAAAAAAAAAATGAAAATAAACCAAAAATGCCACAAAAATAAAACGATTCTCTTTGAAATTGAAATGGCAGATGCGAGAGAGAATTAAGTGAAATTTTATGCATTTTTCACGCTCAGCAAGCGGCTAAAATAAAAATGTCAAGAAGTGAGCGCAAACGGAGACAGCGAGGAGAGGAGAGTGCGAGCAGAGCAGAGAGGCCACGATGAAGACACGCCAGATAAGTGCGTTAGTAGTTTTTTCAAGTTATATTTGCTTTTCTCTTTCTCCTTCGTTTGACAGCGGACAGCTGGGCAGAGGCCAAACGCAGGCCAGCCACATTCACAGTTACAAAAGGAGCTTTTGAAAATGAAGTTCTCAAGCCCGCACCGCACAACGGGGGCTGCGATAGCAATAAACTGAAGTAGTAAGAAGCAGAAGCTACTGTCAGCCCCTTCCTCCTCATGTCTTCTCCTTTTTTCTTCTTCTGTGATTTGGTCAGCGCGAGCTAAGTTTTTCTTAGGTGCTCATAAATCATATTTTGAGCAAAGGAAAAGCATTCAAGGTGCCGTTAAAGCTTGTATGGGCATCCCATTTAAATAAATAGTTTGAGTTGGGTTTGCATTCTTTTTCTATTGATATATATTATTATTTATGTCTTTCTAATTGAGTAATCGTTCTTATTTTCGTTTCTTTGACTAATTTATGGCGCACCCTTTTTAAGGGTTGCCGGTCGACAAACTTTTTGCCCAATATATTTAACAACTTTCGAGAGCCCATCAAATTAAATGCTCTGACCGAGCACACACATACACACAAAGGCGCTTTACACCTGAACAATCTGAAAGAGAACCGCAAAACACCTTCCATCTCCCTCACTCTCTTCATCTCCTTTGTAGTTCCTTCTCTCACCGCAAGCGCTAATAAATTATGAGTCGAAAGCTTAAATCCACTCTATCTCTCTCTCGCTCTCTCGCTCGCATCGTTCGGCTATCAGCAACTACAACAAAAACAAAATCAACAGCTACAAAAAGAGGAAGAAGAACCACAGCGTAACCGCAATAACAACACCCGCAAAACAACATTGAAAATCCACTTGAAAAGTAACTGTAACTGGCCGCTAACGAAATTTAGTGCAAAAGAAAAGCAAGTTTTTAGCCAAAAGGCATTAGCCCAGAAATATAAACGAAGCCGTGGTGAAGGGTGGGGAGGGGCGGGGGGAGAGGCACAGAAACTTTTGCTTCAAGCGAAAAGGAATATTTTATTTTTTTTTTTATTCCGTGGCGGGTTATTTACGACTTTCTGGTTCAGAGGTCATCGTCGCGCTTAAAAGTGTCATTTCCCATTTTTGGTTAGCAGCCGAATCGAGGCGAGTCCTGCGCTTTTTTGGCTTGTGTTTTATTTCTTTTTGTTTTACCTCGAAGCGTTTACCATCAAAATGCAACAGTAAAAATCCAAAAAGTTGCAGCGAACAAAGAAAAGGGGCGGGGGGTATTACCTACTTTTTGTCGCAGCAAAGATGCAAGAAACAACAACAATAAAATAACTTAAACTGGGTTACAACAAGCCGGGCTAAATGAAAATGCTGTTTGCAGAAAGTTGCAGCCAACAAAAATATATAAGAACTGCACATGAAAAGCAAACGGAGGGAAAACAACAACAAAAATTTGCATGCGGCAAGAAAGTGCTAAAACAGCTCGTATTTTCTCACTCTCTTTATCCTTTATATATCCTATAAATTAATGAAAAGGGGTATACTGATGCGTGTTTAGCATGCAAGATATTTTCATTAGGACAACAAAGCAAATCAATAAATATGAATCGATTGTATTTTGCTTTTAGTTTACAAGGTATCTGCTAGTGCAGCACTCTCTATTTTATTTATGGGCCACTGCTGACTAAAACACGCCTTCTTCCTATT
Organism: Drosophila macrothrix; assembly: GCA_035042055.1. NCBI lineage: Eukaryota > Metazoa > Arthropoda > Insecta > Diptera > Drosophilidae > Drosophila > Drosophila macrothrix. The sequence continues at coordinate 6,456,681 of JAWNLX010000124.1, read as the reverse complement.
CTCCTCCCTCTTCAACTTTTTGTTTCGCTGTATTTGTATTTGACAGTTGCCCGGCATAAATAATAACTTTCAAATGCAATTTGTGTCGATTTGTGTGTTTGCTTTTAAAAGCTCGAGTGACAAACAGCACCAAAAACACACGCACACATACATACACATATGAGTGATATGGGCAGCCACTTAACAGAAAAGTTGCTCTCTCTCTCTCTCTCTCTCTTCCATTCCCACTCCCTCGCAGTCGGCGTCGCTGTCGCCTTCTCACTGTCATAAATCATCAACACAACGCGCCACTTAAGTGCGTCCTGAAACTGTTTGCGCTTTTACTTTACTCACACACACACACACACACACATACATCTCTCTCTTCTCACGAGTGCCACGCCCCCATCGATGACAAGCTGACCATGCACACGCCCACAATTTGGAAGCAGCAGGCGCCTGTCAACGGCAGCCAAGCCATATATATTTGAAGAGGGCGGAAGAAGTAATACAAAAGTTGGATAATAAAGCTAAATAGACAAAATGAAAAGGGCTAACAATAAACCAGAATTCAAAAAATTTATATATATAAAAAAACTGTTCAAGTATAGTATAAATGTAAATGTGTAGATAGAAACATGATTTGACAATGGGCAGCATTCATCGTGATGGATGCTCACCAATTGCAAATGCCGTTATAAATGTCCTACAAAAAAAAAACGGAAAAGAAAAGAGAATGGAGTGGGGAGTAGCAAGCGGAGAGTGGAGAGAGACTGGCATCAATAGAAATTGCTGGCCTGCAGTTGAGCGTCTTTTTTGCTGTAACAATTGACTGCAAATGACAGCAGCAACAATGGGGAGAAAAGCAATCACAAACTCTTCAATTTGGAGCTATTATTAAAAGTACTTCGCTTTTACACAAAATATGAAAAATAGTCAAGATCGTACTCTTAACTTCAATTTTAGCAAAAAGTTTCGCTTTTCGAGAGCAGAATTCCAGTGCAATTTGTGTATGAAATAAAACGGTAAATGCGCTAGCAATTAAAATATTCATGCATACTCACTCATTCACTTACATACATACAAACAAAATGCAGCTCAATTAGGAGCGGAAGAGAGTAGGGAATATGAAGTTGAGCTCAAGCTTTTACTGCTACCTTTACTACAACATTGTATAACAGTTACTTGTCATGTTTCAAATTATAGAAATAATTCAGTCACAGTTCTCAATAGCAAGTGACCACTGTATTAATCTACTCAAAGAAAGCTATGATATTAGGGTTGCTTTTCATAATACACATTATAAAAATAATTCCATCAGATGTGTGCTTCAAAAGTTCTAAACAGCGAGTGAACACTGTACTTATTTACTTAAGCCAGTGGAAGATAAATACATAAGACGCAAGACAGAGGAGCTTTGTAGTTACAGTTATATGCAATTATTGTTTCTCTTTCTTATTCACTCACCTTTGCTGATGCCCGTGGCCTTGTCACGGAGAACATTTATGGAATGAACCGGTCCATATTCCTCGAACATTTCGCGCAGCTGCGCTTCATCCATTGACTTGGGCACTTGGCCGACAAACATTTTGATGTTATCGGGATCGGGCTCCTTTTCGCCGTAGGTGACGACAGCCGAGTCGGAGTCGAGGCGAAAGCACGAATCATCGTCCATGCTGCTGCTGCCGACAACGTTGCGATTGGCGCTGCACGAATTATTATTATTATTAAGCAAATTGGCCGACATTATGTTGTTGTTGGCGCCGCTGCTGCTGCCAAAAGGAATGCCGGTGAGCGAATTGTTGCTGCCAACGAGACTCGAACTATTGTTGTTGTTGTTGAGCAGCGATGAATTGTTGTTGTTGTTGTTGCTGTGGATGGGACTATTTGGCAGGCTGTTTGTGGCGCTGCTGCTCTTATCGCTCATCCCAAATGCACTGCAAAGAGAGAATAGAGAGAATTAGTAAAAGCTTGAACAGAAAAAACTCTGTACAACATGAGCATATTCAAAATGGAGCTAAAGCTCATAAGTAAACAGTTATTTGCATTTTATTTATATAGAGCATGCGTAAAAGTACAAAATGGAGCTCAAGCTTATATAAATATTTGCATAATATAAATTATTGCAGACTCACTCCATATAGAGATCGGTGCTTTTCTCGGAGAAATCAAAAATCATGCGGCGATTGCCCATAAACGAAGTGCGACTGCTAAACATATTGATTTATTAACGTTTTTTCTATTGTTTATTATTTTTCAACACTTTCGAATCGATTTAACAACTAAAGCAAAAATGGACGCACACCGCACAATTAATTGTCGAATTGTAAAAATAAAGGCAATCTAAAAAGTATATATCTTATATATATTTTCCATGTAAGACACTGCAACACGGCGAACTACAAATGGGCACTATTTAAAATTTGGGCACATATATTTTGCACGCACGCGCAGCTTGACTCAAAGCACTTCCTTCATTGGCAATCGTCGAAGAACAAATGAACGAGCCCAAATCAAATTTGAGCACTGATTACAATAAGGAGGAGAGTGCAAGTTGAGCTTTTACATTGAGCAATCACTGCGCAGGTGCAGCGGCTGCTGCTGTAGAGAACTTTTTACATGTACACGCTTCTTCTTGTTGGGAGAGTGAGCTTCAAAATTTAACGGTTGTTTGTTAGTCTATTTTCGCTGTGCTGCGAAGAATTCTCTCTTTTACTTCTGATTACGATTTTAAATATTCATTTTGTATTATTCTCAACTGCATTTAAAAATGCAAATGACTTTGGAGCTTTCTATTTTTTTTTTTTTTTTGCGCCTACAAACGAAATCCACCTCGCTATTACAAGTTTTCATATATCGAATAACCACTGTTACTTCTTGTTTTATTTGGATTGTTTAAGTACTTTAGTTGACCCAATTAGCTCATAGACTATTTACAGGAGCAAATGGTCATTAGCTAAATGATATTTGCGGTTTGTCCAGCCTGAAAATCGTTAAGCAAACAAAGCAAAGCAAAGTTCACTCAACCCAAAATGACGAAGGGGATGTGTGGGAAGGGAAGGAGGTTAAGCGCATTAAACGCTTAGCAAAAATGACACCTATTTTAATGCGCATAATGAGAGAAGAGAGAGAGAGTGAGAGAGAGATAGTGTGGGGGTCAATCAGCGACAAGCATAAGGCATATCAAGTTACACATGTAATTAAAACTAAACAACAGGATTTACACTCCCTCTCCCACACACTCTGCTCATTTAATACTTCACTCATACCCTCTCTCTTATTCCCACTCACTCTCTCACGCATACACACACACACAGCTGCAATTTTCTGCTCATTTCATTTGACTTCTAATTTCTTTGGCAAGTTTGCAATTCCTTGACTTAATCGTTTGCTGCTCCTCCTTCTTCTACTTTTACTTCTTCTTCTACTTGTGCTTTGTTGCATTTTGTAATTTGAACTTTTCGCTTTGTTGTTTTGTTGTTATGCACACAACAAACTTTAAAACTCTCTGACTTTCACGTACTCTGTTTAACCCTCTCGTAGCTTTTGCACTTCTTTGTGCTATTTTGTTTCACTTTTGGCCAGTCATTGTGCTTATTGTTCTCTTACATTCTTCACATCATGAGCATCGCCGACCATTTGACACAATTATTGCATTGCCTTTGCACTCACTCATTTACTATGTTCATGTTTTGCTTTCGAACCCTAATCTAAAACATGCAATTGTGACAATTTTATTAAAAACTTTGCTAGCCTTCAAACTTTTTGTTTGCTCTCTCTCTTTTTTTTGCCATGCAACTACAACAACAACAACAGTTGAAAAGCTTCTTGTGCATTTCTATCAAAGTTCAAACTGCAATTCATCTTCATCATCATCAGGCGCAATGAGAGAGACAGAGATGCGGATAGAGAGAAAATGAGATCAACATGAAAAAGTTTAGTTCGAATATCAACTTAACAAGACTATTGCATTTATATCCAATACCCGTTTACAGTTACATCTGCAAATACCCTGTAAGCAGCGCTGCGCAGTGCGGAGTGATGGTTTTCGGTTAGTCTTCGACTGTGTTTGACTAAAATTAAACATTTCCATTTATTTATTGTTCAAAATGGTTAAACTTGAAAAATTCTACTTGTCAGTTGTAACTGCAAAATTTGAGACATTATCTAGAATTTTGGCCTTAATTTAAATAATTTATACACGCAGAACAAAAAATTCGCATTTATCTTCATTTGTCTATGCAGCAAAAAGTTAAGCCAAAAAAATAAGTGGAAAAAAATGTATAAATTTTAACCCAAAGCTGTCAACAATTTACCGTTTAAATTATCCTGGGAGCAACTTGAAAGAAGAAGAAACTTGGCATCCAACTCGGATTTGGGTCTTGTTCCGTTTCCCTCTCCCTCCCTCTCTCTCTCTCTCTCGCTCTAGCACTTTCACAAGCCGGACGTATGAAAACATACTAATTTGCTTGATTACTCTCGAGAATTTTAAGAGAAAGATACGAGGAGAAGTTGGCAACAAATTTTGAAATCTATTAAAAAAGTTTCAAGTTAAAGGAAATGAGAATATTGCTATTGGCCAGAGAAATCACTTGTCACTCTGCTCCGCTGGCAAAATTTGTTGAATAACTTTTTTTTTTGTCTACTTTGTGTTGTTTGCTGCAAAGCGGCAAGTAAAACTGAAGGTAAATTTGAAGCGTCTGCTTCACAAATCAAGTGCAAAAGTCTACAGTCTAGAAAGAGGAAAAAAATAAAAGTAGTCAAGTTGTAGTTTTTTCAACTACTCAAAAAAGAACTTGATTCTTGTGATTTTGTTTTGTTTTTGACGTTCGTCTTGCTGCTCTGTTTGCTCTTTACTGTTGCAACGAATGCTTCATAATATCAATTTGCCAGAGCTGAGAAGAGAAGAAGGCGAAGAAGGGGAGAAAATACTGTAAATCAGTGTGGAAAAGCTTTAAGCTTGCTTTTGGTTAGCTTAAATGAGGTTAAAGGTGTCCGACAGCAGATTAAAGCATTAAGCTTTAGCTTCAAGAAGAGAATCGAGATCGTAGTTGAGCACTGGGCTGGAAGTTAAGAGAGTAATTTAAGAGTGATAGACGCACAAGGAAGAAAGTTTTAAAATTATGTTGATTTGCTCTGTTTGCTCTTGGCAAACATTGAAAGAGTAAATATTTATTTAGCCAAATTAAACCATAGCCAAAAAATGAAATTAATAGCTGCTCTTAAATTATACACTGCTTGGCTCAAAGTGCTCATTAATTTTGAACGTTGTAGCAATTTATAATCCCTCATACTAAGTGCTAGCCAATAATTTATACATTTTGCCCAATTAGCCAACGTTTAGCTTAAATTGTACTCTTTCCACTAAACTCTAAAACTCTCTTCTCCTCTCTATCTTTGCTGACGGAGGAGCTTTCGGTAAGCCGCTTAAACTTTGGCCCTAACCAACACTAAGACGCAGCCACGATGACTTTGATCTCAAGGACCTTTTAATGCTCAGCTTTCCGCCTCACCCCTCACCCTTGTCAACTTTGTTGTTGTTGTATGGGCAACCTTTGCCTATAAATTACTCAGCAGAAACATTTCGCCACGCTTATCAAAGATAATTTTAAGCCGCATTTAAAATGATTTCTTTGCCTTTCTTTTTCAACACTGCAGCAACAACTTTTTGTGTTGAGCTATGCGAATTATTTCTTTTTTTTTCTCCAAAACCCCGTATGCAATGGGTATGATGAATCAGTACAAATTTATGTGACAGAGGGAAAAGTTTTAAATATTTCAATTAATTATGAATTAAAAAACTACAAATTTTTTATATATAAATTGCAATATAAATTCCAAAAGTTTTTACTATTACAAAAGTGCACTTTAAGAGTTGTGCCTCAGTTTTTTGTTTTGCAGACCATTCATATATATTTTAATTAGATACATTTTAGATTCTATTTTTGTATACATTTGTTAGATGGCTTGCTTATTACAGCGTATTTGATAGTCGATCAACTCCAGCGCTGCTTTTGCTTTCTCTTCTTTTTTATACAATATTTCCAGCCAAAATTTACGCTGACTGTGCGTTGTCTGGCAACGCTGCCAGCCAAGCAAAAAAGTGCAAGTTGGCAATGCTGCACGAAGAGAATGAGAGGGAGAAATGGATTGATGAAGGGGGCTGTGGCTGTTGGGGGTGGGGGGGGACAAGCTGAACTGGAAAAGGGCGCCAGCAATGTTGACAGTTGGTAAGCCCCTCTCCCCTCTGCTTTGCTCCAGCGCTGCGCTTTTTGTCAATGCTAAGCTGCGCTGCGTCGACGACCAAGGCGAATGAGCAGCAAAAGGGATAGGCAAGTGGAGTAGACGAGTGGAGCAGCAGCTTGGACTTTTGTGCAAATATTTGACATGAACACAAAAATGGACTCGGAGAGCAGCAGCTCATTTTTGGCTGCCCAACGTCAAAGAGACAGAGCTACAAGGGAGCTGAAGAGAGAGAGGATTTTTAGACGAAGGTGTCGGAGGGGAGGGGAGCTTTTACAGTCTGGGACTCGTGTGTAATTAAGCAAAAATGTAAAATTGTTTTTGCTGTTGTTGTTGTTGGTGTGTTAATAATTGCTTGTAAATAGATCAAAGTTGGCATTTGTTTGGCTTTTGGAAAGAAGCGGACGAGAAGAGAGTGGAGTGGAGTGGAGTGGGGGGATGGGGTTAAGAGAGTATGGAGAATAAAGAGAAAATTGAAAGTCTGAGCGCTTTAGTTGGATTATGTTGACTAATTAGTGGTGCTTTGACATGCTCCATTGCATGAATGTCCGTCCTTCCACCAGCAGCGAGGGTAGTTTAATAGTAGTTCACAGTTATTTGTCTGTGTGTGTGTGTGTGGCAGGAAAAAGAGAGTTGCCCCCCCTTGGACTATTATCTCTGTCAGGCATTATTAATTATTGGCTTGGGACTGCTGGCCTTAAGGGGTCAAAAAAAAAGGGTTTCAAGTCAAAGGACATGTCAATCTGTATTAAATTAAGTTGGGGCTTTCAAGTCTAGGATGCCCATAATTTGCAAAAAAGAAATGCAAAGAAATTGAAAAGCCAAATGAAAGCTGGATTAACCCTCCACTGCCCAGATGTCCTTTTTGTAATACGCCCATTTTTTTTGGGTTCGATGTTTATTATAAGTAATAATCGGCTATGAAAAATGTTAATAACTTTTTTGCAACCAAATAAAAAAATTACAATTCAGCAACATTAATAAAGAACTCGCAAACAAACAGATAAGTCACAAAGGAGCAAAGGAGCCAAAGAAATACTTATATGTATTACAATAAAATGAGTAAAAGGAAAATAATTTGAATGAAAAAAATAAATGCGGCCAAAAGGACAAGCGACCGCAATGAAATGAATGAAAATACAAATTCAGAGTTGACTTTTATTTTGTATACCCTGAACCCCATCAAAAATGGTTAAAAAGGGTGTAATGGTTTTGTGCAAATGTATATAACAGGCAGAAAGAAGCAGCTCCGACCCCATAAGGTATATATATATTCTTGATCAGGATCAACAGTCGAGTCGACATATGTCCGTGTGTATGAACACGCAGATCTCAAAGACTATTAGAGCTAGAGACTTCAAATTTGGAATATAGATTTTCGTATACCCGGCGCAGATCAAGTTTGCTTTATTTTATCAATAACTGCCTCCGTTTATCGAATATCGATACTTTTGAATTTCCGATAGCAATAAATGCTACAATTTTAAAGGCAGAATTTTCTAATTTATAGAGAATGTACATATGCATATTATTGATCAACTGCCCAAATTTCATCAAGATCGGATAAGAGACACCCAAGTTATAGCCGAAAATATATTAGCATTTATATAAAGCTTTTTCTGCATGCATCAATATGCGAGCGCATGTGTGAGAAAGAGATGGCATGATAATCAACGCGAGCGTCAAAAGGCGTTTCCAATAAATCTAGAATATATTTAACAACTGGGTGCAGGGTATCTCGTAGTCGAGCTCACTCGACTAAAGCACTTTTCCTTTTTGTTTTGCATACGGCACATGTGAATCACCCTTTTACACACTCTCCCTCTCCATTTCTCTTCCTCTTTCTCTCTGTGCAGATAGAGTTGGCAGAGTCCTGCAAAAAGTAACGGAATTTCACATATAACGGCGCGCAGTGACTGCGCCTGAAAAATGCCAAAAACGCAGCCGGGTCCTGCTGAGCCCAGCGACAAAAAAAAAAAAATAATAAAAAGTGGCACCTACAAAAAGTAAGGAAAGTAAGCAATTTATTTTGTGAGATGCGGCAACACTGGCATACCCTTAATATTATTATTCATGAATATTCCTTAATTTTATTTTTATTTGTTTCAATTTTAATTTTAAGGAAAGATAAGCTAAAAATTAAGATCCAGATCTCAGAAATATACAATATGAATTTGAAGATACAAAAGGATGAAAAAAGAAGAAAAGATAATATGAAAATGAAGATCTGAAATATAGCAAAGCTAGAAAAAATTTCATAATTCCAACAACTATTAATAAATAAAAAAATATAATAAAAACAAAGAACTTTTGAAAAAAATAAATATGAAAAGACTTCAACAATGAATTGTCTAAAAAAGACCGAAATATTATATGTAATGGTATTATAATGAAAAAAATAAATATAGCAGAAAGTTAAAAAAACAAAAATCCTTTTACATAACTTTTATAATATAATTTACAACTAAAAAAACAATTTTTAGATCCCTTGTCTTTTTAAATCTGAAAAAAAGAAAACTGATGGCAATCTAATATTCCCCATCACAGAAGGGTATTACCAAAAAAAAAGCAAAAAAAATGAGAGGGAAAAAGTTCGCCAAAAAAACAAAAGACAAATAAAAAATTCGCTTAAACTTCTTTGGCTGGCTAAAGAATTTATTGATTCATTTTGAAAAGCCAACGACAAGGACGAGGAGGACAATGACAACGTTGGACCCCAGGACGCGACTCGGGAGCACTTTCAGCTCAACGAGGAGGTAAAGAATGGTGGTGGGGGCAGGGGCAGGGATACGGGGGCAACGGAAAATGATTTGCATGGCGGCCGCTTTGCGGAGCCCCCAAAAGTAAAGCCTGCGTGTATCCAGTGTGTGTAAAATTGAATCAAATGGTTTTCACATATACTACATATATCCATATATATATATGTATATAAAGATATATATGTATATAAAGATATATATATATTTTGATTAATGCATAAGAAAAACGAGGAAAATTATAAATGAAAATTCCAGTGCGACTCTTTGAAATTGTCGCCACTTTTGCGCAAATTGTTGTTTGGCGGGCGAAATGGAAACAATTGAAACCGTAGCAGAGTTGCCACCCCGTGCGCAGAGTAACCTTTACCATTCGCTGCAACTGCAGCAGACAGTTTGTAATATTTCACACGTTTGCTTCAAGCTTCGAGCTACAATTGGTGGCAGCCACAATCAACTCGGACTCAGGCGTTGCCATGTTGACTTTAATATTTTAATGAATGGCAACTTGATATTTTGACAACACTTATGTAAATCTGTTAATGGAACTTGTTAAGCAAGAATAATAAGATTAAATCAAAATTAATAAAAATCAATTCAGCAATTCGCAAAAAATACAAACAGCATTTAAATTTGGAAAGCAGATTTTCGATTGAAATTCATTTGATAATTTAAAAGCAGGCATTTTTGATAATGGTTTCAACTCTAGCATGAAACTAAAATGGAGACGCGATTCTGATTAGGAAATCTTCATTTTATTAAAATCTTAAAAAGCGATTTTAAGGATGAGTCAAATTGTTGCACAGCTAAAAGTTAGTCAAAACTTTTCAAAAACCTTTTTTAGTCATGCTTTGAACTGTAGATTAATCCAACATTTAAAGTTAAAAACGGGATTCTGAGTGGATTGCCTTGTAGAATTTATGTGCCACAAAAAAGTGATTGACTGGATGGATCAAAACTATCTAGCTTTATCTTATAATATATAATAAATAATAATATAAAACTACATTTAAAGTTAAGAACTCGATTCAGGTTCGATTTCCAAGTTCCCAATACTAACTTTCAGAAACTTTCGAAACTGCTTTTGCACATATTAGGCAACTCTAAGTGAAGTTCTCACTTGAGTACAACATTTAGTAAGGCATGCTAAATATGTCAAAACTTAAGTTATGTTTGCCGACTTTTTAAGCTGCCTTTTGAAAGTTGGTTAAAAGCCTCTTAGAGGCACTCGTGGCAACTCTAGGCATGTCTAGACACAATTACCACACACACACACCAAACCATTGTGGATGGCATTTTTAAGCACATTACGCGAGTGCCACACCCACAACCGCCCACCTACCCCCCGCCAATAATAACCCCCACAGCAACTTGCAACTCACAACTCCAATTTCCGGGTCGCTGGGGGCCCATTACCAAAAATGGTGACAACACTGGTAAGAAGCAAAACGGAGAAGATGAAGCATTATAAATTCAGTTTAAATTGTGTGTGTGTGTGCGGGTGTGTGTGTGTGTGTGTGTGTATGTTGTGGCATGCGGGAGACATTTGTATAATTTGTTGTGTCGACTACATTTTTATGATTTTGTCAACTCGGCAAACACGAAACGAGCTGCGAAAGGATAACAAACAAACAGACAAAGAACAAAACAACAACCCGCAAAGGCGACCAACGATAATCATTATAATGGGCATTTGCCAACGACGCCCCAGGGACACCCTGCTCCCCCTCCCCCTATCCTACTTTTGCCACTCCTCAGAAAAAGGATAAACCCTTGGAGAACCCGTTTCAGTATCTAATTGTCCAAGACAAACAACAACAACAACAACAAAAAAAGGCGGCTCGTCGAGAGTCAAGAAAGGCACTTCCTGTGGCAGGTGCAATGCTGCCTGCGGCGAGTATTTGATATCGATAATGGGGAAGAAGCAAGCAGCCAACAATTTATTGAAAAACAATCTACGTGGGTTGCCACCCAGCGGCACATATCAAAGGACAGCATCTTTTAATAGGCTGTGCACATTTTTGGCCTATTGAAAAATCTGTAATTGATGGCGAAATAATTTTGAAAGTGGTAAAAACTTTAAAGATAAAATTGAAATGGTTCCCAAAGTGTTGATTTGGGATCTAGAACTAATCTTAAGTCTAAGCTGACTAAAAAGTAATATTAAAGCGAGCTCAGTTATATAGTAGTTACCCAATATATAGAGTATATATATAATATATTCTTGATCAGCATCACTAGTCCAGATTATATGTATATGTCAATTTGTTCCTCTGTCTGTTTATTTCTTGGGCATTTTACTTCTCAGTCTAAAATTTATTTTCATGGAACTTTGAAGATTTCAGTCTCTTAGCTGCAGGCAATATATTATATCTATATGAACTATCAGTCGTAAGTTGAGTTATCCACATTTCACATTCGACTACTAAATCATATAGATTTTATAGCAACAGTCGGTAGATCTTTTAGAAATCGGCAAAGTTGAATCTGATCTACAAGGCTATATAATATTCGCAGTGTCTCAGATAGTCCTTAATTATTTACGTGTTTAAATATTATTTAGATTTTATTTATTTAAGTAAATTAAACCCAAGTGAAATAAAGCATTTCGAATTGTTTGCATATCAAAGTAAAGTAAATAATTTTGTTTTCGAGTGTTTGCTGCATTCAAATATTGTCGCAAAGCTTGTCAACAACAAATATTCTAATTGAGTTGCCTACGCCAAAGACAGACGGAGAGAGAGGGAGAGAGAGACATGCGATAAATAATGATGTAGAGTGAGTGCCCATCATGTAACAACTCGCACATTTACAGTTATATATTTTTATAACGGCGCCCCGCTACACCTGCTGTGAGAGAAGAAATCACGCACGCACACTTATGCAAACACACGCACACGCACACACACAAAAAAAAAAGTTGAAGACATCAAAGCTCAACGCTCAACTGTCTAACTCCCTGTCCCCCTCTCTCTCACTCTGCTGCACACAACTAACAGCGACAGATTTTTGGACTTTTTTTGTGCCTAAAAATGACGCCCACGCATGTCACGTGTTTAATTATTTACGTGACTTGGCTGCGCTCACTTTTTTCGCTCTCCCTCTCTCTCTTTCGCTGGGCGCTTGTTTTGTGTTTGACATGCGAATTTTGTCTAAATATTTATTGCCAGTTTGGCTGCCTGTGTGTGTGTGTGTGTTTGTGTGTGTGTGTGACTTTTACGACGCGTCGCTTTCTTTACGCTCAAAGCACAAAACTACGCGACGAGGCTGCCAACTTGTCTAAATACATCTCCCTTTAGGATGCTTTTCTTTCCTTTCTTTTTTTACTTTCTTTTTCGGTGTGCTGGCAGGCAACCAGGCGTTAAGACAACGTTTCTTACGTTTCTTACGTGTCTTTTGAGCTGGCAACAATTTGTGTTTTTTATTCGTTGGTTTGTTGCACTTCTGACAGCATTGGATTGCTTCTGTGGCCTACATTTGTGCGACGTGTTGCGAAACGTTGACAAATATAACAGTCTAAATAGCTGACAGTGGCTCACAAAACTGGATAATGCAAAATGAGGAGCAGAGCAGCAGAAGTATATTTACATTCAGAAACATGCCACAGACAATATTTAAGTATTGTTTATGTCACTGGGAAATTTATGCAACATTTCGAATTTAAAGTTGAGTGGAAATTCTGTGTGGTTTTCTCGTCTTTTTTTATCGGCATATTATCTTATCTTGTACATTTTTATGTTATAAATATTTCGTATCTTTTAATTTAAATTCAATTTGAAATTTAATAAACGTTAAGTAAAATAAAAATAATATAAATAAATATCATATTGAATTAAACTAAGCCAACGAAACGCATAATTATCTAGCCATAATAGCCTTGCTCAATATTTGTTTGAAGTATTTTTTTAAGCTAGTTACAAAGTACACAACAAGTTTAATCCCTAAAGAAAATATTCCAAATATGGTTTATGTATTTTATTTTTTATTTACTCCATAAATGCGCACAGGCCCAGCTAATTAATTTAAATTTTTTTTGTGTTGTTTGTTTGCCTGGTGTTCACTCAATTAATGAAATTTGATCAAGTCGGTTTGCTCCCAATGCCAACCCCAAGCGCCCCTCACAACAACCCCTCTTTCTCTCTCTCTCTCTCTCTCTCTCTCTTTCTCACTCTGCATTTCCGGCACATTGTGTTTTGTCTGTTTACGCATGTTAATCAGGCGTGTTGGCAACCCTGCTGAAAAAGGCAACGACTCAGACAAATTTGTTTGTATTTTTGTTGGTCTTATTTAACCCCAACAATTCACACACATGTGTAAATGAATCTGTGTGTGTGTGTGTGTTGTGTGTGTGTGTGTTTGTTTGAGTGTCTCGTGTGTAAGCCTAAAAGCTGCTTAAATTTTTAATGACTTTGCTTGTGTTTTTAATTGTGTGCGTGGCAAATTTCTGCATGAGTCTATCTCTCTCGCTCTCTCTCCCTCTCTATCTCCCTTTCTCTTTCACTCTTTCTACTTACTCATTATATATATATATATATGTCGGTCTGTGTCTGTGTTTTTGTCTGCGGATTTTGTGTCTGCTTTAAGCGGTCCACGTTTTGTGGCAAGAATAATTTTAATTGTGCCTTTGCGTAACTTTTGCAACTTTCTTGACAGGGGGAAGGGAGAAAGGGGAAGGGTATGCATCGTACATTTCGTAAGCCGGTGCGCTTATAATTAATCATTGATCGGCATAATTAGTAAGCAAATTTCTAATCAATTCCAAGAAATGAGCAACCAATGCAAGAGTATTAAATGCTTTGTGAGCGTAAAATTATATCGGGATTAATGCCTGAAGGGCTTAAAATGCTCAGGAATACAGAAAAAAAAGTAAGGGGGTAAGAGGTACAGCCATGTCAGGCATGACTAGGACTCGATACCCTTAAAAAAAAACGTGAATAACAATTATGTTTAGTGAATTTGCTTTGGAAATCATGGTATAATAAATCATCAATAAAGTTGTATTATAAATTTAAGAAATCAACCGATTTTGAATATGAAACATATAGAAAATAATCGTCAGATTAGATAAATATATAAATAAGAAACTTCTTAATTGAAATCAAAACAGAATGGCCATCTTAGAGACACCAAAAATGAAATACAATGCAAACTGCCGATTTTAAATATGACTAAAAATTAAAAAACAATCGACCGATTCTTCCTATCAAAACTATATGTTATAGTAGCCCGATATTGATGGTTTTCTGCTCAAAAGTGAAGAGCATAATAATTCTCATAGCTGATTAATTTGAGTTGGATTTCTTGGTAAACGACAGAGTTTTACATACAAGAACTGAGTGCAGCAAAGGTATGGATATATTCCGAGTTTCATCAAGAGATAGCTTTAAAGACGGACATATCTATATCGAATCGGTTAGCTGATCAAGAATATATATATTTTATGAAGACGTCACATTCATTCAGTGCGTTGTCAACTAATATTTTATATTATTATAAATTTATAAATAATATTTTTTTAATTTTCGCTTCGCTCATTGACAACTCCACATCCAGTCTGACACACACAAAACCCCAGCCACATCTACACACTAACACACACACACACACACACACACACACACACACACACACACACACACACACACACACACACACACAGAGCGAGTTTATTGTTCGGACATGTCAAATGCATATGAAAATTTTAATATCAAATATTTCAACATGCCGCAAAAAGTGCCTCTCCTCCACTCCACTCCTCTCCAACCCCTGCCGCTCACCGCCCATGGCAACTCCCCTTTGCGTCTGTCACTCAATCTATTTACACGCCTTTTTTAATTACGAAAAAATATTGTTGATGCATAGCACAATTTATTGTTTTATTCTTTTGGTTTGCATACAAAATACACACTCCGAGTGGAAGTTATGAAAAATGCAATGCCAAAAATAGAGCGAGAGAAGCACAATTTAAAATATGCAGCGCTTTATGACACGCAGGCGGTGTCGCCTCCAACTCTGCCCGCCCCCCGCGCACCCAATCCGTCGCCTCCTCCTCATCGTGTGGCGCTGCATCCTGTGGCATTATGGTGGCTCAAATGCGATTGACATGCGAAAGCATCGAACGACGCAAAAACACCAAAAACACCAAAAACAATTTACCATTTAACATTTACCATTTGGCAGTCAACCTCCACAACGAAACTACAATCAACAGATAAATTGTTTGCCGCCTTTTTTATTTTGGTAGGATTTTGGTTTCTTTTTATTATCCAAAGTCAATGCAAGTGGCCAAAAAGGGTATTATAAACTTGGCCATGGACTTTACAACAGCAGCAAGAAGCATCTGCGAACCCATTAGGAATATATATTTTAGTCCTGGTCGATCTCAGAGTAAGTAAAGTCATTTAAAGACTTCAAATTTGGAATATCAATTCTCGTACACCTTTAAGCAAATCAAGCTTATTTAATTTACGACTTATCGATAACGATAACGATACAAATCGATTCAAATTATAAATAATAGCTGATCAACAAACACAGATTTTGTTAAGCTAAAAGTGTTTTCATCAGCAATATAACAGCTGGTTGCAGGGTATCTCACAGTCGAGCTCTCTCTCAGCGGCAGAGCATTGATGCTTTTTTTATTTATTCAATTGTTTGCTAATGCATAAAGAAATGACCCATATTTATGTATTTGTATTAAATATGCATATTTGTATTTTACGTTTGCTTAACTCGTTTGCCAAAGTGAAAACCTCTTTGCGTGAATAAAACAAACTCGTTATTTGCCTTGACACACACACACACACACACACACACATATATATAGACACACACACACCTCAATAAATACACACATTTATTGTGTATGCCATTGTGGAATACTTTTGCTCACTTTTACATGCGATTTATCAAATTTAATATGGCCACAATTCTAGCTGACAATCTATGGGGCGACAGTTCAATTTCGTTGTATCAATTTGACTGCCTATATACCCTGTAAACGTTAATTGGATAGAGCAGGGTATGCTGAGCATAATAGATAATTGTTTAATATGCATAACAGCTATTAATTATTTATTAACGTCTTCTTATCTTCCATTGCATGAATTGATTATCAAGCCACAGTCTTCAAGCTCTACTGATAACCCATTTACGGGGTATCTTTTGCTCAGGCACTCACTTCAGTTTTGGCCATTCTTTAACTATGTTGTACACATATTTTTATTACAATATTACGTATACGCCGCTTGGGCTGCAGGCAATGAAAATGATGGCAAAAAGCTGGCAACAAGGTGAGCGATAAAAGCTTTCCCACAATATCTGAATCTCACTCTTTGTGTGTATTAGTGTGTGTGTGTGTGTGGGTGTGTGGGTGACACACTTATTGATGTAATAACATGTACATTAAATATTTATTGTATCGGCAGACGACATGGCACTTTCTTTTTTATATATACATACATATACGTAAGCTGGAGGGGCACCAGAGGGGGGAGGATTGGTTTTGGGCTGCCAAGTGGCTGCCTGATTGGAAAGGGGCAGGAAAACGGGGGGGTTTGCAGCCGAAAGTGTGTCACCAAGGCAGCAATTTCCTTGGAGTTGTCTACGACTCTGTGTGTCTTTACTCTCTCTGCGTGTGTGTGGAGTCCCCAGAATGTGGCAAGCAGAGTTGTGAGTGATAAAAATGAGAAACAGAATATTGCACAGCTGATTATAGAGACTAAAATAAGGCGAAACTTTGAGTAGATCAAATCAAATTCAGCAGCAGTCGAAAGCTTATTTGAATGAGAAAGTTAAGGGAAAGATGGAGTCAATGGGACAGAGAGTCAGAAAGTGACTCGAACAAGGGAGACAGAGAGAGAGAGAGAGAGAGAGAGAGAGAGAGAGAGGGAGAGAAACAGACAGAGACACTAAAAGAGAGAGTCAAGGAGACACACACTGCCTACGCTCTTGCCTTGTTAATCGAAAAAACCCAAAGGGCTACCACAAATCGTCGATAAGAATGTTGTAGCCGAAAGAGGTCTACAAAGGAATACCCTGTTCATAGGATGCTGCCTACAAGTCTTCAATAGAAGCTGCTCTCGCTTGTTGCTGTGCATTCGAATGAATACCAGAATATCTGATTGCCATATTTAGAGATGATGGCAAATTATGGACACCTTCGTTTAGAAAGATATAAATGATTTGAGATTGATATTCACGAAACGGTTGATCTGCTTACGAGGTATACGAGACTTAATACTCCAAGTCTCTGAAGCGACCAAGATCGACTCCTTCATACAGACGAACAGAGGGGCTTGACTTGATGTCGAGCAGGCGTTTATACTACATTCCCTCGCAGTTGCTTACTTTTGCTAAAAATATACTTTTGCCCAACTTCGTAATACGCTTTTTACACATTTTGAATGAGTTGGGCGTATAATAAACATAATTTCGCTGTCAGAAGTGGGCACAACTCGCATCAATGAAAACTTTATCCCATTTTCATTGTGTTGCATTCTCAAGTTGCTTGGATTTGCTTTTGTGTCGGAACAGGAACTGTTTCCGCTTAATTATTACTTTATGTGAAAATGGTTTCTGTTGAACTTACCTACAAATTGGATGGGTGCACACATGAAAAGAGAAGGAAAATAATGGAAAATGCATTAGCATTATGCGAATTTAAATACAATTTCATAACAATAAGCAAAGCGCAACTGGAAACAAATGTGTAATTAATTATTAACGAAGGGGTAAAAGTTAGATTAAAGAGGCTAAAAAGCAGTTTTTGTTTTGGGGATTCAAAAAATGCACAACACGAATAATTTCTGTGTAATTAAAATGGTCAACGAGCAGCAAAGCAAACTGGTAAACTTTGGCAGCAACAACAATTAGAGACACCCTTTGCCACCCCCTGCTGCTTGCTGCTGCTCTCCTAATGTGCTATAACCGCAAATAAAATGGCTGGGAAATCGCAGTATAACTATAGCTGTGGGAGTGGGAGGGGCGGGGTAAGGGTTTCCCAACTGAGGTGAGTTACAAGTGAAATTATGTGCTTGTATTTGGTTGTGTAGACGCCGCCATTTAAACGCCTCTTAACCCAAAACAACTGCACAACTTTTTCCACAGGCAGCGTGAAATGCTTTATTTGTGGCTGCTGCTTTTGTTGCAGCTCGTTTTGAGTTTGTTTAAACAACATTTGTTTGTTGCTGTTTGCTGTTGCCTGTTGCCAGTTTCGCTTGCCGTGTTTGCCCTGTGAATATGCGAGTATTTATTTGCCTTAACGCCGTCGCCGTCGCCTGTCGAATTATATTTTATAAGCCTTGCCAAAGAGATGTGCCAAAAGTGTCAGCGGCTAATAGATACTCAGCAAATGCTATGCTCCACTAAGAGATACTCAGTAAATGTTATCTATCTAGAATTGAAATTATAAATTATAAAAGATTGTTTTCATCTTTTCAAAATACGAGTTCCTTAAATGCTATGCCTCTTTGTACAGATCAAATTTGATCTAGATCAAAGCAGTATTAAAACTATGAAATTCAATCAAATATGTAATCTTCTCTGATTCACACACTTGCCATGAAAATAAGTTAGTTAAGCTATCGATAAATGGCACAGCAGATTAGGAATGCTCTTAAGTTGAGACTAATAAGTTAATGATAACTTAAAGTTCGAAATTCATTTGTGTTAACTGGTTTTCTTAAAGTCAATTGCCGAATTGCTATTTCTCAACTGAATTTCAAGCAGTAAAATTCCTCTTGAATACCAAAGCGTAAAAGGTTTCACAAGCCAGTCAGTAAGCAGTGCCAGGTCGCATATACCCTGCCATTAAGCAGCCTTTGCTGGGTATTTGCAAACTTTGCTAGCAGACATTTTTTATGCGCGCTCGCCTAAAAGCGTGCTACAAAATGCGCTCCAGACGCGACTAGCTTGTGTGTGTATTGAATGTGTGTGTGTGTGTGTGTGTGCTGTATATGTGTGTGTGTGTGTGACTCCATGCTTCTATGCGGTTTTGGTCACAGGTGCCACTTATGTGCCACAATGACAACAACAACAACGACAACAACAGCAAAGGTTGCGCTTTTTGCGGCAACAGCCGCAGTCGCCGCAGCAGCAGCAGCAGCAGCAGCAGTCGCCGCCGCTTATTATAACGGTGCCCCCAACGCTTTTTATTACAGCCAGCCAGCCAGCCAGCCAGCCAGCAGCAAATGAAAAGTTTTTTATACTTGTGCGCCGCGAGACGGGTACCAAGGATTCCAAGGATTCAAGCGCCAGACGGCGGCGCTTTTAAGCATCTTAAAAAAAAAAGCAACTGCGACAAGCAGTGAAAGAGAGAGAGGCAGGGGGAGAAAGGGAGAGAGAGAGAGAGAGAGAGAGAGAGAGAGAGAGAGGGGAGGTGTTGTGTGGTCTTTGTCTGCCGCTGGCTAAAGTTCTTCTCGCAGGCGCTTTAATAATTCATCTGGCACTATTTATGTGACAGGTGATAGCAGCAGAAGGTCCTCGGCCCGCCGGACCGTCCGGCATTTCTCGGTATTGTTTTTTTGTCTAGACAAGGCGAGTTAAACTGAATAATTGCTGCATAGCCTTTGCCTGTGTGTGTCTGTGTGTGTTTGAGGTCCTTTTGCGGCGCAAGATAGCCCTGGGAAGGACACAGCTTGAGGGGGATGAAGTGCCAGAGATATATGCAAATAAGAATCGTTACGGCTCTGAATGTTGACCCTTATTATTATTATTATTATTATTGAAAATACGCATAAAATTGCTCACAATTCAATTTGAATAGATAAAAGGTTTTGTGGAAGTTTGCGCCAAGATTTATAACACAATGTTTGGACTGTGTTGCAAGTGCTTTTTTGCTAGACTTTCAACTTTTCAAAGACTTTCAACTTTGGGGACAAAACAAAATGAGTTTTCACTTTGAATTTATTTCTCATTCTACAGATTTAATCTGCATTCAGAATTGATGTACTTCTACTCAGAAAATGACTTCAGTTATGACAAAGTTGGGACAGTTTGTGGTCTTCAAGAGGGCATTTTCTAACAACTTCATAGAATTTTGATTTTTATGCTACTTTTTTATTATCCAATAAAACACTTTTAAATGGAAATTTTTTATGAAATTCTTAAAAATTTCCCTTATAAGACTTCAAGCTGCCTTAGCATGAATTGTCCACAACTTCATAATTTATGTGCTGGAATTGTGCAAATTTCTGTAAAAAATAGCTGACAACAATTTTGAAGATATTAAGAGGAAAAGTTTTACACAGCTAAGCAAATATTGATGACTGATGGATTTGCTATCAATGGAAAAATCTGGCTTTAATGACTCCTCTTAATGCATTTTTTGGGGCCATACGCCGCCTAAGATGTATATATATATATATATATATATATTTATGAGCATGACATGAACCTCCTCCCTACTCATCTGCCTCTGTGTTTTGCTGCCTATCTCCTCCATCAGCTTTAAACGCGTTACTTGCAGAAAACGTTCGCATTTCGCATTTCGCATTGAATATTCAGAGAGCTTCGCAGCGCGAACTAACCCAATCAAGGGCTCATTAATTTTGCCTGCCATAAAGTCCTGCTGATGCTCTCCTCGCGCGAGGACCTCGACAACTTGACGAAGCACCGCAAAATTGTTGCTCATATGCAAATTGAAGGCACTGCCCCGAAGATAAAAAGCTGCCTGTCTGCTCAGCTCACCTCCCCCCCAACATCATCCACAACGTTGTTGAAAATTCTTTTGTGGCTTTTCCCCCCTCTCTCTGTCTGTCTTCTGACTCCTGCCCCCCTCTTTCATTCATTGCCGCTTCATTAGACGTGCTGTGTGTGTCCTCTGTGCGTGTTTTGGGAGACCATCAACAGGCTCTGTTTGGCAGCAACAAAAAATTGTGTTGCAAGGATATGTTAGTTAATGTTATGATGCCACATTTCCCGCAATGCCTGACGACATTGCCTAATTTCTGAGTAACAACAACAACAACCACAACAGTGAATATTTTCCCTTTTCCTGGTTCGCTTTTCTTCGGCTCTGGCAAATGCTTAAACTGTCATTTAGTTAATGATGTGGCATGTTGTAGTTGCTGGCTTGGCATCATCTTATTCATCTCACTCTCTATGGGAGCTGGCTGCTGCATGCCTCATCTGACACAATTTCCACTTTCTTTGGCGTAGCACAGCAGCTTGCCACTGGCAACCACACCAACCACAACAAGTGCGACAAAAAAAGAGATTCCCATGAAAAACTGTTGAGAGCCGCCAGCATTTTTCGTTGCTGTTGTTTGTCGCCATTTCTGGCGACTCTCAACACAATTGTATTTTGTATTTTGTATTTTGTTTTCCAGCTCGAACGTTCATTTTTTCCCCTCTCTTTTCCAATTTTACTTTTTAATTTTATCAAGTGTACGCATTTTGGCGGCCACGTGTGTTCATCATGCGCCGCAAGGATACGTGGCAACAGCAAAAATGTGTCAGTGGCATGAAAATATTGAAAAATGCTGCAATATATTTAAATATGCACAAATATCAAAATACAATTCTTTAAACTGTCGACTAAATAGCAAAAACTTGCTCTGTTCTTTAAGGAAATCTTTGATAATCTTTGACTAACTTTTCTAGTTTGCATCAACATTTAAATCCACAAATATTTTGTTGCGCTCAAAAATAAATTTATTATGCATTTAATATGCCTTGCATAATGCAAAAACCAAACAAATAA